>CM038144.1:406768434-407968434 GCA_021437245.1 Aegilops speltoides | reverse complement strand
CCCTCCTTGAGATATCCTTAGGTGAAGGTGGCCTGTCCTGAGCATGGATCATACTCGGTGTCGGCTGGCTCGCACCCTTGTTATTCTTTATTTTCCGTCCCTTCTGCTTCTTCTGCTGTAATGGGATCAAGTTCTGCTCGGAGACCCCCTTCTTGAGTGTGTTGGGGCTGATAATATTTCGCACCTCGGCTATCTGAGGCTCGGTGAAGATGGCATCTGGAGGCGTCTCCTGAGAACTGAACGCCAGACGACGCCTTTTGCAATTGGGTTTCTCCGTGGTACTAGCTAGATCATGATCGTCTTTTGCAGGGTTGGGTTCTTGAGAAGGAGGCCCCAAGAGTTCGTCACCGTACCCATGTTCGTTGAAGTACTTATCGACATTGGTAAATGTACCATCATTGTCATCCAGATCCTGTGCCATATGCATGTCCGGACCAGCTGACGGTAGTAGCGTTGCGGCGGTCTTGCCATGGCTTGGCGCCGGCATGACTGGCGGTGTTGTCTGTGGGGTGGTGTCCCCCGCCCCCAAATGAATCTGGCTCTTTGGCAAAAGCAGGGGCCAGCTTAAGCAGGCGCTGAGGGTCATCACATCATCTTCGTCGGCCCCAGGGGGTTGAAACGGAGGTAACAAGTTGTCACAGCCTGGGAGCACCCGAACCAGTTGAACCGTATACACGGTTGGTGCCGTGGATTACCGTGCAACACGATGCTGCCCGGTTGAACGATTCTGGCCTTGGCGACATCCATCAACTCACCGCCCCGAAGTGCAGGAGAGTGCATGGACCGTCGGCGGCGCCATGCGAAAACATGTAGGGCGTCAGGGATGCCTAGTCAAAGGCAAGGAGATGAAGTCATCGACCGAGAGGCTTCGTTACCGTGATGGCGTCGAGCTCGGATAATGTCGAGGCACCGCCATCGGCAGGCGTGCAAGTGACGGAGGGGCCGCTTGCTGTCGAAGTGCCGGCCGGCGTATTCTTCCCACACCCGGGTGCATTAAGCTCCAATGCCGCCGCCGACTCCTGAGACACCAATATCGCCTCCGCCGGAGACACCAATGGCGTCGTCGACGCGTTGTGTGAGTTGCTGCCCGTGAAGCTGGGAATCAGGGATGGCCCCTGTTGGTGTAGCAAATAGACCTCAAACAGTCTAATCTCTGTGCATCAGTGTCATTCCTGGATCGGTAATGCTGGCACGCACAGTACTTGAAGGATTTATAACAGAGTAGCAATCACACACTTATTACATCGAATGTCTCAAAAGAGAACTTATTACAATAAATTTGGCTTAAGGCCATCTAAATACGATAACAGCGGAAGGCTTGGAGGATAAAGTGAGTCCATCAACTCCAACAGCATGACTGAGTGAAAGATCATGACCTAAGGCACCTTACCCGTCGTTTGAAAAGTCTGCAACATGAACGTTGTAGCCCAAAAATGGGTCAGCACACGGAATATGCTGGCAATGTAACACATAGAGAGTAATGAACAGAATAATGCTATCACTACATGCATATATGGCTGGTGGTAAGGCTCTATGGTTACAGTTTTGCATAAAGCCAATTTTTTCCTACAACAAAGGAATAAATTTTATTTAACTATCATGGTGGTTGTTAAACATTGAGAAGGTTCACCCAACTCAATCCCAATTAAGCATCATCATTAAACCCAATCAAAATTAATTTAAGTAACATGATGAGATTCACATGATAATCCAAGTACTAGATACTCAAAACGTCCATAACAGGGGACACGGCTAACCATGATTAGTTTATACACTCTGCAGAGGTTCGCGCACTTTTCCCCACAAGACTCGATCTCCTCCGTTAGATTTCTCGCACTACATGGTGTTTGAGAAACGGATGACCGAGGCACAGTCTTTCAGAAGTGTTAGCACCTTACGATGGGTAGACAGTTACACCTACTTTCCCCTACATCTGCTAATCTACCACTTTAAGAGTTCACACGACTTAATCAACTATGCTAGAGCACATAATAGCTTGTGGCTGCAAACGGAAGTTTCTAGCATGAATAATCTCATGATCTCTTTGAGCCTGGGTGGCAGTCCATAGGAGAATCACATGGTACCCCGGGATTTCCAAAAAAATACAGGCAATCACTGGGTTCCCCAGGTGCCTCAATCCACCCAGATGTGTATTAAAGTTGCCACCTTAAGTTGAACCATTAATTAACAATACTCACATCTGTCATGGATAGACTCACCCAATCCACGTCTACTAGCATAGCATAGCAATATAAGCAAACGTAGAAGTAACTCCCAAAGGTTTGATAATAAACAGGACAATAGGTACTACCTCATCTACTTCCCAAAACCCACATATTAATCAGATCCTAACCATGCAATTGTTTGAGGATTGATCTAATGCAATAAAACTGGGTAGTAAAGCGGTATGATCAAAGCGTTACTTGCCTTCCTGATGATCCGTGAAACCTAGAGACTCGTAGTAGCAAGCGGCGCACTCCGGGTACTCTACCGCAAACAAACAAGCATACAATAAGCACTCATCTAATGCATGGGTAAAACTGAAATAAGAGATCTAACAAGAAAGTTCAACTTAAGAACTCTGGTTTGCAAAAAGAATCAAATCAAACGAAGCAACGAAACTCAAACGGTGAAAGAAACCGGCTTCGTTTACTAATCTGAACCTAAGTCTAATTTTATAGTAGCAAAAACTTGTTTGAGTTGGTTAAACCGAAAGAGGGTTTCGAGACGAAACTCTAGGCGCTTGAAACGCCTGATTCTGATAAATGATCGAAAAGTTATAATAAAACAAAAAATCGGATCAGAAATTGCGATCGAAAATAATCGCGAAAAACGCAAGAAAAAGAAGAACTGACGAACAGGCTAACGAACGAACGTTCGCTGTCTGCGGCTAAACGACGAAAACTATTCATTAAAACAAACGTACGGACGAACGTCCGCAAAATAAATAAAACGACGGAAAAACCGATCTAACGAAAATAAACCGGAATTAAAAAAACAGATCTAGATTTAGGGTTTACCGAAATAAACCAAAAAAAACGACGGCGGCGGCGGTCTACTCGAGTGGCGGCGAACTCTCCGACGGCAGCGGCAGCTAGGGTTTGCGCGTGGGTGGGCTGGGCGGCGGTGTGGGCTGCGGGGCAGGGGCGCCCCGGCTTATAAAGCCCCCCTCCCCCGGGCGGAGTCCTGCTCTGGTACGGCCCGGAGTCGGTTCACTTTTTTTAAAAAAAAAAATCCGACGTGCAGAAAATAAAAGAAGAGAAATACTAAACGGACTCCAAAAATCCCGAAATAAATTTTCCCCGTCGTCAAAGAACAAGCCGGACAAGATGAACATTTATTTGGTCCTAAAATGCAATTTTGAAAAACATGCATTTTTCGTATGCAAATAAAATAGCAATAAAATCCCAAAATAAAACCTTATTTGATTTTTTTAATATTAAACCTCCAATATTTCTTTATTTTGGGAAAGTCATTTTATTCCCTCTCGTTTATTTTTATAAAAGAAATATGCGAAGATAAAATAATCAAAATCAAAAGATCCTCTTTTGAAAATTTGAGAAAAACTCAAATATGAAATAACGAAATCCCCAACTCTCTCTGTGGGTCCTTGAGTTGCGTAGAATTTCTCAGATCAAGCAAAAATGCATTAAAATATGATATGCAATGATGATCTAATGTATAACATTCCAAATTGAAAATTTGGGATGTTACAGTTGACCGCCCGCAATCCACGCCTGCAGCCCCTCAATCAAGGTAGGCACAATGGCGGTGATCATCGCTCCCAGTTGGTCTCGCACTTGCTCTTCGACTATCTCCAGAATCCGCGCCACTTGTGCCTTGAGTTCTTGAACCTCGCGCTCCTGGCTTTTCGAGCTGGTCTTTCTCTCCTTTTGCCCAGCGTTATAGTATTCCGACCATTTTGTGGACAAGCCTTTACCGGCCACACGACCAGCTAACGACGGCTTACTGAACTTATCCTTGTTTTTCACTATGTTCAACGCCCGATTTAAAGTGGTGTCCCAAGGGGAAGACTGGGAGCCCTAAGACCCCGTGCTACTGCTTTTAGTTTCCTGCAGCCATATGGAGCTAATTACGCGAGGGTGTATTCCTTACCGGAACAAGCTCAAGTGCCTTGGTCTTTGGATCCGTGGTAAGCTCCTTTGTTACCGGGTCCACCTTGTACCGGGCCCTAACATAGTTCCTGGTCTGCTTGTCACGGTATTTATTGAAGAGGGGCGGTAGGCCTTGCTCGGCATGCTCCGCGTCCTCCTTGTCCCATATAGGTTCCGCCACTCTATAACCGCCGGGACCGAGTTTGTGGACCCCTAAGTTCAAGTCCCGCATATCTTTCCCCCACTGACTTGATTCCGCGATTGCGTTGCTCTCACACTTGATCTTGAACTCCCGGTAGTCAGCTTTGCTAATCGAAGGATTTGTCTCCTTGATCTTCTCATAACTATCACCTCTTAGAATCCTTCTCTTCACCGTGGCTCTCCAAGTAGCCAGGGCCGGCTCATCTTCGTGAGGGCGACACTATTCACTTTATTCCCTGAGAGGCGTGTGTTTGCGAAGTCACCAGGAAACTTGTATCATTCGTGCAGCTTCATGAAGAGGAGGTTGTGCAAATTCCCTCGGTCACGATGCCTTAGGTTCTCAGTGTTGATCGAGATGGTGCTCCGGAGAATGCACCCGAGTTGTCCTGAGTACCCACTGACTAATTCTTTGCGCGCCGTTGGATGCCCACTGGAGGACACTTCAGTAAATTCCTCCTTGACGGTGCTGAGCACGTTCGGGCGCCGGTCCTTCCGTTGCCTCTTCGGTTGGCTACCATCTGTGTGTGTGCTGCCATCATCAGTGGTGGCATCCTCGGCGGCACCATCAGTGGTGTCATCCCCGACGCCACTAGGGGTTGTGTAGTCGGGATTGGTGTCTTCCGCGGCGTGCTCATAGCGGTGAGGTTCTTCCTCCATCTCCTGGGACAGCTCCCAGAATTGCTTGCCCAAACCGCAGGCCTCATCGTTGTTGGCCATGTTCGCTCTAAATAGGAAAAAAGTTTGGTAAAAAAGTTGGTTGTTATCAAGGAACAAGATCTCTAAGTTGACCAAATAACCTAATTCTCGAGGAATGTCGCGAAAAAGTTGGTTATTGTCAAGGAACAATTGAGTGATGTTTGTGATATAGTCTAGGTGTTTTGGGATGGAACCTGTTAGTGTGTTGTAGCAAAGCCATAACTCCTCTAAGTTCTCAAGATAACCTAGTTGTCGAGGGATGTGTCCAGAAAGTTGGTTGATGTCAAGATACATGCTGATTAATTTTTGTTTCGGTTGAGAATCGGGCACCTTCTAGGTCAAGAAAATTGGAATGACCTTTGCTAATTTTCTTGACCTAGGAGTGCCCCATTCTCAACCGAAATGGAAATTAATCAACATTTCAGGAGAAAAGGTTCATTTCAGAAGATCACAATTAGCAGCAGCATCACAAGGTTACAAAATCACAACTAGCAGTAGCATCACAAGTAGTACAGCAGTAGCATCATCACAAGTAGTATAGCAGCAGCAGTGAATACAGTGAGTACAACAGCAACAGCATCACCACAAGTATTGTGATGCCCCTTCAAACAAGAGTTTCCTTCTCTCTCTTTTTTTTGACAGGAACAAACAAGGGTTGCCAATTCAAACTAACTTGAGTCAACAAATAAGTTTGACAGTGCAATTAAAATGCACACTTGAGCACATCAGATGGTCCAGTCCTGTGGCACAATAGTTATTGCGGTAGTAGTTCTACAGTAACACACAATGAGCACCTCAACACTATTCACTGGCCTTTGGGCCTGGCCCATACCTTTTGCATAAGACAGGAAAGGCTAGCTTTCTTGTTGTTGTTGTGGGTACCCCAGTCCTATTCACTGGTCATACATGGCCTAGATACATCATAAACCATGCTACCACCATGTGCTATCTCTCTCTTGTAAAAAAAGTGCATTTCCTTTAAAGTTTCAAATTTGCACTTGCATTGCATTTAAACATGCCCATTGGGTGTGGGTGAACCATTCAGAACAATCAGCCATGGAAATGTCACATTTCAGCACCAAAGTGGCTTGCACTTCTTTTTAGTTGAACTTGTTTTTAATAGACAAACAACTAAATGCTCAGAACTTCTACTGCTACCTCTAGATCATTTTCCTCTAGAACAGAACCAAGCATTTTTTTAAGCCGGGGGAGTTGACCGCCGGCTTGGTGATGCTGCTGAAGAAGAGCATTGCCTCGGAGAAGAAGGCGACCAGCAAAATCCTACGGCTTCAGGAGGACAAGGCGAAGCTCTGCCACGAGATCGACCCGTTGAAGGAGAAGAACGCCTGCTGGAAGAAGCTGCATGAGAATAGTAGTTCCTCGATGAAGATGCTGCAGGCCCTCGTCATGGAACAGAAGGAGGAGTTGGCGAAGCTCCTCATCGAGCACCCGGCTGCTGTCAAGGTACATAATGCGGCCGTGGAACAGATTTTGAAGGCTCGCGTTGAGAAATCCCGCATTATGGACAGAATGAAGAAGATGGCGGAGGAGACGCGCAAGGAGATGGAGGTCCTGGAGGCGATGAAGAAGCAGCTACGACTCCGCGGCGAATTAGATCATTTGGGGTGATAATCTTCCTTCTTCTTTTGCTCTTGTGTTTCATCTTTTGCTTCGGGTGTTTCGCCGCACGTGTCACGTTCTCTGTGAGGCATGAATAGAACAATGCTTTTTTTGAGGGAATGGATAGAACAATGCTAACAATGAGATGAATATCAAATTAGATCATTTTTTATTGCCATATGGCACTGGGCTGCCGTGTTTCAGGCTCCTCCATCGCAAAGATTACTCCAAATGGAAAACTTGAGTATATCACACGGTTCTTTGCTCCTCCTCGTGTCATGGGCGATTTATACGAAAGCAAGTCAAATCACAAGGCCCCGCCTTCCAGCAGTAATGAGCCATCAAATCACAAAGGCCCTCGCCTCTCGTGAAACCGACCAAGCTAGACTGCCCCGCCCTCTAGCCTTTCAAAAAATGTATACTTTTGTACAGTAGTAGTATCGATGGATTGCGCCATGGAGCAAAACTTGAAATTAAAAAAAAGATGCTACATATAGAGAGCGCTCGTCGCCAAATTATGCATATAGTACTATTAAAAAGGCTAGTCACAATAATGGTGTCCAGCACAACCCACCCCTCAAATAAAACTAAGCTTCCTGTAATTCTTTGACAAAACTAAGCACCCTGAAATTTTTTGACAACTAAACTGCTGGCTATATGATGTTGGCCATATATATTGTACGTATATAATGTGAAGAAACGAGTGGTAGTACTATACCAACTAAAAGATCAAATGTAAGAAATACTAGTATGTACGTACTGAAGAGTTAAAGTAACAAGAAGAAACATAACATAGTTCTGCTGGGGGCTCGGCACAACACACCCGTCAAATTAAATTAAGCACACCTGAAATTAAACTTTGCAACTTTTCTGGTAGACACTGCATCAGAACCATCATGAGCAACGACACTGCCACCTTACTCGAGTCCTCGTCCACGTCCTCGACTTCGTCCTTGTCCCTCTTCCTCTTGGCCGATACTTCTTTGCTTGAACCGCACACTTGGCTCTTGCTCTTCATCCAACCCTTGTAGATATTGAAACAAAGCTAGCCATCCATTGCAACGTAGTGGATGTGGTCTATATCTAGTACATTCCGCTGCCATGCATAACGATGAAATGTGTATGGAGATTTCTCCAGTTTACCGTACGAAGGATGAACCATGGCTCCTTCTAGGGTCAGCATTGAAGGCTGACGAGAGGACACCAACCGATTCTTTTGGAGGTCAAAGTGTTGCCTACTACGAGGCCTATCCGACCCAAGACTTCTTTGTCGTTACCAAAGTCTACAGTAACGAATTTGACTAGGTTTCTCTCGAGGAAGTCCTTAAAATCTAGGTATTCAACGTCGGCATGGCATATGTGGTAGACCAAGCATAAGTCATGCACGTAAACCTGGATTACGGCGGGCTTCTTCCTCTCTTCGTCCTTTAGATCCTTCTCTAGTCCCAGGACTATGGTGTACTCAACATCTAGCCCAGCGACCCACTCATCATCTGAGTCTTCGAGCATGCGTCTGAAGCGAGAAAGGCATCCTTTCACCGTCGCGGAAGAACGGGTGTAGATGACGTCGAACTCATCGCCGGTGATGGTTCTAACCTTGTACTCACAGCCGATCGTGGAGATTTGGGACGCCATGGATTTCGGAGGAGGGTTAGGATTAGTGGAACTGCCGTAATGTGAATGGACGGAACGACTAGGAGCAAACCGCCGTAGTATTGAAGGACGTGCGGGGACGAGTAGGAGCGAACTGCCAGCGTGAGAACGGCAGGGTAGTGGCTTTCCATTCTCCTATGATATGGGCTTCCGAAAGCCCTTGGATCTGAGATCGAACGGTTGCATGGCGTGATTCTAGACCTATGGGTCCTATCCTGGAGGGTCATTCTGCAAATTTTCAGCAACTTAGCATGCGACCATTTGATCTCAGATCCAAGGGCTGCCAGCAGCCTGTATCATGGTCGCGCTGAAGGAAATATGCCCTAGAGGCAATAATAAAGTTATTATTTATTTCCTTATTTCATGATAAATGTTTATTATTCATGCTAGAATTGTATTAACCGGAAACATAATACATGTGTGGATACATAGACAAACAGAATGTCACTAGTATGCCTCTACTAGACTAGCTTGTTAATCAAAGATGGTTAAGTTTCCTAACCATAGACAAAGGAGTTGTCATTTGATTAACAAGGTCACAACATTAGTTGAATGATCTGATTGACATGACCCATTCCATTAGCTTAGCACCGATCGCTTAGTATGTTGCTAATGCTTTTATCCATGACTTATACATGTTCCTATGACTATGAGATTATGCAACTCCGTTTACGGAGGAACACTTTGGTACTACCAAACGTCACAACGAATCGGGTGATTATAAAGGAGTACTACAGGTGTCTCCAAAGGCAGATGTTGGGTTGGCGTATTTCGAGATTAGGATTTGTCACTCCGATTGTCGGAGAGGTATCTCTGGGCCCTCTCGGTAATGCAAATCACTTAAGCCTTGCAAGCATTTCAACTAATGAGTTAGTTGGGAGATGATGTATTACGGAACGAGTAAAGAGACTTGCCGGTAACGAGATTGAACTAGGTATTGGATACCGACGATCGAATCTCGGGCAAGTAACATACCGATGACAAAGGGAACAAATGTATGTTGTTATGCGGTCTGACCGATAAAGATCTTTGTAGAATATGTAGGAGCCAATATGGGCATCCAGGTCCCGCTATTGGTTATTGATCGGAGACGTGTCTCGGTCATGTCTACATAGTTCTCGAACCCGTAGGGTCCGCACGCTTAATATTTCGTTGACGATATAGTATTATATGAGTTATGCATGTTGGTAACCGAATGTTGTTCGGAGTCCCGGATGAGATCATGGACATGACGAGGAACTCCGGAATGGTCCGGAGATAAAGTTTGATATATGGGATACTAGTGTTTGATCTCCGGAAGGGTTCCGGAATTCACCGGAAGGGGTTCCGGATGTTTCCCGAAATGTTTGGGTACGAGAACACGTTATTTGGGCCTAAAGGGAAAGCCCACAAGGTTTTTGGAAAGCGCAAAAGGAAGTTTTATGAGTCGGGGCGACGCCAGGTCTCGGCGTCGGGTCCAGACGCCGAACCCTGGCGTCGCCCCGAGTCCGAGAAGGACTCTTGCCTTTCGGGTGAAACCGACTTTGTGGAGGCTTTTACTCCAAGTTTCACCCCAAGGCTCAACATATAAATAGAGGGTAGGGCTAGCACCAAAGACACATCAAGAAACACCAAGCCGTGCCGCAACCCCATCCCTCTAGTTTATCCTCCGTCATAGTTTCCGTAGTGCTTAGGCGAAGCCTGCGGAGATTGTTCTTAACCAACATCGCTACCACGCCGTCGTGCTGCGGAACTCATCTACTACTACCGTCTTGCTGGATCGAGAAGGCGAGGACGCCATCGAGCTGAACGTGTGCGTAACTCGGAGGTGCCGTATGCTCGGTACTTGGATCGGTCGGATCGTGAAGACGCACGACTACATCAACAGCGCTGATAAACGCTTCGCTTAGCGATCTTCAAGGGTATGAAGATACACTCCCTTCTCGTTGCTATACATCACCATGATCTTGCGTGTGCGAGGAATTTTTTGAAATTACTGCGTTACCCAACAAATGGCATCCGAGCCTAGGTTTTATGCGTTGATGTTATATGCACGAGTAGAACACAAGTGAGTTGTGGACGATATAAGTCATACCGCCTACCAGCATGTCATACTTTGGTTCAGCGGTATTGTGAGATGAAGCGCCCGGACCGACATTACGCCAGACGCTTACGCAAGACTGGTTTCACCGTTCGTGCACTCGTGCTTAAAGGTGGCTGGCGGTGTCTCTCTCTCACTTTAGTTGAACCAAGTGTGGCTACGCCCGGTCCTTGTGAAGGTTAAAACGGAGTCTATTTGACAAACTATCATTGTGGTTTTGATGCGTAGGTAAGAACGGTTCTTGCTAAGCCTGTAGCAGCCACGTAAAATTTGCAACAACAAAGTAGAGGACGTCTAACTTGTTTTTGCAGGGCATGTTGTGATGTGATATGGTCAAGACGTGATGCTATATTTTATTGTATGAGATGATCATGTTTTGTAACCGAAGTTATCGGATCGGCAACTGGCAGGAGCCATATGGTTGTCGCTTTATTGTATGAAATGCAAACGCCCTGTAATTGCTTTACTTTATCACTAAGCGGCAGCGATAGTCGTAGAAGCAATAGATGGCGTAACGACAACGATGCTATGATGGAGATCAAGGTGTCGCGCCGGTGACGATGGTGATCATGACGGTGCTTCGAAGATGGAGATCACAAGCACAAGATGATGATGGCCATATCATATCACTTATATTGATTGCATGTGATGTTTATCCCTTATGCATCTTATCTTGCTTTGATTGACGGTAGCATTTTAAGATGATCTCTCACTAAAATTATCAAGAAGTGTTCTCCCTGAGTATGCACCGTTGCCAAAGTTCGTCGTGCCCAGACACCACGTGATGATCGGGTGTGATAAGCTCTACGTCCATCTACAACGGGTGCAAGCCAGTTTTGCACACACAGAATACTCAGGTTATACTTGACGAGCCTAGCATATGCAGATATGGCCTCGGAACACGGAGATCAAAAGGTCGAGTGTGAATCATATAGTAGATATGATCAACATAAGATGATCACCATTGAAAACTACTGCATCTCACGTGATGATCGGTTATGGTTTAGTTGATTTGGATCACGTGATCACTTAGATGACTAGAGAGATGTCTGTCTAAGTGGGAGTTCTTAAGTAATATGATTAATTGAACTTAAATTTATCATGAACTTAGTACCTGATAGTATCTTGCTTATCTATGTTTGTTTGTAGATAGATGGCTCGTGCTGTTGTTCCGTTGAATTTTAATGCGTTTCTTGAGAAAGCAAAGTTGAAAGATGATGGTAGCAATTACACGGATCGGGTCCGTAACTCGAGGATTATCCTCATTGCTGCACGTAAGAGTTACGCCCTAGATGCACCGCTGGGTGCCGTTGCCTGCTGGCCGATGCAACCGACGACGTTAAGAACGTCCCGCGAGCAAAGTGATGACTACTCTATAGTTCGATGTGCCATGCTTTACGGCTTAGAATCGGTCTTCAACGACGTTTTGAACGTCATTGAGCATATGAGATGTTCCAGGAGTTGAAGTTGATATTCCAAAGTAATGCCCGGATTGAGAGATATGAAGTCTCCAATAAGTTCTATAGCTGCATGATGGAAGAGAATGGGTCCATCGGTGAGCACATACTCGTAATGTCCAGGTATTACAATCACTTGACTCAACCGGGAGTTAATCTTCCGGATGATTGTGTCATTGATGTAATTCTTCAATCACCGCCACCAAGCTACAAAGGCTTCGTGATGAACTATAATACGCAAGGGTTAGTAAAGACTATG
Organism: Aegilops speltoides; assembly: GCA_021437245.1. Classification (NCBI taxonomy): domain Eukaryota; kingdom Viridiplantae; phylum Streptophyta; class Magnoliopsida; order Poales; family Poaceae; genus Aegilops; species Aegilops speltoides. Next base: position 407,956,353 of record CM038144.1, on the reverse strand, counting down.
CCCAAGCTCTTCGCAATGCTAAAGGCTGCGGAGGTAGAAATCAAGAAGGAGCATCAAGTGTTGATGGTCAATAAGACCACTAGTTTCAAGAAGAAAGGCAAAGGGAAGAAGAAGGAAACTTCAAGAAGAACAGCAAGCAAGTTGTCTGCTCAGAGAAGAAGCCCAAGTCTGGACCTAAACCTGAAACCGAGTGCTTCTACCGCAAGCAGATCGTCATCGAAGCGGAACTGCCCCAAGTATTTGGCGGATAAGAAGGATGGCAAGGTGAACAAAGGTATATGTGATATACATGTTATTGATGTGTACCTTACTAGAGCTCACAGTAGCACTGGTATTTGATCTGGTTCATTGCTAATATTTGCAACTCAAACAGGACTACGGATTGCTTAACACGGCAAAGGACGAGGTGACGATGCGCATGGGAAATGGTTCCAAAGTCGATGTGATCGCGGTCGGCACGCTACCTCTACATCTACCTTCGGGTTAGTTTTAGACCTAAATAATTGTTATTTGGTGCCAGCGTTGAGCATGAACATTATATCTGGATCTTGTTTGATGCGAGACGGTTATTCATTTAAATCAGAGAATAATGGTTGTTCTATTTATATGAGTAATATCTTTTATGGTCATGCACCCTTGAAGAGTGGTCTATTTTTAATGAATCTCGATAGTAGTGATACACATATTCATAATGTTGAAACCAAAAGATGCAGAGTTGATAATGATAGTGCAACTTATTTGTGGCACTGCCGTTTAGGTCATATCGGTATAAAACGCATGAAGAAACTCCATACTGATGGACTTTTGGAGTCACTTGATTATGAATCACTTGGCACTTGCGAACCGTGCCTCATGGGCAAGATGACTAAAACCCGTTCTCGGTACTATGGAGAGAGCAACAGATTTGTTGGAAATCATACATACAGATGTATGTGGTCCAATGAATGTTGAGGCTCGTGGCGGATATCGTTATTTTCTCACCTTCACAGATGATTTAAGCAGATATGGGTATATCTACTTAATGAAACACAAGTCTGAAACATTTGAAAAGTTCAAAGAATTTCAGAGTGAAGTTGAAAATCATCGTAATAAGAAAATAAAATTTCTACGATCTGATCGTGTAGGAGAATATTTGAGTTACGAGTTTGGTCTACATTTGAAACAATGCAGAATAGTTTTGCAACTCACGCCACCCGGAACACCACAGCGTAATGGTGTGTCCGAACGTCGAATGTCGACTTTACTAGATATGGTGCGATCTATGATGTCTCTTACAGATTTACCGCTATCGTTTTGGGGTTATGCTCTTGAGACGGCCGCATTCACACTGAATAGAACACCATCAAAATCCATTGAGACGACACCTTATGAACTATGGTTTAGCAAGAAACCAAGGTTGTCGTTTCTTAAAGTTTGGGGATGCGATGCTTATGTGAAAAAGCTTCAACCTGATAAGCTCGAACCCAAATCGAACAAATGTGTCTTCATAGGATACCCAAAGGAGATAGTTGGGTACACCTTCTATCACAGATCCGAAGGCAAGACATTTGTTGCTAAGAATGGATCCTTTCTAGAGAAGGAGTTTCTCTCGAAAGAAGTGAGTGGGAGGAAAGTAGAACTTGATGAGGTAACTGTACCTTCTCCCTTATTGGAGAGTAGTTTATCACAAAAACCGGTTTCTGCGACATCTACACCAAATAGTGAGGAAGTTGATGATGTTGATCATGAAACTTCAGATCAAGTTACTACTGTAACCTCGTAGATCAACCAGAGTAAGATCCGCACTGAGTGGTACGGTAATCCTGTTCGGAAGTCATGCTACTAGATCATGATGAACCTACGAACTATGAAGAAGCGATGGTGAGCCCAGATTCATAAAATGGCTTGAGGCCATGAAATCTGAGATGGGATCCATGTATGAAAACAAAGTATGGACTTTGGTTGACTTGCCCGAGGGTCGGCAAGCAATAGAAAACAAGTGGATCTTCAAGAAGAAGACCGACGCCACGGTAATGTTATCGTCTATAAAGCTCGACTTGTCGCAAAGGGTTTTCGACAAGTTCAAGGGATTGACTACGATGAGACCTTCTCACCGTAGCGATGCTTAAGTCTGTCCGAATCATGTTAGCAATTGCGCATTTTATGATTATGAAATTTGGCAAATGGATGTAAAACTGCATTCTGAATGGATTTACGGAAGAAGAGTTGTATATGATGCAACCGAAGGTTTTATCAATCCAAAGGAGCTAACAAAGTGTGCAAGCTCCAGCGATCCATTTATGCACCGTGCAAGCATCTCGAGTTGGAATAAACGCTTTGATAGTGTGATCAAAGCATTTGGGTTTATCTGAGACTTTTGGAGAAGCCTCAGATTTACAAGAAAGTGAGTGGGAGCTCAGAGCATTTACGATATTATATGTAGATGACATATTACTAATCGGAAATGATATAGAATTTCTGGATAGCATAAAGGGGTACTTGAATAAGAGTTTTTCAATGAAGGACCTCGGTGAAGCTGCTTATATATTGGGCATCAAAATCTATAGAGATAGATCAAGACGCTTAATTGGACTTTCACAAAGCACATACCTTGACAAAGTTTTGAAGAAGTTCAAAATGGATCAAGCAAAGAAAGGGTTCTTGCCTATGTTACAAGGTGTGAAGTTGAGTAAGACTCAATGCCCGACCACCGCAGAAGATAGAGAGAAAATGAAAGATGTTCCCTGTGCTTCAGCCATAGGCTCTATCATGTATGCAATGCTGTGTACTGACCTGATGTGTGCCTTGCTATAAGCTTAGCAGGAGGTACCAAAGTAATCCAGAGTGGATCATCGACAGCGGTCAAGAACATCCTGAAGTACCGAAAAGGACTAAGGATATGTTTCTCGATATGGAGGTGACAAAGAGCTCATCGTGAACGGTTACGTTGATGCAAGCTTTGACACCGATCCGGACGATTCTAAATCGCAAACCGGATCGATTTACACTAAACGGAGGAGCTGTCGGTTGGTGCAGTTCTAAACAAAGCGTCGTGGCGGGATCTACATGTGAAGCGGAGTACATAGCAGCTTCGAAGTAGCTAATGAAGGAGTCTGCGGATGAAGGAGTTCATATCCGATCTAGGTGTCATACCTAGTGCATCGGGTCCAATGAAAATCTTTGTGACAATATGGAGCAATTGCTTTAGCGAAGGAATCCAGATTTCACAAGAGAACCAAACACATCAAGAGACGCTTCAATTCCATCCGGGACTTGGTCCAGGTGGGAGACATAGAGATTTGCAAGATACATACGGATCTGAATGTAGCAGACCCGTTGACTAAACCTCTTCCACGAGCAAAACATGATCATCACCAAGACTCCATGGGTGTTAGAATCATTACTATGTAATCTAGATTATTGACTCTAGTGCAAGTGGGAGACTGAAGGAAATATGCCCTAGAGGCAATAATAAAGTTATTATTTATTTCCTTATTTCATGATAAATGTTTATTATTCATGCTAGAATTGTATTAACCGGAAACATAATACATGTGTGAATACATAGACAAACAGAATGTCACTAGTATGCCTCTACTAGACTAGTTTGTTAATCAAAGATGGTTAAGTTTCCTAACCATAGACAAAGGAGTTGTCATTTGATTAACAAGGTCACATCATTAGTTGAATGATCTGATTGACATGACCCATTCCATTAGCTTAGCACCCGATCGTTTAGTATGTTGCTAATGCTTTTATCCATGACTTATACATGTTCCTATGACTATGAGATTATGCAACTCCGCTTACGGAGGAACACTTTTGGTACTACCAAACGCCACAACGAATCGGGTGATTATAAAGGAGTACTACAGGTGTCTCCAAAGGCGATGTTGGGTTGGCGATTTCGAGATTAGGATTTGTCACTCCGATTGTCGGAGAGGTATCTCTGGGCCCTCTCGGTAATGCACATCACTTAAGCCTTGCAAGCATTTCAACTAATGAGTTAGTTGGGAGATGATGTATTACGGAACGAGTAAAGAGACTTGCCGGTAACGAGATTGAACTAGGTATTGGATACCGACGATCGAATCTCGGGCAAGTAACATACCGATGATAAAGGGAACAAACGTATGTTGTTATGCGGTCTGACCAATAAAGATCTTTGTAGAATATGTAGGAGCCAATATGGGCATCCAGGTGCCGCTATTGGTTATTGATCGGAGACGTGTCTCGGTCATGTCTACATAGTTCTCGAACCCGTAGGGTCCGCACGCTTAACGTTTCGTTGACGATATAGTATTATATGAGTTATGCATGTTGGTAACCGAATGTTGTTCGGAGTCCCGGATGAGATCATGGACATGACGAGGAACTCCGGAATGGTCCGGAGATAAAGTTTGATATATGGGATAATAGTGTTTGATCTCCGGAAGGGTTCCGGAATTCACCGGAAGGGGTTCCGGATGTTTCCCGAAATGTTTGGGTACGAGAACACGTTATTTGGGCCTAAAGGGAAAGCCCACAAGGTTTTGGAAAGCGCAAAGGAAGTTTTATGGAGTCGAGGAGGGCAGACGCCAGGTCCAGACGCCGGGAACCTGGCGTCGCCCCGAGTCCGAGAAGGACTCTTGCCTTCGGGTGAAACCGACTTTGTGGAGGCTTTACTCCAAATTTCGACCCCAAGGCTCAACATATAAATAGAGGGGTAGGGCTAGCACCAAAGACACATCAAGAAACACCAAGCCGTGTGCCGCAACCCCGCCCCTCTAGTTTATCCTCCGTCATAGTTTCCGTAGTGCTTAGGCGAAGCCTGCGGAGATTGTTCTTCACCAACACCGCCACCACGCCGTCGTGCTGCCGGAACTCATCTACTACTTCTACTGTCTTGCTGGATCGAGAAGGCGAGGACGCCATCGAGCTGAACGTGTGCAGAACTCGGAGGTGCCGTCGCTCGGTACTTGGATCGGTCGGATCGTGAAGACGCACGACTACATCAACCGCGTTGATAAACGCTTCCGCTTAGCGATCTTCAAGGGTATGAAGATACACTCCCCTTCTCGTTGCTATACATCACCATGATCTTGCGTGTGCGTAGGAATTTTTTTTGAAATTACTGCGTTACCCAACAGTGGCATCCGAGCCTAGGTTTTATGCGTTGATGTTATATGCACGAGTAGAACACAAGTGAGTTGTGGACGATATAAGTCATACTGCCTACCAGCATGTCATACTTTGGTTCAGCGGTATTGTGAGATGAAGCGGCCCGGACCGACATTACGCGTACGCTTACGCAAGACTGGTTTCACCGTTAGCGATCTTCAAGGGTATGAAGATACACTCCCCTTCTCGTTGCTATACATCACCATGATCTTGCGTGTGCGTAGGAATTTTTTTTGAAATTACTGCGTTACCCAACACGCGCCTACCACGACCGTCGCGTGCACGCGCGGTCGCGCCCTTGGATATTTAACACGGTGCGTTAGGCTATCTGATGTTGGCATGTCATACATAGTCATCACTTAGTCACTCATACTACAACAAGGTTGGCTATAAGTGTATTTTTTTTTACTTCTCTCTATCTCTTTGTACGGAATATCTCACTGGTTGAAGGAGGTGGCTGTGAAGGATTTTTGTTGTAGAGTAATCCTCATCATTCTTACGGACACCACATGGACAACACATAAAACCATTCCGCTTGTTTGCCTCAGCCACACGCAGAAAACTATGCACGCCATTAATGAACTCAGGAGAGCGCCGGTCATCATGCATCCATTGCCGGCTCATCTTCATTACACAACATCGAAGTGACCAAATTAATAGAAGTTTATAAATAAAGTTCATACATACTTATCATAAAACAACATACAACTATCTAGCTCAAGTATTTAAATGCAACAACAAATTCGATCAAAATCGCAACTAATGTAATAATTGATCCAACAACATAATTATACCAAGCCTTTTTATTAATGACATATTTTCTAATCTTTCTAATCTTCAAGCGCATTGCATCCATCTTGATCTTGTGATCATCAACGACATCGGCAACATACAACTCCAATTTCATCTTCTCTTCTTCAAATTTTTTCAATTTTTCTTTCAAATAATCATTTTCTTTTTCAACTAAATTTAACTTCTCGACAAGAGGGTCGGTTGCAATTTTCGGTTCACATACTTCCTAGATAAAAATATCTATGTCAACCTGATGGGGATAATTGCCATAAACACGAAATGAAACAAATAATTATAAAAGATAATATACCACATCCGAATCATAAACCGGACGAGGGCCTACGGGGACGGATGTCAAAACCATGACACTATATATAACAAACAATCATACAAGTAAGAAAATTATACAAGTAACTATCTAGATCATACAAATAAGTTTTTTTCAAAAAGGATAAGAACAAGAGGCCCACCAAGGTGGTGCCAATGACGGGACGGCGCGGACGATCGACGACGGTGAGGACGGGGACGGGAAGGCACTAAGTGAATCACACCTACACATATGCAAACTAAGAAGTTAATCTGAGCTCAAATTGCATATAAATCAAATAAACTCCCGCATGATTACTCCCAAACTAAAACCCACAAATCACTATACTTATAGAGCATGAAACGAGCCAAACTAGCAATGAGAGATGAAAGGATTAAGTTGCTAACCTTTTAGAACCCTTGGATAGATGGGGTGCCTCCAATCTTGACAAATATTGGCAAAAATGGAGGATGAACTCGAGTTAGGGGAAGGAAACAGAGAGAAGAGAATGGGGAAAGCTTGGACTTGGGATGGACGAAGCAGCTTTATATATATAGGGATATCTTTAGTCCCGGTTGGTGATACCAACCGGGACCAAAGGAGCTCGCCGGGCCCCAGCCTGCCGCAACCCCTTTAGTCCTGGTTGGTATCACCAACCGGGACTAGAGGCCCCATTTGAACCGGGACTAATCCTCGCCGTGCCCCCGTCCTCTCCTAGCCGTTGGAACCGGGACTAATGATGACATTAGTCCCGGTCCCAAACCCGGCCTGGACTAGTGCTCCGGACGAAAGGTTGGTTTTCCATTAGTGATGATTGCTTCTCGTGGTGGAAGGACTTTGTCATCAGGTGTGCCATCGGGTCTAAAGCAAACACAGGCGGTCGCACGCGTGGTGGAGAAGCCTAGACGTTGTTGTGTACAATGGGTCGGCCGCCGGCATTGCATGTGAGCGAGCCCGCCAATGTGTAGTAGCTCATGGCCGGCTACAATGGCATGGATATGAAAGGAGCAGTGTTGGAGTCGGGGGTCGACGGAGCTAGGGTTTGGAGTTCGGGCGAGTCGTAACATAAGACAACGATTGGAAGGGGAGGTGCTCTTGGCAAGATACAAATCCTGATCTGGCCGAACACAAACAAGTAGCTTTTGCTTGCTGTTGATGTTATTCCATGCCAATTTGGTTGATTTTTATCTCCCCTTTCAACGCACTGGCTTGTTTGCGAGTGGATATACAAATTCAAGATGAGAAACATAGCAGTCTCAAGCCGATCACGCCCATGTATGACCCGGGCGATTCCCACGTTCGCTGTTTATTTTCCCTGTATAATATTAGATCATATTTATGTCTGGTCAAGTGTATGGACTAATGGACCCTGGATGAGCCCGTCGCACATGCAGTCACCTATACCCACCAGAGCACACATCACACCTACGCGCATGACGCAAGGACGTACGTACGTTACGTATCTCTTCTGGATTCAACTAGCTGGGAGTCATCTCCGGCCGTCCAGTCCAACGAGTACTATCGAAGGTTCAACTCCAGCGCTAGTAGGCGCGCATCGCCGGCAAGTTTTTCTTTGCACTGAAAGAACCGAAAGCTTTCCGCAAAAACATTCTTATATTTCTTTACGGGGTTACGGAGGGAGTACTTATTACGGTCGTTCGGCTCCCATCTGATATGGACGCAAGCGAGGCGAGTACTACTACTACGCCTAAAAGTAACAAGTTAAGCTGGCAGGTCGCAATTGATCGACCCATTCGTTGTCCGGCCAGCTACCATCTCGACGCACGTACGTATCCAAGCTAGTTAGCTAGCCTTGCTGCTGGCACGACAAGCTAGCTTGCAACCACGACCATGAGAGAGGAACCACGCGATCGATCGATCTATTGATCTAGCAGCTTGGTTTTGTTATTTTTGAACCCTTGGCGGGGCGGTCAAACCTGCCGTCGGCTCGAGTCCCCACGGCGCCGTCCGCGCGGCAGCGCATGCGATGAGCATGCATGGCTCGGGCACGGCTGCTCGGGATCCGCGAAAGGCGACGACCGTACGCACGAGCTGGGTATAAGCTAGGCAAGGCATCGACGGCGCCGATGGCTGACTGACTGACTGAGCACGCAACACTAGCTGCAGACAGAGCGCGGACTTGAACGGATGGAGAGGGAGGGGGGCTTAGCCTTTTTCCCAGAATAGCACGGAGTGAGTGCTCCCTCGTTCCTAATGATTGTGCCAAATCCGTTATAGCCCACCTGCGCGCCTACGCTCTACGCATACGCCTTTCCATGTCTACCTCTATCTACAAGCAACCGAGCTAGCCACTGCCCTCCCTTTGCTTTTTCAAGCACACGGCCTACCTATAGCTATGAACACGGAGCCAGCATTACCTATACAAGTAGCTGATGTAGGTGAGCATCTAGCCGTTGCCAAATGCAGCGGGAGGTGTGTGTGTGTGTGTGTGTGTGTGTGTGTGTGTGTGTGTGTGTTTTGCAGGAAGCGGGAGGTGTTATTAATAGCGTCGGCCAATCAATCGACTTCGTGCTACTGCCTTTGCTTGTTTGTACGTCCACTCATCGACTGCGATGGGCTGAAGTTAGCTATTGTGGCATGGGTAAATGAGGGTCGGTGAGACAGAGATAATGATCTGTGTTCAGTAGCTCATGATCGAGTTTAATTGGTGCACACTATAATGTTCAGGGCTTTATGATCCCAGAGATCGAACTCCCTCCTGTTCAAAGCTTGTACTGTCTTAATTAATTGATCTATGGTAGTATGACAATTGCGTGATAAAATGGTAAATTGTCATGGGTTGCGTGCACATGCGATGTGGATCATGCAGTTTCATTACGGAAACCACCATTTAATTCCGATCAGATGATGAGATGAGAGAAGGTCGAACGTGGGAGGACGGCTTCGCTTGTGTACAAACTAGCGCAGAGGGCTCGGGCCCGCGTGCTCGTTCGTACCAACGTGGCTCACTGAGCTATAATTGTGTGTGTGCCGGCATGTGTGTGTGACTCTGTCATTTCCCTTTTCCCTTTCTGCGACGAGTCCGGCCGCGTGTGTGCCTTGGCTGTTGACAACAAGTAAAGTGTCAAGTCGAAGACTGCCATGCATAGTTCTTTTTTTTTTTTTAACTAACTGCCATGGGGTAGCGGGGATATGTCCAGACAATGCACACACTGCTATAATAGACGTTTACTTCACACACATGTACTTCGGAGAGTGGAGACACTTTATTTTAGGAAACTTATTAGAAACACGGTGATGTTCACATTGAACTGGCCGGGTGAAATTTTCATCCTCAGTAGTTAATTGATTGGATCCAGAGTCTAAACTAAAACACAAGTACCACAGTACTATCTACAGATAGGTACTGTAGTAGCTACAGACATCTAGGTACAGTGACATGAAGGCAAATGAGATCTATAGAGGCACATGACCCCCATTAAGTATCAGAAAACAGCATCCCCAAACAGCATAAGCGTGGCAAATTTGACAATTTTGACCTGTGGATTAAATCATTTCACAAAATGAATTACCCCTAAAAAAATTTCACTCAGCTGACTTTTTGAATGGCGCCCGACACGAAGGCGCCACACTACACTGTGCAACGCCTCACTGATAGGCGCTACACGTCTGGCCAGCGTCGCACTCCGGACTGCCTAAAAAATACTAAGTCAATGTGCAACGCCTGAGAGCTAGGCGTCATACTATACAGTGTAGCCTCTAGCCCCTAGGCGTTGCACTAGTGGTTGTTCAATCACTAGTGCCAACCACTAGTGTAACGCCTAGGGGCTAGGCGCTACACTGTATAGTGTGGCACCTAGCTCTCAGGTGCTGCACACTGACTTAGTAACTTTCGGATCACCCGGGTGCGATGCTGGCTAGGCGTGCAGCGCCTGTCAATCAGGCGCTGCACAGTGTAGTGTGGCGCCTTGGTGTCGGGCGCCACTTAAAAAGGTCAGCTGAGTGAAACTTTTTATGGGTAGTTCATTTTGTGAAATGATTTCATCCACAGGTCAAAATTGTCAATTTTGCCCATAAGTGTCCAAAAGATTTGTAACATAAAAACTTAATTCTGTAGCAATGCTTCAAATGTTATCTCGATGGTAAATTATTGGATAATTAGCCCCCAATTAGATGGTTGTATGTATGATTTGATGCAGAGGTTAAGAGTTTTCCTCTATATAAAAAAAGCTGCAATTAAAAACTCATCACATGTTATGGACTGTTGGTTCAATTACACTCTTGGCCTAAAATGAAAGATTATTTTTCAAATTAAAATGTATCCAATGTGCAACTCTGTATTGTAATATCACATATGCAAGTATTTACCAATCATATCTCACCAAACAAACTAGGAATTATATGTTTTAGAATGGAGGCTCAAGAAGAGCCCACTTTTAAATTAAGATATCCCGAAACAGCCCACAAGATAAATGATCGACACTGGAGATACCTTACAAAAAAGAGTAACGAAAGAGAGAAACAAGAACACCCAAACAATTTAGGAATGATATACTCAAATTTATTAAAAAAAGAATTTTCTGCCAAAGTCTTGTAATATCCTATATAAAAGTCATTTGTATCGAAGAAATAAGAGATTTCGGATGATAGATTTCCTACACTTCACCTCCAAAGGATTTCCAGCAAGAGGTTAGACATAACAGAGAATCTCCTCTATTTCTTGCATGATCTTCTCTTGATCCAAAATATTTCAAGCAACGGCTTTGATAATTTGCCCGTTAGATTCCTCATTTTATTTTGGTATTTCATGTCTTTTCATAATTTTATGTTCCAAATAGACTGATGGGACGTGTGTTGTACGGCCCCAATGCCCCAGATTTAATATTATGTTCTGGCTCTTCTCCGCCCCCCAAAAAACATAGGTTCCTCCGCCTCCGGCCGGCGCTGCCGCCTGTCCGCCTTGTCTCCGGTGGCCTTAGGGCCATGGGGGCACGGTGGATCCCGGCCCTTTCCTGCGGGAGGGCTCCGTTTTTAGATGTTTCTTTAAATTTTATTAGGGTTTGTGGCCTGCTCAGGAAGGCGAGATGGCGGCGGCCCCCTGAAGATGCAATAAGGTTCTTCCCGCCTAGCCCCCATTCTGGTGGTGCATCTAGCATAGTCGGTGGGTGTGTGGAGGTGTGTGTCTGGTGGATTTCTCTTTGGTGGATCTGCTCGGATCTTGTCATCTTTTGTCTACGTCCGTGTGTGTTCAAGTTTGATCCTTTAGATCTGCGCTAATCTTCATCAGCACCGATTGCCGTTCTGGTGCGTTGGTCCTACGGGACCTTATCACGAACACTTCCCGACTGTCCACTACAACAAGTTTTGCCTAGCTCTGACAAGGGAGGGGCGATGATGGTGGGGCGCTTTCGGCTCGCTATAGTGTTTGTAGTTGTCGCTGGGTGGTCTACGGATCTGAATGTAATTTTTATTATTTTTGGTCTTCATTGTACTGTCATGGTTGAAGATGAATAGGCCGGAAGTTTTCTCGCAAATAAAAAAACTGAATATTGTGTTGGAGAAACTTGGGTGCCTTTACATCTTACCTAAGGTATATGGACACACAACTTAGTTATTTATTTCACGAGTAGTTTTTCCAAGAATCACATGCAATTAATGTAGTAGAATGAAAAGTATGGTATCTCTATCTTCTATTGTAGTACTCCTAGGCAGTAAGCCTTCTACAGAAAAGAGTGGTGCTGGGTTACATTCAGTGCATGCTATCCGTGCCGTCCAACAATTGGTTCTACAATTAAAGTCTGCTCGAGGCCCTATTTGTTTCAACAACAATTGGTTCTACAATTAAAGTGCACTTGGATGTGCTTCACAAAATTGTACTCAAAATGATCGGAAACCAGATTCAGCTTCAGAGCAAAGCTAATTTTAAATAGTTGTTTATTTCAGTTTCTGGTTTTTCGTACAAGAATCTGATGCCTAAAGCTGAAACAAACAAGGACGAGAGACATGCATTAGTTGCTGCGAATGGGTAAGATGCAAATTAAATCACGAAATACTCAAGAGGAGTTAAAAAAAGGAGGATTACCCCTGACCTCTACATCATTACGATACATGGAACCATTTATTCCGCAAAGTTCAAGTTTCAAGTCCAGTACACAAGTACCAGCAATTAAAGATAAGCAATCCACAACAGGAAAAAATTGGAATATATGCCTACACACATAGAATACTACTGGACCGTCATCCAACCCGGTTGTACGTATCTCGTGCCAATATCTTCAAGTGGTTGCATTCAGATACCTTTGTCCTCTCCAAACCCTTCCAAAAGGGTGAGTTATTCGGTGTCGTAACGTGGGACAAATTCTTAGAATGTAAATACTTGCTACATAATAATTGTATACACATTATATCCTCTTCGAAAGCCAGTCTGTAAACCATTACTAAGTAGTGATTTATTTCGATTTCATGGTCTTCCATACCTATACCCCATTTGTCCTTAGGTCGACACAATATATCCCACCTCTTCAGGCAATATTTGGCCTTATTTTCATCACTCTGCCAAATGGCCGAGCTCGACAGAAATCTAGTCTTTTCCACACACCTATTGGCACTTCAAAGAATGAGAATATAAACATAGGCAAACTCATAAGCATCGAAATCACGAGGATCAGACGTCCATCATAGGACTTCAGGTTACACTTCCAACAACTAAGTTCTTTTTGAAATTTGTCCTCAATACATTTCCACTCTTTATTTGTTAGCTTACAGTGGCGAATTGGTATCCCAAGATAACTAAACTAGGGTTTTTCAATTTCACAGTCGAATAATTGTTGTAGTTATTTTCTTCTTCTTTGGTGTGTCCAAAGCAGAAAAGTTCATAAAAGTCAATTACCAATTTCATAATAATACCCTTGTCCATATCATGCTCTATGAAAATGATAGTGTCAAACTATATTGTAAAATGGAAACCGTCCATGTTGGAGATATGCCCCAGAGGCAATCATGTATGATGATATTTCCTATGTGTTCATGAATAAAGATAGTCCTTGGACATTATCAATAATGTGTATCAGCAAGTACGTGACTTGTTTGTGAGACTATGCATTGTATGATGGCTGTCCTAAAAGGTCCCTAGTCGAAAGGGTTGTGTGGACGCGCAGCCAACTAGACTAGCATATCACACGGTCGATGGCTTGGTCTCACTAGCCATTGAGCATTGGATGCTAACAGGATAATATGAACTTGGAAAGGTCTGGTCGGATTCGATGTAGTCGAATCCGAGTCGAGATAAGGTCCGAGTTGGACAGACCCAACTATGAGACACGGCGATATGTCATCTATGAGTCTCTAGTACAACATACGTTCTATGTCCTAAGACCTGAGCTGACACATATACTCGGGATGGTGACAGACTTGCTTTGGGCCGACCAAGCGCTACTCCGTGACTGGGTAGTTACAAAGGTAGGTTTCGGGTTTGTCCAGTCCCATGCTCCGAGACATGGTCGAGCAAGATGGGATTTGTCCCTCCGATCAGGAGAGATATACTCTGGGCCCCTCGTGTGATCCGACAAGGATAAGCATGGCCATGCAACAAGGATTATGAGACAATCCGGTTTGTGGTCGGTACCACTGGAACGAGAAAGAGGTCAGGCTAGCATAAGGATGACAGTCTCGCCTTGAGCCCGACAACATATATCGTGTGGCAAAGGGAACATAAGTGTGACATGTTGTACATGTTCGCCTAACCAACTTCATAGTCTGCTTAGTGGTCGGCACGCCTTGCTAGAGGCCGCTACCAACCGTGCAGGTCGGAGGTGATCTGAACTTTGACCAAGCCGACTTGAACCTAAGGGGTCGCGCGCTTAAGGGAAGGAACCTACGAGGTCGGATCCGAGGACACTGGTCGGATGTGATCCGAGCTGTATTCGGATCGTGGCCGAGTAGACTTGTGGGCTTTAGGGTCCGTGCGAGGCCCAAGTGTTGAGCCCGCGATGGACGCCTATATAAAGTGGAGGTGAGGAACACTCATTTGGTTGATCGCTTCGGTGCTGTCACTAGGGTTTGCATGTGTTGCGAATAGCCACATCCACTCGCCGCCGACTGTGTGATCGGGCCTAGCAGTCCGCCGCACGGTGTTCCTCCTGCACGCGCGGATACCGTTAGAAGCGGTGCACTTGCGCCGCTCCGGCGAACTTGTACATGGGATCGGACGACCGGCTGTTCGAGGGAGATCGGATGAGGAGGAGACGATCCACGCGGACGCGCTTCCTCAACTCTTCTTCCGTTGCACGGCACTGTGCGTCTAGTGGTAACGAACTGTGAACCATCTCCCGTAGCATGTTCCAGGTAGTTCTGTGCATAGGAAAATTTTAATTTGCAGTCGACGCACTCTACCATAGAGCCCAACAGTCCATCCACTAGATGTGGATTTAACCCTCCTACCTATTCATTTTCCTTGGCTCTACCAATGAGGATTGCCAGCATATCTGTGACATGTTGAAAATAGTTGGACATAGAGGATCACCCTATCGCAAACCCTTCTTGGTCTGAAAATAGTGTCCTACATCATCACTAACCTTAACCCCCGCACTACCTCCCTGAACATAAGTATGAACCTGATGCCTCCATGAAGTATCAAGACCTTTCATGTGGAATGCCTGTTGCAAGAAAGGGCACTTAACTATATCGGACGCCTCTCAAAATCAACTTTGAAGACAACTCCATCAAGCTTCTTCGAATGAACTTGATTCATAGCTTCTTGTAAAACGACCACACACTCTAGGATATGATGTCCAGTCATGAAGGTTGTTTGTGAAGGAGGAAACACAGTATGAGCAATCTGCATTTGTTGATTCCTAGATACTTATGTAAAAATCTTCAAAATAATACCAAATAAGAATACGGGTATGAATTGCTCAATTCTCCATACCTCTTCCTTGTTTCGTAGCAAAGTAATCATCCCAAAGTTGAGCTTAAACAACAGAAATAGAAACTAAATACATCCTAAAACATAGGTAAAAGGTCACCTTTCATAGTCCCCTAACACCCGTGACAATTGTGTTTGGAACCTATCAGGGCCAGGTACCTTATTATTCTGAAATATGCTATCGCTTCATATATCTCCTTCTCCGTGAACGGTGGTATCAGCACAACATCCTCCTCTGGACAGAATTGAGGAAAATCCTCGAACATGCTTTCATCCATTGACACGAAATAAAACAAAGGGCTCCAAAAGCTTCTTATAATAATTGGATATGTATAGTTTTAGATTCTCTTTCCTAACAATCGTGCCCTTATCTTGTTCAAGCTGAACAATTCTCTTCTTTCTATGTTACCCATTAGCAACTAAATGAAAAAAAACTAAGTATTAGTGTTACCTTCCCTAGATTTTTCACTATAACCCGTTGTGCCCATTTAACCTCCTCCTCTCTCACTCTCTTTGGCCTCCCGCTTTGCATCATGATCTGCCAAAATGAGAGGTATTTCTTTAGCCTTAATGTCAAGTTCATCAATAAGGTGGAGAGACCTTTTTTTCAACTTTTGTAGATACCACTAGCATTCTTAGCCCAACCCAGCAAAATTTTCTAAGATGCCGATTTTATTCTGCCACTTCTCAACATTAGAGTAACCTATATTTTGTTTGGCCAATCATAAAGCCACCAACTATAGGTAGTCTCCTCTCTCAAACTGCGGTAGTTCCAAAGAGAAGGCCGTCTTTTTCCCACATGAGCCACATCACCGGAGTTAGTACATAAAGGTGTATGATCATACAAACTCCTTCGAAACGCTCGCACCATTACTAGGAGATTTTTTTTGCCATCCCACAGTAGCCAAAACACTATCCAATTTTTCCTATGTTGGATTTTCAAGATTATTTGTCCATGTATATTGTCGACATGTAAGAGCTATCTCCCTTAGATCAAGACTTCAAATATGGTGTTAAACATAAATGACCTACCATGAAGTTATCACTATTCTACTCGTACCGCCTACGAATAATATTAAAATATCCTCCTGCCAAAATGGGCAAATTCTCATGCCCACAAATACAGACCAATTCGGCAAGGAACTCGTGTTTTTTCTTTGGTTGCCCCACCCCATAGATAGCCACAAGGGCCCAATCAAAGCCATCTACTTTTCATCATACATGGAAATTGACCGCAAAATCTCCCACAACCAAATTTGTCACATTGAGCGATGCCTTATTCACGCCAAGTAAGAACCTGTCTGATCATCCTCGAGGAGGAATGCAATAAAAAATGTCCATACCGCCCAAAGTTGTTCCCAAAACCTGGGAAGTAAAGTTGGGTCTTCCGGTCTCAAGAAGAACGATAAAATCCCATTTTTGTTCCCTAGCATTCTCTACTTAGAACCTACATTTAGCCAAGTATAGAGGACCCATGATATTCCAAAAGATTCCTCTCATAACTCATCATGGAATTTAGCTATACAATTTTCCTAGAACTATGCCGCACAACCGTAAGATCATAATTTTTTCGCTTACGGGGACGTACAATCTTTTTGGGGGGTATCGGAATGTTCACATGACCTTCCTTTTCTCTGTGCCCCTAGGATATCTTGGAACATCTGCATGATATTTCGGATCGTCAACACTGGTAGGAGCAAGATCCTCAAACAAGTACTGAATCGCCTTGATACCCAACTGACCAACATCATCTTCGTCGCCCACAGGTAGAACATCACTAATTTATGGGTGCGACAATAAAATAATAAATGCAAAATGGCTAACAGTATAAATGATTGGCATCGGGGATACCAACTTACAAACAAGAGCAACAAAAGAGAGAAACAACAACAAACAAACTCTATACGAATAATATGTTCAAAGTTCAAGAATTTTCTCCAAAACGTATTGCAATATCCTAAATGAAAGGCATTTGTATCAAAGAAATGACAGTTTTGGTATGATTGGTTTCCTACACTTCATCCCCAAAAGATTTCAAGCACGAAACAAGCTTTCACCCCTGTTTATTTATAAAACACAAATGGCTGAACCAATACATATATGGTGGTGGGGAGAACCCCATACAAGCAAGTCAAAAAGATCGAAAAAATGACAACCAAGAGGACGTTGAGTAAGCCACCAACTTGAAGTCGAACGAGGGAAACAAGAGGCGCCACACCTTACACGAGGAGACCTAGATTACTGAACTGAAACTGAAGCGCACCGCGTAGGAAAACCATCAAACCCTAATGCACTGAACACATCAAGCTATCGTCGGAGAGGAAAAGTGTATGTCCTCTTGCTCTGGGCCTGGAGCTCTGATCCTGCCAGTGGATAGCGAGGAGCGAGGACGATGATGGCGGGGACACATGTAGATGATAGGATACCAATGAATCCACTCCATGGCAGAGCCGTAGAACCTTCGCGTGGCGGTGTTGTCCGGCGGCGACGAGGGGGAGTGAATGCGGGGAGAAGGTCGAAGCTGGCGCTGGCTAGGATTCGCCAGGCCGCTCGTGCTCGCCGACCAGGCGAACCGATGTTTTTTTTTTTGCACAAATTAGCAAGAGGTTACATCTCACAGAAAATCTCCTATGCGTCTTCTCTCTATCCAAAAGATTTCAAGCAAGTGCTTTGATAATTTTCCTGTAAGATTCCACATTGCATTTTTCCTATTTCATTTGTTTTTATAATTCTTTTATTCCGAATAGACGGGTGGGATGTCTATTCTACGACCCCAACGCCCACTTTTTTTTTTTTTGAAAACATGGGCGCCTTTAGTTCTTAACTAAGGTAATTGGACACACAGCTCAATTCTTGATTTCATGAGTAGTTTATTTTTACAGAAAATCACATGTAATTAACGTAGTAGAATGAAAAGTATGCTATAGCTATCTACTTTGTAATCTTGAGGGTGTGAGCCATGTGCAACAGTTGTTTTCCATGGAGATGCTGGGTTGCATTCAGTGCATGCGGTCTGTACTATGGGCAACAGTTGTTCTCCAATTAGAGTTGCTTGCCCGGGGCACATGCAATGGTGAGGACGAGCAAAAACAAAATGGGAATGGAAAAAAACGCAAAAACAAAAAGACTATGCTCAGAGTAAATAGGAATGGATGGAGTACAACACTATTTATTTTTTGTAATAATTTGAATGGCTTACCACATGTGATGGGTATGTGTTCGATATTTGCCCCTGTTGGACCATATATATGTATACCCTCCTGATACATTCCAAGAAGGCATGCATGAATCAGTTATCAGTATACATTTGTGTCGCTGCAGCTGACATAGTGAAGCGATGAGACCATTGCTAAGACTTGAGAGAGTTAACACACCAACCCAACCGTGATAACATGATACTCGTACATGTCATGCATGCTATGCCATGAAGCGTAGCGATCGATTGCAAGCGGCGACCGAGGGAGGGTGTGTGATCGATCAATCGGGATGAGCTCGTTTTGTCGTGCTCCATTGGCAGCTTGCTAGGCACCCACCCGTTACATCCATGCATCCAAATCAACGGGCTACATACATGCATACGGCCTGGCTGACAAGCAGTATGCTGCCAACAGTAGAACCACACTATTGAGCGCGAGTATAGTACTAACTGCTGCTGCATGCTGCGATCAACATCATGGAGGTGAGAGCTAGCTAGGGCACGCAGGGGAGCTCAGCTGATGAGCAGAGACATGCCTGCTTCACACCGCGCAGGAAAAAAACATGCCCTGGCCGAGCATGCACGCACACACGATGGCAATGGCAGGCCCTAGAATAGATAGCTAGCTAGCTCGCTCAGCTGCGCAAAGTGAAGCTCGAGGCCAGGAGCAACCAAAGGAGGTGCGTGTGAAGTGACAAGAGATATCCTAGAATCTTCCTCCTCCCGTCGTCCTATTGCCCTAAACCCCGTCCCAGCCTGACGGCATGCATGCCATAACTTTTTTCAAAGCCCGACCGGCGATGAAGCAGTGAACAGTGCACTCACTGGTACGGCCAGTAGGGCATGCGAGGTCACGGCAATGGCAGCCAAGCAGTAGCAGCTGCAAGCAAGCATGCTTGGTTTAGATGAGGTGAGGCCACAGCTATATGGATACGGAAGGAGCGGGTAAGTACTCGTACGTAGTAAAAAAGCAGCAGCAACGACCGCAGGCAGCGGCGATCTCGATCGATCGACCGGAGCGGTGGCTGGTGTGACTTATACGAGAGAGGTAAACGAAGCGGGGTTGGTGCTTTTTCCTCGAAAGGAAACTGAGGATTCGTCACATCACCACGCTGGGTCGCAGTCATCGCCAACCTCCACCAGACAGCGACCTTTATGAGCTTATCATCCCAGCCCCCCCCCCCCCCCCTCTTCTCTCACCGCTTACTGCATGCAATGCAAATGCATACCCTCGACTCTCCCTCTCTCTCTCTCTCACGCGCGCACTGGCACAGCCAAATTAAAGAAAAACAAACAGTAATCCATATAGCCTCCTTGTGATCTGAGAGTTCTCACTCCCACGTACACCCACTTTTACTTCGTCTCGATTCCAAACATGTGTCGGTAGTTCCACACCTACGCTCTCGGCAGTACTCCTCTCTCTCTCTCTCTCTCTCTCTCTCTCTCTCTCTCTCTCTCTCTCTCTCTCTCTCTCTCTCTCTCTCTCTCTCTGGTTGCGTCCGATGGAGATGGAGAGAGAATGTGCGTCAAACATGTGGGGCCGTGGGAGGAGGATGTAATTGGCTCGCAGGCACGATGGTGCATTCACGGCTTGCCCGAGCAGGTCCAGGGTACTGAGCAGGAAGAGGGAGGGGGGAGCAGTCAGTCAGTCCCGCGCGGTGGACGTCGTCGCCAACTGGGTGTCGCCATGCACCCCCGCTCAAGCCTTGTGCACGGCATAAATGACACCAAGCTAGCGATCCCACAACAGATTCCTGCTCCCATCCCTTGCTGATAACAGCGCGGGCCCGTGTCAGCCGAGATCATATGGACTGCCCGCCCCCGTGTGCACGCGCCAGGCGCGCTGATCAGTCGCCGCTGCGAGATATGTTCCGCCCCCGGCCGCACCCGATAGAAGACTAGTTCCATCAATGGACCAGCCGGCGGGCGCCTCGCTGCGCAGCGTGCGTATGTAGGACTTGCTAATCGGTACGCATGGCCCATTTGTGCATGCTGCTAGCAGCGTGATACATGCATGAGTGATCTGATTTACCATTGCTACTACTCGTGTCGACAGTTCATGCAAACATAACCATGTGTAAGCATTGGGCATGCATGCATATGCTCCTTCCATGTAGCTTGATCGGAGGAATACGCATGCAGAGCGCTCGACCGGGCCAAGGAACGAACAAAACTATACTTTCCATATTAATATCATATATTCCATGCATATGGATTGGACGGGTGATCACCTGGGCTTCCATATCATATGTCTTGTCGGCCGATGCACATACCAAATGGCCCAACCTTGCGCAAAATTTATCTTGCCACGACACACAGCTCACAGGAGTTGCTGGTTGCATGCTAGCTCTATTCGCCTGATAGTCCCAACATTCTTTGGTTTGGTGTTGACCCATGATACATGCTCCGTATACAGTAGGCTTTGATAAAATTAGATCATTATTATTTTTCGTTCTGATTGTAGCTCAGTCAACATAGAAATATTTGTTTCTTATTCGAGATAACCATTTGGTCAAGATTTTCTCATTCATGTCTATATCCACGGATCTAGATGTTTGAATATGATGGTTGTTTCCCGGAAAAAAATAAGTATATGATGGTTGTCAGTATTGACTACCAACTAGGTACTTTGTCAATCGTTTGAGAAATAATAAAAGCATAAAACCTTTACTTTTTATGTTGGTGTATGATTTAAATTATGGAAAGAATATGTTTTTCACAACAAATAATGACATTAATTCTTCAACTAATCTAAATAACTTGTTATATATATCAGCACCGAAGTTAGAGAAGTTTGACGGCACATATTTTAGTACCAGAACAAAGTTATTACCAAATATTCTCGAATTTATGAAGTTAACTTTATTTAATCTCAATTAGTCGCATCAAGAATACATAGAGAAGCAACCACTTTGCTAGATTCTGTGTAGGTGTTCCTTCATGGCAGGTATTTATGGAAGAAATCAAGCCAATACATGGAAATGAGTAAAGAGGATATTGGAAATATGAGCAATTTACCGAATGATTTTATTAACAGAAATACTAGATAAAGCATGACTAGTATAGCAGTGATAAAACAAGCCATGCGATTTGACAAAGAGAAGGTAAATAATATCTGCGTATATGAGCTAGAACCGATCATCTCTAGAGCAGACAGTAGAACAAGATGCATATCTGAAGTAGAGCCTAACATGTCTAGGGCAAACACTAGAACAAGGAACTATTGCAGGACTTGTAACAGGAAAGATACGAACACGTACTGGATAGCAGCAGGAGCAGAGGCACTGGACTTGGGGTCGGTGTCCTCCATGTCGTCGAGGAGGTTGTCGACGTCGGGGAAGTAGTCGTCGTCGGGGAAGTAGTCGTCGGTGTCCGGGGCGTCCGTGACGAAGAAGTCAGTAGTCGCGCAGAGCGTCCCCCAAAAACCTTATCACCCTTCTCCCTTACAGGACTCAAAAGGTGCGGTTTTGGAGGCCTACTGTCCCGACCTGCGGTGCACGCCGCAAGCTGGGATGGGGAAGATCGTAGCAGCAGCGCAGTGCGCAGGAACCGGTGGAGAGAGGAAGAAGAAGTTCTGGTGCGTCTCTCTGAGAGGAGCGACCTCCCTTTTATAGGCGCAAGAGAAGGAGGCGAGAGGGCAGCGACCGAAGGTGAAATGAAGAGACGAAGACGAAGCGAACAGCCAGTAGCCGAAGTGCTGCACCTTTCGCATTCAAACTCCACTATCGCAAAAACTTTTCAGCTTTCGTGTGACATTTCGTATAGCCGTAGTGCGTGGCAAAAATTTAGACATCGGCTCGGCTCATTCCCGCAACCCGCGTCGCGTCGCGTCGTGATGAGGCGTGGCGTGGCGAGGCGGGCGTCGGAGGAGGAGCGCGCGTGGATGTCCCTCTTGTTCTCATGCTCATACAAGTGGGGAAGGAGCCTCCCTTATAAAGAGGTCCAACTCCCTCTAAACTAGCAACGTGGGACTAAACTTTAGTTCTACCTCTTGCCTTGCACGAATGGGCTGCATGGGCCTCTAGGATTTATTAGGAATTTCTGAAACTGCCATTAATTGGGCTAGGCCCAAATAGACAAAATTCCAGCAATCCCCCACCAGATCTCAGAGGCACACAAAATTTGCCTTTGGTTCCGAAACACTGTTTTATATACAGGTACTGCAGTGGAGACTGTTAAGTTGAACTTCCACCTAGAACTCTATGCTACACTAGTAAACAACTTGAACAGTGGACTGGGCTTGAATTGCAAGTTTTCTACGAATCTAGCTTCACATAAAGCCTTGACCGGTACGTGGCTGCCGTGGGTCTTCCCCGCGGGTGGATCTTATGCGTCATACTCCGAGACCTTTCATGAGTTTACTAGAGAGAACCCTACTCTCATAGATTGCGATGTTTAACAATCAGACTCATATAGGTGTGTTCTTCAAAAGATGTTCTGCAGGACAATATCTCTGCTTCAAGGAGCCACTTAGAACACATTAAGATATACATCAACCTGCCATGCAGATTAGGAGAGTACTGCATCTTCATGGAGTGGTATTTTTAATAGTAAGGGTACTCTCCTCCCAGTTGATCAATAGCTTGTCTTCCATATCTAATTCACGGGATCTCCGATCACAAAGAATAGGTTACCACTGTGAACAACTCATATTGTGGGTCTCATACCCATCTCCCTCGATGCATTATCTATCACATTACGTGATAGACCCTTAGTAAAAGGATCTGCCAGATTTTTAGACATTTGGATATAATCCAATGCAATAACTCCAGAGTTTTTCATTTTCCTGACAGACTTTAACCTTCTCTGAACGTGTCTTGATGACTTCATGTTATCCTTTGAGCTGCTCACTTTAGTGATCACAGTTTGATTGTCACATTTCATAAGGATACCCGGTATAAGTTTCTCAACTACCGGCAAGTCATTCAAGAGCCGGCGAAGCCAATCTGCTTCGACCATAGCTGTATCTAGTGATGTGAGATCTTCTTCCATTGTTGACCTCATTAAGATGGTCTGCTTGCAAGACTTCCAAGAAACAGCGCCACCTCCATGAGTGAATACATATCCGCTCGTGGCCTTTATCTCATCAGCATCTGAGGTCCAATTTGAGTCACTATACCCTTCAAGCACCTTTGGGTGCCCGGTGTAGTGAATTCCATAATTCGTAGTGCCTTTCAAATAACGCAAAACTCTATCTAGAGCTTTCCAATGCACATCTCCTAGTTTTGAGACAAACCGACTCAGTTTGCTAACAGCAAAAGAGATGTCAGGTCTTGTAGCACTGGCTAAGCACATAAGCGAGCCAATAATCTGAGAATACTTCAATTGATCTCTAGCAATTCTTCTATTCTTTCGAAGTAGCACGCTAGCATCATATGGTGTTGGAGAGGGCTTGCAGTCACTATGGCCAAAGCGACTCAAGATCTTTTCCACATAGTGAGATTGAAGTAATGTAATCTGACCATCATCATCTCTCAACAACTTGATGTTCAGAATGACATCAGCCACTCCTAAATCCTTCATCTCAAAACAGCGAGATAGGAAATCCTTGACCTCCTTAATAACATTCAGATTTGTTCCAAAAATCAGCATGTCATCAACATACAAGCAAAGCATAACTCCCTCGCCCCTACCATGGCGATAGTACACACATTTGTCAGCTTCGTTCACAACAAAGCCTGCAGCGGTTAAAGTTCTTTCGAACTTCTCATGCCACTGTTTGGGTGCTTGCTTGAGTCCAAACAAAGATTTCAGCAACTTGCACACTTTCCCTTCCTGACCATCTATTACAAACCCATCTTGTTGTTCCATATAAATTTCCTCATCCAACTCTCCATTTAGGAAAGCAGTTTTAACATCCATTTGATGAACAAGAAGACCATGTGAGGCAGCTAGTGAAAGTAGAACTCGAATAGTGGTCAGTCGAGCCACAGGTGAGTAAGTATCAAAGAAGTCTTCAACTTCCTTTTGGGTATAACCCTTAGCCACGAGCCGAGCCTTGTACTTTTCGATAGTACCATCATGCCTAAGCTTCTTCTTGAATACCCATTTGCATCCTATAGGTTTGCACCCATAAGGACGATCAGTTATCTCCCAAGTTTCATTCGCCAAGATGGAATCCATCTCGCTACGAACCGCTTCCTTCAAGTAGTCAACATCTTCCGATGCACAGGCCTCCAAAATAGAACTGGGAGTATCATCTATGAGATACACAAGAAAATCATCACCAAAGGACTTTGCTGTCCTCTGTCTCTTGCTCCTAGTAGGAACTTCATTGTTCTCCTCCACAGGACTTTCAAAGTGTTCCATCGAAATGACAGGTTCGGTAATTGTAACTGGTTCCTGATTCGATCAACTAGGCATCTCCTGATTAGATGAGGTAGCCATATCCTTCATGGGAAAGATATCTGCAAAGAAAGTTGCATCATTCGACTCCATGATCGTACCGACATGCATGTCAGGTACCTCAGATTTTACAACCAAGAATCTATAGCCAATGCTATGAAAAGCATATCCAGGAAAACACAATCCACAGTCTTTGGTCCAAGCTTCCACTTCTTTGGAATTGGAACATCGACTTTCGCCAAACAACCCCATGTTCGTAGATAAGAGAGTTTTAACCTTTTCTTCTCCCATTCCTCGAATGGAGTTATCTCTTTGTTCTTTGTGGGGACTCGATTTAGGACATGACATGCTGTCAATATCACCTCCCCCCAGCATGCGCTGGTGAGACCCGATATGTCTAACATGGCGTTAACCAAATCAGTTAGAGTACGGTTCTTTCTTTCGGCCACCCCATTTGAGTGAGGTGAGTAGGGAGGCATCCTCTCATGGATTATACCATGTTCCGCACAAAAAGCATCAAATTCATTGGAAAAATACTCTCCACCACGGTTGGACCTAAGCCTCTTGATTTTTTGATCAAGTTGGTTTTCCACTTCAGCTTTATAGATCTTGAAAAAGTTCAAAGCCTCATCCTTCGATTTCAAAAGATACACTTGGCAGTATCTAGCGGAGTCGTCAATTAACGTCATGAAATATTTCTTTCCACCTTTTGTCAAAACACCATTCATTTCACATAGATCTGAATGTATAAGTCCTAGTGGTGCAAGATTTCTCTTTTCCGCAGTAACATGACAAAGACGTGAATGCCACACATTTGATTCACTATTGTTGCAAATATGATTAACAACTTTATTACAAACGTCTGACAAGGATAAACGAAACAGGCCTCCTGACTCATAGCCTTTACCAACAAAGGTTCCATACTTGGATATTAGAAATTTATTCGACTCAAAGACAAGCTTATAGCCATCTCTACACGAAGAGATCCGCTAACAAGATTTTTATTGACGGAGGGACATAATGCACGTTCTTCACCAGACGATCTTTCCCGAAGTAAACTTCAGATCGACCGTGCCAACACCACGAACGAAGCACTTGAACCGTTTCCCATCAGCACGGTTGAAGTCCCTGCAGTCTGATAAGACGAAAACATGGAAATATCACCGCATACATGCACATTAGCACCCGTGTCAATCAACCAATCAGGAGAATGACATACTGAAAGAATAGTGGAAAATATACCATAACCAGCATCCTTCATGTCAGTGTTTCCAATGACAACATTAGTGGTCTTGCCGCCTTTCCCAGGATGACGCTTGTCATAGCGATTGGGGCAACTAGGAGCCCAATGATCAGGATCTCCACAGACATGACAAACACCTTTCTTCCTGTCATTCTTCTTCTTGAAGTCCGTGTGCTGCATAGCCTTGTTCTTCCCATCAAACTTTGCTTTACCATCAAACTTGCCCTTGTTCTTGAACTTGTGGGGCTGGAAGTTCTTCTTCTATATCAGATTGGCATTAGAACGTCCCTCAATACCTCGAGCATGGTTGTCCTTTGCTCTCGCCTTTTCTTCCACATCAAGAGTATCAATGAGATCCGGAACGGAAAACTCCTGCCTCTTATGCTTCAGTGAGGTACAAGTTCCTCCACGAGGGAGGAAGGTTAGTGATGATACCTCCGGCAATAAACTTGTCCGGTAGGATACAATTGAAGTGCTCAAGTTCTCTAGCAAATGACTGTATCTCATGAGCTTGCTCAACCACGGGCGCTCTTCAGTCATCCTGTAGTCATAGAATTGCTCCATGATGTACAACTCAGTGCCAACATCTCGAGACCCCAAACTTGGCCTCGAGTGCATCCCACATATCTTTTCCATTATCAATTGACGCATAAGCATCAACTATGTTCTCACCAAGAACACTCAAGAGAGCAGCCTTAAACAAGGTATCCATTTTCTGAAAAGCTTGTGTCTGTTGGGCATCTTGCTCTCCTTCAGGTTTGCCAAGAGTGGCGTCATAGCAACTCATGGTTTGAAACCATAAGACTGCTCTCACGCGCCACCTCTTATAGTGGATATCCTCAAACATAGGAGGTCTGATGGAAGCAGCAAAACCACTTGGGGTAAATTGCCTATAATAAGGTTTTTGGATTGATGGAAATATGGGCAATTTATCGAATGATTTTATTAACAGAAATACTAGATAAAGCATGACTAGTATAGTAGTGATAAAACAAGCCATGCGATTTGACAAAGAGAAGGTAAATAATATCTGCATATATGAGCTAGAACCGATCATCTCTAGAGCAGACAGTAGAACAAGATGCATATCTGAAGTAGAGCCTAACATGTCTAGGGCAAACACTAGAACAAGGAACTGTTGCAAGACTTGTAACAGGAAAGATACGAACACGTACTGGACAGCACCAGGAGCAGAGGCACTGGACTTGGGGTCGGTGTCCTCCATGTCCTCGAGGAGGTTGTCGACATCGGGGAAGTACTCGTCGGTGTCCGGGGCGTCCGTGACGAAGAAGTCAGTAGTCGCGCAGAGCGCTCCCCAAAAACCTTATCACCCTTCTCCCGTATAGGACTCAAAAGGTGCGGTTTCGGAGGCCTACTGTCCCGACCTGCGGTGCATGCCACAAGCCGGGATGGGGAAGATCATAGCAGCAGCATAGTGCTCAGGAACCGGTGGCGAGAGGAAGAATAAGTTCTGGTGCGTCTCTCTGAGAGGAGCGACCTCCCTTTTATAGGCGCAAGAGAAGGAGGCGAGAGGGCAGCGACGGAAGGTGAAACAAAGAGACGAAGACAAAGCGAACAGCCAGCAGCCGAAGAACTGCACCGTTCGCATTCAAACTCCACTATCGCAAAAACTTTTCAGCTTCCGTGTGACCTTTCGTATACCCGTAGTGTGTGGCAAAAATTTAGACATTGGCTCGGCTCATTCCCGCAACCCGCAGCGCATCGTGACGAGGCATGGTCAGGCGGGCGGCAGCGGAGGAGCGAGCGTGCACTACAAGAAATATGTCAACTTGTGACCACCACTATTGGTCACTGAAAGGTAACAAATTTCCATTTGCGACCTTTTTGTGACAAAAAATAGAAGGTCAAAAGCTGGCCGTCATAAACTGACTATAGCGACCTTTCTTCTGGAATGGTCAAAGACGTTTACGACCAAAATATTCCTACTGTGGCGTTTTGGTCACTAGCAACCTCCCCCAGGCCACGTAGGCATCCAGCGTGGCAAGCTGATGTGGCACAAGATTCAGCCCGGTCCAATTCGATTTTCTACATGGGCCGAGCCCAACAATTCGCCTTTTTACTGTATATTTTCTCTATTAATTTTCTCTAGCTACATGGGCCTGGCCCAACAATTTGGCCTTTTTATTTCTAGATGCGGCCTTTTACAGCGTATGATCTTTTACTTTTTGCTATTTTATTTTCCACTGTTTTACATTTGTCCCAAATATCATAATATCATACACTAGTCCCACACGTCAGAAATTTCAAATGTGCTCAAATTATTTTGATAAGTGGGTCGCATGAGTCATGTTTCCATTGCACACATTTTCAAATCACATACATAATTACTATTTCATATGAAATGAAATTGTAATTCTGATACATACATGAAATTCACAAGCAGAGAGAAGATACATTAAATCACATACATAATTACTATTTCATTCATAAACAAAGAGAAGATACATTAAATTCCCAGATAACGCAGCTATTATTACAGAACTTGCTATATAAGAATGTCTTGGAGCTTCTTTGAACATCTTTGGTCTTGAATTTACTCAAAATATCTGCCAACAAGAAAACAGAAAACAACAGGTGAGCTATTTAGTAGTAAGATCAAGTCTGGAAAGAAACATGCATGAAAATTAAGAAGAGCTAGAGTATGGATGCCCAAATAGTTTTCGTGCACGTCATGCCAAGTTAGGCAACACGTAGAATGCATATGGGCCATAAAAATGATCAAATGAGGAAGGGATGAAGCCAAACAATGGTTCCTCCTTGCAATGATCACATTTAGATAACAACGACCTACTACAGTTCATGTTACAACAACACTAGTTCATGTGAGAAACACACAGGGTCCAAAGTACAAACCAAAAACAATCTGACTTGGAATATGATGTCCACCTTATAGTACTACATCATCATCAGGATTAAAACAACACATTTATAGTCAGAGTGTTGGATGAGACAAATATCAATTGAAAAAAGACAAGGTAGCATCAAATTAGATCATAGTTTGTGGGAATCAATGCACACAACATGAACGACAAGGTAGCATCAAATCAGATGATGATTGCATACATACAAATCATGTGCTGGCAGAAAAAAATCCAAGCAGGAGCTCATCTTCCCTCTCTGTTTGGTAACTAACAACCTAAATAAAATAAAATAAAAACATGACTTGTTCATACAGATCCCTCTAAAATTCCTTGGGACAAGTGCATCACATATTCATCAACTTAGAAGCAGAAGTAGTGAGCACGGGAAGAGGGGGAGGGAGATGGAGGAGCTACCTGCCACGGTCGCAATGGACGCAGAGGAGCAGACCCCTCCTGCCCCTCCCCCACGAGCAGGACAGGGCTGCCGGCTGGGCACGTCCCTACTCCTCTGCCTCCTTGATCAGGAGACCCCCTTCCCCTACTGCTGCTTGGCGTGCCGCATCATTAGTCACCTCCTCATGCAAGAAGTACACAATAAATAGAAAGACGGTCAGTGAGGTACATTTTCACAGCAACATAAGCTTAAAATTAACACAAATACCCACATCAAATGAAGTCACTAAGATACTTAAGTCCACCACATGGTGTATAATTATGTGGTATATAATTGCAACACATGAACCAAATGAGGAATAACATCATCACCAAGAGTTTTTGATGATAAGCATAGATCCATAGTGACTAAAGCATGCAGAACACAATATTCAAAGCAGAAGCAAGCAGGTAGTATGAGCTACCTACTGCCAAAGTATAAAACCTGAATCATATAGTACACATGAATCAAGAAAACAAGAACTAACAATGAGAACTGCATACTAATGCACCAGATGATCAACATCAAGTGTGGTATATTCACATAAGTTTGCTTATTTGTTTTTGCTTGGAAACAAAGACTGAGTTACCGGCTAGCTAGTGGAGTGACATGTTTGTAATGGCAGTTTGGTACTAACTGCCCCTCAACCCATACTGCTTGCTGTTATACATACACAAGAGACAACAAGCTGTTCAAGTGTTCACTCTAGGAATGCTTTCTAAATAATTGTATAAACGAAGGCTACTTATCACCGACGAACTATAAGGTTTACAGTGCACTAGAGGAAAATTGGTGATTATCATTTTGTAATTAGATTGTAATAACCATCGAGTTTCCAGTAACAATCAAAGATGAAAGCTTGGAAACTCTTCTCTAACTACTGGATTAACAGAGCTTGCAAGCATTCCGTCGAATAGAAGACTAAAGCAAGAAAGTGACCAATCAAGCAGAAATGCATCATTATTCTGAATCCCATGTCACTACTAGGGAAAAGGCTAGCAGCAGCGCGGGTTTTCAGGCTAGCAGCAGCGCGGGTGGCCGCGCTACTAATAAGGCGCTACAGACTAACTCATAGTAGTAGCGGCCCAACCAGCGCTACTATTGTTGAGCGATATCAGCAGCACTTTTTAGAAGCGCTACTATTAGCTAGCAGAGCGATTTCCTCATCCAACGCCTCTGCTATCTCTTTCATCATTTTCCATTTCATTTCCCCTTCAGATGCTAGAAACTAGGTACTATCTTTCATCAAATTCATAAACCATTACTAGATGCGGTAGTACTCGCCGTTCAAATTACTCGTCGTGGTTTTAGTTCAAACCACGACGAGTAATTTGGAACGAAAGGAGTACTAAGATAACAATTTCATGCACAGCCAAAATGTATCCTCAAGCGGTACATGCATGGTCATATCAACGGCCATCATCATATGTAGTTTTAGATGATATCGACGACGATCATCATATGTAGTTCTAGATGATATAGCCACACACACATATGTAGTTCTAGATGATATAGCCACACACACATGTAGTTCTAGATGATATCGAAGACAATCATCATCCTCAAGCACGGGCGGTTGGTGTTCTGATAGTAATTAGGATAGCCTGTCCAACACGAAGATTCTTGCCATCGAGGAATTTCTTCCACCCAACCGAGCTTAAGTGTGTGCGACCGTCCGTGTCCATGCGGTAAGTACAGGTTGTGACGGAGCCCTTGCGAGAAGGCGTAGTCCAGCTGAGCCTTCTTCATCGGGCTCGATACCATAACTCACAGATATGCTCTTTGCCAATTTCTGAATAAGAAAAACATATCAATTAATAAGCATGTGATCGAACTCTACACTAAAACATATATATCATCGATTAGATTCCACACAACATATACCATATCATTGGACTATACACTAAGTAATTCACACTATTAATTTGCATTTGTAAGTATAACATACCATATCATGTCGATCAACCATGGTATTTGTCAAGCGGGTCACGAATGGCACCCGACAAAGTCAAGACGTGGCGGAATTATGTCCCACAGGTTGGACACCTCCTCCTCACTCAGCCTTGTTCTTTGAGCTACGATGGCTTCATGAAGTGGGTCCTCATCATCTTCATCATCTTCATCATCTTCATCATCTTCGTCATCTTCATCATCTTCCACGAGGTTGAGATAAATGACAGCTAGTTTGGGTCTTTCTACTCGGAAGTTGAAGCTGATCAACTCACCACCGATAAGATGCATGCGGCGATTTAAACGGGCCCATCCATCTCCTCCAATCTGCGACATATTGCGTCCTTTCTCGACCTCCATAGTGTACGGCCCCCAGAGCCTCAAATGTCACAGTGTCTCCTGTCACTTGTTGAATTTCAACCTCACATTGCATGGGACGATCTGTAAACTAAGCAAAATGACACAATGCAGTAATGGCAACACTAAAAATAAAATAGTTATTACATTTCATCTAATTTCTTACACGCCGCATGACGAAAACTTCGGCGGAAGTAGATGCCGAACAACTTGCCGGTTGCAAGGCTCTTTGGCGCATCTTGACTTGCACAGTTGACATAGTGGTGGTGGTGGCGCCATTCTTCCTAAAGCAATATGAGCAAAGGATTACTAAATCAACTAAATCAAAATGTTCTAAGTCAACTAAATAAACTAACCTACTACATCAACTAAATCAAAATGTTCTAAGTCAACTAAATAAACTAACCTACTACATCAACTAAATCAAAATGTTCTAAGTCAACTAAATAAACTAACCTACTACATCAACTAAATCAAAATGTTATAAGTCAACTAAATAAACTAACCTACTACATCAACTAAATCAACTAAATCAAAATGTTGTACTAAATCAACTAAATCAAAATGTTCTACTAAGTCAACTAAATCAACTAAATCAAATGTTGCATATGAGCAGGAGGGAGAAATAGGGCGACTCGAGGAGGGAGAAGAGAGTAGGATGGAGGAGGAAGGCGGAGCTGGCGGAGGGCAGCAGCGCGGCGATTGAGGAGAACGGATCGGGAGGAAGGCGGAGCGAGGAGGGGCGGCCAGCGGCGAGTGGAGAGGAGGACGGAGGAGGAGGCAGTGCACCGAGTCCAGCAAGGAGGAGGAGGTGGACGGCTTGGCCTTGAGACGGAGGAGCGGCGACAGGGCGCGAGCGCAGACGCGGAGGAGGAGAGGGGCGGCGGCGGGCGCTTGGCGCAGAGATAGTTGTGGCTGTGTGTGTGAGTGGATCCGGTCAAGTGTGGAGATAGATGGCTTAGCAGATGGCGCTCGAGAAACGCTCATTGTTAGGCTATCTAGCAGCAGCGCTTTTCAAGATAAAGCGCTACTGATATATGTCAGCATGCAAAAATACACATTGATCATCAACGATCTTTTTGTGTACAATCTGATTCGACAATATGAGTCCTCACGGTTTAGGAACGGTGAAGACTCATATTGCAGCCACAAATTCTACACATAGAGTTCAATGAAGATCAAGTGCTTGTCAAAGTGTGGGAAGTAACATATTTAAGGTGGTATAAACTCTCTTCACGGAGCGAGGTGGGACTAAATTTTTGTAGGAAACTTAGCGATGGCGCTTGTCGAGGAAAGCGCGCTGCTACTACGCTAAGTAGCGAGCGTAGCGTCGCTCTAACGCGTTGCTGCTATAACTAGCCTCGCGGCGGCCTCGTAGGAATTATAGCAGCAGCAGCGTCTTTCGCGGACGCCATTGCTATATTTTTACCAGCAGCGGGTTCTTTGCGACGCATCATTGCTAGTTAGCAGCAGCGCGTTATTTTGAGCCGCGCTGCTGATAAGATTCTGTGTATAGGCTTTTCCCTAGTAGTGTGTCATCAGTTTGCACAAGTTGCAGCACCATGCAGCAATTTCCACTCCAATCCAGGAAGAGCACTACTACTTGCAGATAACCAGAGGTCAACAAAGATACACGTAACATCAGTTTGCCAAACATGGCAGTGTTCGGTTCAGAAAGATACAGTACAAATGGCCAAACATAGATGTGTTCAGTTTCAGAAGAATCTGAAAGCCAGATCTCATCTGGAAGCCAAACTTGCATTGTTACAAACACATGGCAGAGATTAGTACAAGCACTTACTAATCAGGTCGGACTAAAGAAATCACTAGCAGCGGAAATGCATCATTCTAAATCTTCTCAGTTTGCAAAACAAGATTCAGCAAGCAATCAACCATTATCAACCAGCAGTAGCACTACTTCTTGCAGACGCAACAAGCAGTAGCATTAGTAAGATCATGTAGTACCACAACTGCAACATTTTCTAGATAGATAATCAGTTTGCAAAAGCAACGCGTTCAGTTCTTACATCCAACCAGCCAACAAAGCGTTGGCAATCACTCGGCACACGCACTACGGCTACCACTACTTTCAGATAGAGACAAGCAGAGTCAACAGCGACCATATATGCAAATCAACCAGAATTTTACCTGCCCCTGGTGGCGCCGGAGATGGATGCTTCTGCTGCTGGCCTTCACCGCCCCTGACACTGCTGCTCATGGACGGAAACCGTATCGCGTCAGGGAAGAGGATGGAAGGGAATGCAATGGAAGAAGAAATCGAAAAGGAGAGGACATGAGAGGGGGCTGACCATCGGGGTTCTCCATGGCGTCGGCGTCGGGGCAGCCTTCCCGTCCATGCCATGGCGGCCCGGAGCGCGAGCAACGACGATGTGCTGGATGGATCTGGTAGCGAGAGGAGACAAGGTGAGGAAGAGAGGATCTGATTGGGATAGGAGACGAGGTGAGGAAGAGAGGGGACCAACCTTAGTTGCCGGAGACACGCCGACGACGCGGTGGACTAAACCCTATCCACGGGAGAAGGTTGCGCGTGGCCGCTGGAGCACGCGAGCACCGGATCTGGGCGGAGCGCGAGGCCGCCGCCACGCCTCCCCCGCCGCGGGGCTGGGTGCGGGTCACCTCCCACGAAAGGAGACAGAGCGGAGCCGGCGCGGACATGGATGGGACTCGGACGCGCTCGCGGTCGGTGGTGGCGACCATGTCCATGACGGCTAGTGAAGGGGTGGGTGGCGGCGAGGGGAGGGATCTGGATCGGGAGCGACAATTCTGGCCGGAGGCGAGGGAGGAGTGGAGGGGGGAAGGGGAGGGTGCAGACGAGGGGAGAGGTGGGCGGCGGAAGGAAGGGGAGGACGACGAATGGCGGGAGCAGGTGGTCGTCCACGAAGGTGGCGGCGGCGGTCCAATGGAGGGAAAGGGGAGACGGGTTAGGGTTTGGGCTGCGGGGAGAGGAGTGGTGTGCGGGGGAGAGGAGGAGAGGGGGGAGGAGTGGTGTGCCCGCGAGGGGGAAGGAGTGGGTGAGTGGTGGCATTTTGCCAATGACAGGTGGGCCCGCGAGGAATTAGGCCCACATGTCAGTGTCCTCAACGACATGTGGTGTAGGTGAGTGGAGGTGCTTTCGGGTGGGTTTGGGTGGGAGAGGGTGAGGGTGTGGGCGTTGGATCTGGGCAGATCCGACGGTCTCTATCTTGGATCCGCGTGACATGCCCATTGACCAATCAGAATGAAGTGCAGGCTTTGATGATGTTATGACCATCTAAAATGGTCGTAATCAATTTTCAATTTTCCGAGTGCCTGAAATGAGTTTTTTTGTGAAGGATCTACCATATATTTGTTGCAAAATTGGACCTAATCAATTTTATAAAATGCTAGGACATATTTAATGCACAATTGACAAAATGGTTGTGTGTCAAAGTTTTGATCCACCTCGGTGAAAAAGACAAATTCCACCGATTCAATTTGAAGCGGGTCAAATTTGAACTGTAGATGCCTTATAGTTTTCTTTTTATTTTTTCCTAAAATCATTTCTAGTTACATAAGTATCTATTTAATCAGAGAAATACCAAAAAAATTCCAAGATTCAACCACTAGCTAGGAACGGTCAAGCCCGCCGTTTTGACCGCATTTTGAAACAGCATAAAAATTCAAAAAATTCAAAAATGGAAATCCTTCGCATTGTGTCATTATATGTGACCAAGTTTCCAGGAAAAATAATAAACTTGTAATATGGTAATTATTTTTAAAAAGTGTTCTCAGAAATGAGCTATTATGCGTGAAGATTCATGGCTTTCTAGCCAAATGATCAATCTTATGCCACGTACATGGCATAGTTTGTTCAAATAATCTCATATTGTGCACAAGGGTGCATATTTGGAATGGCAAACAATGTTGCCTAAGGAAGTTTTCGTTTTCTTTGGATGAAAAAACCAATTTTCATTTTCCGAGTGCCCAAAAGGAGGTTTTTTTGTGAAGGACCTCCCAAATAATTGTTGCAAAATTGGACCAAATCAATTTTCTAAAATACTAGGACATATATAATGCACAATTGACCAAATTGTTGGGTGAAAAAAGTTTTGATCCACCTCTGGTGAAAAAGATAAATTGCCGTCGATTCAGTTGGAAACAGGTCAAATTTGAACTGTAGCTGCCTCATAGTTTGCTCTTTATTTTTTCCAAAAATCATTTCTAGGTAGATAAGTATCTATTTAATCAGAGAAACACCAAAAAAATTCCAAGATTCAACCACTAGCTAGGAACGGTCAAGCCTGCCGTTTTGACCGCATTTTGAAACGGGCATAAAAAATTCAAAAAAAATCAAAATTGGAAAACCTTCGCATTGTGTCATTATATGTGACCAAGTTTCCAGGAAAAATAATAAACTTGTAATACGGTAATTATTTTAAAAAAGTGTTCTTAGAAATGAGCTATCATGCGTGAAGATTCATGTATTTCAGCCCAAATGATCAATCTTATGGCCACATTCATGGCATAGTTTGTTCAAATTATCTCATATTGTGCACAAGGGTGCATCTTGGAATTCCAAACAATGTTGCCAAAGGGAGTTTTCATTTTCTTTGCACGGAAAATTCATTTTCCATTTTTCGAGTGCTCGAAATGAGGTTTTTTTGTGAAGTACCTACCATATATTTGTTGCAAAATTGTACCAAATCATTTTTATAAAATACTAGGACATATTTAATGCACAATTGAAAAATGGTTGGGTGTCAAAAGTTTTGATCCACCTCTGGTGAAAAAGACAAATTCCCGACGATTCAGTTGGGAGCGGGTCAAATTTGAACTGCAGCTGCCTCATAGTTTGCTATTTATTTTTTTCAAAAATCATTTCTAGGTACATAAGTATCTATTTAATCAGAGAAACACCAAAAAATTCCAATATTCAACCACTAGCTAGGAACGGTCAAGCCCGCCGTTTTGACCGCATTTTGAAACGGGCATAAAAAATTCAAAAAATTGGAAAACCTTTGCATTGTGTCATTATATGTGAACAAGTTTCCAGGAAAAACAATAAAATTGTAATACAATAATTATATTAAAAAAGTGTTCTCAGAAATGAGCGATGAAGTGTGAAGATTCATGGCTTTCAAGCCAAATGATCAATCTTATGGCCACATTCATGGCATAGTTTGTTCAAATGATCTCATATTGTGCACAAGGGTGCATATTGGAATAGCAAACAATGTTGCCTAAGGAAGTTTTCATTTTCGTTGGACGAAAAAACCATTTTCCATTTTTCGAGTGCCCGAAAGGAGGGTTTTTTGTGAAGGAACTACCAAATAATTGTTGCAAAATTGGACCAAATCATTTTTATAAAATACTAGGCCATATTTAATGCACAATTGACAAAATGGTTGGGTGTAAATTTTTTTGATTCACCTCTCGTGAAAAAGACAAATTTCTGCCGATTCAGCTGGAAGCGGGTCAAATTTGAACTGCAGCTGCCTCATAGTTTGCTATTTATTTTTTCCAAAAATCATTTCTAGTTACATAAGGACCTATTTAATCATAAATACATGGTTTGGTGGCGATACGTCGAGGTTTAGGCGGTGGCCGAGGGCCCCAACTCTAGAGCGCGTAAACTCGCATGCCCGCCGCATGGTCACCTCGTGACCGTGGCATTGCCATGTGTTCTGGGTGGCCTAGGCATGTCTAGTGGGTTGGGAACTCCCTAGGTTGGTGCTAGGAAGAAAATTACAACATAAGATTCTCACGAGGAGACCGATCGATGCTCAAACATGAATTAGCAGCCAAGTGTTTGATTAGCGGTATGGGAAATGTACATGGCTAATGGGCGTGAGTTTTGGCTGAGGATGATCAGTTACTAAGAAGACCGTCTTCAGAAATATTCAGCTCAAAAGGAGGAGCCTAGGTGGTACTTGCTTTGCAAACCACCACACTGGACATAAATACAAATGTTGAAGCTCGGCTCAAAATAATGAATGGATTGAGCTGGCATTTGGTGGAGGACCGTTATTTGGTCATAGTAAAGCACTGTAGAAAATGGATACTATTTCGACATGCCAAAGTGGTACTTCCTTCACAAACTGTTACTCTGAACAGAATAGGAAAATGAATATTTTTGAATTATTTTTGAACTAGGCAAGGAAGATTTTACATATTTGACGAAGATATGACCGAAAGAATTTATGAGATTTTTTTTGGGAATTTTGGGAATGACAGAAATATAGGTTGCTTCACAACCTAGGGCAAAAACTGCCACATGGACATGACACATAGGCAAAACTGATGAGGTGGCGCCTAGTCATAGCAACCCACCACAATTTACAAGGCTATGACCATCTATATTGGTCGTTAACAACTAGAAATAAGGCAGCGGACTAGCGCTGTTTGCTTTATGACCATTTCGTGTAAGAAAATTATGACCTTTCTGACCAAAATGGTCGCAATGGTTTAGGGTTTGGAGCCCCCCGAACAGCTTTTGACTAATTGGTCTGAAATGGTCATAGATCTATGACCAATTCTTCCAGGGTCACTGACAGAAGGTCAAAAGTTGACATATTTCTTGTAGTGGTGGATGTCCCTCTTGTTCTCATGCTCATACAAGTGGGGAAGGAGCCTCCCTTATAAAGAGGTCCAACTCCCTCTAAACTAGCAATGTGGGACTAAACTTTAGTTCCACCTCTTGCCTTGCACGAATGGGCTGCGTGGCCCTCTAGGATCTATTACGAATTTCTGAAACTGCTATTGGGCTAGGCCCAAATAGACAAAATTCCAGCAGAGGAGATAAAGGAGATCAAGTGGGACGCGCAAGGGAAGAAACAGAGCAAAAGACGGCGTTCCATACGACTGCACGCGCTCGTATGCCTAGTCGTATGGCCTGCCAGGGGCGCCCTTTGATCCACCACTACAAATACCCTGAAGGGGCCAATGTGAGAAACAACAGGAACATCGCTGAAACCTCTATTACATCACCCACAACAACCCTCTCATCGTGGGAGGGCCATCTTAATCAAGATCTTCACCAACACCATCTCATATCAAACCCTAGTTCATCTCTTGTATTCAATCTTTGTCTGAAAACCACAGATTGGTACCCATAGGTTGCTTGTAGTGTTGATTACATCATGTAGTTGATGCTAGTTGGTTTGTTTGGTGGAAGCTTAAATGTTCAGATCCTTGGTGCTTTTCAATACCCCTATGTTCTTGGACATGAATATGATTTGTGAGTAGTTAATTATGTTCTTGAGGACATGGGAGAAGTCTTGTCATAAGTAATCATATGAATTTGGTATTCGTTCGATATTTTGATGATATGTACACTAGTAGAAAACAGGGCTTTGGTCACAGCTCAATATACACATTAGTCCCGGTTGCATTACGAATCGGGACTAATATGAGCATTAGTCCTGGTTCGTGCGGCTAAAGGCATTAGTCCCGGTCCAAATGAGCCCTTTAGTCCCGGTTTGAGACACGAACCGGGACTAAAGCGTGTGATGCCCTTTAGTCCCGGTTCATATCTCAAACCGGAACTAAAGATTAGACCTTTAGTCCTGGTTTGAGACACGCACCGGGACTAAATGGCATCGCACCCTTTAGTCCCGGTTCGTTTCTCAAACCGGGACTAAAGGTCCCATTTTCAAACTTTACACCCCGCGTAGTGGATCGCCTTTTCAGTTTTGTAAAAAGCAAAAGAAAATGATAAAAACTTCAAAAATTAAAATCCTTCGAGATGTAGTTATGTTACTACTTCTATTAGTTAGGAAAATTAAAAAACTTAAATTTGGACATGTTTTGCAAAAAGTGTTATGAAAAAGTAAAACTGCCATATCTTTTGCATATGATGTCAAAAAAAGCATAATATATCAAAAAAATCAGCACAAAAATCCGCATCCGATTTTGACCGTCGTAGGCCTGTTTGCAAATATTTAGAATCCTCAAATTCTAAAAGGAAAAAAAGTTATGATCAAATTTCAGTTTTTTTGAATTTTGGTTAAATCTGGTCAAGCTACTTATTCAAGAAGTATTAGTGCTACTAAATAATTATTCAAGAATATTAGTGTTACTAAATAATTATTTTAGTATTTTAAATTTTGGTCAAATTTGGTCAAACTATGGTCAAACTACTTATTCAAGAAATATTAGTGTTACTAAATAATAATTATTTTTTAGAATAATAGTTTCAAACTCAAAAAGGGAAATGTGTGACTTCATGCTCAAGCTAAACTCCTGAGGGTAAATAGGATTGACATCTTAGTATTGTCAGGAAAACAACAAGTGCAGACTTGGAAACGAGGGGGAATAGAACTCGGAAGTTAAGCATGCTCAGGCTGGAGTAGTGAGAGGATGGGTGACCGACTGGGAAGTTAAATGATTTGGAATGATGAGGGGTGATTAGAGATTAGAGGTTAAATTCAGCAGTGATGAGTGTTGATTAGAGTTTAAATTGTAAAATAATTCAGAAATCTGAAAATCAAGAAAAAAATTCAAATTTTTATTTAAAAAAAACCTTTAGTCCCGGTTGGAGTTACCAACCGGGACTAAAGGTGGAGCTCTAGACAGCGGCCACGTGGAGGGCCTCTAGTCTCGGTTCATATAAGAACCGAGACTAAAGGGGGGGCTTTAGTACCGACCCTTTAGTCCCGGTTCCAGAACCGGGACTAAAGGCCCTCTAGAACCGGGACAAATGGACCTTTTTCTACTAGTGGTATGTTGTTGTTTCCCTTAGTGGTGTTATGTGAGCGCTGATTACATGACACTTCACCATCATTGGGCCTAAGGGAATGCATTATAGAGCAGTAATTAGATGATGGGTTGCTAGATTGATAGAAGATAAAACCCTAGTTTATGCGCTATTCCGTAAGGGGCTGATTTGGATCCATATGTTTAACGCTATGGTTAGAATATCATTTATCTCAGTTCTTCTTTCGTAGTTGCGGATGCTTGCGAGAGGGGTTAGTCATAAGTGGGAGTCTTGTTCAAGTAAGAAGAGCACCCAAGCACCGATCAACCCACATATCAAATTACCAAAGTAACGAACGCGGATCAAACAAACATGATGCAATTCTCGTGTGTCCTCAAGAATGCTTTGCTTATTATAAGAGACCGTTACGGCCTGTCCTTTGTTGCAAAAAGGATTGGGGTACCTTGCCGAACCTTCGTTACCGTTACTACCTATTGCTCATTACAAATTACCTTGCTATCAAACTATCTATTACCGACAATTTCAATGCTTGCAGAAAATACCTTGCTGAAAACCGCTTGTCATTTCCTTTTGCTCCTCAATGGGTTCCCCTATACTTGTGGGTCAACAATAATCTTTTTTGGCACTGTTGCTGGCGAGTGAAGCTCCTTTGATAAGTGGAATTTGGTAAGGAAACAGTCATATTACTTGCTGAAATTTACTGTTACTAGTTACTATGGAAAACAATACTTTGAGGGATTTGTTCGGGGCATCTTCAACCCGACTGGAGGAACAAAGAATTGCACATTAACCTAATGCACCTACTGAAATTTTTTATTATGAGATTCCTTCGATTATGATAGAGAAAGTTCTAGCTAATCCTTATGCAGGAGATGGAATAGTACATCCCAATATGCACTTAATCTATGTGGATGAAGTTTGTGGATTATTTAAGCTTGCAGGTTTATCCGAAGATGGACTTAAGAAGAAGGTTTTCCCTTTATCTTTGGAGGGAAAGGGATTGATATGGTATAGGCTATGTGATGATATTGGAATGTGGGATTGGAACCGATTGAATTTGGAATTTCATCAAAAGTTTTATCCTATGCATCTGGTTCATCGTGATTGGAATTATATATATAATTTTTGGCCTCATGAAGGAGAAAGCATAGCTCAAGATTTGGGGAGGATTAAGTACATGATGTACACATGCCCCAATCATGACATCTCAAGGGGAATTATATTACAATTTTTTTATGCTCGGCTTTCTCATGATGATCACACCATGCTCGATTCTTCTTCTACTAGTTCGTTTATGAGAAAACTATTGAATTCAGATGGGATCTTTTGGAAAGAATTATACGCCACTCTGAAAGTTGGGGACTCGAGAAAGGTAAAGAGTCAGGTATAAAACTTGAGTTTGATTGTGTTCAATCTTTTATGGATACCAATGCTTTTCATAAGTTTAGCACTAAATATGGACTTGACTCTGAGATAGTAGGCATATTTTGCTAATCATTTGCTACTCATGTTGATCTCCCTAAGGAGAAGTATTTTAAATATCATCCCCCTATTAAAGAAATTATTAAGGAACCTGTTATAGTTAAAGATTAAACTCTCATTTAAAATGTTGACTCAATTGTGCCTACTACTTATGTTGCACTACTGAAATTTTCATGTACGCCG
Organism: Aegilops speltoides; assembly: GCA_021437245.1. Classification (NCBI taxonomy): domain Eukaryota; kingdom Viridiplantae; phylum Streptophyta; class Magnoliopsida; order Poales; family Poaceae; genus Aegilops; species Aegilops speltoides. The sequence goes on along the minus strand of CM038144.1, from coordinate 407,914,465 downwards.
AGTGTCATGTTCTTCGCCCAGTGCTAAAACACGGACACTCGACAAAGAAAACTTTGTTGGGTGCCACTCTCGGCTAACCCAGCTTCATGGCAAACCCTTCTTTGCCGTCACTGCCCACGGCAAAGAGGCAGACGCCGAGAGCCGCTCACGGCAAAGAGGAGCTACGTGGCATGCCCGTCCGCAACAGACGGCTTCGTCAATTACTGCGTACATTACCGAGAGCCGCCATACGACACTCGGCAAAGTATATGACACATCCTATTTTCTTTTTTTTGTGTGTTCTTTCTAACTGACATGTGGTCCCATTGGCCACATTTATTAGTAAAAGATTCAAATAACTTGCTAAATATTTTTGAAAAAAATGATGATATCGTTGCCGAGAGCTCCTCTCGGCAATCCTCCTAACCAGTAGGACAATGTGGCCCACATGGCAGCTGACAATTTACATAACTTTTGCCGAGAGCTTGTCTCGGCAATGCTCGCCTTCGTTTTCGAGAGCTGCCCTCGGAAAAGGTGTGGCACAACAGTAGTGTCTCCCAGATGACCAGGTTTCCGAGAGGTGCTCTCGGTAGTATATCTTTTTCCGAGTGTTTCTCTCAGAAATCTTTCCCATCCATTATGTTGTTAAGCTATTTCTTTTCTGATCCCTGCAGATAAAAAGAACTATAGTGCAATTTGGAATAGTCCACACATATATAGGCACAATTTGATCATCTATAGGCATAATTTGATCTAGTCCACATGTATATGCATAATTAGGGATAGTCCACATATTGTCACACACAATTCGAATGTATTATCCTAGTAGACGTCACACACAAGTCACAAATTCATACATATTGTCACTGCTTGCAAATAACGTGCACGTCACAATAGAAGGACACTTGTTCATATATAGATCATCTTCAGGAGGAGAGGCCGTCGGGTTAAAATTCCGGAGGAGGAGGAGGGGCATCACTTGCAGTGCTTCGAGATTGCATAAGAACCTATAAGAATAGAGTCACGTAAGGGTGGTTCGTCCCTATGTAATGAATCTTCTACTCTAGTTTAGATAATGTTCTACCTGTAGTTGATCCTCAAGCAGCTTCAACCTAATGTTAGTGTCTGCCCGTTCCTTTTCTCTGGACTCCTGCTCAACCTTCTGCCTTTGCTCCTCTTCAACAGCCCACTGCACCATTAAATCCTGTAACATGGCATTAGGATCATATAGGTTGGAACGATGCTATTTCGAGGCATGGACATAAATGAAAGGTTAGGATGCTAACCTTGAGACGCGCTATATCACGTGGTACGGCGGTTGGGCGACTCTGTATGGACGGAGTTGAGCTGGTGATCGATGCGCGTACCTCGTGCAGCTTGCTATGCGAGGAGGTGGCGATCGCCCCGTTGCAAAGGAGGTGGCGGCCATGGCCCTTCCCCTGGCTAGCAATGATGAGAAATTCAGGATCAAGGGGCTTGGACGTAGGTTCGGTTTCCTGCCCGTGCACCTCCTGGAAGACCTCTTTGAAGGCCCCCCACTTCTCCTCCGCCGACTCGCTGCAGAACTCGGTGCCATCCTTCCCCTTGTGTCCTTCTTTCTAGGCTTCCAGGATGTGGATTGGGTGACCAACCTTCGCCTCCTGCAAAATTAACCATCAAGTTTAATGAACCAAGATGCACCGTGAGAAAAAGTAAACATCTTAATCCACATACCATGTGTTGCTTGAGAACGGTTAGGTTCCGGCTCCCCTGGGCATGAGCCGGGCCTGTCATTTTGGCTCGATCGTTTCTCTTCTCCACATGTTGCACCTGCCATGCTGGGTCACACCACATGTCAACCAAGGCCTCTCAACAATCGTCCTTCATCCAGGTTTCCTTCACCTAGATAGACAAAATCGAATAATTGAGGAACAATAGGGATGAACCAAAGTACTAGCAACCGATGTAGTCACTTACCACTGACAGGTATTCTTCTCACGAAAAGTTGGTCTGGCGAGCAGTCTTCCTTGTCATCTTCTCTCCCTTGTCATTGAGCAACCGACACAGCATCACGACTTTGTACTGCAGCGTGTGCTTGGTGTCAGAGATTATCTTTCGGGCAGATTTCACGATGCCTTTCCTCGCCTTCTGCTGCTCACCATCCACGCCAGCAAATGTTTCCTACAAGAAAACATATGGCATCTTCTGACCATCCACGCAAGCAAGGATTTGGATATGGAAAAATGCAGTGGTCGGAGCGAAGATACTTACAAAAAAAGCATTGATGACCCAGGTGGCCATGGTACCATTGTGCTCGTCCTTGCTGTGTAGGTAATGCTCCCAGGTTAAACCTGGTGCCGGCGGATCATCATCACCCGGCTTGGACAATCCAGGGTAGTGCTCCCTGAAGAGGGAGGCGATGACGTGGTTTGGCGGGCGTGCCCCCTTAGGTTGTGTCGGGATAAATGTCCACTGATTGAATGATATAAAAGAAAAGCATATGTGAGTGTCAAAGCTGTGGCATCCAAAATATGATGCAAATGAAATGCTTGATTACCCCTCTCCTATCGGGAAAATGACAGGAAGGTTGCTGGTAGCAGTTGGTTCCGGGACCTTCCCCGGACCACGCCCGGATTTCTTCCTCTTGGAAGTGTTGCTCAAGGTAGACCCCGAGCCGTCCGAGGTCTTCATGTCGCCCGACTCGGTAGCGAGCGGATCTGGTTCATCTAAGTACACTCTAACATCGCCATCCGATGATGACTCGTCCTCGGGAGTGGCCTGATGGGAGGCGGACGACTCGGCCGTACCACTCGGGACTCTCTGGTACTTACTAGTGGTCCCATCAGAATCTGAAAAACAAAATATATATGGTGAATATTAACCATACCACTTCAATAGGCATCAGACAGCGTTTGTTCTTCAAATTTTTCTGGACACCACACAACATGCTACTCCCCAATATATATGAAAAAACACAGGTTCTAGTTACGGCACTACACATAGCAGAAAAAAAAGAAAAACAGCTGGACACCACACAACGTGCTACTCCCCAAATTTTCCTCAAAAAGCTGGAGAAAAAAGGGGAACTAAAATGTAGTGAGTACATCAAACATGTTCGAACAAGCAGGAAAAATGTAGAAACATACGTTCAAGCATAGAGCTTCATTTTTACAACCGCTTGAGCTTATTTCATTACAGCGTAATGGAAACAATACATAATGGAAATTTGGGTACTGTAAATTTTGGACATGAGAAGTCGGGCTGAATCCTCATAGGCACGCACAATTACTTCCACAGAACAAGCACGCATGTGCGCAGGAAAGAAGATCATCCTTATCCAAGTGTACCACAAAACAAGGCAAATTTAACTAATAGATTGGCCACCTACAAATTAAAATCTAAGGCTGAAATATGACACAAATCATCCTAGACTAATAACTAAGTAAGACAAATGAGCTAACAAAATATTTAAGATGCCATATTAATATGGTTCCATGGCTCCTCAATGAGCATCAGCTAACAAGAGGGAAAAATTGAACATGCTACCATGAGAAGATTATGGAGGTAATCAAGCCACTGATTGGTGAAATCCCTAATAAGTCATTGCACAAATGCAACTAAAATTCGGTTCCTATTATAGAGTGATGGAGACAGCGGCAGCAGCAACTCCAGCGGGGTGGTCAGGATGAGCCGGTTTTCTACTAACCTGAGGGCATCTCCAGCTGCCGCGCTACAGGAGGAGCTCCGCTGCGGTGGCCGTCCTTGGGCCGCATCGAAGAACCGCCGCGCCGGTCGCCGGCCATGAAGCTTGGGGGCAGTGGCTGCAGTTGGGGGCGGTGGAGTAGGGGGTGTTGGTGGCCGCAATTGGGAGCGGTGTAGGAGGGGTGGCGGCGGCAGTTGGTGGCGGTTGAGGGCGGCAGTTGGTGGCTGTGGCAATTATGGCGTCGGCGGCGGCGGCGGCACATTGAACAGAGAAGGAGAAGAATGAAGATAGAAAGAAAGGGGAACGGTTAAGATCTAGGTTATTGTGACAATTCCATTTATTCTTCATATGTAATATATTTATTGTATTTACATCAAGTTGTATCATCTGTACTAACTGGTTTGTTCTTCTTCGTATCAGGTGATTGAAACATAACAGGTAGCAACAAGAATCCAAAGGAAAGTTTGAAAAAAGTGAATGATCTGTATAATGATCAACTTGATCGACCGGTGAAAGCGGTGGCCGCTCGTTCATCGGTTGCCACAACCGCCAAAAAGGCCAAAGGATTGGTGGGTCTAGACACCCGTCCAAAAAAACATGCAAAACAAGATCGAATACCACGCGGGGGAGGAGTAGGAGCTGGACGAGGTGGAGGCGGACGAGGAGGGGGAGTAAGTGGACGAGGAGGGGGGTAGGGGGACGAGGAGGGGGGTAGGTGGACGAGGAGAGTGGGGGAGTAGGTGAGGCATGAGGAGGAGGCGGACGAGGAGTACGTAAAGTAGCCCGGAGTAGAGCACCTGTTTCTTCTCCTGGACCCTCTGATGCAGTGCTTCGCCGTGCTCAAGAGGAGGAAACAGAGGATGGGGATGAGGCGAGTGAGGAGGAGGACGAGGAGGATTTTGCAGAGGAGGTGGTGGAGGATGAGGAGGAGGAGGTGGTGGAGGACGACGTCGCCAAGAGGAGGCTGGTTGTTCGTCAGGTTTTTGAGGGTGGGGATAGACCCTCACGGGTGACAGAGCACCACGAAGTGAGTGGCTCACAACCAAGCGGTTCGGCTATCAGCATTACTTCCAGAGGAAAAGTGTGGCTGCATGGTCCTTTAAAGCTTCCAAGACGTCCATATGTGCATAAAGACGTGTTGATTAAACCAATGGGAGAGAAGTAAGTGGTTATCTCGACTCATCCCATATAAATTGTACCTTGTGTCATTTCCTCACATATAATATGACTTCACTCTTCGTAATACAGAAGCTTAGTAAAAGGTGGTGAGAGGAGTCTGCCACGGTCGTCGAGTGGCATCATTGGGGGTCTTTGTAGGTTAAAATTTCCTGGACTAGTCACTTTGCCAAACGGTATCATTGAGCTAGATTGGTCATGGGATCACTACAAACTTGCACCAGATTTCCCAGATATGCGCTATAGGGTTTATGATAATAGAGCCATGCGAGTGGTCAACGATTTATGGGTAAGTCCTTTCAAACACCTAAATGTCAATACCAAAAGGTTTAAATTTTCCATAGTCATGATTTAATCGTTCTCACATGTATGCATGTTTGTAGGATTTCTATTCATGCGTTGAGGGTCAGAAGGATCGTGCAAATGTGGTGGTTGAGAATATTGCCAAGAAACTTGTCCACGACATGCACTATGAGGAGCGCGTCCGGTTAGTGGTCAAGTATCACGCGAGCTATCTCAATCAGAAGATTACCAAACAGGAGGCTTGAGGGAAGCATCTTTTACAGGACAATTACTTCAAGGCAAGTGACGATGGATGCTTGCTATTCCCAACATTACTGAAAAATTAGAATCCTTACTAAGATGTATTTGTTTAATTTATAGGTTATTCCTCGATGGTGCGTTGACAAACGTCCGTGCTAGGAGAAGATCGTCGAATGGTGGACAGATCCAAGGTGGCAGGATGAACACAAAGCAATATCTGAATGGCGTAAGTTGATGGGTTGTCCAGGACAACCTCAAGGCTACCTCACCATCCCAGGTGTCATCTCAAAACATGTAGGCAACCACATCCTTTTCTTTTCATCTTGTTCTCTTTCATTTGTGAGGATTCCCTTGATTGTTTGGATCACTTTCTTTTGCAGAAAGAAGACACTGGCAAGGATATCACTTACTTCGAGGCATAGACCATCAAACGTACCAAAGACGACAAGGACAAGGACCCTCTCCACCCATAGAGGGACTGGATCAGCTCTAAAGCCCAGTCAGATGGAGAGAACTACACCAAAAAAATTGAAGGAGACGTACGGGCTTGACGCTGATCCTCACGTCCTACCATTTGACCCTCTTGTGGCCATTGCCGCGGCAGGCGGTAGACCGAATGGCCGGATGGCGGTTCATCTTGATTCTGTCATAACCTCCTCCCTTTTGAGAGTCAACATGCTCCGTGCTATGAGTACTGGCTGTACTCCTACCGTAGAGCGTCACGTACCACATTCCGTGAGCATTATTGAGGATATTCAAGTCAGTGCTTCTTCATTGATCCTTCATGATCCTGCATATTTGCATTTCAACCTGAATGACATTTGCATTGCCATATTGTAGACTCGACTGATTGACACCGAGAAAGAACGAGATGAAAACCGGGCCAAGCTGAAGGCACAAGATGATCTAGTGAAGTCTTTACAACATATGGTGCCCAATCTTTATTCCATGCAAGGCCAACTAGTGCCAGAGATGCCACCGATGCTAGAGTGGAACATTGTGGGTTTCGTTCAAACTATTTGTATCACCATTTTCAGCATTACCATATGCATTCTTCTCACTATTGGGTCAATCCATCACAGCTCAACCCATCACAAGGGTCGAACAATGTTCCGGTAGTTCCACCTCAAGTTGGTGGAGTTGTGGCAGCAAACGGAATGGCGCCTTCTAATGTTGATGTTATCACTCCGATCTCCAAAATCGTGTGAACTTCATGTTATGTTATGTTTGAAACTATTCCTTGTATATGCTTGAGAACTCTTACATCTTGAGACTTGTAAACTTGTGTTGGTCGAGTGTCTTGAGTACTATTTCACCTTTTAGCCACTATTGCTTTTATGTGGAATGTTTTTCAGAATCATTGCTTTTTTTATTCAGTGATGCATATATGTGACATGTTCTATGTGTGATTAACTATATGCTGCTACTGTATATGTTTCGCTTCAGGAAATAAACAGAAATGAAAAAGGTTGCTGGACACACCATTACCGAGGGCGCCTCTCGGTAAAGACTGTGAAACTGGACCACCATGCACCCTTTACCGAGAGGGATCTCGGTTAAAGGGTACCAACCAGTAGAACCTAGCACTTTTACCGACAGGCCTCTCGATAAAGGGTAATAACCTGTAGTGCTCCTGACAACTTTACAGAGAGGCCTCTCGGTAAAGGCAAAAGGATTCCCGACGGTGGCCCTCGGCAAAGTATGGGCACGGCTTTTAGGAGAAGTGACGTGGCCCTCCCCTACTGGCTCAGTTTGCCGAGCGCCGCACTCGGCACATATAGAGTTTGCCGACAGTTGTGACACCCCAAAATTTTAACCTTGTTTTGTTAGTTAAAATTTGGCCATAAAACTTAAACTTTTGTTTTCTGGAATTTCTTTTGATTTCAGGACCATTCTTCCCTTTATTTTTATGGAGTTTTTACCTCAAGTGAAAAACTTACCAAATTTGATTGGACTCTTTTACCCTCTCAAATAAAACACTTCTTTTATCAGTAGGATTATTGATATAATTATTTTTCCCCTGAGCTTTATTTCTCTAATTTTGTTTTTCATAAGTTTAGGGTCCCTTTTGCACCGCAACCCTTTGATAAATTCATTCAAAAATCCCACAAAAATTTGGAGATGTCATGTGATGTTTCTAAATCACTTTTATGCAAAAAGATATTTCATTCATTGAATATTTTGAGCTCTACACCATATTTTTCAAATCTGGTCCAGTGGGCAAATTTGCACTATAGCCTATTTAAATATTTATTTCTAGCTTCCACCAAAATTATGGGATGTTAGTAGTAGCATATGATTCAACTTTATGCAAAAACCCAGTGATGTTCTTTGAAAAAATTGAGTGAATCAACCTCTTTTCCATACCGGTCCAACTTGAGGATTTGTACAACAACTACATCTTAAGTTGCTCTTTTATCCATGATTTCTTTTCCTACTTGTAGTCCTCCCTGCTAAACCCTTAAGTCCAAGAGGTTGGACTCATTGGAGAAATTCTAGTTCTTGCAATCATGCCCTGTTCTTTCTGTCCTAATCTGAAGATTTGCAAAACTTGCACTAGCAAGTTTCTTCTTTTGCCCAAATGACCTCACCACTCTCTTTTGCACCCAAAGAGGCACTAATCTAGAAATTATGACCACTCCAAGAACTGCCTAGGTGCCTGTGGCATTTTGTCAAACACCTTGAGTGCATGAACAGCTTTGACATGACTTTTGTCATTGCACTGTCACTACAAGAAATATGTCAACTTATGACCTTCTGTCAGTGACCCTCGAAGAATTGGTCATAAATCTATGACCATTTTAGACCAATTGGTCAAAAGCTGTTCAGGGGGCTCCAAACCCTGAACCATTGCACCATTTTGGTCGAAGGTCGTAATTTCCTTACACGAAATGGTCACAAAGCAAATAGTGCTAGTCCGCTGCCTTATTTCTAGTTGTTAACGACCAATATAGATGGTCATAGCCTTGTAAATTGTGGTGGGTTGCTATGACTAGGCGCCACCTCATCAGTTTTGCCTATGTGTCATGTCCATGTGGCAGTTTTTGCCCTAGGTTGTGAAGCAACCTATATTTCATCATTCCCAAAATTCCCAAAAAATCTCATAAATTCTTTGGGTCATATCTTCGTCAAATATGTAAAACCTTCCTTGCCTAGTTCAAAAATAATTCAAAAATATTCATTTTCCTATTTTGTTCAGAGTAACAGTTTGTGAAGGAAGTACCACTTTGGCATGTCCAAATAGTATCCATTTTCTCTGATGCTTTCCTATGCCCAAATAACCATCCTCCACCAAATGCCAGCTCAATCCATTCATTATTTTGAGCCGAGCTTCAACATTCGTATTTATGTCCGGTGTGGTGGTTTGCAAAGCAAGTACCGCCTAGGCTCCTCCTTTTGAGCTGAAAATTTGTGAAAACGGTCTTCTTAGTGGCTGATCATCCTCACCAAAACTCACGCCCATTATTCATGTACATTTCCGTACCACTAATCAAACACTTGGCTGCTAATTCATGTTTGAGCATCGATTGGTCTCCTCATGAGAATCTTATGTTGTAATTTTCTTCCTAGCACCAACCTGGGAGTTCCCAACCCACTAGACATGCCTAGGCCTTGCAGAACACATGGCAACGCCACAGTCACGCTGGTGACCACTTGGGCGGGCATGCGAGTTCTGGCAGCTCTAGAGTTGGGGCCCTCGGCCACCGCCCAAACCTCGACGTATCGCCACCAAACCATGTATTTATGATTAAATAGGTCCTTATGTAACTAGAAATGATTTTTGGAAAAAATACATAGCAAACTATGAGGCATTGCAGTTCAAATTTGACCCGCTTCCAACCGAATCGGCAGAAATTTGTCTTTTCACGAGAGGTGGATCAAAATTTTTACACCAGACCATTTTGTCAATTGTGCAATAAATATGGACTAGTATTTTATAAAAATGATTTGGTCCAATTTTGCAACAATTATTTGGTAGTTCCTTCACAAAAAACCTCCTTTCGGGCACTCGAAAAATGGAAAATGGTTTTTTAGTCCAACTAAAATGAAAACTTCCTTAGGCAACATTGTTTGCTATTCCAATATGCACCCTTGTGCACAATATGAGATCATTTGAACAAACTATGCCATGAATGTGGCCATAAGATTGATCATTTGGCTTGAAAGCCATGAATCTTCACACTTGATAGCTCATTTCTGAGAACACTTTTTTAAAATAATTACCGTATTACAAGTTTATTATTTTTCCTGGAAACTTGGTCACATATAATGACACAATGCGAAGGTTTTCCAATTTTTTGATTTTTTTTGAATTTTTTATGCCCGTTTTAATATGCGGTCAAAACGGCGGGCTTGACCGTTCCTAGCTAGTGGTTGAATCTTGGAATTTTTTTGGTGTTTCTATGATTAAATAGATACTTATGTACCTAGAAATGATTTTTGGAAAAAATAAAGAGCGAACTATGAGGCAGCTGCAGTTCAAATTTGACCCGCTTCGGTGAATCATGGAAATTTGTCTTTTTCACGAGAGGTGGATAAAAACATTTTGCACCCAACCATTTTGCCAATTGTGCATTAAATATGTCCTAGTATTTTATAAAATTTATTTGGTACAATTTTGCAACAATTATTTGGGAGGTCCTTCACAAAAAAACCTCCTTTTGGGCACTCGGAAAATGAAAAATGGTTTTTTCGTCCAAAGAAAATGAAAACTTCCTTAGGCAACATTGTTTGCCATTCCAATATGCACCCTTGTGCACAATATGAGATCATTTGAACAAACTATGCCATGAATGTGGCCATAAGATTGATCATTTGGCTTGAAAGCCATGAATCTTCACAGATGATAGCTCATTTCTGAGAACACTTTTTTAAAATAATTGCCGTATTACAAGTTTGTTATTTTTCTTGGGAACTTGGCCACATATAATGACACAATGCGACGGTTTCCCAATTTTTTGATTTTTTTTGAATTTTTTATGCCCGTTTCAAAATGCGGTCAAAACGGCGGGCTTGACCGTTCCTAGCTAGTGGTTGAATCTTGGAAAACTTTTGGTGTTTCTCTGATTAAATAGATACTTATGTACCTAGAAATGATTTTTGTAAAAAATAAATAGCAAACTATGAGGCAGCTGCAGTTCAAATTTGACCCGCTTCCAGCTGAATCGGCGAAAATTTGTCTTTTTCACGAGTGGTGGATAAAAACTTTTGACACCCAACCACTTGGTCAATTGTGCATTAAATATGTCCTATTATTTTACAAAATTGATTTGGTCCAATTTTGCAACAAATATATTGTAGGTCCTTAAAAAAACTCATTTTGGGCACTCGAAAAATGATGGAAAATAGCTAGAAATATCGGAAATGCATACAAATTGGTCCTCATCCATAAAATGCGATCTAACTCTAGTGAAAATTTGTGTAGTGCCCTTCTAGAAAATATTTTTGATATCTGCTTCACAAAATCCCTCTATTTTGAGTACTACGTCTCCCTTCATAAAATGCGATCCAATCTCATCGTGCGTTTGAGACTACGTCTCCCTTGTGTGTGTGTGTGTGTGTGTGTGTGTGTGTGTGTGTGTGTGTGTGTGTGTGTTTCGTCTTCTTGACTTCAGATTGAGAATCCAATCACACCAGCTGCCGCGAAACCCGGCCCCTCACTCCCCTGACTCCACGCCGGCAAGCCGCCGCCCGAGAGTTGCAGGGGCACTTCGCAGGTCGCCATCCTAGGAAACGTGGGCAGACGCGTGGGGGGGAGTTGTGCGCGAGCAGTTGTGAAGAAGGTGGATGCATCTTTTTTTTTCATGTGTGTGTGCGAGATGCGGGCTGAGAGATAACCGAAAGAACACATATCCAACGTCTATGGATGGATGAGTCCAGCGGACGCAGGGAGACTGGCGGAGCAACTCGGCCGGTCGACCGGCGCAGATTAACGCCCTTTGAAAAATCTATGCCATTCCAAGATATAACCTTGTGCAAAAAATACAAGAGAACAAAAAGAAATAATACAATTACATAAGCTTTGTTCTCATTGGTTGAAACGTTTGTGCCACGGATTGATGACGTGGCACACATCCATCCATCCATCCATCTATCCCATTTATCTACAGAAAAAGGAGAAAAAAAGAAAAAGAAAACCCCACCCGCAGCCCAACTACCCCAAACCCTAACTCCCATCGATCCCCTCTCACAGTCTTCCCCGATTCAGATCCACGCCGCCGCCGCACGTCCCCCTCCCCCTCCCCGCCTCCCAACCCCCCTCACTGCTGCCTCTCCAGCACCACCTCTCCACCCTCGCCATCGCCTCCTCCTTCCCCCATGGCGCCGCCTAGTCCCTCGTGCTCGGGTCGGACGAGGTCGCGCGCGCGCTCACCGGCACACTCGTCTTCACCGTCTGCAACCCAGTCGGTGCTAGGGTTTCGGGCCGGCGTCGCCGGCGGCCGCTCCGCTCTTCTTCGACAGGATCTGCCACCCTCACCTCTCCTCCGTCTCTCAGCCCGCCTCATCGGTGCTAGGGTTTCTGGTCCATCCCTCATCCAACATCGGTGCTAGGGTTTCTGGTCCATCCCTCTTATTTTCCATGACCCTCTCCCTCCTCACCTTGCAGATCCACCACGCCATGGGCCAGATCGAGCCCCGATGCCATGGTCTTCCTCTGCCCGCTCAAGTGCTACTCGAGGTCAAGCAGCGGACGCCATCAAGGTCAGCACCCCCTCTCTTCCTGCCATTCTTCCTTCCATTCCCTTGTGTGACTTGTGTGATTTTCTCATGGTGGATGGGCTAGTCTCCTCTGATGCATGGATGGATGGTTTGGTTGCAGGAACATCAGGTCTTCTCTTCTCTTCATCAACCAGAGGTACTGTCTTCTCTCATGGATGGATGAGTGTCCATCAATTTAGTCCATCTATTTACGATGGCAATTGATTCCATGCTTTTTGTCTTGTCATACTCTAAAATTAAGTGGTAGCACCAGATGCAAATTTCCCATCATCCTTTAGTTGCACTAGTCCTATGTATTTGGCAGGCAGGTGCATATCTTCCTTTTTTATAATTCACTCATCTTAGCAGTCACATATCCGTCCTTGTAACATCTGTTTGATCAATGCTGTTTTGTTCTCATATAGAATGTCCATTTGTTGCTATCCATCATGCCTCGATGAAAAGTTGTAGCCTCCTATGTACCGTTTTCATGACATTAATAATGACCTGAGCATTTTTCCATATGGTGTAATATGCAGACAACAACAGAGCTAGTAATGCTATGTTAAAATGAATGTGTAATATCTTAAAATAAGGTTGCACTTTTAGAGGAGATCAGACACTGATGTTGGATGCTTGGTAGTTGTCTTGTGTTGTGTGCATGTCGGTGCTAGCAGTATGTCCGTGAGCACCGTGCTGGTGTTAGTCGCAATGATCAGCTTCAATAGCATGACCAGTACCTGAACATGATGCATATTTATTAACAAAAATGGTAATGCATTTTGCTCATACCAGGGTGCTCGATTTAGTCTGTTGCGAATGCTAATAGACCATGATAACTTGTATATTGGACCTGTCCCCTCTCTCTGTTTGACTCGCTCAATCTCTCTCTATCTTTCTGCAGGCGCTGCCGTATTAGAACTATACGGCTTAGCGGGTGGCCCTATTTTGCCGTCGGGAGAGGAGCTCTCGTCACTGACCCCTCTTCTCCACTACACGTGTTCAACAGAAACTGTTTTAGTTTGTCATACATAATTGACTATGCTTATGTTGGTTGTTATTGAGTGTATAATTCATTAGATTAATTATTTGTTTTGAAGTATAACTGAAACTTCATATATGTATTTACATTCATTGAAAGCATATAATCAATATCTGGTCTTATGATTTATGTACTGTTATCTCAAATAAAAAAGCATATAACAGCGGTAGCACAAATTTAACTGAATTCAATTAAAATTTCCAGAATCTCTTCTTGATATGTAATGTTTTAGTGCAACAAAGTCATACCGAGTGAGGTCCATGTGGTGCTCTGAGATGCTCTTGATGGTTTGTTGTCAAGATTGATATCCCCTGTATGTCATGATGCTGCTAGCTTGTTTCAGTCCAGTATCTCTTCTTGATAGTCTTGTTAACATAATTCAGTCCAGTAACTCTAATTAATTAACTGAATTTATTTATTTAATTATATTACATTGAAACCTTTCCTTTAATTATAATTAAAGAAGGGTTTCAGTTTAATTAAACTGGACCGGCTTTGGGACTTATATATACACAAATCAGTACTAAAGTAGGTCTGTATGATCTCCTGTTAGTAAAATTTCAGCATAAATATCTTCCCATGTAGTTCTGCTATTTTTAGTTTGGGTTGAAGTGATTGGTAGGCCTAGTGGTTGTGCGATTCTATGATCCCATCCTGTAAAATTTATATGCACACCTCGTATGAATCTGTGATCATATCCAGTGAAATTTATATGCATGTTCCACTCCACTGTCTACCCATTTACTTAGTAATACATACTTCTGCACTTTTGTTATGCTTCTCTCTTTGTTTGTATGAGGCGGCCAGGCTGCCTATATTGTAGCAGTCTGCTTCCATAGTGTTTGTATGGAGTCGAGATAATTGTGTTTTCCTCGGCAGTAGGTCAGCAGACACCGCTCCTGCTATATAGGCTAAGCTGCCGCTAGTGTTTGTGCGATGTTGCCGGCTTAGAGCATCATCTCCAATAGCTGCTGCCTGTTGATGTGCTTGTTGTGGTGTCATGTGCTTCTCCTGAATCTGTTGTACGCTTAGCTGATTAAACGTGCAATTTTTTTAGTATTTTGGTCTGATGGTGTTTCTTTTTTTGGCTCAAGTGCTTAACTTATGAGCTCATGTTGAAGTGTGCTGATTTTGCACTATTGAAATGATAGGAGATACTATGGATGCAAGATTCATTGTTTGTTCATGTCACTATGTGCCTAACTGATGATGATTGTTGTTGTTAGAAATTATGATTGCTTGTGTCTTAATTTTTTCTTTTGTAATGATGATATGAAATATCACGCAGGTCCTTATTGGTGATCTTCTTTGTTCTTTGTGGTTGTCGGAGGTGTTGCTGCCGCATCTGGCGGAGCTGCAGTCCGAGAAGGTCAAGGATGAGCTGCAGTCCTGTTGCTATGGTTGTTTTCTAAGATTTACGGTGATTTACGGCGTCAAGGTAATCTCACTATCTCCTACCCTGGTTGTCTTGTGGGTGCAGTTCTTTGTAGATGGTGGTGCTGTGTGGATCTTGTTATCTTGAGGGTTTTATCTTTGGTGGTGGCTTGAAAGAAGGGCAGAAATGCTTAGCAATCTATTTCCTGTAGTATTTAACTGTTTACATTATGAAATGTGTGGACAGTAGGTATGTTTCCTAGGTTATAAGGTAATAATTGTACACCTGATCATTGAGTTTGGTTTGTGTTTATAGAATGAAAAGGTTGGTTAATTAAGCCCTGCATGTATCTTTTAGAGTTTACTTCATTGGTAGCATATTCAGCTGTATTAATTAATATTGCACATGTTGGAGAATTTAGACGATGATAACAATCTGTAACCAGGAATACTCAAATAGAAACTTGAACAACCATCTTGTTTAGTTTGGCGATGTTCCTCCATCGACAATTTTAATTTCGCTGAAATCATGTTTTCTTTTCAACTTAAAATTAAAATTAAAATCTTGTCATACTATTTATGTACTGTTATTCAACTTACATCGACAATTTAATTTGGTCATGTTCCTCCATCTCATTTGTTGTCATTTCTTGCTTATAAGTTATTGGATCCCTCATTGGCTACTGTTTGATGTCCTGTACACATTCTTATTCTTATATGTTCATTCTTCTTTTGCACAGGTGAAGTGCGAATCCAAGTTCGAAGCTGTGAAGCATATCAACAAAGACTAGCATATTATGTGTTGTAAATGTAGGCAGTAGTAGGCTTATTTGGGCTGTAGTATACTGTAACATTTGTAATAGACCAATGCTGTGTTGTTTTGGATGAATTTCATTTGCTATTTGCATTGTTTGAAATAATGATTGTGTATGTGATTTGAATACACGTCAAATATAAACCTGACAAGGGGTCCAAGTTATAATGGTTGTTTGACAGATTTTGAAATTTTTGATGTGTGGGATCAATTTTGTGATAAGCATGACAAGTGGGACCAATCGATTGGTGGGACCAAGTGGCAAAGAAAAAGGACGAAAATAAAAATCAAGAGGCTGTAAAGGCTGCATCTTAGAAAAAGGTCGAATTAATGGCCCAAGCCCATGCTACCAAAATTAACAAGAAAAAATACATTAAAAGGCGAATTGTTGGGCTAGGCCCATGTAGAAAACCGAATTGGACCGGGCTGAATCTTGTGCCACATCGACTTGCCACACTTTGGATGCCTACGTGGCACAGGGAGGTTGCTAGTGACCAAAAATTTGGTCAAAGAACCAACGACCTTTTACATATCACGAGAAGGTCGCTATAGTCGATTAATGACCCTCAGCTTTTGACCTTCTGTTTTTGGTCACAAAAAGGTCGCAAATGAAAAACTATGACCTTTCAGCGACCAATAGTGAGGGTCACAAGTTGACATATTTCTTGTAGTGTGTGACCTTGCACCTCTGGGAAAAGCTAACATCTCCACTAAAGCCCCAACTACTCCTAACCTAGGTCTGCTAAGTGGCAGCCTCACCCAAGCTTTGTGGCATGCACTGGCATTTCGCCGAGCACCTGGTGAGCGTGCTCTGGGCGCGCCAGAGCACGCGTTTTGCATGTGCCACGCCCGAACCGCCGCATTGCGCCCCTGGTTTGGCCCACACTACATAGCCGCGCCACGCACTCCCCCTCTCAGTAGAACGCGCCAAGCAGCCCCTCGCCACGTCTCTGGCAAGCCAGGAGCTAGCCGCCACGACCGCCCGACAGCCCCTGCTCATGTCGGCGCCGCCCGAGCCTCTCCCGCTCGCCACCTGCCCCTTGGAGCAGCGCGAGCTCATCCACAAGCATGTCCACTAGCGCTCGTCGCCGCCACGACGCCCTAGCTATAGAATGGCGGTCGCCGGCGACCTTATCCGCGGCCACCGACGGAACCGACCCCAATCGCCTATTTAAGAAGTCCCGAGCTCGTCCCCGCACGTAGGCAACCTCATATCACTCCCCTAGTTTCCCCGTGGCAGCCAATCGACCCAGGGAGGTCTTCTTCCCCATCTCCGGCAACCGCAGCCGCCACCACTGCCCCAGCCATTCCGGCGCCACCAGGGCCTCCCCCTCTCCACTCTCTTCACCAGGAGCCCCCTCTCCCTCTCGTGAGTCCATCCCCTACTCAATCTTGATCGGGACATGCCGCGGGCGAAAACCCACTTTGCCTGACGACCACCGTCCGCTGCGGAGCTCGCCGCCGGCAGCTCCATCCACCCCAGAGACCAAAGCAACCACCGATAGGACCGCCTCGATCACCTGAGACCACGGATGGCCTCGGTTTCCCGAACGGTGCCGCCGTTCGCCGGCGAGCCTCGCCGGAGTCCCGCCCCTGCTCAGGCAAAGAAAGAGGAGGGGAAGGAAGACCAGTCAAACCTGACCCGTGGGCCAGGCGGGCCCACTGTCAGTGACTCCCGGCACGGTCCACGCTGGATAAGTGGAAACGTATTTCCAGAATACGCTTTCGACGTGTACGTATATATTCGAATCGTTTTCTTTTTCTGTTTTATTTTAAATAATATATTTTGACCAAAACTTTGACTGAGCTTAACTTTTTAAATACAACTCCAAATGAGTTGATTCTTTTTCCTAACTCTCTCAAATAATGTCTAGTTTATGTTAAGATTTATGTCAAAAAATTTCAGACAACTTTTTGGTACTGTTTTTGAAACTATATATTGATTCAGAAATATTTTTAATAGGATTTTTGGAGAGAAGAGAAAGCTTTCAAAGGTTTTGGAGTGCACCCTGCCTCCCCACAACTTGAAGGCAAGCATCCTGAACCCTGGCATAATATATTGGTGTGTTAGTTGACGCAGTTATAACACCACCTTACTTCGGAAAAACTCGTTATTTTATGTGGTGATATGATCATTTGCATGAATGCATATTAGTGATTTCCTTGCTATTGGAAATGAGTATACTTGTGATGGTAATCATCCTCATGTGCCTTGCATGCATGCCGGAAAGGAATCCGGGAAAGCCTCTGCCTTGGGTAGGCGTGAGCTTGTCGCCGGTCTCCGTCGGGACGGTTATGTTCGGTACGGCATAGTAAGGTATAATGAGCTGTGATTCTGTTGGTTGAAATATATTTGTTATACATGTCATGCAGGAAATTTATAAACCTCCTGAGTCAACCATAGATCGAGTCTTGTTCCAGTAACCCCCATACTTGCTTCGTACTACCACTTGTCCCTGCCGTAGGTAGGGTACGGTTCAGTAACTCGTCAACCCCTTTCAAGCACACACCATACAGAGAGGCCATGGTGGAAGATACCGGTTGTAGCCGGTAGGCAGGGCACCAGTTCCGGGGGCATGGGTGTTTCCGGTTGAGACCGAGAGGGGAGGCCACCCCTTAGAGCGAGCGATATAAATTTGAACCCATGCTACACGCGGTTGTAGCCTCCCCACTTAGAGTTTTGCTTGACAGGTGTTGTGGGCGATTCCAGACACCGGTGAGTTAAGCTGGTGTGTGCAAGTTAGGTGTGTTTTCAACAAAAAGGCCGTAGACGGAATTAGTCCCGATGGACTAAGGGAATCCGTTACTCGTGGGTAAAGAGTACACCCTCTGTAGAGATTAAATCTATTCGAATAGCCGTGTCCATGGTTAAAGACTACAGTCTGGGATGGGTCAAGTGTCGGTCTTAGTGTCGGTCTTCGGAGGAGAAACTACTAAACCAGAACGTGGATCATGACTGATGACTTGTGATAATTATGTTTATTTTTATTATGGACTAACCCATTATATTATTTGAATTATTGAGTATCCCTGGGATGGTTCTACCTCCTGGATATTCATTGTGATTATTTACTTTATAAGCCCTTTATGTGGTGTCGCTGAGACGCCCGACTGTGGCATTGTTTGTTATTTATATACTTTATAAGCCCTTTATGTGGTGTCGCTGAGACGCCCGACTGTGGCATTGCTTGTTATTTAGATACTTTATAAGCCCTTTATGTGGTGTCGCTGAGACGCCCGACTGTGGCATTTTATTTCCACTCCTTTATTGCATATTCATGTTGCATATAAATAACCTGCTTGCATGCATAAAAGATTTGTATTTATGACTGACGATGTGATCATAGAATAATTCAGTGCAAGATTATCAATTATATTATCCCAGTGTTCATAATGTTTGTGAGTACATTCAAAGTACTCACTGGCTTGTCGCTGGCTATTGTCTTGGCCAGATTTCTTGCACGGAGAGGAGCGACGTGATGATAGCCCCGGAACCCAAGCAACGGTGATAGCAGCCTCGCGAAGATAGGAGTAAACCTGGTCAGCTGTTCCTGTGGGAAATGGAGTCCCATAGACGCTGATGACTCACAGACCGCTTCCGCTATCAACCACTAGAAACCATTTGTTGTACTCACAGGCCAGAATGGTCTTATACTTCATATTTTGTATTTTGCTTGGAATTTCTGTATCAAGTTGGTGCCTCATCAGCTAACAGTTATCCTGGGGCTGGTGAGCACAACGGCCGTTTTCTGGAAATTAATACCCGGAAAACCGGTCGCGACAGACTTGGTATCAGAGCCAGGCTGACCATTGGCTAATCCTATCTTAGCCAGGTCGAAAAACTTAGGCAAACCAACCCACCAGACCTTAACCAAACCCCAGCCAAGCTTCTCGTGCAAGATAGCCACATAGTGACCCCGACACTTTTGGCAATCGGTGCCCAACCTATCAGCCTAGCCTGTCGATCACGCGCTAGTGACCGATACCTATATTGTCCCATTCGCAAGCATGCGAAGGAAGACTCCGTCCCCTTTTTCTATAAAAAGGGCACACTGGCCTCAACCCAGCACAACCTCTACCCCAAACCGAGCCATAATGCCCGGCCCCGTCGTGCACAATGAGACCACAGCAACCAACCTTGGAGGCTTTGTGACCATACTCGCAAACCTCACCCGCCGTGCCTATGCGTTAGAAGTGCCCCCATAATATGTTGTGTACCAAGGACCCATGAGCGGTGAGAGCCGTCAATTCTGGGCCACTGTACGCATATATGGTAGGGGTCTAGCGCCCGAGCGCCCCTACAGGTTCACCAGAAGGACAACTTCCTTTGAGCCACAAGCCGTCCAACTAGCAGCGCGAGAGGCTATAGTTCAACTCCGGCACTTGTCGCCCAGAGTTAACTGTCGCTCGTTCTACTACTACCCCAGACGTGAAGGGTATGGTAGACCACCCCAAGTTGCCAACGGAGATCACGAGACGGATCCTGCATTGTTGCACCTAGTGCGCTATGTAGGTGCACTAGAGGAACTGTTTGATCAAATCACCATTGATCTAATCGCAGCTCGTGGAGAGCTGGTTCGCCGAGCCCTGGCAAGAGGAGAGGACGAGCCCGACGCCGACAACCCAGTCGTGCTGTTCGGACACCCGATCGAGACCCTGAGGACTCCCCCAGCCATTGGCCAAGGTGCTTTGATGACCCCAAAAGTGCTTCGCCGCCTCTTGGGAGCACACTCCAATGGAGTTGTAGCCAACAATCCCCGAGATGGTCATCATCGCTACCCCGAGCCTGCAGCCCCTCAACCCCCTCCAGCTAATCCCGAGAGTGAGACCCGAGGAGAAGCCTCGACATCCACAAGGCACGCCCGCTTGGATATAAACGAGGTAGACTAAGTCACTTGAGTAGTGTCGAGTCCCTGTGTACCTCATTTGGTAATCCTGTGACCTTGTAAATAAACGCAGCCTGTCGTCGTGCCTCTGTTTTAAATAGTAGCCTTGCATGGATATGTCAGTATGCGGTAAAATTTTTTATCCCGGGCACAGATACCAAAAACCACCTCGACGACCCCAACAGTGATACATCACTTTAGTGAGATGTGTGTATCTGTGGCTTTGACCCCGACCCTTGGAGCTGAACTGGCAAATTAATTACCTTTCACCATGGTAAAACAACTTAGCTCCAGTGCTATAAAAAGGCCACCGCATGACCTTGCCAAGCACCCCTCACCTTGTGCACCATCCTCACAACCCTTTCTTGCCATGCCGAGCCCTAGTATTTATCTGAGAACCCCAGATGCAACCCCCGGTAGTTTTGTCAAAATATTGTGGGATTTTACCTGCAGTACAATGGGTTCTATCCAGCCACCCCAGTACGAGCTGTTCAAATCGAGAATCACCCAGTCCACCTCGAGATATTGGGCAGCAGTGCACATCCCTCCCGTTAACTCAAACCAAGACCTAACGGAGGTCTCTTTCGTGGGGAAATCTATGCCAACCCCACATATGGCCATAGAAGCTGCTACGTACAAAGCACTTGCTCGCCTTCGATTCGTGGTACCCTATGCCAGTGAACGAGGGTATTATTACTTTCCGAGCCGTGCAGCACCCGGAGAAGTAACATCTTTTCCCGGTGGACGAATTGAGAGAGACCCGGTGCTGGCCAACCTTGTCCAGTACATCATCGCTCAAGAGCGGTTAACCCAACGTGTGATGGGTTATCTCCAGAGCCTCGCAGATTTAAATCCTCAGATCGCCATCGGCAGGCCACTGAGGCCCGACCAGGAGAGACACATTCATCGACTGGTCAATCCACTTTCCCCGATAGAAGAGGAGTGTGTCCTAGTACCAGAGACGTTTTCTCGGAACCCCGTCCAGTTACCATTTTCATTTTAGACGTCACTGCTGTGTTTATTATTGCAACATTTATTTATGTGTTGTAACTTATGCGTGATACCCCGAGTTTGCGCGGCGAGTAAATCATTTAGTTTCTATTAATGTGAGTAGTTCTGTTGCGGTTTGACTCTAATATATTACTATTTTTCCTCGCAAAAAAAATCCTGGAGTGAGATTTCTTTTCCCTGAGTTGCCGCATCGTACACCTTCTCACGACGTGGATTATTTTATTTCACACAGCACGAGGACAGTAGACTCACAACCACAATCACCCAAACACATACACTGCTTGCTAAACCTTGCAACCGTGTTGCATCTAGCTGGACACCTCTCGGCAACAGTTAGCACCCGACACACCCCACCTACTCCTCGTGATCACCGCCACCGCGGAGGGCCAACACTCGAGCGGCAGCATCGCGACGATCATCGCACACAGGAGCACGGAGAGTCCCAACACTGCTGCAAGCCCTCCGCACACCAGGATCACGTACCAGTCCGGCACCACCTCCGCCATTAGAGCCTCGCCTTGAGCTTTGGCAAACGGAAACAGAGAAGAAGGAAGGAGAAGGAGGAGCGAGGCCAGGTGTGAGGAATAAGAAAGGAGCACCCCGGTCATTTTATAGCTCGAGATCGGTGTACGGTGGGCGAGGTCCACCAGCGCCGCTCGTCGCCCGACCGCCGGTGTTTGGAGGCGAATCCGCGTGCAGTGCCGACAGCACACTGGCCCGCGAGGTGAGTGCACGCTGCACCGGTAGCTAGCACGCCGCGCACTACCACAGTACGGCCTAGATGCCCTACGCGCAAGGCGTCACCGGTGGAGAAAGCGCGGGAAAGCGCGCGGGAGAGAGGAAGAAGAAAGAGCCAGAGGAAGAAGCAGAGGCCGACAGTGGGCCCCGGGTCCACCTGTCAGCCAGAGGGAGCACAGTGCTCTCGGGTACGACCAGCGTATTTTAAGATTTACAATTTATTCTAAATTTATATCCAGCGTAGAAATCGCTCGTTTTTGCCCCCTAATCGTGGATTTTTCCATGCAGCGCTAGTGTCCCACACTGTATTTTTGCGCCACTTATTGCCCTCTCACTATAACCGCTTTTTACCGCTTAAGAAATTGCTTCAATTCGGTAAAAACATTTTTTCCAAAAATCAATCCTTAGCAAATCTCGAGGACGAGATTTTTCTTAAGGGGGGTCGTGTTGTGACACCCCAAAGTTTTAACCTTGTTTTTTAGTTAAAATTTGGCCATAAAACTTAAACTTTTGTTTTCTGGACTTTCTTTTGATTTCAGGACCATTCTTCCCTTTATTTTTATGGAGTTTTTACCTCAAGTGAAAAACTTACCAAATTTGATTGGACTCTTTTACCCTCTCAAATAAAACAATTCTTTTATCTGTAGGATTATTGATATAATTATTTTTTCCCTGAGCTTTATTTCTCTAATTTTGTTTTTCATAAGTTTAGGGTCCCTTTTGCACTGCAACCCTTTTATAAATTCATTCAAAAATCCCACCAAAATTTGGAGATGTCATGTGATGTTTCTAAATCACTTTTATGAAAAAAGATATTTCATTCATTGAATATTTTGAGCTCTACACCATATTTTTCAAATCTGGTCCAGTGGGCAAATTTGCACTACAACCTATTCAAATATTTATTTCTAGCTTCCACCAAAATTATGGGATGTTAGTAGTAGCATATGATTCAACTTTATGCAAAAACCCGGTGATGTTCTTTGAAAAATTTGAGTGAATCAACCTCTTTTCCACACCGGTCCAACTTGAGGATTTGTACAGCAACTACATCTTAAGTTGCTCCTTTATCCATGATTTCTTTTCCTACTTGTAGTCCTCCCTGCTAAACCCCTAAGTCCAAGAGGTTGGACTCATTGGAGCAATTCTAGTTCTTGTAATCATGCCCTGTTCTTTCTGTCCTAATCTGAAGATTTGCAAAACTTGCAATAGCAAGTTTCTTCTTTTGCCCAAATGACCTCACCACTCTCTTTTGCACCCAAAGAGGCACTAATCTGGAAATTATGACCACTCCAAGAACTGCCTAGGTGCCTGTGGCCGCAGAGACCTCGGGCAGAGAAAAAGGAGGGGAAGGAAGACCAGTCAAACCTGACCAGTGGGCCAGGCGGGCCCACTGTCAGTGACTCCCGGCGTGGTCCACGCTGGAAAGTGGAAACGTATTTCCAGAATACGGTTTCGACGTGTACGTATATATTCGAATCGTTTTCTTTTTCTGGTTTATTTTAAATAATAGATTTTGACCAAAACTTTGACTGAGCTTAACTTTTTAAATACAACTCGAAATGAGTTGATTCTTTTTCCTACCTCTCTCAAATAATGTCTAGTTTATTTTAAGACTTATTTCAAAAAATTTCTGACAACTTTTTGGCACTGTTTTTGAAACTATATATTGATTCAAAAATATTTTAATAGGATTTTCGGAGAGAAGAGAAAGCCTTCAAAGATTTTGGAGTGCACCCTGCCTCCCCACAAGTTGAAGGCAAGCATCCTGAACCATGGCATAATATTTTTGGTGTGTTTGTTGACGCGGTTATAACACCACCTTACTTTGGAAAAACTCATTATTTTATGTGGTGATATGATCATTTACATGAATGCATATTAGTGATTTCCTTGCTGTTGGAAATGAGTATACTTGTGATGGTAATGATCCTCATGTGCCTTGCATGCATGCCGGAAAGGAATCCGGGAAAGCCTCTGCCTTGGGTAGGCGTGAGCTTGTCGCCGGTCTCCGTCGGGACGGTTATGTTCGGTATGGCATAGTAAGGTATAATGAGTGGTGATTCTGTTGGTTGAAATATATTTGTTATACATGTCATGCAGGAAATTTATAAACCTCCTGAGTCGACCATAGATCGAGTCTTGTTCCAGTAACCCCCATACTTGCCTCGTACTACCAATTGTCCCTGCCGCAGGTAGGGTACGGTTTAGTAAGTCGTCAACCCCTTTCAAGCACACACCGTACAAAGAGGCCATGGTGGAAGATACCGGTTGTACCCGGTAGGCAGGCCACCTGGTCCGGGGGCATGGGTGTTTCCGGTTGAGACCGAGAGGGGAGGCCACCCCTTAGAGCGTGCAATATAAATTTGATCCCATGCTACACGAGGTTGTAGCCTCCCCACTTAGAGTTTTGCTTGACAGGTGTCGTGGGTGATTCCAGACACCGGTCAGTTAAGCTGGTGTGTGCAAGTTAGGTGTGTTTTCAACAAAAAGGCCGTAGACGGAATTAGTCCCGATGGACTAAGGGAATCCGTTACTCGTGGGTAAAGAGTACACCCTCTGCAGAGATTAAATCTATTCGAATAGCCGTGTCCAAGGTTAAAAACTACAGTCTGGGATGGGTCAAGTGTCGGTCTTAGTGTCGGTCTTTGGAGGAGAAACTACTAAACCAGAACATGGATCATGACTGATGACTTGTGATAATTATGTTTAGTTTTATTATGGACTAACCCATTATATTATTTGAATTATTGAGTATCCCTAGGATGGTTCTACCTCCTGGATATTCATTGTGATTATTTACTTTATAAGCCCTTTATGTGGTGTCGCTGAGACGCCCGACTGTGGCATTGTTTGTTATTTATATACTTTATAAGCCCTTTATGTGGTGTCATTTGAGGCCTCGATCGTGGCATTGCTTGTTATTTATTTACTTTATAAGCCCTTTATGTGGTGTCATTTGAGGCCTGGATCGTGGCATTGCTTGTTATTTATATACTTTATAGGCCCTTTATGTGGTGTCATTTGACGCCTGATCGTGGCATTGCTTGTTATTTATATACTTTATAAGCCCTTTATGTGGTGTCGCTGAGACGCCCGACTGTGGCATTTTATTTCCACTCCTTTATTGCATATTCATGTTCATATAAATAACCTGCTTGCATGCATAAAAGATTTTTATTTATGACTGATGATGTGATCATAGAATAATTCAGTGCATGATTATCAATTATATTATCCCAGTGTTCATAATGTTTGCGAGTACATTCAAAGTAGTCACTGTCTTGTCCTTGGCTATTGTCTTGGCCAGATTTCTTGCACGGAGAGGAGCGACGTGATGACAGCCCCGGAACCTAAGCAACGGTGATAGCAGCCTCGCGAAGATAGGAGTAAACCACAGTCAATTTTTTTTTATTTCACAGTCAAAAAAAGAAGAAGATAGGAGTAAACCTGGTCAGCTGTTCCTGTGGGAAATGGAGTCCCATAGACGCTGATGACTCACAGACCGCTTCCTCCATCAACCACTAGAAACCATTTGTTGTACTCACAGGCCAGAATGGTCTTGTACTTCATATTTTGTATTTTGCTTGGAATTTCTATATCAAGTTGGTGCCTCATCAGCTAACAGTTATCCTAGGGCTGGTGAGCACAACGGCCCTTTTCTGGAAATTAATACCCGGAAAACCGGTCGCGACAAAAGTGGCTCTCAGCAAAGTTGGCCCTCGGCCTGTTCTCGTGGTCCCACATGTCAGTGGTCGACACGTGTTAGCCTCCTATTGGGTCTGTTTGCCAAGAGGGGCCCTCGGCAAAGTTTCCCTCGACCTGTTCTGCTGGTCCCACAGGTCAGGTGCTGACACGTGTCCACCTGCTATTGGATTTCTTTGCCGAGTGGTGCTCTCAGCAAAGATGGCCCTCGGCCTGTTCTCCTGGTGCCACATGGTAGGAGCTGACACGTGTCGACCTACTAATGGCTCTCTTTGCCGAGTGGTGCTCTCGGCAAAGATGG
Organism: Aegilops speltoides; assembly: GCA_021437245.1. Lineage (NCBI taxonomy): Eukaryota > Viridiplantae > Streptophyta > Magnoliopsida > Poales > Poaceae > Aegilops > Aegilops speltoides. The sequence continues at coordinate 407,888,515 of CM038144.1, read as the reverse complement.
CCCTCAGCCTGTTCTCCTGGTCGCACATGTTAGGAGCTGACACATGTCGACCTGCTACTGGCTCTCTTTGCTGAGTGCAGCTCTCGACAAAGTTCGCCCTCCACCTGTTCTCCTGGTCCCACATGTCAGGAGCTGACACGTGTCGACTTGCTACTGTGCTCTTTTTGCCAAGTGTAGCTCTCGGCAAAGATGGTCCTCGGCCTATTCTCCTAGTCCCACATGTCAGCAGCTGACATGTGTCGACCTGCTACTGGCCCCCTTTGCCAAGTGTAGCTCTCGACAAAGTTGGCCCTCGGCTTGTTCTCCTGGTCCCACGTGTCAGGAACCGCCGTCCCTTTTTTCTATCCGTTAGCTACTTTATTTTGCCGAGCTATACTGTTTAGCTCTTGGCAAAGTCATTGCCGAGTGCCCGTCTTCTGGCTCTCGGCAAATTCCTGTTTGCCGAAGAGGTGTATGCCGGGTGGATTTTGCCGAGGGGGACACTCGGCAAAGGCTTTTCCGGCGGTTTTCGACCCTTTGCCGAGTGTCCGTGGCACTTGGCGTACATCAGAATTCCAGTAGTGTTGAGAAACATCTTTTTCTTGTTAGGATTAAGGAACATGCTAAGGCTACAACTGTGGTTAATAAAGGTAATATTAGAACACCTAGACCCTCTGAACAAGTTAAAGTTGAACCTAATATTGCTTTGCTTAAAGATCTCTTGGTCGATAATATTGATGAGCGTGTTATTTACTTTCACGATGATGCTGCTAGAATCACTACATGAATTAGGATCTTTGTCGTCAGCCAAGTCTTCGTCGTCTACTAGCTGATGGCAAAGAAGGTCTTTGCCATCAGCTTGCAATAAACTAATAACAAAGACAGGGCTGACGACAAAGATCATGTTTTCAATCAGCCAGTTCTTGGCGTCCGCTAGCGGACGCCATAGAAGCAGACAACAAACAGGGAGGATGCCCCACTAACTAGCAGAACCTAACACCCCCCTCTTTGCCATCTGCTAGCAGATTTAAAAACTTCTATGACGTCTACTAGCGGACGACAAAGAAAGTGGCCAACCTAATGGCCGTTCCCCCCGGGCCCACCCCACTTGCTAGGCTCTTTGCCGTCTACTAGCAAACGACAAATAAGTCTGACCTAACTAAAAAAAGTCAGTGCCACACGCCCACCCCTCTCTCTCTCTCCCCTGTCTCTCTCTCCCCCCTCACCTCACCCACGCCGCCCACATGCCCGAGTCGTCGCCGCCCTGCACCACAACTGGAGCCCGCCCCACGGCCGTCCCGCGGCACCACTGGAGCCCGCCCAGCCACCGGCACGCCCCGCTCTCCCTCCCCACCAAGCTGACAAAGGCCGCGCCGGCCGCCCTGCCCCGCCCCATCATTTGGAGCCGACAGGCCGCCCCACCCCACCTTGAGCCGCCTTGCCGCCCGGCCATGTTCCCCTCGGCCTCCTCAACCCACTCCCCTCAACGCCCCCCAGATCTGCCGCGAGCTGCAGGAGCTCCACCTCTGCCCACATCCACCATATCCACTCAAATCGAGCAGCGGTAGCATGCCTTGAGGCTCTGCTCTTCTCATCTCCCCTGTGACCAACCAGAGGTAATTAGGATCAAACTTGCATATGATGTTTCTATGTTTAATTAGTTTAGGTTTTTTAGTTTAGGTTTAGGTTTAATTAGTTTAGGTTTTTTAGTTTAGTTAGTTTAGGTTTTTTAGTTTAATTAGTATAGGGTGAAGCAGTGAAGTGTGTTATGGAAAAGGAAAAGGAAAAAGGAAGAAGAAAGTCAGTTTAGTTTAATTAGTTTAGTTTTTTTTGTTTTTTAAGAATAAACAGGAAAGATGAAAAAAAGAAGTAAAAGAAGAAGAGGAAGAAGATGAATCTACACTCTAAAATATGTCTATATACATCCGTATGGGGCAGTCTATTTGAAATCTCTAAAAATACAAATATTTAGGAATGAAGGGAGTAAAATGTAAGCCATGCATGGTCCTCAATTCGATATTTAAAATGAACAGGAAACTGAAACATGAATATTAAGTCTAGTACTACATACATGCAAATGTTGTGTTTAGGTCTCTCCATCGACCCCCCACCCACACACACCCCACACACATACTTCATGTATTGATTGATGTTCATTTGTTTGTTAATAGAGCTATTGGTATCCGACACACGCCCGCTCATTATTGCTCTTCATGTTTCGATCTCCATTTATGTCATTCCCGCCCTCACACTCTCAACAAATGTATTGCTCATACACAACCACGTCATGCTCTCCATGAAAAACGCTCCCCCTCTATCTCTCTCTCTCTCTCTCTCAAGACACATGTGTTGCCTTTGTAAAACACCTTCACCATGCACACACACACAAAGTCTATCTAGTCCACTCTCTTGGTAACTATCTCACTCCAGCCCTCACCACAGCTTCGCCGCATGATATCTCGGTGTATTGTCTTTAACATTCGAGTGTACGCTAGGCCACACTCCCTCGATCTCTCCCTCTATAAATGACTCGATTGACCTTGCTTTTTTGCATCGCCTCTCTCACACATAGACGCTCGCACTACACCTCTTGCATAGGCAGAGCAATGTAGATTGTCGGGGGTTAACCCCTCAACCTTAGATAAAATTGTGAAGCTCTATTTAGGATTGTTTAGATTATATTTTTTTAAACAATATATTTGTCACCACCCTGCGAAACACCGATTGGTTGAGCACCCCCATCCCCGGGAGAATATCATGTGCCCCCACACCTTAGATGTTATATGCTGATACGAGTTGCTTGGAGCTTGTAGAATTGAGATATAGCAGCTCACATGATGTCTTAATATTTTTACAGGAAACCTTAAAGATTTTGAGAATTGCACACAATTTGTACAAAAATTACTCAGATGACCTTGGATTCCATATCCAACGACCTCGAAGCTTGTATCACTGTAGCATCTAAGATGAAGGAGGACCTCATATTCTCCTGTATGTAAGAATATCATGTGCTACCACACCTTAGATGCTTTGGTTATACAAGCTCTTCGGAGCCGTTGGATCTGTGATTCAACAAATCCTTGGTGGTTCGAATGTTTTTGCAGAAAAGCCCCCAAAGAGTTCGGCCACTGCTTACAAGCACAAAGAATGCTCAGATGCCATCGGATCTTAGATCGAACGACCTCGAAGCTCGTATCAACATAGCATCCAAGCTGCGAGAGCGCCTGATGTTTTCTCACACGGGGGAATCTGAGGTGCTCCCACACTGTAGATTCTATGGTGATACAAGTTCCCGAAGATCTAACGACTCACAGTAGGAGGTTTGAATATTTTTTGCAATATAGGCCTCAAAGAGTCTGGGAATTGCGCAGAAAGTACAAGGGCCATTCGCATTTCTGTCCCTAACTCGAACCACCTACTCAGGTTTGCCCCTAATTTTGAAGTCTGCTCAAATTTGTCCCTGCACCGTTAGTTCACCTTATAAAAAATGCCCTTTTGTGCCATTACCGTCTGGTCAAAGGACATTGACTGTCTACAGGTCTGTTTATTGGACATGCTACCCCTGCCTCCATGTGTCACTTACAGGTGTGTCCCACTCAGAAAAATAATTGGAAAAACTCTTTGTCTCACCCCCTCTCTCCCTCTCAGTTACATGTGGGCCCCTCATGACCTCTATCTCACCTCCCACCTCTCTCCCCCTACCCACGGCCTCTCTCCCTCTCAACTTTGGCGAGCTCCGACTGCGACGGACCGTGCGCTGCCATGGCTAGCTCCCCACCCATCGTAGCCCTCCCTCCATCCGTCCCCTCCCTCTCCCTACCTCCCTTACTCACTCACAGCCTCTATCTCTCACCTCTTCAAAGTGCCACCGTCGCCACTGCCTTCGTCTCCACACGGCCAATGACAACCTAAAGCACAACCACCTCGCCAGGAAGCTCGTACGCCCTGACCTCATCCTACAAGCCCCTGATTTCACCCAGAGATGTCCAGGAAAGCGCCAGGACGCATCTTTCCTGCCTCCGATCTCGGACCGCCGCCCTTGATTCGACGTCGTTGAAGCAGGTCGGCCGATCCTGATGTACCATAGTAGACATGGGAGTCCTCCATAGCAAGTCTTGTCACCTCTGCTCATCTTCCCCATGAGCTCCGAGCTCTGCCATGGCCGCCATCGTCGAAGTCCTAGCTCCGGCGACCATATGGTCTGAACCCCACATCCCTGGACGTGGTAGACCAAAGGCTATCGCATGGTTCCGTCAGCCGGCCTCCTCACAGCCTCCCAACGTGCCTCCACCGTAGTATTTGGTCGCCGCCAGCAACCTCAGCCTAATCCACACTTATTTAATAAGAAGGACTAGTTAAAACAAAATATTGATAAGCCAATGACATGCGGGCCCAGTATCTAGATTAAATAGTATTGTTCTGTTTTTTCTAGATTGTCCCCACATGTAAGTGTGTGTGAGAGAGGAGGTGAGAGAAATGCTTTTTGTTTTATTTTTTGAGAGTGGGTCCCATGAGTTAGTGATAGATGCACACAGGGGCAAAAATGTCAATGAAATGGTCAAATAATGGTCAAACGGCTTTGACTGGATAGAGACGTCACGGAAGGTCATTTCTATAAGGACACCAAATGGCAGAGGGGCAAATTTGAGCACCCTTCAAAATTAGGGGCATAACTGAGTAGTGGGTTCGAGTTAGGGACACAAATGTAAAAGACCCAAAGTACAAGTACTATGCATGTGGCATCTGATCACAGATCATACGACCTAGATTCTCGTATCACCGTAGTGGCTAATTAAGCTATGGGGAACACCTAACAAGAGCTACTGGGAGTCGTTGGATCCAAGAAGCAGCGGCACACAGGAGGCCTGAATCTTTTATTTGCAAAAAAAACCTTGGAGAGTTTGGAAATTGCACATTACAAAGACTACTCCCAAGCCATTGGATCTCAGATCCAACGACGTAAAAACTCGTATCACCATAGAATCTAAGCTTCGAGGTGGATTTTATATTCTATGTTGCTGTCATTTTTGTTCCTAAACTTTCAAAATATGTGTAACTGGTGCCGTTACTTGTGTAACCACACAAAGTGTTTGTGTAAAAAAACCATCCTACACTGAAATATCGGAACAACACACGGGGGTCCCACTTGTCATTGATCTAATTTGGACCTAAAACTAAAAAATCTGAAAGACGAGATTCGAACTAGCCACCTGGACTACAAAGCGTAAGTCGATAGCCTGAAACAACAACGGTTTTTTGCTTTATCACATTACTTGATTTTATACAATATTAAGTTGTGTATAGTAGAGGGAGTGGCTCGTCAACATGTGTGCATGCCCGTTGACTCACTTAATGGTAGGTCCCATGTCTAGGATCTCTCTCTCCTCTCCATCATCTAATCATTAGATGAACAGGCACACACGAAGAGTGGCGCGAGCTTGTCGTGCTGTTATTATAACTAAAAACATGATTGGAAAATAGAAGAATCACCTAGAACAAGAGACTTTCTGGCTAGTTGAGACGGAGCTAACCACACCTATCCTCCATGCCACGTTTGCATGATGAAGTTGTGTGGCTAGTGGGGTGTTTTCGACCGACTAGTTGGGTCCCGAGGTTGAACCATAGGTAGAACGTCTGATACAGTATATTTTTACACACACATTTTTCCTCCATGCCGAGATGTGGCACACCCTACCGCACGGTTTCTGGGTCCTCCCGGGTGGTGCACGCATATTTTCTTTCTTGCCGAGATGTGGGACGGCCAACCACCCATTTTCTGGGTCCTCCTCGGTCGTAGCGCCGAAGCAAGTAAATGAGTTGTCAAATCACAAAAGACCACCTTTCCCGCTGAGTACATCAGTGAAGCATGGTGGCTAGCTAGTTGGGTTAGTGCGACCGATTAGCTAGGCCACCGCCACATCTACTTTTTCACCCCTTTTTTCTCTCATTCCGACAGATAAATTTAAATATCCACTGCGGCATTGCTTTGGTCTTTGGGTGCGGCAGGCGCGACATGATTTTTATTTTTTTTTTGATTGACGGGAGCAGGCGCAGTAGCAATTAGTCGTGATGACTCTGCCTGTAAAACCCACTGCTCCCTGATGTGAAAAGTCGTCGACTGGTGTTTTCCCATGGTGAAAACCAAAATATTTACCCCACTCCTTGACTGGTCCTGCCGCATTCCTGTAGATTGCATTGCCTCTTAGCCGTTTCGCCCCCTTTGCTTCCTCACCCCATTGCTTCTACCTGGTTCAATAGCGGCGCACCAGATGACAGAGTCTGAGGTGAGGAACCTAACACAGGAGCTCCAAGACAAGGATGTGGAGCTTAGGGCCAAGTATGTGGAGCTCCGCGAGCTCAAGGAGGAGAGGAGTGCCATGCTCCTCCTTTATGTGCGGGAGTTCACGGAGCCTCAAAAGCGGTAGGCGTCCACCACAAAGATGCTCGAGGCGTCGGCAGCATTGCTGCAGAAAGCGGGAGATATGATAGGCGGTCAGGCGAGCCAGCTGGAGCGCGAGCGGGCCAATCTTGACGAGGTCCAGGATCTCCTCAACCACTTGGTGGACCATGTTGCCACACACGTGTTGCGGCTGCGCGATGCCTACCGTCGTTCCCGCGCAACCATGCCGGTCGTCGGGCTAAACCCGTTCGACCACCCCGTCGACTTCAACAAGCTGCGGTTTCCTGACCTGGTCTCGTTCTTCAGCTATACCTCTGAGGAGCTGAGCCGTCTCCGTGTTACGGTGGGGGCAGGGCTGGATAAGGATGGGTTGCGGGCTGCCGTTGCTATTGCCGGACGAATCCTCTTAGGGCTCCGTCACCGGAATCCATTCGTGCTATTGGGCGCCATCTTTGACGAGCTAGCTCCCGTCGACCGGGAGCGAGCTCTGCGAGTGGTGGCACCCTGCATCACCAACATTGTGCGCCTCGAGAAGCAGAGGGACTTCGGTGGTGTTTGGGTGTCCTTTACATGGGCATGTCCATGACTCGGCGCAACATGACTGTTGGATCCAACTCAGATGGTGTTGATCAGTCACTATAGCACAAAGCGTGTGGGTGTGTTTGGTTGCATTCTCATCTCAATATAGTTGTTCCCTCTTCGCGCATGCTCATCTCAGCACCCCTCTTCATGCAGGCTCCTAGTGTATTTGTGTTAACCTACTAGTGTGGACTCATGCGCCCTTCATGCACTCTGCCAAACACCCAAAAGTGGGTCGAGAAGGGAACTTTTGCTCCCATCCCATGAACCCTCATACACCCTGCCTAACACTGATTAGTGCTTCATATGGTTCATGTTCCGTGGAGTATTGTAGCACCCTGTGCGCTGTAGATCTAGTTCTGTTAACATTGATCTCACCGTTTATTCTTGACCAGACAGTCAAAAAAGGGGTATTTTACATTACTATTCATATAGTTGACATCTGCACAACATCTTTTCTTATCGTCATATCTTACTACACTAGCAATAAGATTATCTAGTGCTGATGTATGAACCACTACACATGCCTAGTAGTAGGAGCACTGTGTAAGTTCAAGTGGCAGCCGTGTTTCGCACTCCTCCATCATAAGAGTGGAAGCACTTGTTGTAATCATTTTTTCTTCAGAAACAGTGGACACGCTCTGCCGTGCGGATCCTCCCCGACGGTCGTCAGAAACCTTGGTACTCACTTTCGCCGACGTGTGGGACAGCCAGCATCGGGTCCACTAGCCATTCACTAAATTACTATTTAACACAACTACGCAGTAGACTACCGGTCGAAGCGCCGTAGTAATGCCCAATGGGCCATCAAATCACAAAACCCCCACCTTTCCAGCAGTAAGTTGGACGGATGAAGCAACCATCATTTCACTCTTCTCCCTCAGCGTCCTCTCCTGAACGAAACCCCAACTTGCTTCTCCCTCATCTTGTCCCTCATTTCTTCAAGAAAACCCCGACCTACTTCTGCCATTGTTCTTCTCTCCCAGAGAAGGAAAGGTGAGCGCATCAATGGTGTTGATTCTGGCCAAGGCCCGGTCGTGCAACCCCTAGACTGATCCTATAACTACCTCTCTGTTCTTCTTTTGGGTTTGTGATTATGGTTTATTTTCTTTTATTTCTATTTAAAAGTTTCTCGATGGACACTGGAGCACCGGCCGAAGTGATGTTTATGGCTCTGGCCAAAACTGTCAAGGCTTAGGGTAGGAAGAAGCGCAAGCACCCCACCAAGACTACCGAAGACAAGCTCAAGGCCATCGCCTTGTCCAAGCCCCCCTCTCTCGGATCCCTCATTAAGCAAGTCCAGGTAATATCTCTTCTTGACGATCTTTTTGGCGATCTTGATCGTGTTTTCTCATCTAACACCAGTACTAGTACTAGTATTACAACTTTCTGGGTGACCTCGCATGTGATTTTTGTGTGCCAAATGACGGTTCTAAATTGCTCTTTTTACCAAAACATGCGAGAGGTTGACACTGATTTCTTATAGATTACTTTCAACAACTTTGTGAACATCAATGGTAGTTGTAGGAAATGCAAGATTTTAGCTCTCATGCCTTTAAAGAGACTATATTAGCCCCAGTAACTTGTGTTATGAATATTGCAAGTAATCCCTCTGCTCTCATGCCTTTGAAGACATGTTCTAGTGTCTTTGTTCACTCATTTCTGTGCGTATATGTAGTCTTATATGGAGTGAAATATCAAAAATCATCTTATATTTCTAAACGGAGGTAGTAATAAAATATTTAGTTTCTTTTTATATTAGAATCGGGTCCGCGGTGGAGATGATGTTCTCAAAGTCATGTCATGTCAACTGGAAGACCTGAGGATGAGTTCTGTTGCTAAACTATCCAGCTGTTGTGTCCTTGCCGCCACGTGTCATGAACTAGTGTTTCCCTGTAGCATTGTTGTGAGGCATGTTCTCATTGGTGTACTTCACCACAACAATTTCCTTGATGTGCCTTCGATTACGAAGGGTGTGGTTCTTGTAAAGCCTCCTGGGAAATCTGATGTGGACTGTCTTCATCGTCATGTTTATGAGTGGAAAGACCACTCAGTTAGGTTCTCCAAGGTTGACGAGATGGCGATGGTGCTGGTAGACATCTCTCACGAAGTCCATGGCCTAGTCAGTTATGTGGGGTACCTCCTGTAGGTTGGTGGCAAGAAATAGTCTGCAGAGTTTAATTAGTGCAATTTTGCTTGTCTGTAGTAAGTATTATTGTTCAGCACTTGATTTGTTTGTGTGAACCCAGTATTGTTTAGTACTGCCGATTTTATTGTGTGGTGACTCCTGAGAACAGTCTATGTTAATGATTGTCCACTCAATTCAGTCTATATATTTTGAAGTATACAGATCATCTTTTTTGTGAGGATGGTTTATCAATTATGTTTACACTCGAATATCTGTACGCACTGCAGGGTTTATCGCACCCATCAGGATTTCCAGTCTCATGGATGTTCGGTCCGTACGATTTTTCACATCCTTTGGACTGTCCCGCTTGTGGGAGTAAGCGGGGGCCCTGCATGCCACCCTTAATTGGACGATCAACCTTCTGTTTAGTACTTGAACATAGTGATTTCCTAGTAAGGATTCACTCGTGTCGCATCTAGTAAATCTTATTGATTTACTGTCGAAATCTTATTGATTTAAAGTCATGTTTTCTTACTTTTGCTGCAATTTTATGATGCAGGCTTTTCACTTTGACATTTGTTACAGAATAAACTGTTTGGTTTGCTCTATGATGCTTATTTTTGCAGGTTTCACTTCTTATGTTGTGTCAATCACGAAGGCACTATCCATAACTTATATTACTGGACACAATTGTATCGGTCTATTGTATGAGTATAATCTAAAGCCCTATGATGAAATGTAGTTTCGTTTAACAGACCAGAGACGATCGATGATGTATCGCACATCGGTACCACCTTCTACCACTACTAGGAAAAACCCTTCTAATGGCGCACCGGTTTTGCCTACTAATGGCGCACCTGTGGTGCACCATTAGAATCTGGTATTCTAATGGCGCACCACTAGTGCGCCATAAGTATGGCCCACGGTGCGCCATTAGTATCTGGTATACTAATGGCGCACCACATAGGAGTGCGCCATTAGTAACAAATTTTTTTCAAATTTTTTTGGCAGGATTTTTTTTAATTTTTTTTTTTCAAAATTTCCAATTTTTTTTGTTTTTTTCTTAATCTCAGGTCACTATGGCTTAATCTCGAGTCAATATGCTTAATCTCCATGGTCACTATGGCTTAATCTCGAGTCAATATGCTTAATCTCAGGTCAAATCACGAAGGCACTATCCATAACTTATATTACTGGACACAATTGTACCGGTCTATTGTATGATTATAATCTAAAGCCCTATGATGAAATGTAGTTTCGTTTAACAGACCAGAGACGATCGCTGATGTATCGCACATCGGTACCACCTTCTACCACTACTAGGAAAAAGCCTTCTAATGGCGCACCGGTTTTGCCTACTAATGGCGCACCTGTGGTGCACCATTAGAATCTGGTATTCTAATGGCGCACCACTAGTGCGCCATAAGTATGACCCACGGTGCACCATTAGTATCTGGTATACTAATGGCGCACCACATAGGAGTGCGCCATTAGTAACAATTTTTTTTCAAATTTTTTTTGCAGGATTTTTTTAAATTTTTTTTTCAAAATTTCCAATTTTTTTTGTTTTTTTCTTAATCTCAGGTCACTATGGCGCACTATCAACCGGTGCGCCATTACTAACAAAAAATTTATAAATTTTTTTATAATTTTTTTTTACTTCTTTTTTCAAAACTTCTAATAGCGCACGGTGGGTGTGGTGCGCCATTACTAGTTAAAACTAGTAATGGCGCACCACACCCATCTTGCTCATTAGAAGTTTTGAAAAATAAAAAAAAAATTTTTTTACTAATGGCGCACCGTGGGATGTAGTGCGCCATTAGTATTGAAACTAATGGCGTGCCAACACATGGTGCGCCATTAGTATAGCAATGGCGCACCACATGTCTGGTGCGCCATTAGTGTCAATTCCATCTATAGCCCTTTTCCTAGTAGTGTACAACGGGTCGAGCACTGTCACGTTCTCCGACGGCACTTGCTCTAGCACTGACAGCGACAACAGCTCAGTCTGATCCACTCGAGGATTGGGCACCGACTGCGTCAGCGGATCAGGTTGACCTAGTAGAGGATCGGGAACCGACATGGGCACCTGCTCCGACACCGGCACCAGCTCCACATGGAGCACCATCTCCGGTAGCAGCAGCAGCATTACCACTCGCACCGGCACAGACACCATCAACGACTCCGACACCTGCACCAACACTTAAAGTTTCACTTGCATCTGCTCCAGGCCATGCAGCGGCAATGGAACCAGCAGTTGCACCGGCAACAGATTGGGCTGCAGTTCACACTGCATATACCAAAGTCCTTACAAAAACTGACATCTCCTCCTTCTTGGTAAGCATCGGCCACCGAAGTGCTTTGTTCTTTTTTCGTTCCATGTTGTTTCACATGATTCACTGTGTTGATCTAACTGTTTGTATATGTCTTCTTGTTTGCAAACAGAGAATTCCTAGAGCAACGAGGGAGTCGTTCAAAAATGCAGGCGATCGTGGCCATGTTTCTCTTACCATGCGCAGCCTTGGTGTGAATGAACAAGTGTCTTGTGTTTATAAGTAGTACGACAATATTATTTATCATGTAGGATATCATGAAAGAATTGCAACTCTGATTGCTGGTTAGGAAATGTCGTTCGATTTCATTCTAACAGCTATCGTGCTTTGTTCAATTTTCTGTATTCGCCTTGTGAAAGCATCTAAAACTAGCGCCGTACCGATCTCTTGCAATATGAATGCATTGAGTTAGAACACATGGGCCCCCAAACACGCAGGCCCACCGGCCTATGGCCCAAAGTCCAGAATCGTGAGTCAGTCTGAGTATTATATTCTCAGCTGAACCCCCATATTATGTTATATATGTTCCCCTTGATTTTTCTTATGTATAAAGTTGTGATATAAAAGATTTTTATATTTCCTTCCAGAGGGAGTATCTCTCTGTCAAAAATATATTTATGTGTAACTAGTTACTCCTGCCTTTCTACTTCCTTTCGCAGATATGTGGGGCATCCAGTAACGGGGTCCACGTGCCATGCGCCAAACTAGAGTGCACAACTGCATGGTAGACTCCCGGACGTAGCGCCGCAGTAATGCCCAATGAGCCGTGAAATCACAAAAACCCCCACCTTTCCAGCTTTAGCAGTAAGCTGGACGAATGAAGCAATAGTATTTCACTGGGCCTGAATCCCCTTCTCCCTCGTCTGCTTCATCAAGGAGAACCCCCTCTCGGTGATTGCATAGGATTTCTCATGGAGAACCAGGTACCAATTCGTCATCCATCCCTGATAAATCCAAGTCCCTTGGTCGCGGGTAATCCAAGGATGGCAGCCGCCACTGTTGATGCATTTTTATTCCTAATGAATCTAGTGTGTTTCATTTGTAGTGACCAAAGTGTGAGGACCCTACAAGTTTCTGCGCCCTCGGCGAGACGCCACACTTGTTCCATCTCATCCTAACACAGGATTTTTAAACGCGCAAGTATGTTCCTAGAATCCTCTTTTCTATCCGGGAGGGTGGGAGTTTTTAAACATGCTATCACTAATTTGAAAATTTGGATTGTTATATTTGGATAAAAGGTACTAGTACCATGGTCAACACTGACGGGAAGGAGGAAATTATTTCTAGATTTGGATAGCGAATACATTGTGTTCTCATATTATTTTTTCTGTAGTGCATTCCTTGCTCTGCCAGAACACATGTACTCAAGATGGTCGGCCTTGCCATAACTGAATAAACCAGTTTAATGGTCACATTGAAGAAAATCCATGGATATAAGTTCCGAGTTGAGTTCATGAACCAAGAAGATCACTATTTTTTTCTCGCCGAACTGGGATAAACTTTCTCAAGTGTTACGGACTGAAAGTTGGCGCATGAATGTTGATGGGAATAGCGGAACCTGGTCTCATCTTCATTATGATCTTCCACCCCGACGTCGTTCCAGTAATTCATCCATGTTAGTTTTGTATCTGGTTCTTGTTTGTTTCCTTGATTACTAATTAATTCACCTATTCTGTCTAACTAATCACAATTTAACTTTAGAAGTCGCAACGATTTGTGATTCCTTTCTCTCACGAAGATGCTACTTCTAACTAATATTTCTTATAATTGGTGGCACGTGTAGGTTATTTCAAATTTAAGCATGCTACTCGTTTGTTATTCTATAAGAACTCGACTGTTAATGATGGCACTGAAGTTGATTGGAATCACATCAACAAGTTCCTACACTTTACTGATCGTCTTGAGGTCGGGACATTTCAATGGTGGAAGGCCACGTGGAATATGTGTGCCACTGCTGCACATGTTGAACGGGTCCAACTATGTCGAGAAACTTATGGTACGAGCTATTTTGTGTTATATATGTTGTTCATAAACTCTTGCTTATACACAGTTTTACAGTTGTGATCTTCTTGAAACAGAAAGTGCCCAGTTCTATTGTTCCTATACAGATGCCTGACCATGGTCGGGTCAGACTTGCGCTTGGTCACAACATGATGTTTATCTCGACCTACTCCATTTCCCTTGGAGGTGAAAAGATACTTATTCATGGGTGATGGAGTCCTGGATTAGGCGGTGTCCGGATGGCCGGACTATAGCCTTTGGTCAGAATCCTGGACTATGAAGATACAAGATTGAAGACTTCGTCCCGTGTCCGGATGGGACGTTCCTTGCCGATACGGATATGTAGATCTCCTACCATTGTAACCGACTCTGTGTAACCCTAACCCTCTTCGGTGCCTATATAAACCGGAGGGTTTTAGTCCGTAGGAGGAACAACAATCATACCATAGGCTAGCTTCTAGGGTTTAGCCTCTCTGATCTCGTGGTAGATCTACTCTTGTACTACCCATATCATCAATATCAATCAAGTAGGAGTAGGGTTTTACCTCCATCGAGAGGGCCCGGACCTGGGTAAAAACATCGTGTCCCTTGTCTCCTATTACCATCCGCCTAGACGCACAGTTCGGGACCCCCTACCCGAGATCCGCCGGTTTTGACACCAACATTAGTGCTTTCATTGAGAGTTCCTGTGTGTCGTCATCTTTAGGCCTGATGGCTCCTCCGATCATCAACAACGATGCGGTCCAGGGTGAGACTTTTCTCCCCGGACAGATCTTCGTATTCGATGGCTTTGCACTGCGGGCCAATTCGCTTGGCCATCCGGAGCAGATTGAAAGCTACGCCCCTGGCCATCAGGTCAGATTTGGAAGTTTGAACTACACGACTGACGCCCGCGGAGACTTGATCTTCGACGGGTTCGAGCCACAGCCAAGCGCGCCCCACTGTTACGACGGGCATGATCTAGCTCTGCCGCCAAACAGTGCCCTGGAGGCCGCACCAGTGTCCGTTCCGACCCTTAGCTTGGAGCCGACTGCGCCGATCGAGGACGGGTGGCTGGACACCACCTCGGGGGCTGCGATCTCTACGGCGATTGAGCCGAACACCATCCCTGTCCTTTGCAAGGCTCGTAACTCCAAGGTGCCGGATTCCTCTGCGGACTCCGAACCTTCCGCGCCCCTGTCAATCGAATCCGATCGGGCGCCGGTCATGGAATTCACCGCCGCGGACATCTTTCAACACTCGCCCTTTGGCGACATCCTGTATTCACTAAAGTCTCTCTCTTTATCAGGAGAGCCCTGGCCGGACTATGGTCAGGAAGGTTGGGAGCGGACAACGAAGAAATTCAAAGTCCACCCACCACCCACTTCATATCCACTGTCGAAAGTTTAAACGACGTTCTCAATTTTGACTCTGAAGACATCGACGGCATGGACGACGATGTAAGAGATAAGAATGAACCAGCACCCATAAGGCACTGGACACCCACCTCATCTCACGATGTATACATGGTGGACACACCTAAAGGAAGCGACAACGAGGAACAACGGGACGACACGAGGAATCATCCCCTCGAAAAGCAGTCAAAACGGCGACGTAAGCGCCACTCATAGTCCCGCCTCGACAAAGACAGTAGCCATACAGACCCAGCCATAGTGCAGGGCGAATTGGTGGACGATGAACATGCTATCGAGCAACCGTCCGAATAGGACAATATGGATAAACAATTCGTCCCCGACGAAGATAACAGTCCAGGCGACCTAATGCCGGACAAGTTGCCGGAGCAGAAGAACCTCCACAAAAGGCTCGTCGCTATTGCACGTAGCCTGAAAAAGCAGAAGCAGAAGCTCAAAATAGCGGAAGATGCACTCAGAATCAGATGGAGCAAAGTACTCAACACCGCAGACAAATACAGCGACAGTCGCCGAACAAAGAGCTACCTGAAGCGAAAACTACTGCCCGAATTCGATGAGGAGGCCGCAGAGCTCCCGCAATCAAAAAACAAGGAGACCACTCGGTCGGATAGACGACCCCATGGCAAACATAGAGCGGCAAACGGCACCGCACACAGGCCGGCACGCGATCCGCACACGGATTCACATAAAAAAGATGGCCCAATTAGATCTATCTACGGGCCAAGAAAGAAAGCTCTAGCAAGCAATGCAACACGTCAAGTATCCGAATATTACGGTACACCTAAATACAGGGGTGCCGCAGATCCCCTATGTTTCACCGATGAGGTTCTGGATTATGAATTTCCAGCGGGATTCAAGCCCGTAAACATAGAGGCATACGACGGAACAACAGACCCTGGAGTCTGGATTGAGGATTACATCCTCCACATACACATGACTAGAGGAGATGACCTCCACGCCATAAAATACTTACCCCTCAAGCTCAAAGGGCCAGCCCAGCATTGGCTCAAAAGCCTCCCCGAAAACACCATTGGAAGTTGGGAAGAGCTCAAGGATGCTTTTCGGGCAAATTTTCAAGGGACCTATGTCCGACCTCCGGATGCAGACGAAAGTCACATAACTCAACAACCCGGAGAGTTAGCCCGAAAATTCCGGAACAGATTCCTTACTAGAAAGAACCAAATATTCAATTGTCCGGACGCCGAAGCCTTAGCAGCTTTCAAACACAACATCCGAGACGAATGGCTCGCCAGACACCTCGGCCAAGAAAAGCCAAGAACAATGGCCGCATTAACAAGCCTCATGACCCGCTTTTGCGCGGGAGAGGATAGCTGGCTGACAAGATGCAGTACCAGCGACCCAAGTACATCCGAAGTCAGGGATGGAAACGGGAAACCGCGACGCAGCAAGGACCAGCGCCGAACCAAGGGCAACGGCCCGAAGAGCACGGCAGTCAACGCCGGATTCAAAAGCTCTCGGCAGAATCATAAAAAACTGCCCCCTAAGGATAATAGGGACGAGATATCTAGCTAACTTAAACAAAATCTTGGACAAGATATGCCAAATCCACAGTACTCCAGGGAAGCCTGCAAACCATACCCATAGAGATTGTTGGGTCTTCAAGCAGTCCGGCAAACTCAACGCCGAACACAAGGGGCTCGACACACCAAGTGAGGACGATGACGAACCCCACAAGCAGAGCACCGGAAAACAAACGAATTTCCCACAAGAAGTCAAAACAGTAAACTCACTTTGCGTGACAAAAGGGAAAAACAGAACGACGCCCATAGAGATACGCGCCGTATGGCCTATCCCAGAGGAGTCCCGCCACTGGTTGTCAAAACCAATCACCTTCGACCATCAAGATTATACTCTAGAAGTATCCGGAATGCAGGATGGACTGCCTTGATATTAGATCCGATAATCGACAGACTCCAATTTACACAAGTCCTAATGGACGGCGGCAGTGATCTAAACCTGCTATATCATGAAACAATCCGCAAAATGGGGATAGACCCAACCAAAATTTGCCATAGCAACACTTCCTTTCAAGGGGTAATGCTAGGCCGATATGCCCATTGTACGGGCTCTCTATTGCTCGAAATTGTGTTAGGATCACCAGACAACTTCCGCCGCGAAAAGTTAACCTTCCACCTCGCCCCATTTACAAGTAGCTATCAAGCACTACTGGGGCGCAAAACCTTCGCCCGCTTTAACGCAATACCGCATTATGCATCCCTGAGGGAGTCCTGGACTAGGGGGTGTCCGGATTGCCGGACTATCATCATCGGCCGGACTCCAAGACTATGAAGATAGAAGATTGAAGACTTCATCCCGTGTCCGGATGGGACTTTCCTTGGCATGGAAGGCAAGCTTGGCGATACGGATATGTAGATCTCCTACCATTGTAACCGACTCTGTGTAACCCTATCCCTCTCCGGTGTCTATATAAACCGGAGGGTTTTAGTCCGTAGGACACACAACCATTACAACAATCATACCATAGGCTAGCTTCTAGTGTTTAGCCTCCTTGATCTCTTGGTAGATCCACTCTTGTACTACCCATATCATCAATATCAATCCAGCAGGAGTAGGGTTTTACCTCCATCGAGAGGGCCCGAACCTAGGTAAGGACATCGTGTCCCTTGTCTCCTGTTACCATCCGCCTAGACGCACAGTTCGGGACCCCCTACCCAAGATCTACCGGTTTTGACACCGACATTGGTGCTTTCATTGAGAGTTCCTCTGTGTCGTCACCGATAGGCTTGATGGCTTCTTCAATGAACAACGCCGTCCAGGGTGAGACTTTTCTCCCCGGACAGATCTTCGTGGTCGGCGGCTTTGCACTGCGGGCCAATTCACTTGGCCATCTGGAGCAGATCGAAAGCTACGCCCCTGGCCATCAGGTCAGGTTTGGAAGCCTAAACTTCACGGCCGACATCCGTGGATACTTGATCTTCGACAGATTCGAGCCACAGCCGAGCGCGCCACGCTGTCATGATGGGCATGATTTAGCTCTGCCGCCGGACAGCGCCCTGGAGGCCGCACACGAGTCCGCTCTGACCCATAGTTCCTAGCAGACCGCGCAGATCGAGGACAGGTGGCTGGACGCCGCCTCGGGAGCTGCAACTTCTACGGTGATGGAGCCGAATACTGACCTTGTCCCTTATAAAGCTCGTGACTCCGAGGCGCCGGACTCCTTGCCAGAATCCGAACCTCCTGCGCCCCTGCCAATCGAATCCGATTGGGCGCCGATCATGGAGTTCACCGCCGCGGACATCTTTCAGCACTCACCCTTTGGCGACATCCTAAATTCGCTAAAGCATCTCTCGTTATCAGGAGAACCCTGGCCGGACTGCGGTCAGGATGGTTGGGATGCGGACGACGAAGAAATTCAAAGCCCACCCACCACCCACTTTGTATCCACTGTCAGCAATCTAACCGACATGCTAAACTACAACTCCGAAGACATCGACGGTATGGATGATGATGCCGGAGACTACCAAGAACCAGCGCTTACCGAGCACTAGAAGGCCACCCCAACCCATGATGTATATATGGTGGACACCCCAAAAGGAAGTGATAACGAGGAACAACGGGATGCGGCAAAGGATAATTCCACCGACAAACAACCAAAACGGCGACGCAGACGCCGCCCTAAGTCCCGCCTCGACAAAAACAGCACTCGTAATGACCCAGCAATAGAGCAGGGCAAACCAGTGGACGACGAACATGCAACCAAGAAACCATCCGAATAGGACGAATCGGATAATCAATCCATGCCCGGCGAAAACAACAGTCCCAATGACCTCACGCCGGACACACCACCGGCGCATAAGAACCTTCACAAAAGACTCGTCGCCACTGCAAGAAGTCTGAAGAAGGAAAAACGGAAGCTCAAAACAGCGGAAGACATACTCAGAATGAGGTGGAGCAAAGTACTCAAGACCGCGGACAAATATGGCAATAGCCACCAAACAAAGAGCTTCCCGAAGCGCAAGCTGCTGCCAGAATTTGACGAGGAGGCCATAGAGCCCCCACAATCAAAAAGCAAAGAGGCCGCCTTGGCCGGATAGACGACCAGACGACAGGCCAAAAGCGACGAGCGGCACCGCACACAAGACGACACATAATCCTCATAACTCAGATGGCCCGGTCAGGTCCATTTATGGGCCAAAAAAGAGGGCCCCAGGAAGTAACACAACACGCCGCATGTTCGAAGATAATGGCACACCTAAATACAGGGGCACCGCACACCCACTATGTTTCACCGATGAGGTGCTGGATCATGAATTCCCAGCGGGATTGAAGCCCGTAAACATAGAGGCATACGACGGAACAACAGACCCCGGAGTTTGGATTGAGGATTACATACTGCACATACACATGGCTAGAGGAGACGATCTCCACGCCATAAAATATCTACCCCTCAAGCTCAAAGGGCCAGCTCGGCATTGGCTCAAAAGCCTCCCAGAAAATACTATTGGAAGTTGGGAAGAGCTCGAGGACACGTTTAGAGCAAATTTTCAAGGGACTTATGTCCGCCCTCCGGATGCAGACGATTTAAGTCACATAACTCAACAGCTCGGAGAGTCAGCGCGCAAATTCTGGAACAGGTTTCTTACCAAAAAGAACCAAATAGTTGACTGTCCAGACGCCGAAGCCTTAGCAGCTTTTAAACATAATGTCCGAGACGAATAGCTCGCCAGACACCTCGGCCAAGAGAAGCCGAGAACAATGGCCGCGCTAACCAGCCTCATGACCCGCTTTTGCGCAGGGGAAGACAGCTGGCTAGCAAGATGCAGCACCAGCGACGCGAGTACATCCGAGATCAGAGATGGAAACGGAAAATCACGGCGCAGAAAGGACCAGCGCCGAAACAAAGAAAAAAGCCCAAAGAACACGGCGGTCAACGCCAGATTCAAAAGCTCTCGGCCAAACAGCAAAACACTGCCTCTTAAGGACAACAGTGACGAGCTATCCAACTAAAACAAAATTTTGGATCGGATATGTCAAATCCATAGCACCTCCGGAAGGCCTGCAAACCACACCCACCGAGATTGTTGGGTCTTCAAACAGTGCGGCCGACTCAATGCCGAACACAAGGGGCTCGACGCGCCAAGTGAGGATGACGACGAACCCCACCAGCAGAGTGCCGGAAAACAAAAGACTTTCCCACAAGAAGTCAAAATAGTAAATTCACTTCATGTGATAATACGGAAAAACAATGCGGCACCCGCTAAAGTAGGTGTCGCACGGTCCACCCCAGCGGAACCTCGAGATTGGATGTCAAAACCAATCACTTTCGACCACCTGGACTATTCCAGAGGTATTCGAAACGCAGGATGGACTGCTCTGATATTGGATCCTATTACCGACGGACTACAATTTACACAAGTCCTGATGGATGGCGGCAGCGATCTAAACCTGCTATATCCGGACACAATCCGCAAGTTGGGGATAGACCTTACTAAAATTCAACATACCCGCACTTCCTTCAAAGGATTGACGCCAGGCCCTTACGCCAAGTGCACGTGCTCCTTACTACTAGAAGTTGTGTTCGGGTCACCCGACAACTTCCAACGCGAAAAGCTAATCTTTCATATCGCCCCATTCAAAAGTGGCCATCAAGACCTATTGGGACGTGAAGCTTTTGTCCGCTTTAACACAGTACCACACTACGCGTCTCTTACACTTCAAATGCCCGGTCCATGCGGCATCATCTCATTAAAAGGTCGTTCAAGACCCCGGGCACGGCTAGACGAGTCCGGCATAAATAAGCTAGGGGCTCCCTAGCCGCACACCCCTTTACAAGGGGCTATGCATATAAGCAATAATGAGCTAATATAAGCTCAGCCTTATTCATTCATTTATAACTCGATTTTTTATACATTTTTTGCACGATTTCCTTTCAAGCTAAGTTCCTCTCTTTTTTTAGATGAACAACGTGTACACCCGTCCAGGATACGGCACAACAGAGACACATGCGCAGACGTGCAGCAGGGACCCGTCGCAAGGATTCTTTTCAGATTAAGTCCCTGTGTAAACCTTTCTTACTGCCTTTTGTTGATCACATCCCACGGTTTTTCACCATGACCAACGAGGAGGCTGGCGTTTTGGCATCGGCCGCGCCAGAAATTCTCGCCTGTACCTGGACACTAGGGGCTTAGGGCACTATTCTGCCCTAAGGGAGTGTTCGGCGTCTCGAGTTAGGCCTTATATGCATCAGCTCTGAATCATGTCTTTTGTCAAATGTTGGGTTTGCCCGGCTCCTCTGTTTTGCTACCTTACGTTCCGTATCATCGGCTACCGCGGCACCAGGAGAACTACTACGATTGTGCCCCGGTTGGGCTGCGCGAGCACCTCAGTAGAGAAAGCCGAAAACTGACTGTCATGATATAGCGAGAGACTGGTCAACCACTTGATCGACTATCGGAATGTTTAGAATTCCGCCGCTTTGACGAAGGACCGCTTCCCGGTCAGGCAAATACGCGCCCCGAATTCAGAGAGCGCGGTGCCCCTAGGGGCTATGTCGTAGCCCCACCTTCGAACTCCTATGGCTAAGTGAAAGTGATAAAGCATTATAGTCCGGTTGCCTCGTTTGCTACGCTACCACCTCCTTTACAGGACCAAGACGTTGGATTAAGTGTGAAAATACGCTATTTTGCAAACACCCCCGCACTATGTGCGTGGGGGCTGAAGCCGAAGACTGCCATCTTTCAGGTTATACACAAGTATACATTAAACGGCCGCACAGGAGATATTTCAATACTTGCACGCACAAGTAGAAAAAGCGTTTATATTATAAACATCGTTTTACAAATCATAAAGTTCATTTGAACACGACATTTTTTGAGCACTGCGACTCTATTACACGAGCACCACGGAGAACTTCTCCAAAATAGTGCTCGGCGGGTAACCGGCTCTCGTCCGAACCCTGGGTCGCAATAGCGGTGGCATCCATCTCAGTCCAGTATGTCTTCACACGGGCGAGGGCCATCCGTGCACCCTCTATGCAGGCCGACCGCTTCATCGCCTTGATATGCGGCACCGCCCCAAGAAATTGCTGCAATAAGCCAAAATAACACTTCGGCTTGGGCCTATCATGCCAGACATGAGTCACGATATCCGTCATGGCAAGTCCGGACAATCTGTTCAGCTCAGCCCACTCGGCCAACCGAACGGTCAGCGGAAGTCAACGCTCTGGACTATGGAATTGAGACCAAAACAGCTCTTCCGTCTTGTGATTCTTCTGACTTCGGAAGTGCACAACGGCATCCGCCGCACTCGCCGCTAAGTCCACATAAGTATCCTCTGGACCCCACAGCTGCCCAAGCTGAGCATACTTTGGATCCGTAAACCTTCAGCGCAGCAGAAAGGGCTTGCCAGCCACAATGTCTCCGGCCTGGCGCAGCTCCTCCTTTATAGCCCGCATTGCAGAACGGGCATCCTTGGCTTCGGCGGTGGCCTTCCCCAGGTCTTCTCGCTCCTCTAGGCGCTCCTTTTCAAGAACCTCATTGCGGTCGGTAGCATCTTTGAACTTCACGGCCATTTCGGCCATCTCCTCCCTACTTCGGCAGTGTGCAGCCCTTTCGGCTTCTAGCTCTTCGGCCGCCCTCGAGGCAGCCGCATCACTCCTTCTGGCTTGCTCCTTGGCTTGAGCAAGTTCTGCCCGAAGGCTCTCCACAGCAGCGGCACCATCTACGTCAGGCACACATATTGTAAGGGGTGGGCTTCGGCTCCCTTACTAGGTGACCACGGAGAAGAAACCTACCTAGCGACTCGTCAAGTCTCCTGTTGACTAGCGCGATGTCCGCATCCGCAACATCGAGTTGCCGCTTTAATTCGGCAACTCCATCAGTCCGGCTAGCCACCGAACTATCCGCCACCTGCTTAGGAAAGGCGAAAATCAATACATAGGATTTTGATCCTCGGCACGCCGTCATTCTCGACACCCTACCGAGTCTCAGGGGCTACTATCTATACAGGGCGCACTTTATGTGTAAAACTGTCAAAAGGTATGTCATTTTTATGTACCTCAAACCCCGCCAGCAAACTCCTGACGGCATCACGTAATCATGGAAACTGTCAAAAGGTATGTAACTTTTCGAGTAGATGATTTTTCATATAAAAAACTTTTTCATCCGAGTTCGTATGCAAAAGTTATGGCCATTTTACAAATTTCCAGAGAGATTTTGCAAATAAAGTCGAAATTCATATTTGTAAATTTTCCCAACAACTAGACCACATATCACATGGGAAACTTATTTTCTTTTATTTTTTTGACATTTTTATCATTTTCTTTTATTTTTAAAAACTGAAAAGGCGGTCCACGGGGGGGGGGGGGGGGGGTAGACTTTGACAAATAGGCCATACGCTACTACTATGGCAGACAATTAGTAGTAGCGAGGGGTAAAAACCCGCGCTACTGCTATCAACTTAGCAAAGTAGCTGGTTTATAACCATCGCTACTACTATGGCATGGTCCAGGGGCCACTTAGTAGTAGCGAGGGTTAAAAAACCGCGCTACTGCTATCAACTTAGTAGTAGCGAGGGTTAAAAACCCGCGCTACTACTATGGCATGTCCCGGGGGGCACGGTAGAGACCGCTTAGTAGTAGCGAGGGTTATAAACCCGCGCTGCTGCTATCAACTTAGTAGTAGCGAGGTTTAAAAACCTGCGCTGCTAGTAAGTAGCAGTAGCGAGGGTTTTTAACCCTCGCTGCTGCTAAGATTCTGTGTATAGGCTTTTCCCTAGTAGTGCATTGACGTGGTCGATCCTTGGGTGGTAGAGCACAAAACCTTTATTGAGAAGACGTACAATGATCGAGGCCAACAGAGGACGGACGGAGATATAATCAAAGAGCACAACTCATGTTTCATGCGTTGGTTCAAGTAGAAGCTTCTGTCGTACCCTTTACATGAGGATTCTTCCGCGGAAGAACAACTCATATTCTCCTTGTCACAGGGCGCCGAGCACAACCTGATGACGTATGAGGTGTACGATATCAACGGCTACACATTCTACACCGAGGACAAGGACATGAAGAGCGATGGTTATAAGAACTCCGGGGTAACGATGGAATCCTACACCGGTAACGACAAGGACAGATACTACGGAAGGATCGAGGAGATCTGGGAGTTGAGCTACGCTGGAGAGAAGGTCCCAATGTTCCGTGTCAGATGGGCCAAGAGCGTCATAAAAGAAGACCGGTATTTCACCACCATGGTTATACCCGAAGCCAAATCCAAGACAGCGGGCGCAAACGTCACCGCAAAAAATGAGCCATGGGAACTGGCTTCCCAAGTGGACCAATGCTTCTTCATTACTGACCCGCCAAAGCCCATTCGTGTTGGCGTGAGGAGAGGCAAAAGGAAGATCATCGGAATGGACAGAGTCGCCAATGAGCAAGGCTTCGACAAGTACGGTGACCCGAAGATGGAACATGACGACGACGATAAACTATCAGCATACACCACAAGAAGAAGCAGGACCACCCTACCTAAAGGACGTCCGTTCCACAGAAGAACTCCATTTGCGAAAAAGAAGGGCAAGAAGATTGTGAACAGATAGCTAGCTAAGATCGATTGTATTTAAGTTGTAGCCTTCATTTCTCGATTGTATTTCATGGACACTTTTTGAACTCATGAATGTTTTTAAATTTCCTGGACACTCGATCTCGATCCCCCTCCATCTCGATCGCTATCCCACCTCGCCAGATCCGGTCCCCCTTGCCGCCGAGCACCCCCCACAGCATCTCCCCTGCTCCACCGGCTGCCGCCGCCGACCCCCCGCACCCTCCCCCACTCCACCGCCGCCGATAACCCACCGCACCCTCCCTGCTCCACCGCCGCCGAGCACACCCCGCACCCTCGACGACCCGCTCCACCGTCACAAATGAATGCAACTAAAATTGCAAAAAAACAAATTTGATTAAATTTTCAAATAACAAATTTGATGATATTTTCAAATAATAAATTTGATGATATTTTTTCATATTCATAAGTATTTTCCAATAAAAAATTTGATGATATTTAAAAAAAATTATTACTGTTTTATAAAAAAATATTACTGTTATCATTTAAACAAGTTTGAACATATTTAAACACAAATAAATATCAAACATCATTTTAAATGTTGTTAACATGGCAACAAACTGCATATTATTTTTCTACATGAAATTCTGAGCATCTAGCATATGTGACATGTTATATTTGGATGCATGGATAAAAAGATATGTGCAAAGAAAAAATGCATAAAAACAAAAATTAGGGAGCCTAGGAATTGAACCCAGGACCTCCTAGTGTGTGTGCTGCGTGTTGACCAGTCGGGCTAGTGTGTGTGCTGTGATGGGGATACGGTTAGGGGGAATATAACATGAGTGCTCGAACTGTAATCAAAACAAAATTCTAATGGCGCACCAGGGGGAGGTGCGCCATCGCTATCGTCGTACTTATGGCGCACTAGGGGGAGGTGCGCCATTGCTAACCATCCCCCCACTCCACCTATTTCCCTCCCTCGCCAGATCCCCACTCGACCTAACTTTGCCCCCTCCGCCCCAACCGTACGCCGCCGCCCCGCCTTCTCCACCCCCTCCGTCCGCCGTGCCTGCACGCCGTCGGCGACGCCGCCGCCTCTCCTTCCTCGCCTTCTTCTTCCCTGCCTTCCCTGCCTCTCCTTCCCCGCGAAGAAGCCGCCCATCCAGGCCCAGACCGAGCCCACCCCCGCCGACCCCGCGCCCCCACCACCGCAGCTCCCCCGCGCCGCCGCCCCCTCGCCCCCTTCAGCAACCTCGCTGTCCGCGGGCGGCTGCGCCTCCTGGCTGTGGTCTTGCGCAGGCCCCGAGCCCTAGGGTTCCGGCTCCAAGGTGGGTGGCAAGCTAGCCGGCGCAACCCCGACGCCGTGTACGACCTCGACTACATATTCGCAGGTGAGCCCCTCCCCTCTCCTCCCCCTTCCCATTCCTTCTTCTTCAGGAACAATGGTTAATTCGGGAACAACAGATAGGTTTTTGGTGATAAATGGTCTGTTCATATGTTGTGCTTGACCGACTGATGTGGGAAAACATCAAGAACAGGGAGGTGTTGGCATTGAGCTGTGATGTACTAGTATTCAAAGATATGCCTGTACTGAAATGTAATAACATGAAAAAGTTTGGCGTTGGAACCGTGCAGTACCTGGATGAGAACAAGAAGCTGATCCTGGCCATTGTCGACAAGAGGAGCAAGGGGAAGGTGGATAAGTGTGCACGGTGAGCCCGATCTCTGATCTGATCTGGTATCCTTGTGAACTAGTAGCAACTGTGCTGTTGTAGCTGTGCACTCATGATGGAATGTTGCAGTGCTTTATGTAGTTTTTGCTATCTTAGCTCTTATGGTAACATCAGTTAGGAGTAGTGTTAGCAACAACTAGAATATGCTAGGAGTACTATGTTTGGACAATCAAATGTGTTCACAAATGAAATGATCCACGTAGGTCTTAATGGTGACAATACTAATTTTAGTATGTTGGTTGAGACCTGAGTTGATTTGTGCTAGTTCTAGGCTGATGAAAAAGTATCCTTCTCATATACACGTGATTACTGTGTAGAAAAGTACTACTGTTTCTTGTTCAGTGCACTACTTCTCTGCTTCTCTACTGTCAATACCGCAGAACAGTTTCATCTTTATTTTTCAATCATGGGTAAGTTTCACGTGACAGCATGCATGTTCATGTGCTACATATGCTTGCTCGCTGCTTTGTGGTGACAGGAAGGGCATCTTAGGTTACTGCAGTATTGCTTGAGATGATTTGTGGTGCAAGATATCACACGATCATTTCCTGACACTCAGAAACAGAGATGTGTGCATGTTTTGAAATATTAGTGTAAGAAAATAGTACTGACTACAAAATATTACCACTTGCCTTTTAAGGTCCATTGTATCTAGAAGTAATAATACGTACTCGTTATTTATCATATATATTACTACATCAAATCTTATTGATGTCAAATCTCACTGACAAACAACAGATATTGTTCCATGATCAGTTACCGCTCAGTTTTTTGGTAAAAGCCGCACAAATATCTCTGTCAAGGTGTTCGCGGTAGTGCCCAAACAACAGATAATGGGCTGTAGTGCTTTCTGTTCTACCTTAGTATGCTGTCACTTAGCATGGCAACTTAATCTGCCCTATGTATGTGTTTAATTATATTCATGGTTGCTTTATGTGTTTGTTGATTATGCAGGTTCCCTGGCTAGGCCTCTGGGTGAGTGCAACATCGGTTCCTGCTGCAGCTGCTCCTGCTGCTTCCAAGGTTTGCTCTTACATGTCCCTTTGAGAGTTTGAGCACTTGAACTGTGGCTTTATTTGCCCCTTGAAGGCTTTTATTGTTACGTTAACAACATCTATAGTGGCTGCAGCATGTGCAATAAATCCAGATTGTACTTTAGTTCCAGATTTCTATGCATGCCACCTTGTTGTGATTAGTTAGGTTAGTTTAGTTCTAGATGTCTGAAATATACTCTACTTATTGTTCAAGGTTGATTGCAAATTAGTTCTGGTGCCTCCAGTGGAGTAGAGTGTGGAGAGCCAAGAAGCTTTATCTCTTTAAATTCAGTTAACTTCCTTACTGAAATTAGGTTGTTGCCTTGATACGGTATTGTACAGTGGCTCTGCCTCTGGAAATTTTATTTGATTGTGAGATGATTGGAATCTAAAATGTAGGCATATGGTACTGAACTATAGTACTGATGTTGTATATAAATGGGCTGCTGTAGAACTGTTCTTCATCTTTACAGTGTTGTTGTATAGAATACGCTGAATTCTCTGCTCTGATTGTTGCAAAAAAATGGGGTCCTGGGAGACGCCGCTACTGCCTGAGGCCCTTGAGAGGCCCTTCATGTCGTGATGAATTTGCAGGTACCCCGAGAGGCCCTTGAGTTTGCCGGAATGTCGATTAACTTCTGTTCCGGCAAATTCGGGAACTCCATATGTCCTATTTTAAGCAAAGGTCATGCTGAAATTTTCCGTGAATTTTAGCATGACTTTGCTAAAAATCGGACATATGGGGTACTTGCGACTAATGCATGGGCCGGGGTATCTTAGTACTTAGTTAAGTAGGATCAACTGCCCCGCCATTCTTGCTGCATTAAACCATAGGTGGCAATAGAGCCAAGTGATTAGGCCCAACTTAGAATTCTCCTTGGCATCGATAAACCCTAGATGATAAACCCAACATAGGTGGTAATAGAGCCAAGTGATTAGTGCCAAGTGATTAGGCCCAACCTAGGGTGCCTCGGCATCGATAAACCCTAAATGATGAAAACTTAACTGAGCATTTAGGGTGCCTCAGCGTCGACAAACCCTAAATGATGAAACCTTGGCTTCTATAGGGTGCCTCGGTGTCGATGAGAACCTAAATGATGTACGCTTAGGCTTTTAGGGTGCCTCGGCATCGACAAACCCTAAATGATAAAAGCTTAGCTTTTAGGATGCCTCGGTGTCGACAAACCCTAAATGATGAGACCATGATCTTGTTCCTTGACAATAACCAACTTTTTGACCAAACTTTTTTCCTATTTAGAGCGAAACATGGCCCACAACGATAAGGCCGGCAGTTCGGGCGGCAAGCAATTCTGGGAGCTGTCCCAGGAGATGGCGGAACAACCTCACCACTATGAGGACGCCGCGAAAGACACCAATGATGGTGCCGCCAAGGATGCCACCACTGATGATGGCGGCGCACACACAGATGGCAGCCAACCGAAGAGGCAACGGAAGGACCGGCGCCCGAACGCGCTCCGCACCGTCATGGAGGAATTTACTCAAGTGGACTCCGACGGGCATCCAACGAAGCCCAAACATATGGTCAAGGGGTACTCGGTTCAGCTCGGGTGCATTCTCCGGAGCACCTTCTCGATCAACACCAAGAACCTTAGGCATAAGCACCGAGGGAATTTGCGCAACCTCCTCTTCACGAAGCTGCACGAACGATACAAGTTCCCCGCTGAATTTGAAAACACACGCCTCTCAGGGAATAAAGTGAACAGTGCTGCCCTCACGAGGATGAGCACGACCCTGTCTACTTGGAGAAGCGCGGTGAAGAGAATGATTGAGAAAGGTGATAGTTATGAGAAGATCAAGGCGAAAAATCCTTCGATCAACGAAGATGACTACAAGGAGTTCAAGATCAAGTGCAAGAGCAGTGCAACCTCCGAATCAAGTTAGTGGGGGAAAGAAATGCGGGAGTTGAACTTACGGGAACACAAACTCAGTCCCGGCGATTACAGAGTGGCGGCGCCTATATGGGAGAAGGAGGACGCGGAGCGTGCCGAGCAAGGCCTACCGCCCCGCTTCGAGAAATACAGCAGTGACAAGCAGACCAGGAACTATGTCAGGGCCCGGTACAAGGAGGACCCGATAACAAAGGAGCTTACCACAGATCCGAAGACCAGGGCGCTTGAGCTTGTTCTGGCGAAGGAGACTGAAAGCAATAGCGCGGGGTCGTCTCAGAGCACCCATGCTTGGGACATCACTCTAAATAGGGCGTTGAACGTAATGAAAAACAAGGATAAGCTCAGTAAGCCGTCGTCAGCTGGTCGTGTGGCCGACAAAGTCTTGTCCACAAAATGGTCGTCATACTATACCGCTGGTGGGCGAAAGTAGAAAAAGACCAGCTCGGAAAGCCAATCGCGCGAGGTTCAAGAACTCAAGGCACAAGTGGTGCGGATTCCGGAGATTTTCCAAGAGCAAGTGCAACAACAACTGGGATCGACGCTCACCGGCATTATGCCTACCTTGATTCATGGGCTGACGACGTGGATTGCAGGTGGCCAACAAGGGTCGCCCCCGATTCCCAGCTTCACGGCCAGCAACTCACACAACACGCAGGCGGCGCCATTGGTGTCTCCGGTGGCGGCGGTTTGGTATCTTCGACGCCGGCACGGCCGGCATTGGAGCTTAATGCACCCGGGTGTACGCCGGCCGGCACCTCGGCAGCAAGCGGCCCCTCCGTCAGTTGCACGCCCGCCGTTGGTGGTGCCTCGACATTAGCCGAGCTCGACGCCATCATCATGGTAACTAATTAAGCCTCTCGGCCGAGGACTTCATCTCCTTTTGCCTTTTACTAGGCATCCCTGACGCCCTACATGTTTTTGTAGGGCGCTGCCGACATTTCGTGCACTCTCCTACACTTCGTGAACGACGAGTTTGTCGATGTCGCCAAGGGCAAAATCGTTCAACCGGGCAACCCCGTGTTCCATGGTAAACCGATGCCACCCACCGTGTATAGGGTTCAACTGGTTCGGGTGCTGCCAGGCTGCGACGAGTTGTTACCTCCCATTTGACCCGCCGTGGCCGACGAAGATGATCTGATGACCCTCAGCGCCTGCCTAAGCTGGCCCCTGCTTTGGCCGAAGAGCCAGATTCATTTGGGGGCGGGGGACACCACCCCAAAGACAACACCGCCAGTCGTGCCGGCGCCAAGCCATGGCAAGACCGTCGCAACGCTACCGGACATGCCGAACATCCCTACGGCACAGGATCCGAACATCCATATGGAACAGGATCTGGACGACAACAACAACGACGACGGCCGTACATTTAGCAACGTCGATAAGTACTTTGCCGAACATGGGTACGATGATGAATTCTGCGGGCCTCTTTCTCAAGAACCCAACCCTACAAAAGAAGACTGCGGTCTAGCTGGTACGTCGGAGAAACCCAATTGCAACAGGCGTCGTCTGGCGTTCAGTTCTTAGGAGACGCCTCTAGCTGCCGACTTCACCGAGCCTCAGATAACCGAGGTGCCAAATATTATCAGCCCCAACACACTCAAGAAGGCGGTCTGTGAGCAGAACTCGGTCCCATTACAACAGAAGAAGAAGGGACGGAAAATAAAGAGTAACAAGGGTGCGAGCCAGCCGGCACCGAGTACGATCCGTGCTCTGGACGGGCTATCTTCACCTAAGGATATCTCGAGGAGGGTGCATGTGGCGGGTAGGGCGATGCTACCGACAAATATGCCCAATGCTGCAACCGGTGCTATGCAGAGTCTGCATGACAGTGTTCTTTCTTTGGAGAAGCGGCTTCTCAGAGAGAATGATGTGGCATACCCAGTTTTCGTCGCCAAGGTGCCAGAGGGCAAGGGCTTTGTGGATGGCCCCATCGAGGGTACGATCGTCCTGCGGTTTGATGACATCTTTGCTATGTTTAACCTTCATCCGCTACACTACACCTTCGTTCGGCTGTTTTCACTGATTATGGAGATGTGGATCATTAGAGACAAGACCCCGGACATCGTGATAGTCGACCCCTTCTACATGCGTGCCAAGAACTTGTGCAGCGCTGGGGACCAGGATGTCGCGAGTTCTTACCTCGAAGGCGTCATTCTGGCAAACCCAGATAAGGATAACTTCCTCGTGGCTTACTTTCCTGAGTAAGTCATCCCCTAACCTCCCCGTAACATATGATTTCTTAGATTTCGATCTTTCTTTTTTCCCTAACATTCCATGTTCTGTGCAGTGACACACATTGCACACTCATCCTCTTAAGCCCGAAATATTCCATGGCCACGTATTTTGACCCGGACCGTGACTCCAAGATAGAGTACGCAAATATCAAGAAAGTTCTTGATGATGTTCTCCCCGGCTACGCCAAATTTGGAGGCACCTTTACCAAGCCAGTTCGTAGGCGGTACGACGTGCACGTGTTCGCCCACAATACAAAGTTCTCTTGCGTCAAGCAGCCGCCTGGCGGTCAGAAGCATGCCTACTATGCCCTCCATCACATGTGGGCGATCGTACGTGACCATCATCACCTTCTGCTACCAGATAATCTCAAAGATTGGGTCGCGAGCTTGTCGGCAATCCAGGACGCGGACATCAGACAAGAATTCTTTCGCATCCAGTCGGAGTTTGCGGAAATTATCCATCAAGATGTCCTTCGTACCTCGGGGCAGTTCTACCTCAGATATCAACCGTCCAACAGTGAGATAGACACAACGCTACAAATGCAGGCTCACAACACCCACGATTTCATGACCATCACGACAGATGGCGGCTTCATCCAGGCTCTGGTCCCATGAGTTGACTTGAAAGTAGTGATGCTATGTGAAGTTCTGAAACATTGATTGGCTCATGTTGTAATTAAACTTTAATGAACTTGTATGTCTCTTGGGTTTGGACAGTCGTTCAACTTAGATGTAATTGATGCTATTTATTAGTAGGACCATGAATCGTGCTATTAATGTCTTGCTTTTCTCTTCCGATCCTTTTGTTGCATACTTATATATTTCTTATGTATTGTC
Organism: Aegilops speltoides; assembly: GCA_021437245.1. Lineage (NCBI taxonomy): Eukaryota > Viridiplantae > Streptophyta > Magnoliopsida > Poales > Poaceae > Aegilops > Aegilops speltoides. The sequence goes on along the minus strand of CM038144.1, from coordinate 407,856,396 downwards.
TGTTGTTTGGCTTGTGCATAGAGATGCCGTCGTATGTTGTGTACAAGGGTAAGGTTCCCGGAGTCTACGACGACTGGGAGGAGTGTCGGAGACAGGTTCACCGTTTCAGCGGTAACAATTACAAAGGGTACACCACTAGGGCGGAGGCGGAATCTAGATACGCCCACTATCTAGCGGGAGAGAGGAGGGAGCGTTGGAGGAACCGGATGAAGACCAGTTTGATACGTCTCCGTCGTATCTGGTTTTCCAAACACTTTTGCCCTTGTTTTGGACTCTAACTTGTATGATTTGAATGGAACTAACCCAGACTGACGCTGTTTTCAGCAGAACTACCATGGTGTTGTTTTTTGTGCAGAAAATAAAAATTCTCAGAGTGACCTGAAACTCCACGGAACACCTTAGAAAAAATAAAGAAAAATCCTTGCAAAAGATGAAGACCAGGGGGCCCACACCCTGTCCACGAGGGTGGGGGCGCGCCCCCCTGGGCACGCCCCCCTATCTCGTGGGCCCCTTGGTGGCCCTCCGACGCCAACTCCAACTCCATATATTGGCTTTCATGGAGAAAAAAATCAGAGAGAAGAAATCATCACATTTTACGATACAGAGCCGCCACCAAGCCCTAATCTCTCTCGGGAGGGCTGATCTGGAGTCCGTTCGGGGCTCCGGAGAGGGGGATTCATCGCCGTCATCATCATCAACCATCCTCCATCACCAATTTCATGATGCTCGCCGCCGTGTGTGAGTAATTGCATCGTAGGCTTGCTGCACGGTGATGGGTTGGATGAGATTTATCATGTAATCGAGTTAGTTTTGTTAGGGTTTGATCCCTAGTATCCATTATGTTCTAAGATTGATGTTTCTATGACTTTGCTATGCTTAATGCTTGTCACTAGGGCCCGAGTGCCATGATTTCAGATCTGAACCTATTATGTTTTCATGAAAATATGTGAGTTTTAGATCCTATCTTGCAAGTCTATAGTCACCTACTATGTGTTATGATCCGGCAACCCCGAAGTGACAATAATTGGGACGACTCCCTAGGAAGACCGTAGTTTGAGGAGTTCATGTATTCACTATGTGCTAATGCTTTGTTCCGGTTCTCTATTAAAAGGAGGCCTTAATATCCCTTAGTTTCTAATAGGACCCCGCTGCCACGGGAGGGTAGGACAAAAGATGTCATGCAAGTTCTTTTCCATAAGCACGTATGACTATATACGGAATACATGCCTACATTATATTAATGAACTGGATCTAGTTCTGTGTCACGCTATGTTATGACTGTTACATGACGAACCACATCCGGCATAATTATCATCACTAATCTGGTGCCTACGAGTTTTCCATATACTGGTTCTCGCTTATTTACTTGTCCGTTGCTACTGTTACAATCACTACAAAATACCAAAAACATTACTTTTACTGTCTTTACTTTTGTTACTGTTACTACCACTATCATATTACTTTGCTACTAAACACTTTGCTGCAGGTACTAAGTTTCCCGGTGTGGTTGAATTGACAACTCAGCTGCTAATACTTGAGAATATTCTTTGGCTCCCCTTGTGTCGAATCAATAAATTTGGGTTGAATACTCTACCCTCGAAAATTATTGCGATCCCCTATACTTGTGGGTTATCAAGACCTTTTTCTCGGCGTTGCCGGGAGCATAGCTCTATTCTTTGAGTCACTTGGGATTTATATCTCTGGACACTATGAAGAACTTGAAAATGATCGAACTACTATTTTGCCCTCAACTACGAGGGAGGTAAGGGACCGCCATCTAGCCTTGCACTAGATTCTCCTTACATTATGAGTAAGTTTGCGACACCTAAACCTACTACTGCTATTGATTACGATATGTCGCATGTTATTGATGATGCCACTTCGCTATGCACGATACTTATGATGAAACTACTTCTATGCTTGATACTACTGTGCCACTTGGTGAATTTCTTGATGAGCAAATTGCTAGGTCTAGAGAAAGAGAAATTATTGAACCTGAACACGATGATGTTAGTGACGATGAACCTATGCCTGCTATTCCCGAGGGTTATCTTTTTGATGTTGAATCTTCTGCAGCTATTCTTGCTTGCCAGGATAGGCGTGAACTTAAGAGGTTTCTAGTTAAGTGGAGTAAAGAATCTTTTAGAGATAGAATGAGACCCGACCCTGCTTTTGCTACTTCACCGATCTGTGTTCCTGATCAGGATTATTATGATTTTTCTGTTGATCCAGATATAATTACTTTGGTTGAATATGATCCTTTTTATGGCTATGAATCTGAAACTGTTGTGGCACATCTTACTAAGTTAAATGATATAGCTGCCCTGTTTACTAATAATGAGAGATCACGCTACCTTTACTTACTCAAGATATTTCCGTTCTCATTAAAGGGTGATGCTAAGATATGGTATAACTAGCAGGTTCACCCGCGCATTTGCGCGGCTAGATTTATTGTTTGTATTCCCTTTGCTATCTTAAATATACGGGAAATTATATTTGTTTGATAGTTAAATACTTTAAATATGTATTTAAATAAACAATTAAAACATGTTTCTCAAGTTTGAATGACTTAATGGATTATTATGCATTAGAGATGCAAGTCTCCTATTAAGGAGAGTGTTGTCTGTGTAGTTCAATGATTTGTACAACTTTCTTCGCTTAGTGGAACCGCATTTAGATGAATTAGTCATTTATATCTCTTTTGTACTTATAGATAGTTATCCCTCCATAGCTACATTATTACCTCTAAAATTGGTTATGTTGTTCTTACGATTTTGTTTGCCCACCATCCATAGTTTGAGTAGTATGCCTATCCCCACATTATATTTCTCCTATGTTATTATATTTAACATAGATACAATATTTTTTTGCCTCATAATACAAAGTTTATTATTGACACAACAAATCTCATGTGTTTTTCTCTTTGTTGCTCCTCTCTTGGCTCCTTAGCCATCTCACATCGTCTACATCAACCTTCTGTGAATGAAAGGAACTTTATGAGATTTTTCAACAATTCGAAATTCATATTATGTTTTCATAATTATCTGATCAAACCCTTACCTCATGTGGTTTGATAATGACATTTTCTTTCAAGCAAGACTCATATGGGTGGATGTTTTGCACTCATAGTGATGGATAACTATTGCATTATTATTTCTTACATGGTCCATTCATTTGGATACTTATTACACTTTTTTGTAAGAAAAATTGTAAGTTGTGACTTGATAAAAGGTTGTAGATAAGCATATACAAAATACATGGGTTACTCGTGTTTGCACGCCTAGATTTGTTATATATAATTTTTTTCATCATGGTTCCAATAGTTATTTTATTTAATTTGCCACAATATTAGCATTAGTACACAATTGAAATTATAAAGAGTACTTGTATAGAAACTTTTTCACGAGATGTATTTGGTTGTTGGCATGAAGATCCATGGTCTCATCTAGAACCATAGACTTTTCACCTAACTTTATATGTTTCTTTCCTCCATTCCCCGCCATTTTGTATATCTAATCATCTACAAATTATTAATTATTTCTTCACAAAATTAAATATGTACATTGATGGTTGGATACTAATATTCATTGCTGCAACAACATTTTTTGCCTCATTAATTTGCATGATACGCTAGTTTGCACATGAAAGTGTTACCTTATGTCCGGTGTACCTTTTGTTGTCCTTCTTTTAAACTTATATATCTTTGATATTTTTCTTTCAAATTAACTTCCGCTATATATCTGTAGTAAATCTCAGACGTTTATTTTATGTTGCCTAAGACCATATCGGAAAAGAAAGTTATCTATAATGGATATGTCATTCTCTCATATATGTTCAAAGATTTCAGCTTTGAACGTCCTAGAAAATAAGGCCGGTGCAGCGCCGAGGCCATAAGTTTGCCGAAAAATCTGTATTCGTCTATAACTAAGCCTATTCACATATAAGAAATGGATGCTAACGTAATAATCTAACCAAACAAATTAGTATAAATGTTGGATTGACATGTTCACACAATCAGTTGGAGATAAAAGTGACATGCCATACATAAAGGATCATTACAATAGTTTCCATGGCAAAGGTACATTATGGGTTTCTCACGTATGAAAAGACAACAATATTCTCTAGTGATAAGAAGGTTGTCCTTGTGCATACCTTTATATCCTTATAGTGATCCTTGGAAGATCTCCTAATACTCGAGACCAGTTCAAATAAAAGAAAAGGGACATTAAGCATGTACGCTCATGTGCAAATTAATCTCAGGTCAACTAAAAATTACTATTCATTTCATTTATTGTGAAAGTTGGACTAACTATTTTTCTCTATTGTTATTGAACAATAATGATCTTATTTTCAGTTTGAAGGAATATCATGCACCAACATATACTGGTGGTTCCAGATCGTGCTTATGAAGAAATTCATTGACTATGAAAAGGGTAAGCAACATCATCTCCAATACTAAACTTCTCATTGTTGTGCCATAGATCTGCAGGCATCAGCTAAACGACAGAAGATCCAATTCCGATGTCAGCTTCTCTAGTGGAACAACAAATACAAACTCAATGTTAACAACAGACTCTTATATTTGGACCTACAAACAAATTAAATTCTTTATTTCTTGTTTGTATAACAAAACATGTACTGAGTTCAACATAATGAAAGACTATAATTTATTGGTGCACATAATAGTACATACCTCCATGGCACCATGCTCTTGCCATCTCTCATAATTGATGATTGCATCTAGTTAATTCTGATTGCACACCATGGACGTCCTCTCTCTCGAGCAAATTCTCACAGTGATTGCTTTATTACAAATCGATTTGCTTCGTATGATCAGAGCAACTTCAAGGTGTGTGAGTCTGGTGTACAAATTCTTCTCAAATTTCACCTTACAGCCCTAGTACATAAGTACAAATTATTGGATTTGGTGGATTTATTCATCGAGCACCTATTGAAGAATTTAGAGAAACCATGAGAGCATGACACCTATCAAGCAGTTCACAATAAACCATGAGAGGAGAGGCCTCTCGTTCTACTATAGGGAAAAGAGTAAACATTAACCGGTGCAAGAATAAAAGTTTATTGTAGATCGGCAAATTAGCAGAAAATTAACTCTGACAGAACAAATTAATACACTGTAATTAGATGGCATAGATAGAGGATGTACAGATTGCATGATCTTAGAACCGTACTACAGAGATTGATTGCAAAGTCACAAACGGGACCTCCTGCGACATCACAAAATACATCTTTCATCAACCTTTGCAATCAAATCAGGATACGTAGATGTCATGTATGGAAGCCCAGTTGATTCATCTTCTTTGGGAGAAAGGAAAAAAGGTAGTGGCGGCAGAGCCCCGCCGATGATGCTCATAGTCGAGCAATGCCCTGTTGATTCACCCGTCCATGGCGATGTGCCGACAGGCTGGCACGGTCGATCGGAGAAGGCCAAGCAGGGAAGTGCCTACTGCTGAAGAGGTCACGGCTGCGACTCGCAAGGACTGGGAGAGCCTTTTCTAGAATTATTACTCTCGGTGCGAAGGTATCCTCTCCAATGGGTCGATATGTGGAAAGAGTACGGCCAATAAGTGGTTGGTCGTCCATGCGTAGTATTCCTACCTTTTATTGTTTGTCTTCTATTACTATCCAAACCTGAATTGTTTACGTATTTCACGTGATGGCATTGGAAATTTGTAGGTTTCCTTTCCCTGTACATAACTGTGGTTTCCATCGTGGGTAAATATATGTACGTGACTCTTTTTTAATTGTATGTGACAGACTTTATTTGTGTGAAACAATGCGTGTACACAATATTTTTACATAACGCTTACATCTGCCATTTAATGCTAAATTGCTAGTCCATATTGGGTCCGTTTTTACTTATTAATATGCATGCAAACTTGTGGTTCAACAGCCTTCATGCATCTCTCTCTCTCAAAAAAAGCAGCCTTCATGCATGCGTGCATGTCCTAGGAGTGCACGCATATACGTGAGTTCCCTGGACGTGCCTGCTTTTACCAAATAAACTTCTCTTGCTTTTATGTATTCCTGGTAAGAACCCCTTGAACACTATTGCTGTCAATATTAAACACGTCCGAACTGGGATTGCTCCGGATCAAATATTATAGGTGTCAATTGAAAAAAACAATTGTACCTGACACGTTCAACTGTTTATAATTGACTATTTTTACGTAACGTTGACATCTTTAAATCTTAGCCGTTAATCTCTTAAATTAATGGTTGACATAATTTAATCTATGTGGATGAACATAGTGGCTTGTTTGACTTCTATTTTAATTATATAATAGATTCTCTTGATCCTGGTTGTGTGCAAAGTCCCCAGGATATGATTTATTACTTCTCTGCTAAATATTTCCCTGCTCATAAGAAACAAGCTGCTTTGAGGGAAATATACAATTTTGTACAAATTGAAGAAGAGATTCTCCCACAAGCTTGGGGGAGGCTTCTCAAGTTACTTAATGCTTTGCCTGATCATCCTCTTAAGAAACCTGAAATATTTGATATCTTTTATAATGGACTAACTGATGCTTCCAGAGATTACCTGGATAGCTGTGCTGGTTCTCTTTTTAGGGAAAGAACACCAGATGACGCTGAAATTCTATTGAATAATATGTTGGCAAATGAAAATAATTGGGCACCTCCTGAGCTACCTCTGAGCCAGTTCTGAGCCAATTCTCGAGCCTATTCCTAAACCAACTCCAAGAAGAGAGGTGTTCTATTTCTCAGTCCCGAAGATATGCAAGAGGCAAAGAAATCTATGAAAGAAAAAGGTATTAAAGCTGAAGATGTTAAGAATTTACCTCCTATTGAAGAAATACATGGTCTTAATTTACCGCTTGTTGAAGAAGTATATGATCTCAATTACTTATTTAATGAAGAACCTCTCGATATCCCGACACTGGTAGTAAAGGTAAATTCTCTCTATAGATATGATGAAGCTGAAGTCCCTCCTACTAAAATTGCTAGTCAGTGCTTGCTTGAGTTTGATGACTTCATGTTTAAGCAAGATGACTTTAATGCTTATTTTGGTAGACAATTAAAATAGAATACCTTTGTGATTAAACGCCTTGGTGATTATATGGCTGATATTATAGGTGAACTTAAACTTGTTAGAAAACATGCTTCTATGGTTACCACTCAAGTAGAACAAGTACTTAAAGCTCAGAAAGAAGTGCTTGATGAAATGAATAGTAAGAAAAATGATTATGCTGTTAGAGTGGCTACTAGAACTGGTAGAATGACTCAGGAACCTTTGTATCCTGAAGGCCACCCTAAGAGAATCGAGCAAGATTCTCAAAGAAATAATATAGATGTGCCTAGTTCTTCTAAGAGGAAGATAAAGTAAAATGATAGGACTCTGCAAACTTCTAGTGAACCTATTGCTGAACCACCTGAGAATCCGAATGATATCTCTATTTACGATCTTTGAAACACAATCGGTGATGAACATGAACCTAGTGATAATGTTAATGATAATGTTCATGTTGATGCTCAACCTAGTAATGATAATGATGTAGAAGTTGCACCTGTTGTTGATCTTGATAACCCACAATCAAAGAATCAACGTTATGATAAAAGAGACTTCGTTGCTAGGAAACGCGGTAAAGAAAGGGAACCATGGGTTCAAAAACCCATGCCTTTTCCTCCGAAACCATCCAAGAAAAAGGATGATGAGGATTTTGAGCGCTTTACTGAAATGATTAGACCCATCTTTTTGCGTATGCGATTAACTGATGTGCTCAAAACAAATCCTTATGCTAAGTATGTGAAGGATATTATTACTAATAAAAGAAAGATACCTGAAGCTGAAATTTTCACCATGCTTGCTAATTATACTTTTAAAGGTGGAATACCAAAGAAACTTGGAGATCCAGGAGTACCTACTATACCATGCTCCATTAAAAGAAATTATGTTAAAACTGCTTTATGTGATCTTGGAGCCGGTGTCAGTGTTATGCCTCTCTCTTTATATCATAGACTTGACTTGAATAAGTTGACACCTACTGAAATATCTTTGCAAATGGCTGATAAATCAACTGCTATACCTGTCGGTATTTGTGAGGATGTGCCTGTTGTGGTTGCAAACGTTACTATTTTAACAGACTTTGTTATTCTAGATATTCCCGAGGATGATAGTATGTCTATTATTCCTGGAAAACCTTTCCTTAATACTGCAGGGGCTGTTATTGATTGCACTAAAGGCAATGTCACTTTTCATGTTAATGGCAATAGGCACACGGTACATTTTCCGAGGAAAAAACCTTCAAGTTTATAGTATCAACTCTATTGGAAAAATCCCATCGATTATATTTGGAGGTTTTGAATTTCCTCTCCTTACTATCAAGAAAAAGTATGATATTCTTATTGTTGGGGATTTTCATATCCCCGTTGAGCTAACTTAGTGTCATTCGAAATTTCTCCGGTTCAGTGATTATTCGGAATGAGTTTGTTAACAAGACTTGATCAACCTTGTTAGTGGGTTCATTTTGATGATCACGAGATGGATGAAACTAGAAGCACAACCTTCTGTACCCTCTCTATATTTTCTGTTATTCAGTAGAAATAAAGTAAAATAATATTTTTCTTTCTGTTTCCTGACTTATCCGTGCAATATAAAAATATCCCGAAAATAAAAGTCCTCAGAATGCCATGCCAATTTAATATGATTTTTTCGGGAATATTTAAGAATTTACTATGCAAAAATTACCACGGGGGGAGCTGCCACCTGGCCACGAGGGTGGAGAGCGCGCTCTACCCCCCTGGGCGCGCCCCCCTGCTTCGTGGGCCCACGATGGCCCTCCTCCACTTATTCCTGCACCCATCTTCTTCCTCTGTCTCACACAAACACGAAAAACGAACTCAAGCACGAGTTCCAGCCCCCGTTGCTGTGATTTTCGATCTCTTTACTCAAAGCACCTCCCGCAAAACTGCTTGGGGAGATTGTTCCTTGGTATGTGACTCCTCCATTGGTCCAATTAGTTTTTGTTCTAGTGCTTTATTCATTGCAAATTTGTGCTGCATAGGTGACCATGTTCTTGAGCTTGCATGTCAAATTTATATGGTTCCAAGTAGTTCCAATGCTTTATATAGGCTCTAGGCACTTGTGGGAGTTGTTACTATCAATTTTATTGAAGTTGGTTCACTTTTATTTGAAGTTACTAAAAATTTCAGATTGTTTCAGAAATATTGAACAGACTTTTGAGGGGCTCGTCGAGCCGAAGCTCTAAGGAAAAACAAAAGGAAGAAGAGGAGAAGCCCAAATTTAATTTGCCTCGCACCGCGGAGGTCCGGCCGTGTGAATGGCCTTCCGATGACTTCTTGAGGACAGCCGGGATTTAAGAGGAATTCTATTTATTGATTGAGAACGCCGGCCTCACCAACTTCCTCCACGACCAACGTAATCAGTATCTCTTACTCACAAATACTTTTGTGCAAAACTTCTACTTCTTACCTAAGAAATCACCTCCGACAGTAGAGTTTCATTTATATGACGTTGTTCAAGAGATGACATTAGCTGAATTCGGCGAGGTTTGCAGAATACCCTTTGAGGGCACCTTAGATGAACCCCACCGTAACGAAGTAGAAGCTTTTATTAACACTATCACGGTGGGAGAAACCAGGAAGTTTTCTGATGCAAGGATCACTAGCGTACATTATCCTGTTTTATGCTACTTTGCCTTATTTGCTAGTCGTTGCTTTATTGGATACGGGAACTGTGGGAACCTTAGTATTCCTGATATTATTATTTTGCTCCATAGTTTATACCGCAATAACTCTGTTAGTATGGGTGGAATTGTTGCTAGACGGTTAAGTCTGAACCGTACTAAGGGCCCCATCTTTGGAGGCATTTATGCTTCACGCCTAGCTGAGCATTTTGAAATACCTATTAGGCATTCGGAGAAAGAAGAAATAGCGCTGCCCTGTGCTTATTTAGACTATAAGAGTATGATAGCGCATGATTTTCTTGTTAAGAGTCGCGATGGGGAGCTCAAATATAAATTGTACTTTGATAAACATCACCCTGAGACTATTACTTTGCCTGCTCCTTCTTTGTTTAACTTGTGTGCAGAACCTCACATCGTTCCGTGGTCGGCTGTTCAAGCCTATCGAAACCCTGCACCAGCCCCGGAGCCGGAGCCACAAGATGAGCCTCCACGACTATCTATTTATTCTTGGGATCCAGAGGAGACTGCCAGCCAGCGGCAGTCAGAGTCTTCCTCGTCACACTATGACCCCGGCTACACCTACGGGTATCCGCCAGGCCATCCCTGGCAATAGACCAACTTAGGCCAAAAGCCTAAGCTTGGGGGAGAACGTATTTCCCACCGACATTACATTCATGTTCACACACACACTCATTGCTAGATGTCGGTGCTCATACTTTTTCACTGTAATATCCATGCTAGTTTAAATTTGTTTTTCCTTCCTTCTTCTTGTGTGTTTGTTAAACCTTAAGAAAAAACCAAAAAAATTTAGTGAGTTTACTTTTCATGCTTGTAGCAGAATTAAAAAGAAAACCCAAAAATATTTCCCGTTCTTCTTTTACTTGTTTGGAGCTTTCCCATGTAAATAGTTTTTATTTCTTTTCCTTTCTTTGGGGGTCGAGAAGACTATATTGAAAATGCTTAGTGGCTCTTATATGCATGATTGTTTATTTAACTTAGAGCCCATATTACTTGTCTTCTCTCTTGAGTTGAATGCTTGCAGATTCCAGCTTAGTCCAATGCACGTGCACTCTTATTATTATACACATCGTTCGGTCGTGCAAGTGAAAGGCAATGATGATGATATATGATGGACTTATTGGGAAGAGAAAAGCTGGTATGAACTCGACCTCTTTTGTTTTTGTAAATACGATGATTCATCGTTCTTGATTCAGCTATTATGAAGTAAACATATTTGCAATGACATTTAGAGATTATAGTTGCTTGTGCCATGCTTGATTAGCTATGAGTTATAATGGTTTATCTTGCGTGCCAACATGCTATTAGAATAATTATGATGTGGTATGATGGGATGATATCCTCCTTTAAATGAATTGAGTGACTCGACTTAGCACATGTTCACGCATGTAGTTGAATCAAATCAACATAGCCTTCATGATATTTTTGTTCATGGTGGATTATATCCTACTCATGCTTGTACTCGGTGTGAATTAATTTTAATGCATGTTTACGACTGTTGTCGCTCTCTCAGTTGGTCGCTTCCTAGTCTTTTGCTAGCCTTCACCTGTACTAAGCGGGAATACTGCTTGTGCATCCAAACTCCTTAAACCCCAAAGTTATTCCATATTAGTCCACTATACCTACCTATATGCGGTAATTACCTGCCGTTCCAAGTAAATTGGTATGTGCCAAACTCTAAACCTTCAAATAAACATTCTATTTTGCATGCTCGAATAGCTCATATGTCAACTAGAGCTGCCCTTATCTTCCGTGTTAGGCGGGTTATTCTCAAGAGGAGTGGACTCCGCTCCTCATTCACGAGAAAATGGCTGGTATCCGGGATGCCCAGCCGATGCTTTATGCAAACTAAATCAAAATAACTGCAAACAAAACTCCCCTTGGGACCCGTTGAATGTTGGAGGCACTCGTTGTTTCGAGCAAGCCATGGATTGATGCTTGTGGAGGAAGGGGAGTATAAACTTTAACATTCTGTTTGGGAACCGCATATAATCTGTTTAGCATGGAAGATATCATCGTCTTTTAGTTGTTATGTTGACAATGAAAGTATGCCGCTCAAAATATAATTTATCTCTATTTCAAAATCGAGCTCTGGCACCTCTACAAATCCCTGCTTCCCTCTGCGAAGGGCCTATCCATTTACTTTTATGTTGAGTCATCGCCCTACTTATTAAAAAGCACCCACTGGAGAGCACACTGTCGTTTTCATTCATTATTATTGGTTTATATTGGGTATGACTTGACTAGATCTCTTTTACTATGAATTACAATGTTTATTCAGTCCTTGATCTTTAAAGGTGCTCTGCATTTATGTTTTCGGTCTCAGAAAGGGCTAGCGAGATACCATTTTGTTTTATCATGTTATGGTTATTTTGAGAAAGTGTTGTCATCCGAGTTTTGCTATTATGTCTTGCTAGCTGATTATGCTATTGATATAAGTAATTGTGAGACCTACGTGTTATTGTGAGTATGGTTAGTTCATAATAATTGCAGAAACTTGAATGCTGGATTTTCATGTTTACAACAACAAGAGCAAACAGAGTTTGTAAAAGTTTTTCTTTTTCTCATTCAGTTTGTCAACTGAATTGCTTGAGGACAAGCAAGGGTTTAAGCTTGGGGGAGTTGATACGTCTCCGTCGTATCTACTTTTCCAAACACTTTTGCCCTTGTTTTGGACTCTAACTTGTATGATTTGAATGGAACTAACCCGGACTGACGCTGTTTTCAGCAGAATTGCCATGGTGTTGTTTTTTGTGCAGAAAATAAAAATTCTCGGAATGACCTGAAACTCCACGGAACACCTTAGAAAAAATAAAGAAAAATCCTCGCAAAAGATGAAGACCACGGGGCCCACACCCTGTCCATGAGGGTGGGGGCGCCCCCCTGGGCGCGCCCCCCTACCTCGTGGGCCCCCTGGTGGCCCTCCGACGCCAACTCCAACTCCATATATTGGCTTTTGGGGAGAAAAAAATCAGAGAGAAGAAATCATCGCGTTTTATGATACGGAGCCGCCGCCAAGCCCTAATCTCTCTCGGGAGGGCTGATCTGGAGTCCGTTTGGGGCTCCGGAGTAGTTACGTTTGGGGCTCCGGAATATGTTCAGATCCTTTATGCATATTAATACCCCTCTGATTATGAACATGAATATGATTTGTGAGTAGTTACGTTTGTTCCTGAGGACATGGCAGAAGTCTTGCTATAAGTAGTCATGTGAATTTGGTACTCATTCGATATTTTGATGAGATGTATGTTGTCTCTCCTCTAGTGGCGTTATGTGAACGTCGACTACATGACACTTCACCATTGTTTGGGCCTAGAGGAAGGCATTGGGAAGTAATAAGTAGATGATGGGTTGCTAGAGTGACAGAAGCTCAATCCCTACTTTATGCGTTGTTTCGTAAGGGGCTGATTTGGATCCATATGTTTCATGCTATGGTTAGGTTTACCTTAATACTTCTTTTGTAGTTGAGGATGCTTGCAATAGGGGTTAATCGTAAGTGGGATGCTTGTCCAAGAAAGGGCACTACCCAATAACTGGTCCACCCACATATCAAATTATCAAAGTAACGAACGCGAATCATATGTGCATGATGAAAACTAGCTTGACGATAATTCCCATGTGTCCTCGGGAGAGTTTTCCTTCATAGAAGAACTTGTCCAGGCTTGTCATTTGCTACAAAAAGGATTGGTCCACCTTGCTGCACCTTATATAATTTTGTTACTTGTTACCCGTTACAAATTACCTTATCACAAAACTATCTGTTACTGATAGTTTCAGTGCTTGTAGAGAATACCTTACTGAAAACCGCTTGTCCTTTCCTTCTGCTCCTCGTTGTCTTTGACACTCTTACTTATCGAAAGGACTATGATAGACCCCCTATAGTTGTGGGTCATCAAGACTCTTTTCTGGCACCGTTGCCGGGGAGTGAAGCGCCTTTGTTAAGTGGAACTTGGTAAGGAAAAACCTATATAGTGTGCTGAAATTTACTGTCACTTGTTACGATGGGACATAATGCTTTGAGCGGCTTGTTTGGGGTATCTTCACCCCGACCATTAGAGCAAAGAGTTGCTCCTCAACCTACTGAACCTACTGAAAATGTTTACTTTGAAATTCCTTCGGGTATGACAGGGAAACTGCTAGCTAATCCCTTTACAGGAGATGGAACATTGCATCCCGATTTGCACCTAATCTATGTGGATGAAGTTTGTGGATTATTTAAGATTGCAGGTATGCCCGACGATGTTATCAAGAAGAATTTCTTCCCTTTATCTTTGAAGGGAGAGGCATTGACATGGTTTAGGCTATGTGATAATATGGGACCATGGAAATACAACCGATTGAAATGGAATTTCATCAGAAGTTTTATCCTATGCATCTTGTTCATCATGATCATAATTATATATATAATTTTTGGCCTTGCGAAGGAGAAAGCTTCTCTCAAGATTGGGGGAGGCTTAAGTCAATGTTATATTCATGCCCCAATCATGAGCTCTCAAGAGAAATGATTATTCAAAAAATTTATGCTCGGCTTTCTCTCAACAATCGCTCCATGCTTGATACTTCTTGTACTGGTTCTTTTATGATGAAGACTATTGAATTCAGATGGGATTTATTGGAAAGAATTAAACACAAATCTGAAGATTGGGATCTCAACGAAGGTAAGGACTCAGGTATAACACCTAAGTTTGATTGTGTTAAATCTTTTGTGATACCGATGCTTTTCGTAAATTTAGCACTAAATATGGACTTGACTCTGAGATAGTAGCTTCTTTCTGTGAATCATTTGCTACTCATGTTGACCTCCCTAAGGAGAAGTGGTTTAAATATAATCCTCCCATTGAAGTAAAAGTAGTTGCACCTATTAAAGTTGAAGAAAAGACTATCACCTATAATGATCCTATTGTTCCCACTACCTATATTAAGAAACCACCTTTCCCTGTTAGGATAAAGGATCATGCTAAAGCTTCAAGTATGGTTCGTAAGAGTAATACAAGAACACCTACACCACCTGAGCAAATTAAAGTTGGACCTAGTATTGCTATCGTTAAAGATCTCTTGGCTGATTATATTGATGGGCATGTTATTTACTTCTGTGATGAAGCTGCTAGAATTGCTAGACCCGACATTAAGAATAAACACAGACCTGTTGTAGGCATGCCTGTTATTTTTGTTAAAATAGGAGATCATTGTTATCATGGCTTATGTGATACGAGTGCTAGTGCTAGTGCAATACCTCATTCCTTATACAAAGAAATTATGCATGATATTGCACCTGCTGAGATAGAAGAAATAGATGTTACAATTAAGCTTGCCAATAGAGATACTATTTCACCAGTTGGGATTGTTAGAGATGTTGAAGTCTTGTGTGGGAAAGTTAAATATCCTGCTGATTTTCTTGTTCTTGGTTCCCCACAAGATGACTTTTGTCCCATTATATTTGGTAGACCCTTCTTGAATACTGTTAATGCTAAGATAGACTGCAGAAAAGATATTTTTACGATTGGTTTGGGGGACATGTATCATGAGTTTAATTTTGCTAAATTTCATAGACAACCCCATGATAAAGAATTGCCTAGTAAGGATGAAATTATTGGTCTTGCTTCCATTGCCGTGCCTCCTAATGATCCTTTAGAACAATATTTGCTAGACCATGAAAATGATACGTTTATGAATGAAAGAAGGGAGATAGATGAAGTATTCTTTAAGCAGGGACCTATTTTGAAACACAACTTCCCTGTTGAAATTCTAGGGGATCCTCCACCACCCAAGGGCGATCCCGTGTTTGAGCTTAAACCACTACCTGATACTCTTAAATACGCTTATCTTGATGAAAAGAAGATATATCATGTTATTATTATTGCTAACCTTGTAGAGCATGAAGAGGAGAAATTATTGAAAACTTTGAAGAAGCACCGTACTGCTATTGGATATACTCTTGATGATCTTAAGGGCATTAGTCCAACTCTATGCCAACACAAAATAAAATTGGAGAAAGCCGCCAAACCAGTTGTTGATCACCAACGATGGTTAAATCCTAAGATGAAAGAAGTGGTAGGGAAAGAAATACTAAAGCTCCTAGAGGCAGGTATAATTTATCCCGTTGTTGATAGTCAGTGGGTAAGTCCTGTCCATTGTGTTCCTAAGAAGGGAGGTATTACTATCGTTCCTAATGATAAAGATAAATTGATCCCTTAAAGAATTATTATAGGTCATAGGACGGTAATTGATTTCTGGAAATTAAATAAGGCTACTTAAAAGGATCTTTACCCTTTGGATTTTATTGATCAAATGCTAGAAAGATTATCCAAACATACACAATTTTGCTTTCTAGATGGTTACTCTGGTTTCACTCAAATACCTGTGTCAAAAGAGGATCAAGAAAAGATTACTTTTAATTGGCCTTTCTGTACTTTTGCTTATAGACGTATGCCTTTTGGTTTATGTAATGCACCTGCTACCTTTCAAAGAACCATGATGGCTATATTCTCTGACTTTTGTGAAAAGATTGTTGAGGTTTTCATGGATGATTTCTCCGTTTATGGATCCTCTTTTGATGATTGCTTGAGCAACCTTCATCGAGTTTTGCAGAGAAGCGAAGATACTAATCTTGTCTTGAATCGGGAGAAGTGCCACTTTATGGTTAATGAAGGCATTGTCTTGGGGCATAAAATTTCTGAAGGAGGCATTGAGGTTGATAAAGGTAAAGCTGATGCTATTGAAAAGATGCCATGTCCCAAGGACATTAAAGGTATAAGAAGTTTTGTTGGTCATGCCGGTTTTTATAGGAGGTTCATTAAGGAGTTCTCTAAAATTTCTAGGCCTCTGACTAATCTCTTACAAAAGGATATTCCTTTTGTCTTCGACGATGATTGTGTAGAAGCATTTGAAATACTTAAGAAAGCTTTGATTTCTGCACCTATTTTTCAGCCACCTGATTGGAATTTACCCTTTGAAATTATGTGCAATGCTAGTGATTATGTTGTAGGTGTTGTTCTAGGACAAAGAGTTGATAAGAAACTAAATGTTATTAAATATGCTAGTAAAACTCTAGACAGTGCCCAGAGAAATAATGCTATTACTAAAAAAGAATTTTTGGCAGTTGTATTTGCTTGTGATAAGTTCAGACCTTATATTGTTGATTCTAAATTAACTGTTCACACTGATCATGCTGCTATTAAATATCTGATGAGAAAGAAAGATGCTAAACCTAGACTTATTAAATGGATTCTCCTATTATAAGAATTCGATTTGCATATTATTGATAGAAAGGAAGCTGAGAACCCCGTTGTAGACAACTTGTCTAGGTTATTGAATGTTCTTGATGACCGACTACCTATTGATGATAGCTTTCCTAACGAACAATTAGCTATCATAAATGCTTCTCGTACTGCTCCATGGTATGCTGATTATGCTAATTACATTGTTACTAAATTTATACCACCTAGTTTCACATACCAGCAAAAGAAAAAGTTTTTCTATGATTTAAGACATTACTTCTGGGATGACCCACACCTTTATAAAGAAGGAGTAGATGGTGTTATTAGACGTTGTGTGCCTGAGCATGAACAGGAACAGATTCTATGCAAGTGTCACTCCGAGGCTTATGGAGGACACCACGCTGGAGATAGACCTGCACATAAGGTATTGCAATCTGGTTTTTATTGGCCTACTCTCCTCAAAGATGCCTGTTAGTTTGTCTTGTCTTGTGATGAATGTGAAAGAATTGGTAATATTAGTAGACTTCAAGAAATGCCTATGAATTATTCTCTTGTTATTGAACCATTTGATGTTTGGGGTTTTGATTATATGGGACCGTTTCCTTCCTCTAATGGGTATACACATATTTTAGTTGTTGTTGATTACGTTACTAAGTGGGTAGAAGCTATACCAACTAGTAGTGCTGATCTTTGATGACCCACAAGTATAGAGGAGCAGAAGGAAATGACAAGCGGTTCTCAGTAAAGTATTCTCTGCAAGCACTTATATTGTAGGTAACAGATAGTTTTGTGATAAGATAATTTGTAACGGGTAACAAGCAATGAAAGTAAATAAAGTGCAGCAAGGTGTCGGTGTACTAGAGTAGGGGTACCCTAGTATCCCGAACTTGTGCACGGGCAGTCGCAGCACCCCGCGGCAAGGCTTGCCATGTGCCCGCCAAGGTCCTCCGTGGTTCCTTTGGAGCCATTCAAGAACAAAGTGTTCAAGTCAAGAAGACAAAGCCCCGGCAATAGGAGCTTGCCGGGAAGGAGACAAGGCCCCGGCAAGAGGAGCTTGCCGGGAAGGCCAACCGAGGAATTTCGAGGAACTTGCCGCGACACGCTACGCGTCCCGGCAAGGCCCAGCGAGCGACAAGCTTCCGGGCACGGCAAGACAACGACCGCGGCAAGGCACTTGCCGCGGCAAGCCACCGCTCTGTACCCACGCTCCAGCGCATCCGTCAACGTGTCACCATGGGACCCTTCCAGGCGCGCGTGGCAAGAGGCTGTGCAGCCAGCAGTGCGAGGTGGCAAGCGGCGCTAACAAGATCGCCATCGTGGCGAGCGGTGGCGCCCCTAACGGTCCTTTTCTGCACTGTTTGGGCGACACAGACGGGCATTTAATGCCTTTGTCCCCTGCCGTCAGGGGTAGGTATGATACACTGTGCAAGTAGGTGTACCAACCGCAGTTCTTTTGCATTTTTACCCTCGTCTGCGTTGCCACCTGTCGGTGACCCCTTGAGCATATAAAAGGAGGCCCATGCGCAACGTAGAGGGGTTCAGAGCATTCGAAACCAGAAAACATCCACGTTCTAGAGCAAGAACTCAATACAACCACAAAGCAGCAGTAGGAGTATTATCTCTCCGGAGAGCTCCGAAGCTGGGTAAAATCACTCGCGTGCTTCACCTCGATCCGCTCTTCGTGCAATCTCCATGCCCCGCCGGACCGAAAGGGGCTCCGGTCCCATAGGTGTTCGTTCCCACGACATCTTTGGCGCGCCAGGTAGGGGGCGTCGAGGTTGTGTGAACCCGATCCGGCGTTCACGCGAGCTAGATCTTCATCTTCTTCATCATCTTCATCGACATGCCACCGAAGAAGAAGGCTTCGGAGGTGGCTGCTCCGTCCACGTCGATCCCACCGCCACCGGAGCAAATGGGTGGTGGGGTAGACGCCGGCGGAGGAAAGAGCATCGACGAGGGAGCTCACGCTGCCGCCAGGTCCAAGGACAAGGCTGCACAAACCTCGGCGTCCGTACATGCACTGCGCCCATCTCAGGAGGTGCGGGGCCAACAGCGTCATGGTACTCGCGGTACCATACGCTCGTTGGACCAAAATCGAGCTGGTGGATCTTAGGGTGCTCAAGACTAGCGTGCACGCCAACCTACTGGCACGAGCAAGACACGGTCGCCTGGACGGGATCCTGCTCCTTCTAACATAGTTAGAAGTCCGAGCATATCCCGTTCCTCGCACCGTTCACCACCGCCACCGAAGACTCTATAAGAAGCGTTGGCCCGAGCCCAACTGCTCCTGGAATACCCTCCAACGGCGGACAAGATCGATGATTGGAGGGCCACCATTCAGAGTCTCATCGGCTTCGCCAACGGCAACACTCCGCGCCAGCCGGCTACATTGCAGCCGCGGCAAGCTTGCCGGGCACGAGCCGATGGCGACAAGACCGGTGGGGGTGCAACCACTGTGCACTCCCTGCCCCGAAGGCCAAGATTGCCGACTCGCTGGGTCAACCTCGACACTGACTCCACGACGTCATCAGATCCACGAGGTCGTCGCGATCAGCGCCAAGTTCTTCAAGAACGACAGCAAGAAGACGCTCGTACACGCATCGAGCATCAAAGAGAAGCGCGGCATCAGTCAGACCAGTGCACTGGGCCCACTGTCGACACGCATGCGCCAGGGGAACCAGGCGACTTGTCGTACGCGGTAGGTTGCCCTGCGTTCACTCGTGACCTGCGGCAAGTCCAGTGGCCCAGCACAAAGAATTTCAAGCCAGACGTACCAGAGAAGTACGACGGCAGGTTGCATCCGTCGGAGTTCCTCAGCATCTACACCATCGCGGTGCAGGCTGCCGGGGGGCGCAACGACAAGATCCTTGTCAACTACTTCCCGCTGGTGCTCAAGCCCAATGTCAGATCCTGGCTCATGCACTTGCCGGACAACTCCATATCCTCATGGGCGGATCTGTGCCATCAGTTTGTCGGCGCCTTTAACGGCGGCCACAAGCCTCATGGCCAAGAGAGCGACCTTCATCTGCTCGCCCAGAAGGAAGGAGAGCCCCTGCGCAAGTACATTCAGAGATTCAGCCAGGTGCAGCGCAACATCCCAGACGTCCACCCTGCCGCAGTCATCAGTGCGTTCCATCAGAACGTGTGAAACCGCAGGATGCGGGAGGAGATGGCGATGTGCAAGATCAGAGACGTCAGTGAGCTATACGCCCTGTCCGACAAGTGTGCACGTGCTGAGGAGGGGAGGAAACTCCCCAGAGAGAACGCAGGAGAAGGAGGATCTGACAGCGATGATGCTGCCCCGGCAAGGAAAAACCGGCGACGGAACAACATGAAGAAAAAGGGAAAAGATGTGCTAGTCGTTGAGCAGTCCGGCAATGGAGGTGGAGCCAAGGAAGCTGAACCTGTGGCGGCCACCGACAAGCAGGGCGGCTCCGACAAGCAGTATTGCAAGATCCACCGCACCAAGGGTCATGATCTCCAGAGCCGCAAGAAGGTCGATCAGCTTGTCAAGTAGCAGAAGGCTGAGTACGAGCGACGCGACAAGGAGAAGGCCCAAGAACGTACTGGGGGATCCGGCCCGGCCGGGGAGGACGCCGCGGCAAGGCCAAGCAGCGGCAAGGAGACAAGCCTCCCCGCGGCCGCGAGAAGGATGAAGATGACGATGAAGACGAAGAGATGGATGATGTTGAGGCCGACGAGCAGGAGTTTTAGAAAGCCACAGAGGTTCTGTGCGTTGACGGTGGTGCTTCTCTGCATACTTCGCACCGCCAGCTCAAACAGTGGGTGCGGGAAGTTAATGCAGCAGAACCACCAGTTGAGTCACGCAAGCCTCTGAAGTGGTCCAGCACGCCTATCATCTTTGATATTGAGGACCACCCTGATCGCATAACTGCGGTCGGGTGCTTGCCAATGTTGGTTTCACCAACTATCCGCAACCTCAAAGTCACAAAGATGCTAGTTGATGGCGGGGCCGGCTTGAATCTGATCTCCTCCGCGGTACTCCAGAAACTCCAGATCCCCGACAGCGAGCTCGAGGAGACCGGCACATTCCAAGGTATTAACCCGGGAAGGAGCAAGTCGAAGGGGAAGATCACATTGCCGGTGACATTTGGCAGCGAATTGAACTCCAGGACTAAGAGGGTCACTTTTGACGTTGCTAATTTTCCATTGCCTTACAATGGGATACTCGGCCGTCCAGCGCTCGCCAAGTTCATGGCAGCCTCTCACTATGCCTACAACATACTCAAGATGCCAGGCCCGATAAGCATCATCTCTGTCCCTGGCGACAAGAAAGATGCTCTTATCTGCACCGACAAGATCTACCGGGAAGCAGTAGCCGTAGCGGATCGCAAGCCACTTGCCGCTGAAGCTCCCGGGGGGAAGAAGAAGAGCATGTCCGGCAAGAGCTCTGATGCCCACTCCGGCAAGCGCACCTCTTCGGAGTGCTGCGCTACCGTCGAGGACGCACCATCGGGCTCCACCGGCAAGTGTAAGAAGACAAAGGCAGCTCCGCCAGAGACCAAGAAGGTGCCCGCCAAGGAGGACGGCACTGGTGGTACCTTCACCATCAGTGCCGCGCTCGACCCTAAATAGGAAAGCGCGCTCATTGCTTTCCTGCGGGCGAATGTCGACGTGTTTGCATGGCAACCGTCTGACATCCCCGGTGTTCCCAGGAAATTAATCGAGCACCACCTTGCCGTCTGTCCTCATGTGCGGCCCGTCAAGCAGAAAGTCAGGAAACAAGCAGTGGAGCGCCAAGAATTCATTGCAGAAGGGATCAAGAAGTTGGAAGCAGCAGGCCTTGTCAGAGGAGTGCTCCATCCTCGTGGTTGGCCAATCCTGTAGTCGTATGCGCCAAGGCAAGCGGAAATGGAGGCTTTGTATTGACTTTACTGATGTTAATAAAGCTTGTCCCAAAGACCCATTTACCTTGCCGCACATTGACCAGACTGTTGACTCCACGGCCGGATGTGACTTGCTTTCATTTCTTGACGCATACTAAGGATATCATCAGATCTTCATGGCAGAAGAGGATGAGGAGAAGACCGCATTCATCACTCCATGTGGCACGTACTGTTTCGTACGGATGCCCTTCGGATTAAAGAATGCTGGTTCAACATTCGCAAGAGTAGTCCATGACGCTTTTGAGCCACAGTTGCACAGAAATGTGGAAGCCTACATGGATGACATAGTGGTCAAAAGCAAGGATAAGGCAACTCTAATTCAAGATTTAGACGAAACCTTTACAAATCTACGCAAGATCAACCTCAAGCTCAACCCCGAGAAGTGTGTGTTTGGAGTCCCCTCCGGCAAGCTTCTCGGTTTCTTTGTGTCTCAGCGGGGAATTAAAGCCAATCCCGACAAGATCAAGGCCACTGAGCAGATTGAAGCACCAAAGCGCGTCAAGGATGTACGAAGGCTTGCCGGCTGCGTGGCTGCTCTCAGCAGGTTTATCTCTAAGTCTGCTGAGCACGCCCGCCGTTTTCAAAATAATGAAAAAGGCAGGTCCAATGAAATGGACTCCGGAAGCGGAGGCTGCACTGCAGGACTTGAAGAGATACCTGTCCCCCACTCCAATACTTGTCGCACCTAAACCACAAGAGAAATTGCTGCTGTATCTAGCGGCAGCCAATCAAGTGGTTAGTGCTGCGCTTGTAGTGGAGAGGGAGGCGGAAGATGAGCCGGCAACCGCGGCAGGTGCATCCAGCGGCAAGCAGGGGGCTTCACCGGCAAGCTCTGGTCCCGACAAGGACGGATCTGCGCAGGCACAGGAGGAGAAACAGAAGAAGATGCTGCAGCGCCCAGTTTACTTTATCAGTTCCCTTCTGCAGGGGGCTAGGTCAAGGTACTCTGGTGTGCAGAAATTGCTTTTCGGCCTTCTCATGGCCTCGAGAAAGCTGCGCCATTACTTCCAGGCACATGAGATCACAGTTGTCACTCGCTTTCCGCTGAAGAGGATACTGCAGAATCCAGAAGCAACAGGCAGGACTGTTGAGTGGGCACTGGAACTATCAAGCTTTGGCCTCAAATTTGAGAGTACTTCAACTAT
This sequence comes from Aegilops speltoides, assembly GCA_021437245.1. Lineage (NCBI taxonomy): Eukaryota > Viridiplantae > Streptophyta > Magnoliopsida > Poales > Poaceae > Aegilops > Aegilops speltoides. Next base: position 407,833,423 of record CM038144.1, on the reverse strand, counting down.
CTAGAGCCGGGCATTGGCAGAATTCATAGCAGAGTGGACGCCAACACCAGACGAAGAAATTCCAGAGACGAGCATCCCCGTCAAGGAAGCGAGCAAAGAGTGGCTGATGTACTCTGATGGTGCCTTCTCGCTGCAAGGCGCCGGTGCGGGCGTGCTGCTTGTCGCACCCACCGGAGAGCACCTCAAGTACGTAGTCCAAATGCACTTTCCCAAGGAGCAAGCAACAAACAATACTGCAGAGTATGAAGGTTTGCTTGCCGGTCTCAGGATCGCGGCAGACCTTGGGATCAAGAAGCTTATTGTCAGGGGTGACTCGTAGCTTGTCGTCCGCCATGTGAACAAAAATTACCAGAGTCCGTTGATGGAAGCTTACGTTGATGAAGTGAGAAAGTTAGAAGAACACTTTGACGGCCTACAGATGGAACATGTTCCGAGAATCCAGAATGACATTGCAGATGGCCTGTCAAAGTGCACCGCACTTAAGTTACCTGTGGAACCAGGGATTTTTGTGCTCAAGCTGACTCAACCATCCGTAACACCATCAACTGGACAGAGCAAGAAGAGGAAGTTGGTTTCTGGGGACTATTTTCCGGCAGAGCTCCCCGAAGCCGCCGCCAAGAAGGTCCCTAAGATCAACACCAAGAGCACTGAGGAGCAGTCTGCTCCGACAAGCCCTAGGGTTTGTTCCGTTGAAGCAGACGCTCCCGACAAGTTTTGCTCCGGCAAGCTTGCCGGGGAACATCAAGCTCCGGCTGAGTCACAGGTTCTCGCCGTAGAAGCAGATGTTCCCGCAGCAGCATATGTGCCTTTAGTCCTTGTTGTCGAGCCGCAAGCTCCAGCATGGGCACAGCAAATTGTCCTTTTCCTTCAGACAGGAGAACTTCCCGAAGAACAAGAAGAAGCGGAGAGAGTAGCCCGGCAATCAAGTATGTACTAGTTTTGTCGACGACACACTGTACAGAAGAAGATTCAACGGTGTGAAATTCAAGTGTATTTCCCGGAAAGACGGACAGAAGCTATTGGCGGAGATACATGGAGGCATATGTGGTCACCACATTGGCGCAAGAGCACTTGCCGGCAAGGTATTCCGGCAAGGTTTCTTTTGGCCGACAGCTCTCCAGGATGCAACTGGACAAGTACCCAAGTGTGAAGGGTGCCACTTCCATTCCAAGCAGATACACCAGCCAGCTCAAGCTCTCCAGACGATCCCTTTATCCTGGCCATTTTCGGTCTGGGGGCTCGACATCCTCGGCCCTTTTCCTCGAGCTGTCGGGGGCTTTGAGTACTTGTACGTTGCAATCGACAAGTTCACAAAGTGGCGGAAGTGGAAGCGATGAGGAAGGTGACAACGGTCGGCGATCAAGTTCTTCAGGTCGATTGTTTGCCGTTTCGGGGTCCCTAACAGGATCATCACCGACAACGGCACACAATTCACGAGCCGCACCTTCATGCAGTACGTCCAAGATCTTAGCGCCAAGGTCTGCTTCGCTTCTGTTGCTCACCCGAGAAGCAACGGTCAAGCGGAGAGGGCAAACGCTGAAGTGCTGCGCGGGCTCAAGACCAGGACTTTCGACAGGCTGCACAAGTGCGGAAAGAACTGGATCGAGGAGCTGCCGGTGGTTCTTTGGTCGATCAGGACGACACCAAATCGAGCCACTGGCCAGATACCTTTCGCTCTAGTCTATGGAGCAGAGGCAGTTCTCCCCACGGAACTCGTATACGGATCGCCTCGAGTGCTTGCTTATGATGAGCTTGAGCAAGAGCAGCTGCGACAAGATGACGCACTGCTCCTTGAGGAGGATCGTCTTCAGGCTGCTGTACGAGCTGCTCGATACCAGCAAGCTTTGCGCCGCTATCATAGCCGCAAAGTTAATGCCAGAAGTCTCGAGGAAGGCGACCTTGTTCTTCGGCGCGTTCAGTCCGCCAAGAATTCCAACAAGTTGATGCCGAAGTGGAGGGCCCTTACCGGGTGAAACGAGTCACTAGGCCTGGCGCTGCCCGCCTCGAGACCGAAGATGGCATTCCGGTGAGCAACTCCTGGAACATTGAGCATCTTCGTAAGTTTTACCCGTAAGGCGCGGTTGCCGGAACCTGTTCCGGCAACCACCTTTTGTACGAGTCTTGCCGCTGTTGCATGTAATCCTTTGTACAAAGCCGGGCGCAGACCCCGTGCATAAATAAAGCTCATGCGCTCCGCACATATTGTCAAATTTCATGCTTTCTTTTTTTTGCATGTGTTATCTAACACTTGGTGCAACACCTGCCCCCGGTAAGCAATAACGAGCCTTAAAGCTCCATATCTTTATTTTCTCTTCTTTCTTTTTCTGAAAAGGAAGGTTCCCCCGCCCACAAGTTTGCCGGGGGGAAGGAGGAGATAATGGTGTGGACCAGGCGTCGTTTAAGAAAGTTTCGCCTTGTCAGGACACAAACAACAGAAAGGCTAAGTTGCCAAAGTTTGAGCAATCAATTTTAAATTTTTGAGTTATCTTCCTTGAACGACCGTGCTTTGTATGAAAAACCTGTGTGCGGAGGAACCAACTTGTAGCTAGTTGCGCCCTTACTTTGTTTCGAGTCTGCTCAACAACTTAAGTGTGCTGCGACTAGTTGCGACAAGGTTTCGGCGGTAGCAACCTTGCCAAAGAAGTCTTCGATGTTCACTCACTCGCTTCGCGGCAAGGGTGCTCTGCGACAAGTTCCACAAAGCGAGGGTAAAAACATATAAAGGAAGGAATCAAGTAAAGGAGATAACATAGCAATTGATACCCAAAATAAAGTTATATTACAAAAATAGCTTGTCGCAGCTCTAAACAGATTGTTTTTCATAACATGACTAGCAGCGGCAAGAAAAGGAGAAAACAAGCGGCCTAATCTACACGATCGCCGTCAACCCTCCTGACTTCATTCACCTTGTCCACAATGGGGGCGACAAGGGCCTTGAGCTCCTCAAGATCAGCATCCGCCGGTAGCTTCCTGAGGACGTTGGTGAGGTTGAGGCCTGGGTTGCGGAAGGCCACCTTCACTAGCACCTTTTGAAGAACTCTCGCACAGATCGTGCGCGACTCGTCGGCCAGCTGCTTTGGGATCCTTTCCCGGAGTTGCTGGAGAGCCGTTGCCACGCCCTTGAAGAACAGAGTGAGCTTGGCGCTGGGCTGGAGGTTCTCATCGGAGGAGTACCCGAAATCCACCATCCCCAGCTGCGCCAGCTCCTCGTCGATGACTGCGGCGATGTTCACGAGACCATCTGTCCAGAGATCCACCGTCTCCCTAAAGGTGTTCTGGGTTTTGGCGGCCCTCGTCAGCAGCGCTTCGTTGGCCTTGATCTCCTCCTTCAAGGCCTCCTCCCGCTCCTTGGCGCCGTCCAGCGTCTCGGTCAAAGTAGCCAGCTTCAACTCAAGATCAGCGTTGGAGTCCTTGGCGGTGCTCAGCTCTTTGCCCTTCTCGAGGAGACGACCCTGCAGCTCACCGTGGGCAAGGGCGTCCTTCTCGCGCTCGCGCTGGAGCGCGGCAAGCTCTTCATTCCTCGCCTTGAGATCGGCCTCTAGCTGCACCGTCTTCGTCTCCAGCTCCTTCTTGGTGGCCTCAGCAGCTGCGGCAGCATCCTTCGCTTCCTTGAGGGCCCCCCAAAGTGTTTCCTCGCGCGCAGCAAGCTCCTCCTCATAGCTGTCCAGATTGACCTTCCACTGCGTCAACTCGCCTTCCCGCACGGACAGCTCCTCGGCGGTAAGCCGCTGTTGCTCTTCGGCTTCAGCCTTCTAGAGGAGGAAGGCCTTCCGCGCCTCGACCAGCTGTGCCCGCTCCTCTCCAATGGACCGGAGGGCTTCCTGGTTACGACTCTGGAGCTCCTCCGCGTGCTTCTCAATGTCCAATCCCGCCTGCGCGACAAGCGCTTCCCGGGATTCCAGTTTGGCTTGTCGGGCGCGGTAGAGCGACAGCAGCCTCCGCAGCAGCTGTTCCTCTTCAGGCTCACTGCTGTTGCTGCTTGGCGCGTCGACCAGTGTCAACCCAGCAGAGGCAAGCACTTCTCCGTCAAAGACTTCTCCTTCGACCGGCGCCCTGGAGCTCGACGCCCAGGGGAGCTTGATGAAGACGCCATTGCCGGCCTTCAGATAGGCGCCGGGCTGGGGCTCTTTGGAGCCTGGCACTGCAGCGGCGGCGGAGGGATCAGCGGTCGGCGTAGCGCCTTGTGCTCCTGCAGCCTCGGGGCTGTTAGTGCGATCGCCGGACCCCTCGCCAGCCCCTGCATTGGCAGCTTTGGCGGCCTCCTCGCCGGTGGTTTCTTCAGCGCCAGCTTCTCCTTAGGTGGCAGCGGCGTCGTTGGTGTCGCCGCGCGCGTTCTCCTTGCCGGTGGCCTCGGTCTCCATCGGCTCCGTGGATGGTGGATCTGAAGGCAGGAAGAGGGAGAAAAAGTCAAGCGAATATCCAAAAATAAGATCAGAAGAAGAAGAACACAAGGGAAGTTTTTCAAGCAAGAAGGGTTACCTATACTGGGATCTGCAGTCATGGGCTCCACCACCGGGGGGTCGCTGGTGCCATCCCTTGCCGGAGAACTGTCCCTTGCCGGAGACCTCTCCCTTGCCGGAGAGCGCTCCCTTGCCGGGGAATCCTCCCTTGGCGGCGTAGTTGAAGCAGATAGCATCTCGGGGGCGGCTTCCGGTTGCTCCTGGTGAGGCTGTTCTGCTCCTACACAAATCAAGAAACAGATATTAGCAAATAAAGAGCACCCATGCGCGCCTAGCAACGGAAAGTAAACAGATATTTACGCCGGGGGCTGCGCCGGGGGCTGCTTCGGGGAGTAGTTGCCGGGTCCGGCAAGGTGGTCTCGGGCGCGCCCCCTGCTATCGCGGTGGGCTCGTCCTCGATGATAATCACCAGAGCCTTGGCTCTCTTCCCCGCTCTCTGGGCCAGCGTCCTTAAAGGGAATGAGTTCAGAGTGAAGCAAATCAGATGCAAGACAAAGATAGCAAGAATTGAAGAACTTCAAATACAACAAAGAATCTTACTCTTCTTCTTCCTCATCGGAGCTGAGCGCAGAGAGGTCGAAGTCTGGCCCTCTTTCGGTGCGGCGAGGCGGAGGAGTAGGCTCTCTTGGTCGCTTGGCGGGGGCAGTAGTAGGATCAGAAGCGGCGGTCCGGGAGGACCCCGCTCCAGTTGCCGCAGCAGCGTGAGACGCTCCCGCGGCGACGGAGCTTGCCGCGGTGGAGCGTGTCCCGCGGTGCGATGGCTGTTGACTCGTCTGCCACCCTGTACGTCCCCGGTCCTGCGGAGGCGCCTTCTTGTTGGAGCTGGGGGCTGCGTTGGGAGCTCTGCTTGCGGCAAGCTACTTGAAGACGGCTGGCCGCTCGCACCCTCGGCGGGATCGCTCGACTCTGCTTCGGGCTCGGCGAGCTCCCCCTCGCCAGCAAGCTCTCCGGCAAGCTCGTCTCGATCGGCAAGGCTTGCCGCCTTGGCTGCCTCTGCCTCCTCCATGGTGAATCCAAACTCAGCAGAAGTGGCGGCTGCCGCCGCCTCTTCCGCCCTGGTGGTGATGCGCCGCATCTCATCATCAGTGGTGTCGCGGGTGAGGCTCTTCTACTCGTCGGCACGGACCGCCACTTCCACCAGGCCGTCGAAGAACTGCTGCACGACGTCGTCTGCGGGCTCCTGCCAAGTTGGAATAATTCCATGCGAGTCGCACTCCGGCATCATTGCGCGGATGCGATCGAGCGAGGAATTGTTGCACAACGGGACGACGCCCTGCGGCAGCCTGAACCATTCTGGATGCTGAGGATCATGCTTGAACAGCTCCTTGAGCATCACATCCAGCTCCAGGACGGTGAAGTTGAAGTTGAGGCCTGGGCGCAGCCTCATGATATCCGCCAGACCCCCGAACTCCCAGGTGGGTCTCCTCCTCTCTTGCAGGGGGGCGATGTGGCGGCGAAGAAAATCCGCACCAACGGCGCCTACAGTCAGCCCAGCAAGCCTGAGCCGCAAGATCCGGGTGATGGCAATCTTCAGCTTGTCGTCGTCCGCGGCCAGGGCGCTCCAATCATTGCCGCGCACTGCTGGGGTTTGGCGCAGGATAGTGAACGGCTGCGGGTTCTCCTCAACGATCCAACACCATTCCGCTCTCCACTCCTCCCATTTGCTGCGGAGCTCCCCCTCCAGATAGGCCTCCTTCTTGCCGGCTCTCGAGATCCAGGCGATTCCTCCGGCTAGGGGCTCTCCTCTCTCGACCCGGGGCATGAAGAAATGGCGGAAAAGAGCTACGTTTGGGTGGACTCTGACAAAGTTTTCGCAGAGATGTGCGAAAACTGCCATGGTCAGAACGGTGTTGGGGGTGAAATCAAGGAGGTGGAACCCATAGGTGTTCATGATGTCACAAAAGAATTCAGAGAAGGGCGAGCAGAGCCTGCAGTAGAAGAATAGCGCGAAGAAAGGGTATCCGTTCGGAGCCCGTTCGAAAGCGGCGGCGGAGAGTACCTTGGTGCGCGGATGGGCTCGCGTCTCCGTCGACCAGAAGAGGTAGTACCACTCCCTCAGCTCCTTCGTGGCGACCTTGGGGGGGGAGTCGCCAGCTCCTTTCGCAGCGCCTCGAGCCGCAGCGCCTCGGCCGACTTCACACCCTTCCCGGTTTTCGGAGCCATGGCGGAGGTGGTGGGGGAGATCGACGGCGTTGGTGGCGACGGTGGCGATGGGGGGCGGAGCGCTGCTCTTTCTTGGCTTTGGAAGAAGGGGGGAGTGGCGGAGATTTCTGAGATTGGAAGTAGCAACGGGCAAGATGGGCGAACTGCCCCTGTTTCCTCTGCTTATAAAGAGGGAGGGGGCGGACGTTCCGCTTTTCCGAATAAAGAACCACCCACAATCTCTCCCACGACGCCGCATTCAACGCGTGCCGTTAGGGGGAGGGCGGTGGATACGGAGCAAGATACGGCGTGGCCCCAGGCCGCACGTGCCCGTGCCCTGTTTTGGGCCTGGCCCAACAACGCTCGGCACCGTGAGTGGAACAGGCCCGGGGGCTCCTGTTGGTGTACTATAGTAGGGGTACCCTAGTATCCCGAACTTGTGCACGGGCAGTCGCAGCACCCCGCGGCAAGACTTGCCGGGTGCCCGCCAAGGTCCTCCGTGGTTCCTTTGGAGCCATTCAAGAACAAAGTGTTCAACTCAAGAAGACAAAGCCCCGGCAAGAGGAGCTTGCCGGGAAGGCCAACCGAGGCATTTCAAGGAACTTGCCGCGACACGCTACGCGTCTCGGCAAGGCCCGGCGAGCGACAAGCTTCCGGGCACGGCAAGACAATGACCGCGGCAAGGCACTTGCCGCGGCAAGCCACCACTCTGTACCCGCGCTCCAGCGCATCCGTCAACGTGCCGCCATGGGACCCTTCCAGGCGCGCGTGGCGAGAGGCTGTGCAGCCAGCGGTGCGAGGTGGCAAGCGCGCTGACAAGATCGCCATCGTGGCGAGCGGTGGCGCCCCTAACGGTCCTTTTATGCACTGTTTGGGCGACACAGATGGGCATTTAATGCCTTTGTCCCCTGCCGTCAGGGGTAGGTATGATACACTGTGCAAGTAGGTGTACCAACCGTAGTTCTTTTACATTTTTACCCTCGTCTGCGTTGCCACCTGTCGGTGACCCCTTGAGCATATAAAAGGAGGCCCATGCGCAACGTAGAGGGGGTTCGGAGCATTCGAAACCAGAAAACATCCACGTTCTCTAGCAAGAACTCAATACAACCACAAAGCAGCAGTAGGAGTATTATCTCTCCAGAGAGCTCTGAAGCTGGGTAAAATCGCTCGCGTGCTTCGCCTCGATCCGCTCTTCGTGCGATCTCCGTCCCCCGCCGGACCGAAAGGGGCTCCGGTCCCATAGGTGTTCGTTCCCACGACACAAGGTGGCCCAATCCTTTTTGTAGCAAAGGACAAGCTTGTACAATTTCTTATAATGAGAAAAGTGCTCCTGAGGACACATGGGAATTATCATCAAGCTAGTTTTCATCACGCTCATATGATTCGTGTTCGGTACTTTGATAATTTGATATGTGGGTGGACCGGTGCTTGGGTACTGCCCTTTCTTGGACAAGCATCCCACTTATGATTAACCCCTATTGCAAGCATCCGCAACTACAAAATAAGTATTAAGGTAAACCTAACCATACCATGAAACTAGTGGATCCAAATCAGCCCCTCACAAAGCAACGCATAAACTAGGGTTTAAGCTTCTGTCACTCTAGCAACCCATCATCTACTTATTACTTCCCAATGCCTTCCTCTAGGCCCAAATAATCGTGAAGTGTCATGTAGTCGACGTTCACATAGCACCACTAGAGGTTTTATACAAGATTGGATACAAGAGATGAACTAGGGTTTCGAGAGGAGATGATGTTGGTGAAGATGTTGATGGAGATTGACCCCCTCCCGATGAGACGATCATTGGTCATGATGATGGTGATGATTCCCCCCCCCGGAGGGAAGTTTCCCCACCAGAACAGCTCCGCCGGAGCCCTAGATTGGTTCCACCAAGGTTCCGCCTCGTGGCGGCAGAGTTTCTTCCCGTAAGCTTGCTTCTGATTTTTTCTAGGGTAAAAGGCTTTACATAGCAGAAGATGGGCACCGGAGGGCCAACAGGGGGCCCAAGAGACAGGGGGCGCGCCCAGTAGGAGGGGGGGCGCCCCTACTCTCTTGGACAGGGTGTGGGCCCCCTCTGGTATTTTCTTCGCTCAATAATTCTTATTAATTCCAAAAACGACTTCCGTGGAGTTTCAGGTTTTTTTGGAGCTGTGGAGAATAGGTTTCCAATATTTGCTCCTTTTCCAGCCAGAATCCAAGCTGCCGGCATTCTCCCTCTTCATGATAAACCTTGTAAAATAATAGAGAATATCCATAAGTATTGTGACATAATGTGTAATAACAGCCCATAATGCAATAAATATCGATATAAAAGCATGATGCAAAATGCATGTATCAACTCCCCCAAGCTTAGACCTCGCTTGTCCTCGAGCGGAAGCCGAAATTGAAAAATATGTCCACATGTTTTGAGATAGAGGTGTCGATAAAAATAAAATACAAACATGAGGGCATCATGATCATTCTTATAACAGCAACATATATATAATTGTCATATGATTTCTCATACTCAAGTAACAATCTATTTACAATGTCAAGTATGGTTCAGAAACTTCATTGAGAACTAGCAAACTATAATCTCAATCATTGAAGCAATTGCAATTTATCATAACATCGGAAAGAGTCAAAGATAGAGCTTTTCAGCAAGTCCACATACTCAACTATCATATAATCTTCTACGATTGCTAACCCTCACGCAATACTTATGGTTATGGAGTTTCAACCGGACACTGAGAAAGATAGGGGCTTATTGTTTCGCCTCCCAACGTATTCACCTTTGGGTGATGTCAACAATAATATTTCATGCTAACTTACATCCAATTGGGTATATATATATATATATATATATATATATATATATATATATATATATATATATATATATATATATATATATATCAAGATCATCCCAACATGAGGTGCTTGCCAAAGGATAAAATGAAAAAGGGAAAGGTGAGGATCACCTTGACTCTCGCATAAAGTAAAAGACATAAAGTAAAAGATAGGCCCTTCGTAGAGGGAAGCAGAGGTTGTCATGTGCTTTTAGGGTTGGATGCACAAAATCTTAATGCAAAAGAATGTCACTTTATATTGCCACTTGTGATATGAACCTTTATTATGCAGTTTGTCGCTTTTATTACTTCCATATCACACGATCGTATAAAGCTTATTTTCTCCGCACTAATAAGACATACATATTTAGAGAACAATTTTTATTGCTTGCAACATGACAACTTACTTGAAGGATATGACTCAATCCATAGGTAGGTATGGTGGACTCTCATGGCAAAACTGGGTTTAAGGATTTTTGGAAGCACAAGTAGTATCTCTACTTGGTGCAAGGAATTTGGCTAGCATGATGGGGACAGGCAAGCTCAACATGTTCGGAAGATCCATGACAATATACTTTAACTGAGATGTGAGAAAACGTAACCCATTACGTTGTCTTCCTTGTCCAACATCAACTCTTTAGCATGTCATACTTTAATGAGTGGTCACAATCATAAAAGATGTCCAAGATAGTATATTTATATGTGAGAACCTCTCTTTCTTTATTACTTCCTATTAATTGCAACGATGACCAAAACTATGTTTGTGAACTCTCAACAACTTTTATGCCTCATACTCTTTATATGTGAAGTCATTACTATCCATAAGATCAATAGAACTCTTTTATTTCTTTTTATTCTTTCTATTTTCTCAAGATCATAGCAAGAAAGCAAAGCCCTTGACTCAACACTAATCTTTATTATAAAGCTCACGGACTTGACTACATAGCGAGATCACAAAGCAAAACTCAAAACAAATTCATACCAAGACTTCAATCTACTAGATCAAGATACTACTAAAAGGATCGAACTAAGAAAAATGGTAAAGATAGGAGTGTGATGGTGATACGATACCGGGGCACCTCCCCCAAGCTTGGAAGTTGCCAAGGGGAGTGCCCATACCCAGGTGATTATGTCCTCGGAGGTGGTGAAGAAGGAGTTGTTGATGATGTAGACTTCTTCCTCAATTTACGCTTGAGGATAGCATTTTCCTCCTTTAGATCACCGATCTCCTGCTCCAGGCTTAATATTCTTTCACATAGTTCCTATTTGTTTTCATGTAAGAGACGAAAAAGGATAAACTCGATCTTTTTCTTCTTTGCTCTATCAGGGAGGCTTGGCTTTTTAAACTCCACATACATGTCCCTGTGTTGAGGAAATGGGGCTTCATCTTCATCTGAGCTCGTCTCCTCCTTTCCCTTTGGCTCATAGTCTTCTTCTTCCTCGGTGGTCCAGCCACCATGCTCTAAGTCCCTATAGGTCTTAGGGTCTACAAGGTAATTGGCCCCATAGCTTTCTCCCTATGAATCCTGGGAAGATATATTACTCTAATCTGCGGCAGAAACAACCCGAAACAAAGACAGAATTTTTTTGCGTGATACGGTGGTCGAAACCTACGGGAGATTATATAATGAATTTTTACCGAACAAAAGAAGTAACGTGCAAGAAAATGGAGTGCGGGAGGCACACGAGGTGCCCACGAGACAGGGGGGCGCGCCGAGTAGGGCTGGGCGCGCCCTCCACCCTCGTGGAAGCCTCGTGTCCTTCCCAGATTACTTCTTGCTTTCCAAAATTCAAAAATACTCCAAAACGGAGAAAAATTGCCATTAGAATTGTTTTTGAGTCGGTTTACTTACCGTACCACATACCTATTCCTTTTTGTAGTCTGAAACGTTCTGGAAAGTGTCCCTTATGTATTCCTTCGGGGTTACGGTCTCAATAATATTAGTTTCAACATTGATAGGATTACCTGAGATATAATATTTGATTCTTTGACCGCTCACCACCCTCGGACTTGTGCCTTCGAAGTTGTTGATTTTTATGGGACCGAAACGATAGACCTCCTCGATAACGTAAGGACGTTCCCACTTAGACAGAAGTTTTCCTGGAAAAAATCTTAAACGAGAGTTGAATAGCACCACATAACCACCTAAGTTAAACTCACGCTTTTGTATCCTTTTGCCATGCCATCTTTTAACTTTTTCTTTGAACAGTTTGGCATTCTCATAGGACTGGGTTCTCCATTCATCAAGTGAGCTAATATCAAATAACCTCTTCTCACCGGCAAGTTTGAAGTCATAGTTGAGCTCTTTAATAGCCCAATATGCTTTATGTTCCAGTTCGAGAGGTAAGTGACATTCTTTTCCATAAACCATCTTATATGGAAACATACCCATAGGATTTTTATATGCAGTTCTATAGGCCCATAATGCATCGTCAAGTTTCTTGGACCAATTTTTTCTAGATCTATTGACAGTCTTCTGCAAAATTAATTTGAGCTCTCTATCACTCAACTCAACTTGACCACTAGACTGTGGGTGATAAGGAGGTGCAATTCTATGATTAACATTATACTTAGCAAGCTTCTTACAAAAAGCACCATGAATAAAATGTGAACCACCATCAGTCATGAAATATGCAGGGACTCCAAACCTCAGAAAAATAACTTCTTTAAGCATCTTAATAGAAGTGTTATGATCAGCAGTACTAGTTGGAATAGCTTCTACCCACTTAGTAACGTAATCAACAGCAACTAAAATATGTGTGTATCCATTAGAGGTGGGAAAAGGTCCCATATAATCAAAGCCCCAAACATCAAATGGTTCAATAACAAGAGAATAATTCATAGGCATTTCTTGAAGTCTACTAATATTACCAATTCTTTGATATTCATCACAAGACAAGACAAACTTACGGGCATCTTTGAAGAGAGTAGGCCAATAAATACCGGATTGCAATACCTTATGTGTGGTTCTATCTCCAACGTGGTGTCCTCCGTATGGTTTGGAGTGACACTTGCGTAGGATCTGTTCCTGTTCATGCTCAGGTACACAACATCTAATAGCACCATCTACTCCTTCTTTATAAAGGTGTGGGTCATCCCAGAAGTAATGTCTTAAATCATAAAAGAACTTTTTCTTTTGCTGGTATGTGAAACTAGGTGGTATAAATTTAGCAACAATGTATTTAGCATAATCAGCATACGATGGAGCAGTACGAGAAGCATTAATGACCGCTAATTGTTCATTAGGAAAGCTATTATCAATAGGTAGTGGGTCATCAAGAACATTCTCTAACGTAGACAAGTTGTCTCCAACGGGGTTCTCAGCTCCCTTTCTATCAATAATATGCAAATCAAATTCTCGGAGTAAGAGAACCCATCTAATAAGTCTAGTCTTAGCATCTTTCTTTTCCATAAGATATTTAATAGCAGCATGATCGGTGTGAATAGTAACTTTAGAATCAACAATATAAGGTCTAAACTTATCACATGCAAATACGACTGCTAAGAACTATTTGTCAGTAGTAGCATAATTTCTCTGGGCAGTATCAAGAGTTTTACTAGCATACCGGATAACATTCAATTTCTTATCAACTCTTTGCCCTAGAACAACACCTACAGCATAATCACTAGAATCACACATAATTTCAAAGGGTAAATTCCAATCAGGTGGCTGAACAATAGGCGCAGTGATCAAAGATTTCATAAGTATTTCAAATGCTTCTACACAATCATCATCAAAGACAAAAGGAATATCTTTTTGCAATAAATTAGTCAGAGGCCTAGAGATTTAAGAAAAGTCCTTAATGAATCTCCTATAAAAACCGGCATGACCAAGGAAACTTCGTATACCTTTAATATCCTTGGGACATGGCATCTTTTCAATAGTATCAACTTTAGCTTTATCAACTTCAATACCTCTTTCAGAAATTTTATGCCCCAAGACAATGCCTTCATTAACCATAAAGTGGCACTTTTCCCAATTCAAGACGAGACTAATTTCTTCACATCTCTGCAAAACTCGATCAAGGTTGCTCAAGCAATCATCAAAAAAGTATCCATAAACGGAGAAGTCATCCATGAATACCTCACAAATCTTTTCACAAAAGTCAGAGAATATAGCCATCGTGCATCTTTGAAAGGTAGCAGGTGCATTACATAAACCAAAAGGCATACGTCTATAAGCAAAAGTACCGAAAGGGCAAGTAAAAGTAGTTTTTGATTGATCCTCCACTGACACAGGTATTTGAGAGAAACCAGAATAACCATCTAGAAAGCAGAAAAGTGTATGTTTGGATAGTCTTTCTAGCATTTGATCAATAAAAGGTAAAGGGTAATGATATTTCTTAGTAGCTTTATTTAATTTACAGAAATCAATTACCATCCTATAACCTGTAATAATTCTTTGCGGGATCAATTCATCTTTATCATTAGGAACGACAGTACTACCTCCTTTCTTAGGGACGCAATGGACATGACTTACCCAGTCACTATCAGCAACGGGATATATTATACCTGCCTCAAGGAGCTTTAGTATCTACTTTCTTACCACTTCTTTCATCTTAGGATTTAACTGTCGTTGAGGATCTCTAACTGGTTTGGCATATGTCTCCAATTTTATCTTGTGTTGGCATAGAGTGGGACTAATGTCCTTAAGATCATCTAGGGTATATCCAATAGCAGCACGGTGCTTCTTCAAAGTTTTCAATAATCATTCCTCTTGTTGCTCTGAAAGGTTAGCACTAAAAATAACATGATATATCATCTTTTCATCAAGATAAGCATATTTAAGATTATCAAGTAAAGGTTTGAGCTCAAAGACGGGATCACCCTTGGGTGGAGGGGCATCCCCTAGGATTTCAACAAGTAAGTTGTGTTTTAGAATAGGACCCTGTTGAAGGAATACTTCATCTATTTCCCTTCTTTCATTCATAAACATATCACTTTCATGGTGTAGCAAATATTGTTCTAACGGATCAGTAGGAGGCATGGCAATAGAAGCAAGACCAATAATCTCATCCTTACTAGGCGATTCTTTATCACAGGGTTGTCTACGAAACTTAGCAAAATTAAACTCATGAGACATATACCCCAAGACAATTGTAACAACATCCTTTTCGCAATCAATCCTAGCATTAACAGTATTCAAAAAGGGTCTACCAAATATAATGGGGAAAAAGTCAACTTGTGGGGAACCAAGAACAAGAAAATCAGCGGGATATTTAACTTTTCCACACAAGACTTCAACATCTCTAACAATCCCAACTTGTGAAATAGTATCTCTATTGGCAAGCTTAATAGTAACATCAATACCTTCTAACTCAGCTGGTGCAATATCATGCGTAATTTCATTATATAAGGAAATAGGTATTGCACTAGCACTAGCACCCATATCACATAATCCATGATAACAATGATCTCCTATTTTAACAGAAACAACAGGCATGCCAACAACAGATCTATGTATCTTAGCATCGGGTCTAGCAATATTAGCAGTTTCACCATAGAAGTAAATAACATGCCCATCTATATTATCATCCAAGTGATCTTTAACCATAGCAATACTAGGTTCAACTTTAATTTTCTTAGGAGGTGTATATGTTCTAGTATTACTCTTACGAACAATAGTTGAAGCTTTAGCATGATCCTTTATCCTAACAGGAATAGGTGGTTTCTCAACATAAGTAGTAGGAACAATAGGATCATTATAAGTAATAGTCTTTTCTTCAACTGTAATAGGTGCAACTACCTTTCCTTCAGTGGGAAGATTATATTTAAACCACTTCTCCTTAGGGAGATCAACGTGAGCAGCAAAAGATTCACAAAAAGCAGCTACTATCTCAGAGTCAAGTCCATATTTAGCGCTAAATCCATGAAAAGCATCGGTATCCATAAAAGATTTAACACAATCAAACTTAGGTGTCATACCTGACTCCTTAACATTGTCGGAACCCCAATCTTCAGAGTTGCATTTAATTGTTTCCAATAAATCCCACTTGAATTCAGTAGTCTTCGGCATATAAGAACCAGAACAGGAAGTATCGAGCATGGTCCGATCATTGAGAGAAAGCTGAGCATAAATTTTTTGAATAATCATATCTCTTGAGAGCTCATGATTGGGGCATGACTATAACATTGACTTAAGCCTCCCCCAAGCTTGAGCGATGCTTTCTCCTTCGTGAGGCCAGAAATTATATATGTAATTACGATCACGGTGAACAAGATGCATAGGATAGAACTTCTGGTGAAATTCCAACTTCAATCGTTTATAGTTCCAAGATCCCGTATCATCACATAGCCTATACCATGTCAATGCATCTCGCTTCAAAGATAAAGGGAAGACCTTCCTCTTAACAACATCGTCGGCAATACCTACAAGCTTAAATAATCCACAAACTTCATCCACAAAGATAAGGTGTAAATCGGGATGCAATGTTCCATCTCCTACAAAGGCGCTTCACTCCCCGAAGATTAGCTAGCAGTTTCTCTATCATACCCGAAGGAATATCAAAGTAAACATTTTCAGTAGGTTAAGTAGGTTGAGGAGCAACTCTTTGCTCTACTGGTCGGTGTGAAGATACCCCGAACAAGCCCCTCAAAGGATTAGTTTCCATAGTAACAAGTGACCGAAAATTTCAGCACACTATATAAATGTTTCCTTACCAAGTTCCACTCACCAAAGGCGCTTCACTCCACGGCAACGGCGCCAGAAAAGAGTCTTGATGACCCACAAGTATAGGGGATCTGTTGTAGTCCTTTAGATAAGTAAGAGTGTCGAACCCAACGAGGAGCAGAAGGAAATGACAAGCAGTTCTCATTAAGGTATTCTCTGCAAGCACTGAAATTGTAGGTAACAGATAGTTTTGTGATAAGATAATTTGTAACGGGTAACAAGCAATGAAAGTAAATAAAGTGCAGCAAGGTGGCCCAATCCTTTTTGTAGCAAAGGACAAGCTTGGACAATTTCTTATAATGAGAAAAGCACTCCCGAGGATACATGGGAATTATCGTCAAGCTAGTTTTCATCACGCTCATATGATTTGCGTTCGGTACTTTGATAATTTGATATGTGGGTGGACCGGTGCTTGGGTACTGCCCTTCCTTGGACAAGCATACCACTTATGATTAACCCCTATTGCAGGCATCCGCAACTACAAAAGAAGTATTAAGGTAAACCTAACCATAGCATGAAACTAGTGGATCCAAATCAGCCCCTTACGAAGCAACGCATAAACTAGTGTTTAAGCTTCTGTCACTCTAGCAACCCATCATCTACTTATTACTTCCCAATGCCTTCATCTAGGCCCAAATTATATTGAAGTGTCATGTAGTCGATGTTCACGTAACACCACTAGAGTAGAGACAACATACATCTCATCAAAATATCGAACGAATACCAAATTCACATGACTACTAATAGCAAGACTTCACCCATGTCCTCAGGAACAAGTGCAACTACTCACAAAGCATATTCATGTTCATGATCAGAGGAGTATTAATATGCATTAAGGATCTGAACATATGATCTTCCACCAAGTAAACCAATTAGCATCAACTACAAGGAGTAATCAACACTACTAGCAACCCACAGGTACCAATTTGTGGTTTTGATACAAGATTGGATACAACAGATGAACTAGGGTTTTGAGAGGAAATGGTGCTGGTGAAGATGTTGATGGAGATTGACCCCCTCCCGATGAGAGGATCGTTGGTGATGACGATAGTGATGATTTCCCCCTCCCGGAGGGAAGTTTCCCCGGCAGAACAGCTTCGCTGGAGCCCTAGATTGGTGCCGCCAAGGTTCCGCCTCGTGGCAGCGGAGTTTCGTCCCGTAAGCTTGCTTCTGATTTTTTCTAGGGTAAAAGGCTTTATATAGCAGAAGATGGGCACCGGAGGGCCAACAGGGGGCCCCGGAGACAGGGGACGCGCCTAGTAGGGGGAGCGCCCCCACCCTCCATGCTAGGGTGTGGGCCCACTCTGGTATTTTCTTCACTCAATAATTCCTATTAATTCCAAAAATGACTTCTGTGGAGTTTCAGGATTTTTGGAGCTGTGCAGAATAGGCTTCCAATATTTGCTCCTTTTCCAGCCAGAATCCATGCTGCCGGCATTCTCCCTCTTCATGATAAACCTTGTAAAATAAGAGAGAATAGCCATAAGTATTGTGACATAATGTGTAATAACAACCCATAATGCAATAAATATTGATATAATAGCATGATGCAAAATGGATGTATTAATCATAACACCTCAATTAAGATGCTTAAAGAAGTTATTTTTTCGAGGTTTGGAGTCCCTAGATACCTGATGACTGATGGTGGTCCACATTTTATTCATGGTGCTTTTCGTAAATGGCTTGCTATGTATGATGTTAATCATAGAATTGCATCTCCATATCACCCGCAGTCTAGTGGTCAAGTAGAACGTAGTAATAGAGAGCTCAAGTTAATTTTGCAGAAGACTGTTAATAGATCTTGAAAGAATTGGTCCAAGAAACTTGATGATGCATTATGGTCTTATAGAACTGCATATAAAAATTCTATGGGTATGTCTCCATATAAAATGGCTTATGGAAAAGCATGTCACTTACCTCTCGAACTAGAAAATAAGGCATATTGCCCGATTAAAGAGCTCAATTATGACTTCAACCTTGCCATTGAGAAGAGGTTATTTGACATTACTCACATGATGAATGGAGAACTCAAGCCTATGAGAATGCCAAACTGTTTAAAGAAAAGGTTAAAATATCGCATGACAAAAGGATACAAAACACTACAAAAAAAGACACATCCGTGACATTTTGGGCCGAACGAAAAAAAATTATGTTCATACATATGACACTTCTATGACGATAATTGTGAAAAAACCCGGTATCATCATAGATGTGGTGGGCTCCTACTTCTATGACAAAAAATCATGACAGAAAATGGGCTTTTCGTCCAAGGCGGGCCGGAGACGCAGCTGCATGACATTCTTTGGGCCGTCCATGACGGGAAAAACCGCGGTAGAAGCGAGGGCGAGGAAAATTTTGGGTAGTTCCCGGTTACGGTGGGAGGTCGGGTGCCGAGCGATGCGCCTTTCTCTCATACACGTACGCGCGTGTGTCCGAGATGTTGGATCTAACTGAACCCGGGCGAGGCGTTGGGCTCTAACTGAACCCAAGCGATTGCACTGTAGGCTACGCATCACTGAACCCGAGCGATCGATGGATAGCTGTTAACTGAACCCGATTGAGCGATTCCTTCGCTACTGCTACTAATTGAAGCCGATCGATTGGATGAACAGTGAGCGTTGTGGGGGGGGGGGGTGGATGAACAGTGAGCGATGGCGTTGCCTCTGGATGAACAGGACCCCATGGTGTGGAGGGCTGGATGAACAGTGGACGGTGGAGGGCTGCCCGTGGAGGGGTGGTTGAACAGTACCCGGTGGAGTAGCGCGTGGTGGAGGCTGGATGAATAGGAGCCCTTGGAGGCTGGAGGAGGTCGACGGTAGCCCATGGAGGCTGGAG
The DNA here is from genome assembly GCA_021437245.1 of Aegilops speltoides. Lineage (NCBI taxonomy): Eukaryota > Viridiplantae > Streptophyta > Magnoliopsida > Poales > Poaceae > Aegilops > Aegilops speltoides. The sequence goes on along the minus strand of CM038144.1, from coordinate 407,814,487 downwards.
GAGGTCGATGGTGGAGATGAACAGTATCCCGTGGAGTCCCGTTTTGCGGTACGCCACATCCCTCCCGATCAACAGGACCCCCGTTTTGACCGTAGCGCTCCAACACAAGTCCGTTTCGTCCATTTTGCGGTACGCCACACCCCTCCCGATCAACAGGACCCCCGTTTCGACCATAGGAGGTCCGTTTCCTCCGTTTTGCGGTACGCCACACCCTTCCCGATCAACAGGGACCCCGTTTCAACCGTAGGAGGTCTGTTTCATCCGTTTTGCGGTACGCCACACCCCTCCCGATCAACAAGGCCCCCGTTTTGATCATAGGAGGTTCGTTTCCTCCATTTTGCGGTAGGCCACACCCCTCCCGATTAATAGGACCCCATTTCGAACGTGGCCGGTCGAACACAAGGCCGTTTCCTCCGTCCTGCGGTACGCCAGGCCTCGTTTCCATTGGCTGTTCCGTCCAAGCCCTCCCGATGAACACGACGACGCATTCCGTTCCGACCCAGCCGGTTGGCTCCCCATGAGCACGACGACGACACTATTTATCCGTTCCGACCTAGCCATGTACACGAGCCTGGCCGTACGTATGCGCGAGTAGGCGTTCGAGACCCTGCCCGTATGTACGTATGTGGCTGTATTTCTTTCTTGCACCCTGGCCGCTGTACGTACGTGTACATGCTACGTGCGCACATCTACTATGACACGTGCGCGCCTCTACAACGACCAGTATGTACGTACACGTTCGCGACCAGAATGACAACGGTACGTACGCTTCGACCAGGTGAGTCCCGACGGTCAGGCACTTCCTTGCGTGCAAAGATGTAGCTGGTGGGTCCCAGCAGTCAGGGGGGCGAATCGTTTTTTTTGCCCGGACGCACTTCCTTGCGTGCGAAGATGTAGCTGGTGGGTTCCAGCAGTCGGGGGGCGAATCGTTTTTTTGCCCGGACGCACTACCTTGTGTGCGAAGATGTAGCTGGTGGGGCCCAGAAGTCAGGGGGAAACGTTTTTTCGCAAAATACAGTGGCCCGTCCGATGGGTCCCAGCTGTCAGGTGGAGGAATCATTATTTTCCGCGTAATAAGGAGGCACTTCCTTGCTACGGCCGTGGACCCAGCTATCAGCCTCTCCACGTACAGTCCACGTCCGATGGAAGTCGTTACTTGACCATGTTGACCACGCCGCGCCGAGAGCACTAGGGCGGTGGACGACGTCGAGGCCTAGGAAGGGGACGACGGGGAGCCAGGGAAGACGCGGCAAGAGAAGCCAGCGGAAAAAGTACGAGAGGTTCACCGTTCGGCTGCGGTGTGAGGCTGCCGTCACCGCAGGGCCTGGCCAGCGGTGGGAATAGTAGGGGCGGTGAGGCCTCCGCGGCAGCATAGTTGGCCACGGGAGGTAGGAGCATGTGGCACGACCAGTGCTGCTTTGGGCGGCTGGAGCAAGAAAACCAGAGATTGAAGAAGCACTACGGCCGTTGGATGGACATCGTACAGTCACTTGAGCTAGAATCGTTCATATTGACTAAAGTTGACAAAGGCCCCCATCCCAGTCAAATTAGTAGGCCGATAAGTCAGCCTCCCACCATGGTGGGTCCCAGCTAGCAGGGGGAGTATTCCTTTTTTGTGCGTAATAAGGAGGCACTTCCGGTGGGTTCGAGTTAACAGCGGGGTGAACGTTTTTTTTCGCGAAATACGGTGGCCCGTCCTATGGGTCCCAGCAGTCAGGGGGGAAACCATTTTTTAGCGAAATAAGGTGGCCCGTCTGGTGGGTCCCTGCTGTCAGGTGGAGGAATAATTATTTTGCGCGTAATAAGGAGGCACTTCCTTGCGGCCGCCTGGACCCAGCTGTCAGTCTCTCCACGTACGGTACTCTTCCGATGGAAGTCGGTCGTTGACCATGTTGACCACGCCGCGCCGAGAGCACCAGGGCGGTGGTCTGGACAACGGCGAGGCCTAGGAAGGGGATGATGCGGAGCAGGGGAAGACGCAGCAGTGGAAGCCGGCGCGGAGAGGAGTATGAGGGTTCACTGGTTCGGCTGCGGTGTGAGGCTGCCGTCGCCACAGAATAACAGGGGGTGTGGCTGAGTAGAGGGATGGCCTGGCCAGCGGTGGGAGTAGTATGGGGCGGTGAGGCCTCTGCGGCATCACAGCCGGCCACGAGAGGCAGGAGCACGCGACACGACCGGCGCTGCTTTGGGCGGCTGGAGCAATAAGACCAGAGGTTGAAGAAGCACTACGGCCGTTGGATGGACATCGTACGATCACTGCAGCTAGAATCGTTTATGTTGACTAAGTTGACAAAGCCCTTGGTATGCGTCAACTTACTAGGCCCACAGCTCGGATTTGGCAGGGAACATATAGCCCATTTGCGATTTGTAAGAATATACAGCCCATTTTTTAATTCTAATAGAATTTACTACAACCCATTTACAGTTTGTTAAAAGTAGAGGCCAACTTCTAGCTAGGACAACGATTAATAATTTCAAACAACCGCTCAAAACAGAATTCAAAAAAAATTCCCTCATTTTGATGGGATCCGAAATATTTTTATCTGAAATTTTGAGTCAGGTTAAATATAATTTCAAAATAAAGTTGTATTACGTTAAAATCCAACGAAATATTGCGCGCGCAACAAATAATGAAATTAAAATTTTCAAATTCCAAAAATAATATATTTTTTAAACTAATTACGTGTTTGGTGCATACTAACTGCCTAGTTATTATAATTACATCCCATTTATTATTTCTTAAAGTCTTTTTCTTTCTTAAGCCTAATGCATACCTCCTAGGAAAGTTTGCAGCCAAGCGTGGCGGAGAATAACAAGTTGACCCGGATATTGTGTACAACTGTTGGCCCAGTTGCATTGCTGATGTTGAAAAAAAGGCATGTGTAGTACAGTACAACCTAACATGGTTACTCAACCCACATTCAACGACGTCGGAATGGCCCAAACAAGGCTTCTGTACAACTTTTTGAAGTCACTGAGCTCAATTAATAACTTAAGAAAAAAGTTAGATTACAGTGGAACCTAATTAAAAGTTGTCACGAGCAAATAAGTAATTCAACGGGTACCACTTGTGCGTGTGTGTGTGTGTGTGTGTGTGCGCACGTGTGTGTGTGTGTTAGAGAGAGAGAGAGAGAGAGAGAGAGAGAGACCCATCGGTCGATGCTCGTAAATACATCTGTCAGCCATATGCATTGCTGATGCTCAGTAAAAACTTATATAGTTGACACAATCATATAGAACATCATATCACACTGAACTTGCATACAAAAATTTCACACAGGCGGCACAATCAGGATGGAAGAAGTGGATCGCTACGGGAAGGGCTATGTTGAAACCAACGAAGTCGTACATAACGGTTCATCGTCTTGATCAATGACTGGGAAATATCTTGAAAGCTGTGCAAAGAAAACCGACAGACAACACAATAAGTTCTGCTAGCACATTAAGTTGACGTATCGCCCTTTCTAAAAAAAGTTCAGGTACAAAATTAGAACAGGTCACAATCAAATGTACTGGCATATCAGTGCTTCACACCCATAGCTCGGATTTAACTAGTATCTGACAAGATTCAGTTATTATGTCAAATTAGAGCAAATCTAGGCAGCCAACCCTGCCTCTTCTCCCAAAGAAGCAGTGGCCTCCGCCGCGCGATGGAGTATGCCCTGTGCCATCCATCATTCCGAGCAACACGGGCAAAGTCTGACGCTGACTCCTGTAATGGACGTCGTCGACGGACCTTGGGACTAGCGGCGGCGGCAGGACTTCGATTGATGGATTGACCACTTCTTCGACATGCACGAACACTCGATACAGGTACATCCCTAACGTGGTCCATGGCGGCCTTGGTGGCGATGAATAGTACAACCCCGGTTCCGGCACCGATATCTCAACATTAATCGCCTTCGGTATGGTGGACGGCTTCTTCATCCATGCCAAAACCGTCAGAGCCCAGCTGTCTGGAGGAACAAACACATTTACGATCTCACCTCCAAGGTCGCTGATAAGCGCGTTCATGGTCTCGCTGTTACAAGCACGTAGAGGCATGCCGTGGAAGGTAAGCTTTGTTAAACACTCAAGCTCAGAGGGCATCGATCCCCATCCTGGGTGCCACCGGGCAAAGCTCACCAGCGCGCCATCGCAGAAGAAACGCCGGGAAGATTCAAACACACGACTGCAGTCGAAAGTTGTCCGGAACCTGATGAAGAAATCAGCCGGTGGCGGACAAACTTTGATGAGCAAGTCACTTATTTGGATGCCGTGCGCAACGCCAAGAGCTTTGACAAGGTCGTCCGGCGAGACGGGAGGCCAGTCGCCGTTGATGGTTACCATCAGCACTTTGCCGGCAAACTGGTCGTCAAGCGCCGCCATGCCACTGTTGAGCGACAACACGCAGCTACCGAAGGCAGGACAAACCTCAGGATCTCTGGCTCAGAGATCCGCGTTGACCGGTGAAATGATAGTGCGCTTGAGTACGGGGAGTACAGGAGGGGGATTTGGTGGAACTGGAGTAGGAATCAAGATTCCAGAGGTGGGGGAGGGGCGGGAGACTGGGGATGGAAAGGTAGCATGAATTTCGAGCACGCGCCAATATGCTCTCGGTGCACAAGCGCATGAAAACAACGGTGGCGCCCACATGTCGGCCTAAGAGTTCTTATTCTTTATTTTTTGGAGAGCCCGGCCTTTTTGTCAGGATCTTTTGAGAGCCTGGCCTGAGAGTCATAATTGACCTGTTTGGCATTGCGTTACTACTCGGCCCATATTCAACGACACCTCACTGGCCCAAACAAGTGTACATCATCGAAAAGACACTGAGCTCAAAATATGTAACTTGAAAAATAGGAGATATACTCTGAACTCTGGAGAATGGTGATGCCCTCATTTAGCGCACCAGTAGTTCGAGACAATAAATAGTTCGAGACAACGATATATACAACATTCAAACACTAACTAGTGACTACTACTGACATAAATAGCAAGACATGATAGTTCATAAGAAGTCTTGCTACACCACCAAAACGCACCCATCTGCAGCGCTCAGACTCTCATGTCATTCTAAACAGAAGCAACTATTACATAGTAAGAGTGACATAGAGGAGGATGACCAAATGACAAGGAATATGCATAACAAAAGAAAGAACTACCCATCCAGAACCAGTAGCAAAGATAACAAAGTCATTCGAAGAGATGATCCAACACCATCATAATTTGCAGCCCCGCTTCAGCGACCAGTGATCCGGAGACAACAGTACTCCACCCTTTCAATGCAACAGCCCAGTTACCTATCTACCTGAAGGCTTGAACCACATCACTGCCTGTCGTAATTGAGACATCCAAGGATCAAAGTTAATCTGGATGCCTTTGTCATTCTCACCATCTTTTGGCTGCAGGCTGTATCGTTGACAATCAGGAGAGTTTGCTCCCGAACTCCTAGGGCTCGCCACGTAGACACAGTTTTCCATAGCAAACAGAGCCTCTCTGCCATCAAGGTCCTTGCCAACGGTGATCTCCTGGTTAATCGGATAATTGAATCCGAGAAACAGAGAGTGTGAACCAAGGCTGTTTACCCGCCTCCAACTAAAAAATCCTAAAGGACCCAACAAGATGTATCCTGCTCATAGACGTAACAGCCATTGTCCGGATACTCACGTATTACACGGTGCTTGTATATAGTGGTTTTTTTTGCAATATAACTTTTTCGGCTCATGTGTCCGAATGATCATTAGTCTTTTGCCGTCGTCTGATCAAGCGAGGAACCAGTTGTGCTTCCCTGTTTTTGGCAAAGGTGGTGTGATTACAAAGGGCAGTAACTGTAGGGACACTGCATCATGTCAAAAAGGACAGGCATTGTTAATGTAAGATCAGCATTGTTCAGAGTATGAGTAGGATAATGCAAGAAACAGCATTGATATGTCCCTGTTGGAACTATGAGGAAAATACAGGGAAATGTATACTGGGTTCAAAAATATAGAAGTGCCATGCATGGTTATACTCATGTTATCTCGCAATCGATTCTTCACAGGAGACTACCATGTCATGCATGTTATGTAATCATGTTCTGTCCTCACAAACAAATTCTTCAAGGTAACTAACAGACCATGCATTGTTATATACTCGTGTTCTGTGGGCAAAAATTTTGTGAGGATATTATTCTAGCCATTGATTGCTGAAGGGCGGATATAGGTATGTACACATGGTAAGCATTGCAGGATTTCACTACTTCCAAATATAGAGTTCTCCATATGCACATTTACTTCCCTATTGTATGATTAGATGAAACCAACAGTGTGGTGCATGTTTCTACATCATGAAAATGAGGAAACTAACACGGCCATTGATACACACTCATATTTAGTAGTAGTATATAGATTACTGTAAAATAAGGATAATATCCATATATTCCTAACCGTTTGATTATTCATGGTACAAATTGGCTGTAATGACATGGTCACAATCGCATGAATTAACTCATTCCAAATATAGCTGATTTACGGCGTGTCTAATACATTGCCATAGTTCTACTCAAATTCTGCTCAAACAGGGATAAGCCAATCATCACAAAAAGTTCAAACAGTGTCATGGCGTCATCATTAACATGAGACGGAAACAACTTACACGTGTCGTCCCAGCAATACGTGGTGCCATCTGCTTTGTCGATCGCGTAGATGATGCCATTGTGTTCAATAGGATCACAGAAGTGTGTATCAGCTTTGTCGATGATCCACTACGAGCCGAGTTGTCTCCACCTAAAGAAGGCACTGGCGTAAAGATAGGCGAGTCCGCGGTCGAACAAGGCAATTAGCTTGAAGTCAACATAATTCGCATGTCGTGTGGGCAATTGGCAAATTACAATCTTCTGCAAAAAACAAGGTCCCTCCAACTGACGTAGTAATCTAGATGACTTGGACCGCGATGGTAATACTCTCTATAATCCAACGGAGGAAGGATAATCTCATGGGAGGTATGGAAGTTCACGAGCACCAACTTTTTACCGTCTTCTCTGAAGGCAGCCATCCAGTGGGAGTTCATGCCGACCTAGTAGATACCTGCCAAGAAGTTTCGGGCGATGGTGGTCGGATCGATGTCGAGGGAAATGATGTACGGCGACCCACTACATACCTGCAAAGAAGTTTTGGCTAATGGAGATCAGATTGAAGTCGATGGGCATCATGTACGCCTCCATATCATGCTGAGCCAATCTCGCAAGACCAGATAGCAGCAAGCAGGGTGTCTTGAAAAGCTTAGGCCTCGCTTCGACGATGGCTGTGTGCATGTCCCTCGAGCATGCAGCCAGCCGCAGGGCGCTCAACATATCCATACACGAACAACAGAGGTCGAGGATGTCACTAGGGAGATTGCTCCAACCGCGGCTCATATGGATGCTGCGTGGTTCACGTTCGGCCATGGTGGAGTTTGGAAGGGGGCTTGATTTACGGGGGAGAAGGATGTCGGTGCTGGAGCGGCTAGCGAGGGAATAGTGGTACTGGGGGAGGCGAGTGAGGCGACGGTACACAGGGGCACAGTGAGATGGAGACGGAGATGGAGACGGAGAAGGAGATGGAGATGGAGTGGTGCTATGGGAGTGGAGAGGGAGACGAGGCGAGGCGCCAATGTGCTGTACAGCGGCGGTGACAGACTGCATAGTGCACAGGGTGAGGCTAACCTTGGTAACCCGAACACGCCGCCTGGACTAGTGTTAGGCGTAGGGTGTTGTCACTTCACTGTGAGGACCGGATGAATATTATTTTTACCATCACTGCGTAGGGTGTTGTCACTACTACTACTACTACTAGTAGTAGTAGGAACATGAGTACTCCAGTATTGTATAGCGGAAATAGGTCTCCCGTGCTAGCATGCCTGTTCACTTCATCGTTCAGGTATCATCCATATTGCTAGCAGAACCAAATTCTCGTGCGTGGCCAATCAACGCCCTGCCGCGATGCATGCAGTAGTCGTTCTGGTGCATCAAGGACGGCATGCAGATCGTTCCACACTTGAGAAGAGGAAAAATGGAAAGGTAGAACGCGGCAGCATAGGAAGAGAATGCTGGCTAACGAGGCTGGGAGGGGATCGAGCAGGAAGTTAATGCTCCACGCCTAAAGGTTTTGGGAAAACCTGATTTTCATAAGGTGACTTTTACTCACCTAAACGGAGGGAGTTTTCCTTAACCAGAAAATGTTGTATCTCCCACTCATGCGCTAAAAAAAGCTATGACACGTTTTATTATCTGTTTTCATAGGTCCCACCTATCAGGAAGGATGGGCACGTACACGAACAGGTACGACTCATCAGTCTACCCGCATAGCCTTTTCATTTAGTCTACCTAGCCGTCTAATCAACTGCCTGCATGCCACTTCTCCCATTTACTTCTCCATCGGGAACCGATTCTCCTCGGCTTCTTCACCTCCCCTTCGTCTTCATTTGCATCCAAACCCCACTGCGTTCACATTGTTTTATCGTATTTAAATAATCATCTACTACTTTAGTTAGGCTAGCCATCTAATCCTAATTCTCCAAACCATAGCCCTCCATTCCAGCGGTTCCAAATGGCGAAAGAGATCGAGATGAAGGTTTTTAGCGTCCAACATGTCCTCGTCGAAGGCTCGATGCGCATAGTTGCCACCGTCACCGTCCACCCAAGGGTTTTTCGGCAGTGGATCAACAATGTATCCAACTCCCTCAAAATGGTAGAGACGAGGGTCATCGGTCTCGACGCAGAGTACACGGAGCGTGCCCCTGGGAAGATCCAGCGCGTCGCCGTCCTTCAGCTGTGCCTCGAAGATGATGTTTTGGTATACCACATCATACACTCGCCCTCCATACCAGGTGAGGTTCATGATTTCTTGTCTCGGGAGGACGTATACTTCTATGGGCCAGCCATCGAAGGGAACAAACAGAAGCTGGAGCCGTACAACCTTGATTTGAAAAGCATCGCTGACCTACAAACCAGAATCAAAATTCCTGTAGAAGATTGTGATAAACAGACACCATCCCTCTTCGACGTAGCAAATTATGTGCTCGGTACAAATCTTCAGAATGGTGACGAGACGGTGGCATTAAGGTCGTCTGGATGGGAGAATTATCCCTTGACGTACGAGCGGATAAAATTATGCTGCCCTCGATGCCCGTGTGAGTTTCGAGATAGCTGCAAGGTCTAAAGAGCCTGTTGCAAAGCCGTCTCCCACAAAGAATGAGAACAAGAAGAGGAAGAAGAAGAATGAGAACAACAACAACAACAACAACAACAACAACAACAACAACAACAACAACAACAACAACAACAACAACAACAACAACAACAACAACAACAACAACAACAACAACAACAACAACAAGAATAAGAACAAGAAGAAGAAGAAGAAGAAGAAGAAGAAGAAGAAGAAGAAGAAGAAGAAGAAGAAGAAGAAGAAGAAGAAGAAGAAGAAGAGGAAGAAGAAGAATGAGAAGAAGAAGAAGAAGAAGAAGAAGAAGAAGAAGAAGAAGAAGAAGAAGAAGAAGAAGAAGAAGAAGAAGAAGAAGAAGAAGAAGAAGAAGAAGAAGAAGAAGAAGAAGAAGAAGAAGAAGAAGAAGAGGAGGAGGAGGGAAGAAGAAGAAGAAGAAGAAGAAGAAGAAGAAGAAGAAGAAGAAGAAGAAGAAGAAGAAGAAGAAGAAGAAGAAGAAGAAGAAGAAGAAGAAGAAGAAGAAGAAGAAGAAGAAAAGAAGAAGAAGAAGAAAAGAAGAAGAAGAAGAAGAAGAAGAAGAAGAAGAAGAAGAAAAGGCCGCACCAGCAGGAGGGCATTATGGATGGATGAACTATTTCCTCTCTTGTAAAAAAAAAATCTCTCTCGGTGTATATCGATATAGATGGACTATTTCGATGGTGTGCATGTCTTTGGAATAGAGTAGTAGCGTGGGTCCGCTTGACTACAAGGAACTATTTATCCGCATATATAGCTTTCTCTGCTACTCCTTCCAGTGATCGATATGCAGTGCATGTGTCCGTAGACATGACAGCTTGTCAATGGAAATTCAACTACGGCGACCATCACGTTTCATCTCGCGATTCCCACGGCGCCTGTCCAACCCACGGCACCACGCCCCCCGACGTGCGCCTCACCCCTCTCGGCCGCACCGCCCCTCTACCTTTGTGTGCATGACATGTGGGCCACCTAAAATGCGGCGAGCATCAAGTTTCTACCACAGCCACACGCGATTCCCACGACACCGCCCGAACCCATGAAACCACACGTCCCCGACCTGCGGCTCACCCCTCTTGGCCCCACTGCCCCTCTGCCTTCGGGAGCATTACATGTGGACCAGTCACCTATCGGGTCCACATGTTATTGAGTCAAAGGTAGGTGCAGAAGCTGCAAGCTCAGTCCAGCGGCCCCGAGAGGAAATGTAACTCTGTGCGGGGCTTATGGTGCTCCCGCAGCACGAACTCGTGCCAAACTCAAGATTTGTTTCTTTACTATACATGCACGCAACGATTAATGGACATTGTAATCTCAACATGTGATGGGGAGCTCTAAATTTGAATTTGAAACTTATAAAACGAAAAGATTCAAAACAAATAAACTGGGAGAGAGGGAGTATATCGTAGGATGTGTCCTGTACAAAATAAGTCCCCTAGTTTGTCACCGCGAAGATGCGGTTAGAAAGGAGCACATCGTCTTCCTACTCGTATGGCAACAAATCAGCCGCAGACAGCATGGTCCGCCTTTGTCCGCCATGTGCAAGGTTCGTGCTATCTCATTCAATCTCACCGTGGTTCCATCGTACCAATTCATGCGGTGGCCCGTTGCATGGCTGATCCCAATGTTGGACAAAGGTTCTACGGGAACGGTGTCACCGTTGTAAATGTTGTGCAAATTTATGTTGGTAGCCCCCCGTACATATGCAAGACAATCTCCACTAGCACCGAGCCTAACCTGTGAAACAGTGGGCAGGGGGAGAATTAGGAAATGAACACGGAAGTAGTCTTTAGAATGCATTTACTACGTGATCAAACTCATCTTACCTGCTCATCAGAGGAAATCCGAGTGCCCCTCAATGTCGGCATCTCAAGGGGTGTCAACTTGCAACTACGGCCACGCCGCGCTAGAGAGACCCCCAAGGAAACATCCTCGTGCGTTCCACGGAACATCAAGATGCATTTGTATGAATAGTTTATCTTGTGAGAGAAAAGGATGAACGAGGGAAGGCCTCTAGAGATAGAGATGGACACTACTACTACCAATGTGCTGGCCCGTGCGTTGCAATGGATCCAAAGCAGTGGAATAATACTTGTTCACGTTCTTGAAATATAAACACTCTAGTTTTGATATACATGTGTCAGCAGACATGACAGCTTGTCCATGGAAATTGAACCACGGCGACCATCACGTTTCTTCTTTCTACCACTGCCACACCCACACGCGATTCCCACGACGCCGCTCCAACCCACGGCACGACGTCCCCCGACATGGACATGGATCCTCTAACGTGGTTATCACTGCCTTGCCCTACCTTTTCTTTGCTGACAGGTGGGACCCACGCTTATGGGTCCCACATGTCAGTGACAGAATGGTAGGATTGTTTGTGTTATGGGATCCTCATCCCCCTGACGTGCCCCTCATCCCTCTCGGCCCCACCGCTCCTCTCCCTTTGTGTGCATGACATGCGGGCCAGCTGAACTGCGACGACCATCAACTTTCTACCACAGACACACCCGATTGGACGCGGTTTGCCTCCTCCGCTGCTGTGCTCCGATCCGTACTCCCGCACCATCGAATTTTCATCCAGCGGCTGTGACACATTTCGTCCCGGGCATCAATCCTCTGCTAGAGTACTTATGTTCTACATGTAGTACCTGCCAGTGTGGCCATCTACGCCTCATAACGCCCCGACACCCAGCTGTGGCACCCTCGTCACGGCCACGCCACCACTAGCTGGTTCATCTCGAACGAATGAGATGCAAACCACGCCACCACCATGAGAATGACATGTGGGCCAGCTGCATTTAAGGTCCGCATGTCATTGACTCATAGGCCGGGCACTAAGCCACTGAAGTTTGGTCCCGTGGGCCCCGAGAGGGAAATGTAACTCCTGCGGTAGGCCTTGTGGTGCTCCTGCAGTACGAGCTCGTGCGAAAACTGGAATTTGTTTCTTACTACTACCAACTAGTACTAGTAAGGTACACATGCATTGCACGCATGAGATTCTGGTGGTTTGTGCATTATGCTTCTACATGTGGAGTTTTTTGGATTCTAACATGTGGCAAAATCTGGTGGAATGTAAGGTTAGGCAAGTTTGATTAACTTAGGTGAGTGTTTGGTTCAAGCCACACCTTAGGCAAGCCACACTAAGGCCCCACAGGACATACTCACAAGAAATGTGGCAAGATTCCCTTAGGCTTTCCAACTTGTGGCTCTCATTTTGAAGAACTAATAACTTTGCCTAAGCTTAGTTGTGGCAAAGTTAGTCATGAATTAAGTTCAACCATGGAGTCTTCTAGATTATACATGTGGCAGAATCTGGTGGATGATATCCAACGGCCAGTAGTGCTCGGATTTGCCATCTTTTTGCCGTCGGATTGGCTTCATCCAACGACCAACTTTCAAAGTTTTTCACACACTATATAGGGGGTATAGATATAGATGAGCCGGTCCGTTGCAATGGATCCAAAGTATATCTATTTAGTGGAGTGCACTCTAAACACGTTATCTATTTATTTTTCTCTAACCTTCTGTAGCCATGCAACCAAGACACATAAGCTTCATGGGTGCCCCCACATCATATTATTCATACTACGTTGATTGAAAAAATGATAAATCACCCAAAACAAGATCTTCCCGTTTTTTTGTTCCTACGATGTTGTGTCGTGCACGTACCTACTAGTTGTATAGTGGTAGTACTAGTAACATAGTATTAGGAGTAAAAACTTGGTACTAGTAGGAGTAGTACTAGTACGGAATGCTCCTACTCTATCAACGAGCCCCGTCTGACACCGAATTTCTTGGCTTCCGTGCTACAGCTAGATCTTTCCCTCGTTTCTGTTTTCCAACCCGGCGGCGGGCGTGGTGTCGGTTTGCTCAATGGCGGTCCCACATGAAAGTGAAAGTGCTAGGCAACACGCCTTCCCTAAGCCATGTGTCGTGCCGGATGGGCCGTGGAGTACTCCCGATTCCCGGGCGTGTGGGGGTGCGACGCGAACGCGGCAGGCCTTTTCCTTTTACTAGCAATGTGCCCGTGCGTTGTGACGGATCCAAAGTAGTAGAATAGTAGTATTTGTTCACAAACTTGAAAGAAATCACTATTGTTTTGATATACTCCTAATATATTACTCCCTCCGTTCCTAAATATTTGTCTTTTTTGAGATTTCAAATGGACTATCACATATGGATTATATAGACATATTCTAGTGTTTGTAGCAAGATGCCCCCGCGTTGCATGAAGTTGATGGAAAAGGTAAGCACAACTTATAAATTGACGGATGGAGTATGCTACCTCTTGAGCACTGCGTTGGATTTCCCCAAAGAGGAGAGGATGATGCAGCAAAGTAGCATAAGTATTTCCCTCAGTTTTTGAGAACCAAGGTATCAATCCAGTAGGAGACCACGCACAAGTCCCTCGTACCTACACAAAACGATAGCTCCTTGCAACCAACGCGATTAGGGGTTGTCAATCCCTTCACGATCACTTACGAGAGTGAGATCTGATAGAGATGATAAATAATATTTTTGGTATTTTTGGTATAAAGATGCAAAGTGAAAATGAAAAGGCAAAGTAAAAACAAAGCAAGTAATAAAGTAGTAGAGATTGATATGATGAGAATAGACCCGGGGGCCATAGGTTTCACTAGTGGCTTCTCTCAAGAGCATAGATATTCTACGGTGGGTGAACAAATTACGGTTGAGCAATTGACAGAATTGAGCATAGTTATGAGTATATCTAGGTATGATCATGTATATAGGCATCACGTCCCAGACAAGTAGATCGAAACGATTCTGCATCTACTACAATTACTCCACTCATCGACCGCTATCCAGCATGCATCTAGAGTATTAAGTTAAAAACAGAGTAACGCCTTAAGCAAGATGACATGATGTAGAGGGATAAATTCATGCAATATGATAAAAAACCCCATCTTGTTATCCTCGATGGCAACAATACAATACGTGCCTTGCTGCCCCTTCTGGCACTAGGAAAGGACACTGCAAGATTGAACCCCAAGCTAAACACTTCTCCCATTGCAAGAACTACCAATCTAGTTGGCCCAACCAAATGGATAATTCGAAGAGACTTGCAAAGATAACTCAATCATACATAAAAGAATTCAGAGAAGATTCAAATATTATTCATAGATAAGCTAGATCATAAACCCACAATTCATCGATCTCAACAAACAAACCGCAAAAAGAAGATTACATCGAATAGATCTCCACGAGAGAGGGGGAGAACATTGTATTGAGATCCAAAAAGAGAGAAGAAGCCATCTAGCTACTAGCTATGGACCCGAAGGTCTGAAGTAAACTACTCACACTTCATCGCAGGGACTATGGTGTTGATGTAGAAGACCTCCGTGGTGGATGCCCCCTCCGGCGGAGCTCCGGAACAGGCCCCAAGATGGGATCTCGTGGATACAGAAGGTTGCGGCGGTGGAATTAGGTTTTTGGCTCCTGTTCTGATCGTTTGGGGATACGTAGGTATATACAAGAGGAAGGAGTACGTCGGTGGAGCAACAGGGGGGCCACGAGGCAGGGGGCGCGCCCTAGGGGGGGCGCCCCCACCCTCGTAACCGCCTCTGTTGTTCCTTGGAGAAGGGTCCAAGTCTCCTAGATCACGTTCGGTGAGAAAATCACGTTCCCGAAAGTTTCATTCCGTTTGGACTCCGTTTGATATTCCGTCTCTTCGAAACACTGAAATAGACAAAAAACAACAGTTCTGGGCTGGGCCTCCGGTTAATAGGTTAGTCCCAAAAATAATATAAAAGTGGAAAATAAAGCCCAATATAGTCCAGAACAGTAGATAAAGTAGCATGGAGCAGTCAAAAATTATAGATACGTTGGAGACATATCAGGCATCCCCAAGCTTAATTCCTGCTCGTCCTCAAGTAGGTAAATGATAAAAAAAGAATTTTTGATGCGGAGTGATACTTTGGCATAATTTCAATGTAAATCTTCTTAATTGTGGCATGAATATTCAGATCCGAAATATTCAAGACAAAAGTTCATATTGACATAAAAAAATACTTCAAGCATACTAATCAAAGCAATCATGTCTTCTCAAAATAGCATGGCAAAAGAAAGTTCATCCTTACAAAATCATATAGTTAGGCTATGCTTCATTTTTGTCACACAAAGATGTTCCCAAGTTCTATACCCCTGATGACAAGCCAAGCAATTGTTTCATACTTAAATAATCTCAAACATTTTCAACCTTCACGCAATACATGAGCGTGAGCCATGGATATAGCACTATGGGTGGAATAGAATATGATGATGGGGATTGTGTGGAGAAGACAAAAAAGGAGAAAGTCTCACATTGACGAGGATAATCAACGGGCTATGGAGATGCCCATCAATTGATGTCAACATGAGGAGTAGGGTTTGCCATGCAACGGATGCACTAGAGCTATGAATGCTCAACAAAAGAAAACTAGTGGGTGTGCATCCAACTCGCTTGCTCATGAAGACCTAGGGCGTTTGAGGAAGCCCATCGTAGGAATATACAAGCAATGTTCTATAATGAAAAATTCCCACTAGTAAAAAAGACAACTTATGAGACTCACTACATGAAGAACAAGGTGCTACTTTGAAGCACAATATATGAGACTCACTACATGAAGAACAAGGTGCTTCTTTGAAGCACAAGTGTGGAAAAAGAGATAGTAGCATTGCCCTTTTTTTATTTTTTATTTTTTTGGGCCTTTCTTTTTTTTCTTGGCCTTTCTCTTTTTTGTTTGGGCAATGCTCTAATAATGATGATCATCACACTTCTACTGATTACAACATAAAGATTACAACTCAAAACTTAGAACAAGATATGACTCTATATGAATGCATCCAGCGGTGTACCGAGATGGTGCAATGAATCAAGAGTGACATGTATGAAAAATAATGCATGGTGGCTTTGCCACAAATACGATGTCAACTACATGATCATGCAATGGCAATATGACAAAAGTAACGTATGTCATGATGATGATGATGGAAGTTGCATGGCAATATATCTCGGAATGGCTATGGAAATGCCATGATAGGTAGGTATGGTGGCTGTTTTGAGGAATATATAAGGAGGTTTATGTGTGATAGAGCGTATTGTATCACGGGGTTTGGATGCACCGGCGAAGTTTGCACCAACTCTCAAGGTGAGAAAGGGCAATGCACGATACCGAAGAGGCTAGCAAACGCGGAAAGATGCGAGTGCGTATAATCCATGGACTCAACATTAGTCAAAAGAACTCATATACTTATTGCAAAATTTTATAAGTCATCAAAAATCAAGTACTCGCGCATGCTCCTAGGGGGATAGATTGGTAGGAAAACACCATCGCTCGTCACCGACCGCCACTCATAAGGATACACAAGCCAGGTACACTTCATGTTTCAAATTTGTTACACAACTTTAACCATACGTGCATGCTATGGGACTTGCAAACTTCAACACAAGCATTTCTCAAATTCATAATTACTGAACTAGCACAACTTTGATATTATCACCTCCATATCTCAAAACAATTATCAAGCATTAAACTTATCTTAGTATTCAACTCACGCGAAAGAAAGTTTCACATATCTTGAATACCAAGTATATTAATATTAAGCAAATAACCATGCTATTAATGACTCTCAAAATAATCTAAGTGAAGCATGAGAGATCAATAGTTTCTTTAAAACAAATCTACCACTGTGCTCTAAAAGATCTAAATGAAGTACTAGAGCAAAAATTATCACGCTCAAAAGATATATGTGAAGCACTATGAGCAAAACTATCAAGCTCAAAAGATATAAGTGAAGCACATAGAGTATTCTAACAAATTACAATTCATGTATGGCTCTCCCAAAAGGTGTGTACAGCAAGGATGATTATGGTAAACTAACAAGCAAATACGCAAATAATACAAGACGCTCCAAGCAGAACACATATCATGTGATGAATAAAAATATAGCTCCAAGTAAATTACCGATGGAAGTAGACGAAATAGGGGATGCCTTCCGGGGCATCCCCAAGCTTTGACTTTTTGGTGTCCTTGGATTATCCTGGGGGTTCCATTGGCATCCCCAGGCTTAGGCTCTTCCCACTCCTTGTTCCATAATCCATCAAAAGAATTCACCCAAAACTTGAAAACTTCACAACACAAAACTCAATAGAAATTTCGTGAGCTCCGTTAGAGAAGGAAAACAAAAGACTACTTTAAGGTACTGTAATGAACTCATTCTTTATTTATATTGGTGTTAAACCTACTATATTCCAACTTCTCTATGGGTTATAAACTATTTTACTAGGCATAGATTCATCAAAAAAAAGCAAACAACACACGCAAAACAAAATCTATCAAAAACAGAACAGTCTGTAGCAATATGTAACTAACGCAAACTTCTCGAACTCTACAAATCCTATCAAAATAGGAAGTCCTGGAAATTTGTCTATAGAACAGCAGAAAAAAGAATCAACGCAAAAGCACGTCCCTGTGATTTAACAAAATTATATTCGTGCGCGCAAAGTTTCTGTTTTTAGCAGAATCAAATCAACTATCATCGTAGGTTATCCTATAGGTTCTACTTGGCACAAACACTAATTAAAAGATAAAACCACATCCAAACAGAGGCCAGATGGATTATTTATTCCTAAACATAAGCACAAACAAAAAACAAAAAATAAAATTGGGTTGCCTCCCAACAAGCGCTATCGTTTAACGCCCCAAGCTAGGCATAAAAGCAAGGATAGATCTAGGTATTGCCATCTTTGGTAGGCAATCCATAAGTGGCTCTCATGATAGATTCATAGGGTAATTTTACTTTATTTCTATGGAAGTGTTCCATGCCCTTCTTCAAGGGAAATTTGAATCTAATATTCCCTTCCTTCATATCAATAATTGCACCAATCGTTCTAAGGAAAGATCTACCAAGAATAATAGGACATGAAGGATTGCAATATATATCAAGAACGATAAAATCTACGGGCACATAATTCCTATTTGCAAAAATAAGGACATCATTAATTCTTCCCATAGGCTTTTTAATAGTGGAATCTGCAAGATACAAGTTTAGAGAGCAATCATCAAAGTCACGGAAATCTAGCAAATCACACAAAGTTTTGGGAATGGTAGAGACACTAGCACCCAAATCACAAAAAGCATGAAACTCATAATCTTTAATTTTAATTTTAATAGTAGGTTCCCACTCATCATAGAGTTTTCTAGGGATAGAAACTTTCAACTCAAGTGTTTCTTCATAAGATTGCATCAAGGTATCAACAATATATTCGGTAAAGGCCTTATTTTGACTATAAGCATGAGGAGAATCTAGCATGGATTGCAACAAGGAAATACAATCAATTAAAGAGCAATTTTCATAATTAAATTCCTTGAGATCCAAAATAGTGGGTTTAGCAATATCTAGGTTTTTATTTCATTCAATCCCACTTTTATCAATTTCATCATCAAGATCTAGAAACTCCGAATTCTTAGAACGCCTTCTAGGTAAAGGAAGATCATATTCAGTTTCATCAAGATTCATATTGCAAAACAAAGATTTAATGGGGGACACATCAATAACTTTTAGATCTTCATCTTTATTTTCTTAGGAATTCGGTTTAGCGGCCATCTTATTGACTAAGGTAGCTTGCATATCCGAAATTTCAACAGTCATCTTTTCAAGACGAGCAATTTGGGCTCTTATACCATCAAATTCGTTAGACATATCATCGAGTTCTTTATTCATATAACTCATAAAACTGTTTTTTTCCTTAAGCTCATTTCTAAAGAAATTATTATGCTCAAATTGCAAAACCATAAACTTTCTGACATTGCTTTCGATCTCCTCTAGCCTTTTAAGGTGAATATCACCAAATCTAGGTAGAGCTATCGCGACAAGCAAGCAAACTAAGACACGAGCAAACAAATGAACAAGGAAAAAGGCAACGGGAAGGAGAGAAGGAGATTGGGAAAGAGAGGGTGAATAAAACGGCAAGGGTGAAGTGGGGGAGAGGAAAACGAGAGGCAAGTGGCAAATAATGTAATGCGAGATATAGGGATTGTGATGGGTACTTGGTATGGTTGACTTTCTCTTGCATGAGCCTCCCTGGCAACGGCGCCAGAAATTCTTCTTGCTACCTCTTGAGCACTGCGTTGGATTTCCCCGAAGAGGAGAGGATGATGCAGCAAAGTAGTGTAAGTATTTCCCTCAGTTTTTGAGAACCAAGGTATCAATCTAGTAGGAGACCACGCACAAGTCCCTAATACCTACACAAAACGATAGCTCCTCGCAACCAATGTGATTAGGGGTCTTCCATCCCTTCACGGTCACTTACGAGAGTGAGATCCTATAGAGATGATAAATAATATTTTTGGTATCTTTGGTATAAAGATGCAAAGTGAAAAGTAAAAGGCAAAGTAAAAACAAAGCAAGTAATAAAGTAGTAGAGATTGATATGATGAGAATAGACCCGGGGGCCATAGGTTTCACTACAGGCTTCTCTCAAGAGCATAGATATTCTACGGTGGGTGAACAAATTACTGTTGAGCAATTGACAGAATTGAGCATAGTTATAAGTATATCTTGGTATGATCATGTATATAGGCATCACGTCCAAGACAAGTAGATTGAAACGATTCTGCATCTACTACTATTACTCCACTCAACGACCGCTATCCAGCATGCATCTAGAGTATTAAGTTAAAAACAGAGTAACGCCTTAAGCAAGATGACATGATGTAGAGGGATAAATTCATGCAATATTGTAAAAACCCCATCTTGTTATCCTCGATGGAAACAATACAATACGTGCCTTGCTACCCCTTCTGTCACTGGGAAAGGACACCGCAAGATTGAACCCAAAGCTAAACACTTCTCCCATTGCAAGAACTACCAATCTAGTTGGACAAACCTAACGGATAATTCGAAGAGACTTGCAAAGATAACTCAATCATACATAAAAGAATTCAGAGAAGATTCAAATATTATTCACAGATAAGCTGGATCATAAACCCACAATTCATCGGTCTCACCAAACACACCGCAAAAAGAAGATTACATCGAATAGATCTCCATGAGAGAGGGGGAGAACATTGTATTGAGATCCCAAAAGAGGGAAGAAGCCATCTAGCTACTAGCTATGGACCCGAAGGTCTAAAGTAAACTACTCACACTTCATTGGAGGCGCTATGGTGTTGATGTAGAAGCCCTCCGTGGTGGATGCCCCCTCCGGCGGAGCTCCGAAACAGGCTCCAAGATGGGATCTCGTGGATACGGAAGGTTGCGGCGGTGGAATTAGGTCTTTGGCTCCTGTTCTGATCGTTTGGGGATACGTAGGTATATATAGGAGGAAGGAGTACGTCGGTGGAGCAACAGGGGGCCACGAGGCAGGGGGCGCGCCCTAGGGGGGGCGCCCCCACCCTCGTGACCGCCTCTGTTGTTCCTTGGAGCAGGGTCCAAGTCTCCTGGATCATGTTCAGCGAGAAAATCACGTTCCCAAAGGTTTCATTCCGTTTGGACTCCGTTTGATATTCCGTTTCTTCGAAACACTGAAATAGGCAAAAAACAGCAATTTTGGGCTGGGCCTCCGGTTAATAGGTTAGTCCCAAAAATAATATAAAAGTGGAAAATAAAGCCCAATATAGTCCAAAACAGTAGATAAAGTAGCATGGAGCAATCAAAAATTATAGATACATTGGAGACGTATCAAAGTACTAGTTAAAGTGATGCATATCATTAAGCAAAGGGATCGCACATGTCGGTATTGACTGGAACGAGAATGGAGCAGCACAAGAAGAATTAAGGCCACGATGATGCGATCGTAGTGGTGGTTACAGAAGGCAAGAAGAAAGATGGATCCACGAACGTACGACCTCCTCCTCCTCAACTTAGTGCGTCGGGGCACCGACCGGCGGCTAAGGAGCGGCGGCTTTTGTGGCGAGGTCGAGGTGCTTCTCAGCAAAGGCATCCAAGGCTTCCAGCCGGTTGAGGAAGGCCAACGTCGTAGTGTCCTCACTGGCCCTGTAGATACCTATGTACATGATTTGCTCGTACACGTGGATGTGTAGGTCAACGAATTCTTGAAGGGCGAGGCGCCTCGCGGCGAGCGCGACCTCCAAGTGGACATTCTTCATGGCGTCAGCGGGCAGTCGCAGGGCCACCAGTGCTTGAAATAGGTTCTGGCCATTGAGGCCGATTAGGGTGCCAGGCAATGAGGAGCCCGGGCGCGCGGGCTGGAGGAGTACATCGATGTCGTCCACGAGCTTCTTGAGGACGGTGAACCTGTTGCTGGTGGCAATGATCATCTGGTCCAACTGAGAGTCGTAGTCGGCTTCGACGGCGGCCATCCACCAGCCGGTCTCCAACACCGTCTGGAGACGATCCTCGGTGCCATGCCGCAGGCCAGCATCGTGGACCATCTGGCGCAGCCGCTGGCCGCCACGCGACGCCGCCATGGGTGCAGGTGAGCTCTTTTGTGCTTAGTGTAGGTGCTTAGGCAAATGCTTAGGTGCGTACGATGTGGTAGATGCATTGGAATGGAGGGGCGCCTTTATATGAGGGCAATGAGGGCAAACTGCATTGCATTCACATCGTGCAGCCTCTTTTCCCGGACCTCCTCCCATTAATTCCCTCATGCATTAACTGAAGGAGGATGCATTGGTCGTTCAACATATCGGGAACCTCTACTCCCTCCCTCGTCTGCATTAAAGCCGTATCAGGAACTGTGCCGCCCGCTGTCAAATCAAGTACTCCCTCCGTCTAGGTGAGTATTAAGTCATCTTACGAAAACCAAATAGTAAACACATAGGCGTGGTGCATTAACTCTCACGTTGTTTCTTATTTTTTGACATAAATAGAAGAATCAACCAATAAGAGATGTGGGGCTTGTATGCTTTTAATGACTTGAGACTATCAAACATGACATGTAGTGGTCAATTCGTTGCACAAGAACAAATACAACCCACGTCAGCACACACGCATCTTATAGCATCACATCCAATGGCTATAAAAGATGAATGAGACCAAATTATATCTCATCTAGTTGAGTTCTAGCAAAACTATATTAATAATACTTAGTACTCCTGCGCCATGTATCATATATTAGTAACATGTAGTACTTTATTTATTGCCATGTATGACACATAGTACTCAACTCTCCCTCTTTCTTCATTTAATTCTATGACACCTCATCAAAATTGCTAAGGCTAGTACCATTACAACCAGCCTTAGCAAATACTAAACATTAAGTTCTCTCGTTTTCCTCTCCACCTTGGTCACCTAGACGGAGGGAGTACACTGCGCGGGCTTTTCCTGCGCGGTAGGTGGGGCAGTTCCGCCTAGTCGGTTTGACAGAGACGCGAGAAGACGAGGGAGTAGGCTGCTGGAAACGTAGGGCTGTGTGATTTGACAGCGATTTACTGCTGGACAGGTGGGGCCCCATGATTTGACTTGCCATTATCATTTTAACTGCGGCGCTACGACCGGCGTGAGTCTCCAGATTACTGACCACATTCATATAGGTGCCTCTCCCAATGCTCCACCATGTAGTAGAGGCTGGCTCTTGCATGAGAGCCCACTTCTCCATTGTTTCCTTGCCTCTCTTTTCTCCACATATGCAAAAATGCCATTTAAAGCGCACTATTGTACTTACTTGCTCCTACAGGTGCTAAGCTTGCCACATAGGCATAAAGTCTGATGTGGCAAGTTAATAAGGAAGAGAGAGACTAGTTTGGTGACCCAAAGAAGAAACGGTGCTAAGCGTGTGTACCTAGGTGAAAAGACAATTTTGAGTCTATAGCTAATTAAATGAAGCAAACTTAGCAACACCATTTCATTGGAAGAGGTCACTACTTGGAAAATGCAATAAATACTAGTACTCCTTGTGTCCCATAATATAAGAACGTTTTTGGCACTACACTAGTGTCAAAAACGTTCTTATATTATGGGACGGAGGGAGTACGAAGAAAGAGATAGAGAGAAGTAAAAAATACAGTTATAGCCAACCTTATAGCCAACCTTGTTGTAGTATGAGTGACTAAGTGATGACTATGTATGACATGCTAACATCAGATAGCCTAACGCACCGTGTTAAATCTCCAAGGGCACGACCGCGCAAGCGACACGACGGTCATGGTAGGCGCGACGATGATACGGGCTGCTGGCAGCCCTTGGATCTGAGATCAACCGGTCGCATGCTAAGTTGCCGAAAATTTGTAGAATAACCCTCCAGGATAGGATATTCACCCAAAGGTCTAGAATCACGCCATGCAACCGTTCACTCTCAGATCCAAGGGCTCTCGGAAGCCCGTATCATGGGAGAATGGAAAGCCACTAACCTGCTGTTTGCACACTGGCAGTTCGCTCCTACTCATCCCCGCACGTCCTTTAATACTACGGTGGTTCGCTCCTAGTCGTCCCGTCCTTCACATTACGGCAGTTCCACTAATCCTAACCCTCCTCCTAAATCCATGGCGTCCCGAATCTCCCTGATCGGCGGTGAGTAAAAGGTTA
Organism: Aegilops speltoides; assembly: GCA_021437245.1. Lineage (NCBI taxonomy): Eukaryota > Viridiplantae > Streptophyta > Magnoliopsida > Poales > Poaceae > Aegilops > Aegilops speltoides. Next base: position 407,790,821 of record CM038144.1, on the reverse strand, counting down.
GAACCATAACCGGCGATGAGTTCGACGTCACTACACCTATTCTTCCGCGACGGTGAAAGGATGCCTTTCTCGCTTCAGATGCATGTTCGAAGACAAAGATGATGAGTGGGTCGCTGGGCTAGATGTTGAGTACACCACAGTCCTGGGAAGAGAGAAGGATCTAAAGTACGAAGAGAGCGAGAAGCCCGCCGTGATACAGGTTTGCGTGCATGACTTATGCTTGGTCTACCACATATGCCATGCCGACGTTGAGTGCCTGGATTTTAAGGACTTCCTCGAGAGCAACCTAGTCAAATTCGTTACTGTAGACTTTGGTAACGACAAAGAAGTCCTGGGTCGGATAGGCCTCATTGTAGGCAACACATTCGACCTCCAGAAGAATCGGCTAGTGTCCTCTCGTCATCCTTCAATGCTGACCCTGGCAGGAGCCATGGTTCATCCTTCGTACGGTAAACTGGAGAAACCTCCATACACGTTTCATCATTTTGCATGATAGCAGAATGTACTAGATATAGACCACATCCATTACGCTGCTATGGATGGATACCTTTGTTTCAATATCTACAAGGATTAGATGAAGAGCAACAGCCAAGTTGGCGGTTCAAGCAAAGAAGTATCAGCCAAGAGGAAGAGGGACAAGGACGAAGTCGAGGACATGGACGAGGACTCCGAGTAAGGTGGCAGTGTCATTCCTCATGGTGGTTCTAATGCAGTGTCTACTGGAATAGTTGCAAAGTTTAATTTCAGGTGTGCTTAATTTTATTTGAGGGGTGTGTTGTGCTGAGCCCCCAGCAGAACTATGTTATGTTTCTTCTCATTACTTTAACTCTTTAGTACGTACATACTAGTATTTCTTACATTTCATCTTTTAGTTGGTATAGTACTACCACTCGTTTCTTCACATTATATACGTACAATATATATGGCCAACATCATATAGCCAACAGTTTAGTTGTGAAAGAATTTCAGGGTGCTTAGTTTTGTGAAAGAATTCCAGGGTGCTTAGTTTTATTTGAGGGGTGGGTTGTGCACTTGTGCTGGACACCATTATTGTGACAAGCCTTTTTGATAGTACTATATGCATAATTTGGCGACGAGCGCTCTCGATATGTACCACCTTTTTTTTAATTTCAAGTTTTGCTCCATGGCGCAATCCATCGATACTACTACTGTACAAAAGTGGAGTATATACATTTTTTAAAAGGCTAGAGGGCGGGGCAGTCTAGCTCGGTCGGTTTTACGAGAGGAGAGGGCCTTTGTGATTTGATGGCTCATTACTGCTGTCAAATTGAATAGTACTGTGCCGCCTGCTGCATGCCCGGCTCCTCTGAACCCCTCCGTTAAACCCGCAGGCAAACCGAGAATCCTACTCTGGCCACACGTCCGTTCATGAGCGGGCCGGAATTAAACGCAACACGGCCGAGCTCCTCCTGTCCGCCTCAGTTTAAATGAGGCCAGACGCCGGCCAAGCTCCTACCATCCGCCCTCTATTTACACGAGGCCAGACAGATAGCGGGCAAGAATCGCACCCCTCCGCCGCTCACCCATCTCCTCCTTCACCATTTTCTCCACTCTTCCGATGGCTTTCGATGAGCCGTTCTCCGGCATATTACCCGGCTGGGTGGCCCGCCGAGCCCTCCAAATACGGGCAAGGCTGCTTGGTACTTCACCAACCTCGCTTGGCCCGACGAAGCCAGTTGCCGCCCCAAGAAGGCGCGTGGTTTAGCAACTTGTCGCTCCAGTTCAAATCGATGAGGAGTGGCGAGTTGCTCGACGCCGGCACGGCGACGAGCACGCCGGTACGAGCGCGTCGCTGCCGCGTCGTACCGTGCCACCAGTGTCTGCGGTGGCCGCGCCTCCCGTGTCTGTGGGCGCGCCTCCCGTGCCTACGGCAGCGCCATGCAGGCAGAGACAGAAGCCGGGTGCGTGGAGAGCAACGAGTCGGTGGCCAGCTTCTCCATGTCTGCCGCCATCATTGAGGAGAAGTAGAACACGGGAGGCCGCGGCCACTTCGGACCCTTGAAGGCCACCGCCGAGGCGACGACCGCGGATTCAGGTGGTTTCTTTGCTGCTTCGTCTCTTCCGAGGACCTTCGTCGACCCCGCAAGTGTCTAACGGACAGAGGAAGACAATGGGATCTGCCGGCGGCCATTTAGAACTAAAATAAGTCTAGATACATCCATTTCTAGGAAAAGTATTTCCGGATGGAGGGAGTATTAATTATACAAGAGAGCCGGATTGGCACCTCTTAGTTCATGTAAATGTAATGAAATCCATCATGTTTATATGAAGATCTGGCTTTTTTATGCGAAATCCTTCACGCTTATATGAAATCAGTCCGTGTTTGCACAAATAGCATCTGGTTGGTTAGAGTTGTAAAAATGTATGCCGCTGGCGTTTGATGTCATCCTCCGCGGAAGGAAGCGGGAGGAAATTTGCCGGCCGCCGTTGGAGATGCTCTTTATGCTGGAAATGATAGAGTGACATCCAATCCATTTGAGTTAATTGCCTGTATGATTGTCCCTCTATAAAAAGTTAATTGCATGTACAATGTACACGTGACTTGCAGGGTGGCTGCAGCTTCGTACAGAAAGTTAAAAAGAAAGAAGTCGATCCTTAATCTTGTATTCTAAGTACTCTTTGGGTTCCACTGTCAGTACAGTAGCGAAAGAAGTATATATTAAATAAGTAGAGTAATATATAAAATAAAAATCTAAAGTTAAAAGATAGAATTCGAACTCATGTCATCGCGTTGCGAGGATCCGGCGCTAACCAGCCCAGCAAATTTTTGTTGTAGACCATGCTGGAGATATATCTCCATGTCTACTCTTATATATACTCCATTCGTTCCTAAATATTTGTCTTTTTCAGATTTCAAATGGACTACCACATACGGATGTGTATGTAGACATATTATAGAGTGTAAATTCACTCATTTTGCTCCGTATGTCTTTTCAGGAAGGGGTGAGATTTGTCCTTGATTTATTTATGAGGTATCCCGATGGCACTGCACCGCCAAGAAAAGAGGGTAACATCAAAATTTATGGACTATTTTTTTGAGTATGTTGGTAAGATTCGGTCATAGTCACTTGTTGAAATCTCTAAAAAGACAAATACTCCCTCCGTCCGGAAATACTTGTCATCAAAATGGATAAAAGGAAATGTATCTTGACGTATTTTAGTTTTAGATACATCTCTTTTTGTCCATTTTGATGACAAGTATTTTCGGACGGAGGGAGTAGAAAACAGAGTTGGTGATGATGGTGTGCGTGCCATCCTGCAATATAGGTCGTCAGATTATATTTAACGGATAGGAAAGAAACTATGGCAATTTTGGAAAAATATACCCACATGTCTCTCCACGTTCGAAAATACGGACTTCCCTCGTTCAGCCTTTTCTCTCACAAGATAAACTACTCATACAAATGCATCTTGATGTTTCGTGCAACGCACGGGCAACTAGCTAATTTCTTTTAATATAGTTGCTGCAATAATTGGGTTGGAGTGATATATTTTATGTCTGCCCCGAATGATTTCAGATTCACTAGTAGTTACAAAGAAAAGGTTGCCTTGTTAATTAACAGAAAACAGGGTGAAAACTATCACATGAGGCCGGTAAAAACAAGGCACATTGGGTTCAGCGTCATTGTCATTATAGTTGTGCGCGCGCGAGAAGTCTACATATCGAGGGGCTACCGAGCGAGGCACCGAGACACAATGTTTGAGAGAGAAACCAATTGACATATTATGATCAGATCGAGTTGTCACCCTTCTGCTGTCATTGTTGGGGGGGGGGGAGGGAGAGAAAGACGTATCGAGAGTGTGCGCGGTAGGCACAGAGGCACAACTAGCGAGTGTGTGTGTGTGTGTGTGTGTGTGTGTGTGTTTGAAAGAGGAGTAGATAGATTATTATCAAGATCGATGTGCCACCCTACTCCTTCGGTGCCGGGTAGTGTGTGTGGGTGTATGTTTGAGAGAGAAGCTAGTCGATAGATTAGTATTAAGATCGAGGTGTCTCCCTACTCCTTCGGTGTTGGGAAGTGTGGGTGGGGGGGGGGCAGTGACACTCACATATCTCTACTCTTATAAAAAATAGAGTTGGTGATGATGGTGTTCCTGCCATCCTGCAATATAGGCCATCCGATTTATATCCGACGGACATGAAGGAAACTATGGCAATTTTGCAAAATGATACCCACACCCCTCTCCGCCTTTGCAAATAAGGCATTCCCTCGTTCATCCTTTTCTCCCACAAGATAAACTTCTCATACAAATGCATCTTGATGTTCCGTGCAACGCATGGGCATCTTGCTAGTAGGGATAAGGAGTTTGTGTGACACATATCTAGCTATATTAAGGGATAGGTAGATAGCATATGTGTGAGAGACATTATTATACTTTGAGACATTAGTGGTTGTGAGTGGGCAGAATTAAAGGGGTGGGCGTGTTAGACCTAGAGAGCGTGTGTGTTTCTGTGTGAAAGACTTGTAGGACGGGGTAGAAAGACGAATTTAACCCTGACGGAGGGAGAGAAATACATGAAGTGCGCGTGTGTGATTCCGACGCCCACAAGGAAATGAGATATGTATGCGTGTGAGAGAGATTGCACAATTCATTCACGTATCACTATCTAGTGATCATGGACGTGCATCGCTTGAACATAAGTCAATATCTACTTCGTGTCGTGGCCAAAGGTACAATATCGATTCAATGCTATAAAGATTGGACACTCACATATCACATTTTTTTCTATTTAAATAAACCTTTTCAGTTGTGCATGCCAAAGTTACAGTGATGTTTCTTCAAACAACCAATGTAGCTATCATGTACATGCACCATTGTTACTCTTGCATTCGAATTCATTAGTCTTGGATGATTTAAGTTTCTATTTTGAAGTAATATATGTAATATTCATATATGAATTCAACGGGTACGCAATTTATGAAATGGCGGATATGTAATCATATGAGGTAACACTTTTAAGTAGCTAACTACAATATCCATTTCTTTTTGTGCGCATCTACACTAACACGCCAATGCATTACGTTTAAAGTAAATAACCAAAGGCACTAAATTATCTATTTACACGAGAAATACATAGGCTGAGCGTTTGATCCCTTTTTTGTGAACGCGCCACTACACCTGTATGATTGGCTGTGCCCGTGTGAACGTCCAAGTTATCGACGCATCATCCCGAGTTATTGTCTTTTTTCTGGGGTGGACTTCACACCAGTTATTAACTGCTAATGTGTGCCCCGTGTACAGAGTCTAGCCTGACCTTTCCTCTAGCACGGTCCAAAATTAGTTGAAACTGGATACGGACGATCCCGCGGGCGGCAAAATCTCCCGCCTCCTTCTAAAATTTCTGCCACCTTAGTCTTTAGCATGCGAAATCCCCCTTTTGTCCTTGGTGCACGAAGACCAACAGTTACAATACCGCCCTCATCTACATGATAGGTCGGGGCTGCTTTCGTAACTTCCGGTTCCCCCCACTACACGACACCCCCATTTCCTCTCCCCCTCCTCCAAAAACGACTAACTCCACAGCACTAGAGCATCTTACATCACACCGTCTGTACTTCATCGCCCTTTCTCCCCTCCCCTCTCGAAACCCTAGACTGCTCATCCACCGGCGTACCATAGCCCATTCATCGCCAGTGGCGCCCACCTTTTGGATCTGCTTCTGCTGCTGCATCTACCACTCCCACCTCCCCTAGAAACAAGTAGACTGCTCATCCACCACTGTACCACAGCCCATTCAGTGCCGGCCTTGTCCACGGCGCCGGATCTGCTTCACCGGTACTCTCATCAACCGCCGCGCATCTGCAGCGGCTCATTCGTACTCCCCACTGGAGACGCTTCGTCCACACCCCCCGGAGCCGCCCCACCGAGGCCCCCGTCGACGGCCTTTGATCCTCTTTGCCGACACCTTCCTCAACCCTACCGGAGCCGCTTCACCGACACCTTCCTCAACCCTACCGGAGCCGCTTCGCCGACACCATCGTCAACCCTACCGGAGTAGCTTCGCCTATACCATTCTCAACCCTACCGGGGCCGCTTTGCCAACTCACAAGTCCACGGCCTCAGATCCGCTTCCTCGCACCCTCATCCAACCTACCGGAGCAGCTTCTGACACCCCGTCCACGGCCGCAGATCCGCATCATCGACACCACCCTTAACCCAACCACCGGAGCAGCTTTTGACGCCCCGTCCATGGCCGCAGATCCGCATCGTCGACACCATCCTTAACCCAACCACCAGAGCAGCTTTTGACGCCCCGTCCACGGCCGCAGATCTGCGTCGTTGACACCATCCTTAACCCAACCACCAGAGCAGCTTCACCTACACCCTCGTCCACGGCCACAGATCCACTTCGCCCACACCATAGTCCACCCTACCGGCGCCGCTCCACTAACACCCTACTCGACGGTTCGAGATCTCCTTACCGAACCTCAATAGCTAGCACAGCGTCATCACCCTCGATGTTTCTAACCTGATTCCCACCGTATGGAGAGATGCAAGCACCCGCCACGGCCTAGGTACATGTCACCTTAAAACCTGTCCAGCATCACCTGCCCGATGTACTTCAAATATACTAGCCGGTCGCTGTTACCGATTATGCAGCTGGCAAAAACTACAAGGACGATGTTTCTTCTGGATCTAACAGCTTGGCCAACCAAGATCCTGGACTGAGGCATTGCTATGATCTTGTAAGCGTCTCTCTCTCTCTCTCTTGTACTGTTCTGAGCCTGCCAGCGTGCTTTGCTAGGATTTTCACCAATAATCCCTTTGTGCGCACAATGATTTCTACCTTGGCTGCTAAATTAGATATGTAGATGTCATACATGATACTACCTCGTACCTCCGTTCCTAAATATAAGTCTTTCTAGCGATTCCACTATAGGCTACATACGGAGCAAAATGAGTGAATCTACACTCGAAAATGCATCTATATACATCTCGTATGTGGTCCATCTTGGAATCTCTACAAAGACATATATTTAGGAATAGGGCATACATTACACAAAATCGTAGGTGGCATGTAGGAATTCGAAGGCACTACATTAGGCTCCCTTAGAGTGCCTACTAGTCCAAAGATATCTGAGTCATGGCTAGTTTATGGTACGCGCACAATTGTTAATTGGTGGTTTAAATATGCGCAAGGGATATGCATTGTAGTATCATGTAGAGATGTATGAAATTAGCCGTGTCAAATTGCAAATAGGGTTACACAATGAAAAAGTACTAGATGTATGTGTCAATTTCAGGGAACATCGCAAAAAAAGGAGAGGCAGCGGTGAGCCTATACAGTGTGCTATGGTACGTCACTCCTCCATTGCAATCATCGTGACATGTTATTTGTATGCCAGTTCTATTAGCCAAGTTTCTTAGGACATTTATTATGAGTTATCCTAAGAAAATAAGCACCTGTGAATATAAGCTCCATGTAATAAGCCAACCAATTCTTTTCATTGCGTTTTCAGCTTATGTTTGGTATGATCAGTGGAAAGTCTAGATTGCATTATATTTTTTTCATTTTTCTGCCCATATGGAAATTAATTTGACTTGCAAACATCACAAATTGAACCCAGTGCAGTAATTAATATGATAGGAAAACAGACCATCACTATTTGCTCAAAATGCAAATACAAAGATACCATCTACTTGGCACAATCTACTTTGGTCAATGTTTTCCATAGAGATCCCATTGCCTAATTTAAACGAAGAACGCATGACCCACATTTAAATGAAGAACAATTATTTATTGAAATTTGATGGTCCAAGTGGCTGGTTATTATCATATAGCAGCACCACCTGAAAGCATCATATAGCAGCAGCAGTAGCTCATAGCAACTCATCATACAGTAGCAGTAGTCTGCAATTCATCATATACTAGCAGCAGCTCATAGCAACTCATCATATAGCTGCAGCAGGAGCAGCTCATAGCAATTCATCATATAGAAGCAGCAGGAGCAGCTCATAGCCATTCATCATATAGCAGCAGCAGGAGCAGCTCATAGCAATTCATCATATAGCAGCAGTAGGACCAGCTTGTAGCAACTCATCATATAGCAGTAGCAGCAGCAGCTCATAGCAATTCATCATATAGCAGCAGCAGCATCTCATAGCAACTCATTAGACAGCAGCAGCAGCTCATAGCAATTCATCATATAGCAGCAGCAGGAGCAGCTCATAGCAATGCATCATATAGCAGCAACAGAAGCAACTCATAGCAATTCATTGTATAGTGGATCAGAATGAAAATTTGGCAAAAAATCAGAGGAGATCCTCACCTTGTTGGATGAGCTCATCCTTCAACAGCACCTCAAGGCCATGGCCTGGGAGGAGGGGAAGGGGAATTAGGTGCCTTCGCGCATGTGGCATCGATCGAGTTGTGCGGCGCCCACGGAGTAGTGCGTTGGACGAACCACAGTGGAGCAGCTGCTGGAGACCATGAGAATGAGGGGCGGCGACAGAGGGAGGACCAGCCAGGAAGATTTGCCCCTACCCACCGGCCATGTAGCCTAGGTGGACATAGCATCATCGAGGACCAGGCCAGATGAGACCACTGGCGACGGCTCGCTGGAGGAACCCTAGTCTTTGCAGCGGGGATCGAGTAGAGGGAAAGGGGAGAGGAGATGCAAGAGGGCAGGGCAATGAATGCTTGCGTGTTTGTTTTTACTTGAGGGTCAGGTGTGACACGGGCGTCAACAGTTGCATTTTGAGTGTAATATAGGCAGACAACAGAGTCATTTCACTATTCCCCTTCCCTTCAATTTTTAGTGAGCTTCTACCTGAAACACCCCCCTCCAAAGCGAAATTAGTTAAGCCCAAGCCCATTGAGGGAGTCCTGGACTAGGGGGTGTCCGGATAGCCGAACTATCATCTTTGGACGGACTCAAAGACTATGAAGATACAAGATTGAAGACTCCGTCCCATGTCCGGATGGGACTTTCCTTAGCGTGGAAGGCAAGCTTGGCGATACGGATATGTAGATCTCCTACCATTGTAACCGACTCTGTGTAACCCTAGCCCTCTCCGGTGTCTATATAAACCAGAGGGTTTTAGTCCGTAGGACGAATAACAATCATACCATAGGCTAGCTTCTAGGGTTTAGCCTCATTGATCTCGTGGTAGATGTACTCTTTTACTACCCATATCATCAATATTAATCAAGTAGGAGTAGGGTTTTACCTCCACCGAGAGGGCCCGAACCTGGGTAAAAACATCGTGTCCCTTGTCTCCTGTTACCATCCGCCTAGACGCACAGTTCGGGACCCCCTACCCGAGATCCACCGGTTTTGACACCGACATTGGTGCTTTCATTGAGAGTTCCTTCGTGCCGTCGCCATCAGGAAGGATGCCATCCCTTCTTTAAAGATGGCACCGCTGCTAAAGGAGCTTTGGCCATCGGCCAAACTCTCCGACTAGGCAGTTTTCTTATGACCGCCTGTTCGGCCGCCGCGCCAACGATGACTTCTCGGGTCATCGAAAGCAATCTTCACGTTAACTCGGAACTTGCCGAGCATGTATATCCGTTGGAGCTCTCCTCCTTAAACGAGCTCTTGGATCACATCACCGCCCTGGGAGTCGCTACAGACTACGATTAGATTGGGCCTAAAACCGATCTGAGAGAGATCAACTCTCCCCAGGCTACCCAACATGTTGCTGTGGTAGAGGAACAGTACGGCGACCCTTCTTCTATATTAAGGACTAGCTATGTCCGGATTCCCGACCCCTCCATGCCGGATTCCCGCAGAGGGACGGGCGTCGATCAAGTCCTGAACCTAAAGTCAGGCAGCGGGCTGGATTCATTGATGGGGTCCCGAACTTTATTCCACCTGCCCACCCAAACATAAGCGATCTATCCCGAATTCGGCAAGAGCCCGCTGAAACAGCACACCATTATTGGGCCAGATTCCTCCTGGTTATGGACAGGATAAAGGACTGCCGCAAGGAAGACGCGATTTCACTTTTCTGCAATAATTGCACGGACTAGGGAATCCTAAATGCCATAAGTCGTCGTGAAATTACACGCTTCGCCGACTTGGCGTCCATAGTACGAAAGTACTGTGCGATGGAGAGCGCCTGGAAAACCGAAACCAAATTTTGGGACAACCCGTCCCCGAATACAACCCTAGTCCGAAATCAGAGGGTGCATCATCACTAGGCACCTGGGGTAAATACTAAAAAGCAAAAACCCCCCCTAAAGGGCACAGAACCGTACTGGAGGGATGGCTCAATGGACCCTGCAAAATTCATAGTACAGGGGGCACCACTCCAACTCATAGCCTTCGAGCATGTTGGATACTACGGCAGGTGGCCAAAAGTGGCGAAGAGCTTCTAGCCCCAGAGAACCAGCCCAGCAACACCAATACGGTATTAACAGTCTTCGAGACTTTTGCATCAAATAATATGCGGAAACGAACACTCCGCAGCCTTGCCGAAGTCTACCAAGTAGCAACAATAAATCCATGGAGTGACACGGCTATTACCTTCAACGCCAGGGACGAACCTAAATTCCGAACAGCCCGAGCACCAGCCGCATTGGTCCTCAGTCCAATAGTGGATGGCTTTCGCCTTACCAAGGTACTCATGGATGGCGGCAGCAGATTAAACCTCATTTACGAGGAAACCCTTCGAAGCAGCACAACCTTTAGAGGAATAATCCCTAGTCGGGAAGCACGCTGCAAAGGAAAAATTACACTGGATGTGGTGTTCGGCTCGCCGGACAATTACAGGTCCGTGGAGGTCACGTTCCAAGTGGCCTCATTCAGCAGCGGATATCACGCTTTATTAGGGCGAGAGGCATTCACAATTTTTCAAGCTATACCCCATTACGGGTACATCAAGCTCAAAATGCCCGGGCCCAACGGAATCATCACTCTTGCCAGTAATTCAGACATAGCACTCTGCGCCGAAAATAAGACAGCCACACTAGCCCTCGAGGCACTATCCGAAGCCCTAGCGGCCGAGGAACTCACTGCGCTGCGTTCCATGGTGAACAGGGACGATGTGATACTCGACAAGAGATCCAAGTCCACCTCTTTTTAGCCAGCGAACGAAATAGTCAAATTCCAAGTCCATCCAACGGACCCTACAAAGACGGCATCCATTGGGGCACAGTTAAACCCCAACGTAGACGCCGCACTACGAGAATTCCTACGGGAAAATTGGGACATTTTTGCCTGGCACCCTTCAGACATGCCAGGAATCTCACGCCGGCTGGCCAAGCACAGCCTAAACATCCTAAAAGGATTCAAGCCAGTCAAATAGGCTCTTCGGTGATTTTCCGAACCCAAGAGCCAGGCAATAGGAGAGGAGCTAGCCAAACTATTGGAAGCTGGATTCATCAGAGATATAAAACATCCGGACTAGCTAGCAAACCTGGTGATGGTACCAAAGAAAGATAAATCCTGGCGCCTATGTGTCGACTTCAAGGACCTTAACAAGGCTTGCCCAAAGGATCCCTTCCCCCTTCCCCGCATCAATCAAATTATCGACGCTACCGCTGGGCATGATTCATTGTGCTTCCTCGACGCATACTCCGGCTACCACCAAATCAAGATGGCGGAACCAGACCAAGCTGCAACGGCATTACGGCCCATTCCGCTTCAACACAATGCCCTTCGGGCTCAAAACTATCGGCGCAACATATCAGCGCATGATTCAGACATGTCTGGCAAACCAGATCGGCAAAACAGTGGAGGCATACGTAGATGATGTGGTTGTCAAATCCAAGCATGTCGAAACTCTAGTAGACGACTTGAGACTCACATTCGACAATCTCCGAACATATGACATTAAGCTGAATCCGGAAAAATGCGTCTTCGGCATACCAGCCGGGAAGCTCTTGGGCTTCATTGTGTCCGGTAGAGGAATTGAAGCAAACCCAGCGAAGATCTGAGCTCTGTCGCAATTGGATATCCCAAAAGACCTCAAACAAATTCAAAAATTGACAAGATGCGTGGCGGCTCTAAGCCACGTTATCTCCCGTTTGGGTGAAAAGGCATTACCCCTTTATCGCCTCCTCCGGCGCACCGAACACTTCGAGTGGACGGATGCCGCCATGGCCGGACTCGAAGAAATAAAAGCCATATTGGCAACAAATCCGGTCCTGGCCGCGCCCAATATGGGCGAACCAATGTTATTATATATCGCGGCAACACATCAAGTTGTAAGCGCGGTGCTTGTCGTCGAACGAGCAACGGACGGACACAAGTTCCCCCTTCAAAAACTAGTTTACTACGTGTCCACTGTCCTAACTCCATGCAAGTCCCGGTATCCACATTATCAAAAGATAGCGTACGCGGTGTTCATGACACCCCGGAAGCTGCGACACTACTTTCAAGAGTGTTCGATAACAGTAGCCTCCGAAGTACCTCTTAATGATATTATAAACAACCGCGACGCAACTGGTCGAATTACAAAATGGGCCATTGAGCTCCTCCCATTCGACATAACCTATAACCCACGGCGAGCTATCAAGTCGCAAGTTTTGGCTGACTTCGTCGCCGAATAGACTAAAGCCGAACTCCCTAAAGAGTACGGCGCATATTCCAATTGGATCATGCACTTCGACGGCTCCAAAATGTTGGCCGGCCTGGGGGCCGGCGTCATCCTGACATCCCCAATCGGAGACACAGTCCAATACGTACTCCAGATAATGTACACGGACTCCAACAACGCAGACAAATACGAGGCCCTTCTACATGGCCTCCGGATGGTGGTTTCCATGGGCATTAAACGCCTAGAGGTGCGCGGGGATTCGAACCTCGTAATATCCCAATTAAATGGAGACTTTGACGCCAAGGATCCAAAAATGGCAGCTTACCGTAACACCGTCCTAAAAATGTCAGCTCGGTTTGAAGGGCTTAAATTTCACCATATAGCCCGGGATAATAACCAGGCGGCAGACGTATTGGCACGCATCGGCGCAAAGCGCGATGCCATCCCTCCCAACATCTTCCAGGAAAGGCTTTTCAAGCCATCCATACTATGGGAAGGGGAGTCCGGAAACAACAATCCGGACCCAACCGCACCGCCCGACACCGAACATTCTGACACAATCGATGGCTCTGCCAATGAAATAACACATTCATCCCACGAAATAATGGCAGTCATTGCCCCGTCGACGGAACCATTCCTAGCTTACTTAACTAGGCAGGAACTTCCCGAGGACCAAAACGAGGCCCGCGACATAGTACGGCGATCTAAAGCCTATAAGGTCCATGAGGGAAAGCTTTATAAGAAAAGCACAACCGGAGTCCTTCAAAGGTGTATCTCTGAAGAGGAAGGGCGAAATCTTCTGGCTGAAATCCATGCCAGACTCGGTGGGCACCACGCCGCAGCCCGGGCCCTTGTAGGCATGGCCTTTCGTACAGGATTTTATTGGCTGACGGCCCGGGCAGATGCTCAGGACTTAGTCCAACGATGCGTCGGTTGCCAGCTCTTTGCTAATCAAAGCCACATGCCACCCACCGCAATCAAAACTATACCCATCACTTGGGTCTGGGGGCTTGACATGGTTGGACCCCTTATAGGAGGAACCCACAAGCAAAAATACCTATTGGTCATGGTGGATAAATTCACCAAATGGATAGAGGCCAAGCCAGTTAAGACGGCCGAATCCGGGCCCGTGATAGACTTCATATTAGGGGTAGTACACCGTTACGGCGTCCCCCATAGCATCATCACTGATAACGGCACGAACTTCACGGCCGACGAGGTTAAACTCTGGTGCAAAAACATGGCCATCAAGCTCGACTACGCTTCAGTCTATCACACTCAAACTAACGGTGAAGTCGAGCGAGCAAATGGTCTAATCATGAGCGGCATTAAACCCAGACTAGTGGGGCCCCTCAAGGAATCGAACATGCACTGGGTAGAGGAGCTCGACTCCGTACTCTGGGGGCTGCGGACCACGCCGAATCGCACCACCGGATTCACACCATTTTTTTATGGTATACGGCGCAGAGGCAGTTTTGCCCTGCAACATAATTCATGACTCACCTCGCGTGCGCATGTACAAAGAAAGAGAAGCTGAGTTGGATCGGCAGGACAGTTTGGACACCTTAGAGAAGGAGCGCGACATGGCAAAAGCTCGTTCCCCATTCTATCAACAGCAGGCTCGAAGATATCAAAGCAGAGAAGTGCGGGCCAAAGCTTACAATGTTGGCGAACTAGTTCTACGCCTGCCGGACAAGAAAAAGTACAAACTCAAGCCCAAATGAGAAGGTCCCTTCATCATCGATCAAGTCTTGACCGGTGGAGTGTACCGTCTGCGAAACGCATCGGATAACCGACTCGAGCCGAATCCATGGAACGCAGCCCATCTCCGAATATTCTACGCCTAGCGCCGGATTCTGAGTTTGTCTCCTTCCTCCGTCTACACTTTATACTTTAGCTGTCTTTTTATTTCTCTCTTTCCCCCTCCTTTTTCTTAAAGCCTTTGGAGGCTTGTCTGTACATTGTTCGCACACACACTTGACGTGCTACTCGCGCTCATTATACCTGGGGGCTTCTTTAACAGAAGCTTATTTATACGGGCCTTAGGCCCAACACATGCGTCAAACTTCCGCATGTACCTTTTATTCGCCATTATATGCATCGATATGACTTAAGTTTTGGCCAAGCTGGGTTGCCTGGCTCCTGTGCTTACCCCTATGTTCCCGATTGTTCGGCTAGGTGGTAAAGGGAGCACCTCTGCAATTGTTGCTGCCGGGTCAGCCGGATGTGTACCTCAGACTGGGTGAAGCCGAAAGCTAGCGTTCTTATGGGAATATTTGGTCGGTGAACTAAAAGACGATTTCTTACCTATTCATTTATCTGCCCCCAGATGCTTTTCTGCTTTTTTCGCAGTCCGGACATGCACTTTAGGTCATGCCTCCCTGGGAAAGGGACCCCTAACGGAACTATTCTCCCTGGAAGATGTTTCTTACTAACCATGTAATATAACATAACTAGTTGGGCACTTGTCTGATAAAGCACTAATGACCCCTACGCCTGGTCTCCACGCATGCCCCGGTTCTTACATAACCGCGAGGGTATTCGGACACACTCCGGACTGTCGGGTCCCGAGGTTGAAGCGAAAAGGTCCGCTATGACAAACGATCTACAATCCGGCTAGAAGGCATTTTACATGTCATTTTCAATTACATAGTCAAATTGACTGATCGTATTCCTCTTCAATACCATCTAACAAGCTGTCTAGTTTACAGTCCCGCTGGGAATACTTTGCGGCCAACTCTACTTCGCCGTACACTAAGCTCACAGGGATCTCCTTCCCATCGGGCCCCACAGGTCCGACCTCGGCCATGTGGTTTGGGTCAGCCTTCGTGTACCGCATCTTCACCATGGCCCAGGCCTCCCTGGCGCCTTGACGGCAGGCCGATATCTTCCATAGCCGGAAGCGCCGCCGTGCTCCCTTAAGCTTCTCTGCAAGTCTCCAAGGCCTTCGGGTAGGGAGATGGATGTCCACAAGGCCTGGGCGACAACCCTCATCGCCTGCCAAACTCGTTTGTGCAGTTGCACCAGCTCGGGAAGAAGGTCACCCGTCGAACCGGGCATTTCCTCTGTAGGACGAATTGTGAGCATACCTACAGACATATTTCTGTTAGTCGACTTCCTCGTCGAACTCTTTTTTAAGGTTCGCTCAAGCACTTACTATAAATGCCGCGACAAAGCCGCCGATTCTCCTTAACGGAGTCAGACAGCTGGGCTCGAACATCTTTTAGTTCCTCGCCCAGCTTGGTGTTGGCATCTTGGAGGTTATTTTTCTCTTGCCGCACCCTTGTAAGCACTTTCTCGCCGGCTTTTAACCGGCGCAGAAGCTGTTACTTGTCCGGATCTAGTCCGGCACCATCTGCAAAATTATTGTCAGACTTATACACACGCCGCATTTAGCAAATTACTTCTCTTTAGAAACATATATTACCAGAGGGGGTCTCTGTGGCTTCCCTCGCCGCGGCTAGCATGGCCTCAAGTTGGGCCTTGCACTCTTGAAGCTCCTGGGACAGTTGGGTATTCTTTTCTGTAAGATCCTGCATAATAAATGTTCCTTAAATCAGTTATTCTAACTATTTTAAGTCTCGGGGGCTACTGGCATATATTACTGTCAAAATTCCTCACCCGTATGTCTTTCACATACTGCTCCGTGGCTCTGGCTAGACCATCTTGAGCAGCACGGAGGTGCGCATCTCCCAAATTAAAGGCATTCAATGCCTCTGGGGAGAAACACGCATCACGAAGAACTGTCCGGCGGCGCCTGTGATTCATGGCGCTCTCCACCTCAGATCGGGTGGCGGCAACCTGTCGGCATCCTCCGTTGGAGGAGCATCCGACGCGCGCCTTGTGTTAGCCTGCTCCTCCGGACCTGGCGTTGGAGCCTGGCTGGCGGAGGCTCGATTGGCAACCTCTCCGGACACAGTCCGGCGAGCGCTTTTTTCCTGAAAAGGTCACGAACGTTAGTATGCCTTCAGGAATCTTTCCTTGAAACACGATGGCGCGCCATACCGTTGCGGCGACGTCTCGATCCGCACCGCACTTCTTTTCCGCCAGCTGGGCCGAGCTACCCCTTGTTGGACAGCCGCCGCGGGCTTGGCTTCCCGCCTTAAAGGCACCTCCTGCGGAACACCATTGGTATGCAGTGATCAGAAATAAGCACGGATGGATCATGGTATCAGGGCTTCGGTCACAGTTACCTGGGAAGCTGGAAATATTTCGAGGTAGTAAGCCGTAATGGCGACCAAAGCATTGTCGATGCTAAGTTGGTGGAACACCCCATCGATCAGCTCCACCTTTATATCTAAATCCTCTTCGGAGGCTGGATCGAGGGACCGTTCTGGATCCTTGGGTTGTGGAGGTGGGCTGTGTATATCCTCTACAGCCGGGCGCAGTTCTTGCGTCAAAATCACAAAATGAGATGCTTAACCATGGGAATGGGGATCGGATAAGCAAAAAAGAAGTGTCCGCTTACCCAGCTTCGAGGATTGTTCATAGAAAATCCGCTCAGTGGACTAACACGGAGAAAATCCTCCTTTTCTCCTTTGTACAGGCCGGACAAGATCTTCACTAGATCGGCGACCGATCCTGGCCCCTTATGGCCGTGGCGGGTGGCATCATCCTCCCCGTTGAAATCCCACATGGGGTGGACCCTATACTAGAGCGGCTGCACCCCCGCATAATGCATGTGGCCATGACTCCGATCATGGTCAATCCGGAATGAGCCAATAATCTTATTCGGCCCATCAGGTAAAGGACGTCCCTGTCATTCTCCCGTTGAGGGCTCCGCGGACGCCAACTTAGGCGTTTCTTCAGAGGAGCATTACTGAACTCCGGGAGGCCGATCCGAACAGGGTCCGATAGCGGGGCATCCTCTATATAAAACCATTCCGAAGGCCAGTCTTCAGACGCCTTCTTCCGGGTTCCGGATAGATATCCGGTCCCGGCGATGCACCATAGTTGGGCTCCGCCCACTTGATATATTGACCCCTCATGAGAACGGGGTACAAGGCAGAATATTCTCTTCCACAGCGCAAAATGAGCCTCGACGCCCAAGAACAGCTCGCAAAGGGCCACGAAGCCTGCGATGTGCAGAATGGAGGCAGGCGTAAGGTGGTGCAGCTGGAGGCCGTAGAACTCCAGGAGCCCCCGGAGAAAGGGATGTATTGGAAATCCAAGTCCTCTTATTAGATAAGAGACAAAGCATACCCGCTCTCCTTTGGAGGGATTGGGGACGCTCTCCGCCTGCTTTTCGCCCTTGTAAGTGGCGAGTCTGGCTCGAACCGGGACCATGAAGGCCGGGGGAAGAAATCCCTTGGTTTGGAGCATCGCTAGCTCGCTGTGCGGGGCCGAGCATCTCTCCCAATCTCCAGGCTGAGGGCTGGGAGCGCGAGAGGAGGATCCGCGTCGACTGTCCATGATGGAATGGATTTTTTGTTAGAGGCGCTCCGATGAATGCTCGTGGAGGGAGGATGGTGTGATTCGGATCTAGATCCCCGTCCCTTTTTTAGGCGGCTCATTTGCGCAGCTAGGGGGGAAAGTGTAAAAATACCCTGGCTTTTCGCATTCGTTAACACGTGGAAGATGGCCATTATTGGGCGTGGAAGACAAGGAGCAGCATTTATAAGCGAGACACTATTAAGCGGTACATTGAATTTGGAGAAGAACCCGCCGCAATGCGAAGACAATCACGTCGGACTCATCGTCATTGAAACCTGGTTCGGGGCTCTTGAGGAGTCTGGACTAGGGGTGTCCGGATAGCGAACTATCATCTTTGGCGGACTCCAAGACTATGAAGATACAAGATTGAAGACTCCCTCCAGCGTCCGGATGGGACTTTCCTTGGCGTGGAAGGCAAGCTTAGCGATCTGAGATATGTAGATCTCCTACCATTGTAACCGACTCTGTGTAACCCTAGCCCTCTCCGGTGTCTATATAAACCAGAGGGTTTTAGTCCGTAGGACGAATAACAATCATACCATAGGCTAGCTTCTAGGGTTTAGCCTCATTGATCTCGTGGTAGATCTACTCTTGTACTACCCATATCATCAATATTAATCAAGCAGGAGTAGGGTTTTACCTCCACCGAGAGGGCCCGAACCTGGGTAAAAACATCGTGTCCCTTGTCTCCTGTTACCATCCGCCTAGACGCACAGTTCGGGACCCTCTACCCGAGATCCGCAGGTTTTGACACCTTCACCCATAACTCAAAAATGACTTATTTACATCTTTTATGGCTTATTTTGACATTATGCCCTGAAAAGGCGGAATCAAACTGGCCTTTAACCTGCAATTCAATTATGCGTGCAATGATGAATCACTCCTGCCTGCTATCTGTACATTTAGGCATCATCATACATGGCATAACCTAATACATGTGCATTCCATTGTAGAATCTGGAATATGCAATGTTTATGTTAGTTCATACGTTGCACATGATGTTTAAATGCCCCTTCAATCTGGTCAGTCAAGTGATGGTCTTTAAGCCTCCTTCTTTGCTTCTTTTCTTGATATGTAGGATTTGCTCACACATCTGTTCAATTGCTTGTTTGCATCAGCCAGCCATACTAGGACTGTTTTCTTCGATTACTTGTTGTTCTTGACCTAACACTCTAACAGAGCTTGTCAACGATTTAAACACTAAGGGCTGCTGTAGTGGGGCCTTGTCTAACTCATAGGTTACATAAAGGTTTGGCTGTACACTACAATAGGCTCTCCAAGAGTACCTGGAGATCTAGTTCGAAGGTATGCGTAGTTTTTACATAGTGCAGACATAGGAAATGCTCATTTCATTGTGTGCAAGTGCAAGAGATGTGGCATGTTTCATTATGTGGTGTTGTTTTGTTATAATCTCATCCTTTTGTGTTCACAGACTTGAAAGTATGCATATTTATCTTCCAAGGAGACGAGTAACTAGTTTGTGTCACCTTGCAGAGGGGGTGCAATGAAGATAAGATTGAGGATTTCCAAGTAAAAGATGTTAGGAAGGAGCCTTGCAAGAGAAGTAGGAGCTGCGCTGAGCCTCTTCAACCTGCTAAGGTAAGTCACTCTATGCAACTCAATAGTTCAATTCCTTGTTTGTTTTAGGCATAGTTAATTTTCTCTTTTCAATTGCTTTATTTGTCCTCAGTTAATGAGATGCCCAAATAATCATGCCTGATGTTGGTACTTGTATAACTATTAGTTGACATAATTAAAGGACTTACCATTTAATTACTCTGCCAAAGTGTGCCTGAAGCTTTGAAGTCTATTAACTAACTATTATTGCATGAGGCTCACAATCTAGTTTATACTACGCTAATGATTGCATAGTTTTGCCTGCTGTAGTATGTTTGTATGAAACCCTCTGCTATTCATTATGCTCCCTAAGACTTTAATTGAGGTACAGAATGGCCAACTGCTTGCTTAC
Source organism: Aegilops speltoides (assembly GCA_021437245.1). Lineage (NCBI taxonomy): Eukaryota > Viridiplantae > Streptophyta > Magnoliopsida > Poales > Poaceae > Aegilops > Aegilops speltoides. The sequence goes on along the minus strand of CM038144.1, from coordinate 407,770,909 downwards.
TTATACGCAACGTGCTGTCTAAATTTGTAACTTGTCTGTGCTTTCGATTGGGCCCCAACATCATGCTCCTCTGGTGAGCTAAGAGGGATTTCTGCATGCAAGCTGCACAGACTATCTTTTTTATAATTTTTAAAATATCACCTGCCTATGCTTCATGACGTGTAACACTTTTTTTAAAGTGACGTGTAACATTGTTGTTAGTCCTGTTTTGCCATGTAGTACAAAATAGTGTCTTGTTCGCTTCACTGTTGTAGCTATATTTTTGCCCTAGTCATGTGTACTTACAAAAACATTTCAGGATGAAGTGACATCAACACAAAGATCTGTGAGCAGTGCGGCATGGCCGTTACCGAATGATTATGGATTGGAATTGGAATGTGCTGATGTTCTCGAGCATCAAGTAGAGGTCGCAAGACAACATGTACATGATTGTCAACGTATAATCAACCAATTGAGACTGGACATGCAGGTATTAGATGAAGGAGTCAAAAAAATGAAACAAGACACTGAGGTAACCATGAAGAAATTGGAGATTTTGCAGACTGAAATTTGTGCTATATGAATCCGGCCAATCCTATTTTCTGAAGAGCCTATAGTTCAAATGGAGTTAAGTTGATGCGCGTCCATGATGTATGAGCTGTATTTGCCCAGTGTATGTAATTTGCTGTTTGTGTATGCTTTATTATCACCTGTGCCGAACCGTAATGCCCAGTGGGTATAATCGGCTGTAATTTCTTTATTGTATAGTGTAGGATTATTCTACCTTTCTATGCCTTGATCTCTTTGTTGTATAGTGTATGCTTTTTAGAGGTGACAGTATTGAGTAGGATAATTCTTTGAATATGCTTATCGTTCAAACGGGGGCCAACTCGCCCGACCATGGCCCTTCACGGGCCATACGATCCATGGGCCATGTACGGGCCGTCGGATCCATGGGCCTTCTACGTCTTGTAGGATCCATGGGCCTTCTACGTCTCATAGGATCCATGGGCCTTCTACGTCTCGTAGGATCCATGGGCCTTCCACGTCTCGTAGGATCCATGGGCCTTGTAAGGGCCGACTCATTTATGGGTCTTGTACGGGCCTTTAATGGGCCGTAGACGGGCCTTTAATGGAAATGGTATGTTTTATGGGCTGACCATAACGGGTCGTTAATAGGCCGTATTTGGTGATGCTATGAAAATGGCCCAACAGATTAATGTTCCACAAACAGGCCGACTGTAACGACGGGCTGAATTTGGCACACAAGCAGAAAATGACAGTAACGAGACGTAAGTAACCGAATGATGTAAATGAGCCCAAGAATAAATGGGCCCTCAGAAGGCCGGAAGTTAATTTGGGCTGGAAAGAACCCAACGAAATAACGGGGCGTTAATGGGTATAAAGTGATACACTGTTCATTACGGGCCAGTGTCACCACGGGTCGTTAATGGGTGTAAAGTGATACACTGTTCATTACGGGCCAGTTTCAACATGGGCCGCTAATGGGCAAAGAGTTACAAAGGGCCTCATATGGGACGAAAGACGTCATGGGCCATACATGGGCCAGAAGTGAAAACGGACTGGAATCATATTGGATGGCACAGATGACGCTACTGGGCCTAATTCGGATAGGGCGTAACGGGCCTTGGGTTAGCGGGCTGTAAATGGGCTATATGCGAACAGGCCGTTAACGGGCTTTCCATGGGCCGCCCGCCATGACTTTGACCAAGTCAAGCGGGCGGCCTTTTCACGAGAATGGGCCTTTGTTGGGCGTGCCACTGTCGACGTATCATAGGCGTATACGTCCAATGAGTGGATGAAATCTGTCCCAACGATGAGCCGACACGTGTTTCCTCCAGCCAATGATGATTTTACGTGGAAAATCCCCATTGGTCGGGCTGTTAACGGGTTATCGGATCCAAAACCCGACCCGATAGCTTAACGGCATTACATTACGGTGGATGCCACGTGTTGGTCACCCTTGACGAAAGCACTTCTGGGACGCGCGATTTATCATCATGGAAGTGGACACTTCTGTGATGATAATTTTGGTAATGTCATGGAACATTTCTACGACAGCACATGTATGACTATCTTGATTCTGTCATATAATCGTCATGGATGTACATGCATGACAAAAAACATGACCTACTGTGACAAACACAAATCATCACAGAAGTGTATTTTTTTGTAGTAAAAGCGTGAGTTTAATGTAGGTAATTATGTGTTGCTATTCAACTCTCGTTTAAGATTTTTTGCAGGAAAACTTCTCTCTAAATGGGAAGGGCCTTACGTTATCGAGGAGGTCTATCTTTCCGGTGCCATAAAAATCAACAACTTCGAAGGCACAAATCCAAAGGTGGTGAATGACCAAAGAATCAAACATTATATCTCAGGTAATCCAATAAATGTTGAAACTAATGTTATTGAAACCGTAACCCCGGAGCAATACATAAGGGACACTTTCCAGTACGTTTCAGACTCCGAAAAGGAATTGGTATGTGGTACGGTAAGTAAACCGACTCCAAAACGGTTCTAATAGCAATTTTCTCCGTTTTGGAATATTTAAGAAAATAGGAAAATAAGTAGTCCGGAAGGACACGCGGCATCCACCAGGGTGGAGGGCGCGCCCTACCCCCTGGGCGCGCCCCCCTGCCTCGTGGGCACCTCGTGTGCTCTCCGGACTCTGTTTTCTTGCACGATACTTCTTTTGGTCGGTAAAACTTCATTATATAATCTCCCAAAGGTTTTGACCACCGTATCACGCAAATATCCTCTGTCTTTGTTTCGAGCTGTTTCCTGTCAAAATTGTCAAGGCCAAGCAGCATGTCGTCACCGTCCTCCAACAATGAAGTCAAAGATGCTTGGCTAATGAAGATAGAGCTGAAGAGAGAAGAACCCATGGAGATCAACAAGGATGATAGGATCAAGAAGGCCATGGAGGAGCAAGCTCTGACGGCAGAAAAAGAAGACATCCTTCAACCTCATCACAACCTTCTTACCCCAACTGAGATTGAACCTTTCAAAATGATTGAGTTAGCTCGCATACAAAACTAGTATCTCACAAGTGAAAATATTTTATTGAAGGAGCATATCACCGCACTCAAGGGCATTATCCGCAAATTGGAGGAGCTCCTACGCTCGATGTGTGACTATCCATCATCACCACCACCTTCATCACCTCCGAAGAAGGAGACATAATCACATGCGTATGGGCACTCCCCTTGGCAACTGCCAAGCTTGGGGGAGGTGCCCCGGTATCGTATCACCATCGCACTCCTATCTTTACCGTTTTTCTTAGTTCGTTCCTTTTAGTAATATTTTGATCTACTCCCTCCTTTCCGGTTTATAGGGCTTATCTCAAAATTTTAGTTTTTCCATTTTATAAGGCTCAATTTGGTTGTTCCCCATCACAAGTTAAGATTTTAGGTGCATTAAATCATTGCATGCAAGTATTAAGAGAAAATTGACCAATGCATGTACTTTATGCATGCATGCATTGCAATTAATGCATTGGTAAACATATTTTTTTTGAGGAAACAAGAGCATTAATTGGATGCTTTTGCAAACTACAAAAAGAATTCCACCACTCACCATCTACCTTGGTTGGTGAGATTTTTGAATTGAGCCCTATAAACCGGAAAGGAGGGAGTAGTAGGATAAAGTTTTGGTATGATTTAGTTTTGAGTTTTGCCTTATGATTCTTCTATGTAATCGAGTCCGTGAGCTGTATATAATAAAGATTAGTGTTGAGTCAAGGGCTTTGCTATATTACTTTCATCTTGAGGGAATAAAAGAAAGAATAAAAAGAAATAAAAGAGATCATATTGATCATATGGAGAGTAATGACTTCACATACAAAGAGTATGATGAATAAAAGTTGTTGAGAGTTGGGAAATACGGTTTTGGTCATTGTTGCAATTAACAGGAATTAATAAAGAAAGAGAGGTTTTTACATATAAATATACTATCTTGGACATCTTTTATTATTGTGAGCACTCATTAAAATATGACATGCTAAAGAGTTGATGTTGGACAAGGAAGACAACGTAATGGGTTATGTTTTCTTATATCCGAAATAAAGTATATTGTCATGGATCATCCAACATGTTGAGCTTGCCTTTCCCTCTCATGCTAGCCAAATTCCTTGCACCAAGTAGAGATACTACTTGTGCTTCCAAATATCCTTAAACCCAGTTTTGCCATGAGAGTCCACCATATCTACCGATGGATTGAGTAAGAACCTTCAAGTAAGTTGTGATGTTTCTTGCATTAAAAATTTCTCTCTAAATATGTATGGCTTATTAGTGTGGAGAAAATAAGCTTTATATGATCGTGTGATATGGAAGCAATAAAAGCGATGGACTGCATAATAAAGGTCCATATGACAAGTGGCAATATAAGTGACGTTCTTTTGCATTAAGATTTCGTGCATCCAACCATAAAAGCACATGACAACCTCTGCTTCCCTCTGCGAAGGGCCTATATTTTATTCTTGTCTTATACCCTGTGCAAGAGTCATGGTGATCTTCACCTTTCCTTTTTACATTTTATCCTTTTGCAAGCACCTTGTGTTGGAAAGATCCTAATATATATATATCCAATTGGATGTAAGTTAGCATGAACTATTATTGTTAACATTACCCTTGAGGTAAAAGGTTGGGAGGCAACACTATAAGCCCCTATCTTTCTCTATGTCCGATTAAAACTTCATACCCATAAGTATTGCGTGAGTGTTAGCAATTGTGAAAGAATAAATGATAGTTAAGTATGTGGACTTGCTGAAAAGATCTTATATTGACTCTTTCTGATGTTATGATAAATTGCAATTGCTTTAATGACCGAGATCATAGTTTGTTGGTTCTCAATGAAGTTTCTGATTCATACTTGAAATTGTGAATAGATTGTTACTTGAGCATAAGAAATCATATGACAAAATATATATGTGTTGCTGTTATAAGAATGATCATGATGCCCTCATGTCCGTATTTTATTTTATCGGCACCTCTATCTCTAAACATGTGGACATATTTTTCGATTTCAGCTTCCGCTTGAGGACAAGCGAGGTCTAAGCTTGGGGGAGTTGATACGTCCATTTTGCATCATGCTTTTATATCGATATTTATCGCATTATGGGCTGTTATTACACATTATGTCACAATACTTATGCCTATTCTCTCTTATTTTACAAGGTTTACATGAAGAGGAGAATGCTAATTTGGAATTCAGAAATTTGGAAAAGTTGCAAATATTAGAGACCTATTCTGCAAACCTCCAAAAGTCTTGAAACTCCACGAAAGTTATTTTTGGAGTTAATAAAAAAATATTGAGCGAAGAAAGTACCAGAGGGGGCCCACACCCTGGCCACAAGGGTGGGATCGCGCCTACCCTGGGGCGCCCGCCTCGTGGCCTGGCGGCAGCCTCCGGTGCCCATCTTCTGCTATATGAAGTCTTTTACCCTAGAAAAAATCATAAGCAAGCTTTCTTGACGAGACACTGCCGCCACACGCGAAACCTTGGCGGAACCAATCTAGGGCTCCGGCGGAGCTGTTCTGCGAGGGAAACATCCCTTCGGGAGGGGGAAATCATCACCTTCGATGCTCTCATCGGGAGGGGGTCAATCTCCATCAACATCTTCACCAGCACCATCTCCTCTCAAACCCTAGTTCATCTCTTGTATCCAATCTTTGTCTCAAAACCTCAGATTGGTACTCGTGGGTTGCTAGTAGTGTTGATTACTCCTTGTAGTTGATGCTAGTTGGTTTATTAGGTGGAAGATCATATGTTCAGATCCTCTATGCATATTAATACCCCTCTGATTATGAACATGAATATGATTGAGTAGTTACATTTGTTCCAGAGGACATGGGAGAAGTCTTGCTATAAGTAGTCATGTGAATTCGGTATTCGTTCGATATTTTGATGAGATGTAAGTTGTCTCTCCTCTAGTGGTGTTATGTGAACGTCGATTACATGACACTTCACCATTTTTTGGGCCTAGAGGAAGGAATTGGGAAGTAATAAGTAGATGATGGGTTGCTATAGAGTGGCAGAACCTTAAACCCTAGTTTATGCATTGCTTCGTAAGGGGCTGATTTGGATCCATATGTTTCATGTTATGGTTAGGTTTACCTTAATACTTCTTTTGTAGTTGTGGATGCTTGCAACAGGGGTTAATCATAAGTGGGATGCTTGTCCAAGAAAGGGCAGTACCCAATCACCGGTCCACCCACATATCAAATTATCAAAGTAATGAACGCGAATCATATGAGCGTGATGAAAACTAGCTTGATGATAATTCCCATGTGTCCTCGGGAGCGTTTTCCTTCATATAATAACTTGTCCAGGCCTGTACTTTGCTACAAAAAGGATTGGGCCACCTTGCTGCACCTTATTTACTTTTGTTACTTGTTACCCGTTACAAATTACCTTATCACAAAACTATCTGTTACCGATAATTTCAGTGCTTGCAGAGAATACCTTACAGAAAACCGCTTGTAATTACCTTCTGCTCCTCTTTGGGTTTGACACTCTTACTTATCGAAAGTACTATGATAGATCCCCTATACTTGTGTGTCATAATTATCTTGCTTAAAGCATTACTCTGATTTTTCATGAACTTAAGACACTAAATGCATGTTGGATAGCGGTCGATGTGTGGAGTAAAAGCAGTAGATGGAGGTAGGAGTCGGTCAACTAATGTTGGTCGTGATGCCTATATACATGATCATTGCCTTGGATATCGCCATAATTATTTGCTTTTCTGTTAATTGCCCAACAGTTATTTGTTTACCCACCGTGTGCTATATTCTCGAGAGAAGCCTCTAGTGAAAACTATTGCCCCCATGGTCTATTTTCTATCGTATATTAAAACCAAAATACCTTGTTGCAATTTTCTTTTATTTCTTTTATTTTGTATTTTTTAGATATATTTATCAAAATCTGTAGAATTTAATCTTTCTCAATACCTTGAGGGATTGACAACCCCTCTACGCGTTGGATTGCAAGTATCTGTTATTTGTGTGCAGGTGCTGTTTACATAGTGTTTCTTGGTTCTCCTACTGGATTGAAACTTGGTTTCATAACTGAGGCAAATACTTATCTCTAATGTACTGCATCATCCTCTCCTCTTCGGGGAAATCCCAACGTAGCTTACAAATAGGAATGGCGAGATCATGAGCCACACTAGCACTTGCATGGGATCTCATGAAGGAGGCTATAAGGAATTTTCCGAATCATGGAATGGAAAAATCTTTAATTCTTCATATATTTTATGGTGTCTTCAATTCTATGTTGTATACTATGGTTGACACTACTGCAGGAGGAACTATTATGGGTACGCCCATCGTTGAAGCTAAAAAGGTGTTGGATGATATGCAAGAAAATCATGTCGAATGGCATGTTGAGAGGGCTACCAACAAAATAGTTAATGCTATTGAAGAAAAGAATACGGAGTTGACAACTAAGCTTGATGAACTCATGTCCATAGTTAAAGATAAAGAAGAGGTAAACATAAATACTATTACTGAAGAAGATGTCAATGATATCAATTTTATTACTCGTAATAGCTACAATCCCAACTGGAAAAATAATGGCTATGCTCCTAGATTGCCTTATCCTAATAATGGTGGAGCACCTAATAGTTTTAATGGGATGAATAATGGTAATAGAAATACTTTGGAGGAAACTCTAGAAAAATTATTGCTAGTCAAATTCAGCAAAATTAAACCTTTCAAAATATCTTAAAGAATCGCCATAATTTACTAGGTCAATTGACCGTCAAGATTGTGAGACTCACTAATGATGTGTAGGCTCTAGATGGAAGAACTAAGATCATGGATGCACACAATGCTAAAATTCTAGAGTCAAACTTGTTTCTAGCCATGTTTGCAGGTAAACTGGAACCAAACCCAGTTGAAGATGTGAAGATGATGAGAAGTAACGAACAAAATGCAGAAGATCCTTATATAGGCCATGTGCCAGAGTATACATACACCATTGCAAACTTCGTGAAGATGATAGCAATGAAACACCCACTACCTGAAGTATCACATGATGAAGCATATATTGTCGTTGTTGATCATGTTGCAGCTAAGGTACATGAGTTAGATGATGAATGAAAGAAGCTATTCGGTAAGCTTCCTGCTAAACAGGAAGATATCTTTGAGCCTACTATTGAGATTGAGATTGGTTTGAATAAATTCAATGTTTTCTATGATCTAGGCGCTAGTGTTTCCACTATCCCTAAGTCTATTATGATAGTCTCAATCTTGGTCCTTTTGTTACTACGGAAATTAAGTTGAATATGGCCAATTCTACCTTTACGGAAACAGTAGGGATCAAGCATGGTGTTATGATTCAAATTAATGATTGCCTTGATCTTCTTATTGTTGATATGCTTAAAGATCCCATTGCCCTTATAATTGTTGGTAGGCCATTCTTAGAACCATAAAGGATACTCTCAATGTGTTTGAGGGAACTGTAAGATTTGATCTTCCTGCAAAGGATCCTTTGGTGAGACATTTCCCCAGGAAAAAGAAAATGAATACATACACAGGAGACGACATTGTCGTCAATGCTCGGAGCTACGGGCTTGGTGTATTTATAGCCAAGTGATCATAAACTATGGCCGGGCTATCTGACCAAAATAAGCACTTCGTGGGAGGCAACCCATGCAAATAAGGTAGAAGATTAAGTTTTGTTTCAAGTCCTTTTCATTCCAATAAGAGAGTGTTGATGTTTTTTCCGTCGAAGATAAGTTGAGAAGAAGTTGTGCTAATGAGGCCTTTGTCATCTGCAAAATTGCTATGTATCGTACTAACATCTGAAAGCCTAGATACAAGACTATAGGTTGTGTTGGAACTAACCCCATAGGAATCATCGAAGAAAACAAAGTCTCGGAAGAGAAAGAAAAATGATGGACCAGCATACGACCACTCTGGTCGTATGGCCTGTCGTATGAGGCGTGGGCAGCTCCAACGAATAACAGACAAAGGTGACAAAGCGAACAACGGCATTCCATATGAGCATAGTCGCTCGTATAGCGGCCGTATGGATCTTCGACATAAACAGAGAAGAGGTCCAGAGCAGGAGACTGTGTTCCATATGAGCATCTGTGCTTGTATGACATAGACGACCAGAAGAAGAAATAACTAAAACAAACAATGGCGTGTCGTACGAGTGTTGGTGTTCGTATACATGGTCTTATTAGTTAAGCACAAACACATAATTGGTTCCAGAGTGCAAGAGGCCATTTCATACGAGCAGTTACGCTCATATGCGCACTCATCTGGCCTCTTGGCGGCCATAAGGAGGCCGAGGCAGAGGGAAAGTTTCCTCTATCTCATCTATTTTCTTATTCTTCTTCCTCCAAACCCTAACACACCTTTGTTGGATTCCTCTACTCTTTCTAATTCAATTCAAACCCTTATGTGTGATCGATCTACGGTATGTTTCTCCTCCGATCTCCAATTTATTTTTCGCGGATCAATGTTGTATGTGCCTAGCATTTCCATGTCTATGGTATGCGTACTTTTGATCCAAATGTTGATTTTTGGCTTGGATTCATTGTTGTTTCTAGAGAAGTATTATATTTTAATTGTTGCAGGTTCACTATTGCATCGTCTCATTGGACTACAAATTCGTTTTGTACAGATGTTTATGAGGAGGTCCACCTGTGTCTCTCGTGGTGAAGCACCAAGTTCATCCGTGGGTGCCACACAAATGCAACAAATTTACATGCATGGGATCATCTTCACCACCTTTGTGGCGAAGAACAAATATGAGAAGCTTCACGAGAGAAAGATGAAGTCCACCAAGTGGGCTTGCGAGTCCACCATAGCCAACTTGGGCATTGCTAATGGTTTCCATTTATAATATGATAATGTTGTGTGGCATCACTTTGTTTTCCAGGGATGTGCGACGTATGAATGACTAACGCTTGAGTTTCTTAGTACTCTCTCACATAATGATGGTTTACTTCCAAGACTGGACCAAGAAGAATGGATCACTTTCTGACTCATGAACAAAGACTTCAACATCACTCTGGATGAGTGGTGTAATTATTTTGGCTTTACAAACAACAATGATGACATTCTCTATGTCTATGATTTACTTGAACCGCACCTGAGGCAATCCTTTTACCAGTTGAGTTACCATGGTTCCAAGAAAAGGACCAATTGCATGGAAAGTCCTGTTATTTGATATTTCTATTATGTTATCACTAACTCGTTGCAGGCACAAGGAGAAATTTTAAAGGTGAATGACGAGAATATGCTAATTCTAGGGAAATAAGCTAACCTTGACGTCGGTTATTCGCCGAACTTAGGGTCAAACTTTTTTTACACCTTGTGCGCCAAGAAAATCATACACAAGGAGGTATCATCTGTGGATGAGTTATCACCATGTTGGCCAGTTCCCTTGACACTACAGGAATCAGCTACTTTGCCATCTGCCACGGCAGACGGCAAAGCCAGGGACGGCGGACGACAAAGAGCTTTGCCGTCAGTGGCGGACAGCAAACAGTGATGGCAAAGACAGGGTCGGCAAATAGGCCCTTTGCCGTCTGCTTTTTATGGTGGACGGCAAAGAGTGCTTTGCCTACAGCGGCGGACGGCAAAGAGGAGTGACGGCAAAATACTGGATGTCCATCAGCGTTAGTCCATTAGGCGGCTAACGGCGGCCTTTGCCGTTAGCCAGCGGACGGCAAATTTGAGCGCCTCTTTGCCGTCCGCCAGTTGACGTCAGCAATGCGTCAGCGCCCGTTGTGTTTTGTCGTCAGCCACGGCGGACGGCAAAGGCAAAGTCTTTGCCATCAGCTTAACTTTGTCGTCCGCCACGGTAGGCAAATTTGCCAAATGGCTCATCTCTGAGGAAGCACAGGTGGCCGCCATGTGTCCCCTTTGTCGTCTGCCACCGATGGCAAAGAGCCTGTACTGCCTCTTTTGTATTCTGTTTTTCTTATATCCAACAATTATCACAGCAAATATATCACATCACATATATATCCATCACATAAATATCCAGCACATATATATCCAACATAATAAATATCCAGCACATATATATCCATCCATACATACATAGTAGGTTGCACATAGTCCCATCAATCCATACATATTACAATATGCAAAGTTTCATCATAGCAATCTAGTTTCATCATAGCAACCGAGCAGAATACAAGAAGTGCATCAAAGGAAAAAACAAGCAATCCATCATATGATGCTGGCTTCCGTGAAGTGAATGAAACCTGCAAATGGACAAATAAGAAAGTTATAAAAAGAATAGAAGAAGAAGAAGAAGACTAGAAGAAGAAGTATATGCCATTTATTAGCTAACTTAGGTGAACTCGATCATTTATGAGCTAAATTAGTTGAAATGGATCGTTTATGAGCTAAGTTAGGTGAAATAGATCGTTTATGAGCTAAGTTAGGTGAAATGGATCGTTTATGAGCTAACCTAGGTGAAATGGTTCGTTTATGAGCTAACCTAGGTGAAATAGGTCCTTTATGAGCTAACCTAGGTGAAATGGGTCGTTTATGAGCTAACCTAGGTGAAATGGGTCGTTTATGAGCTAACCTAGGTGAAATGGGCCGTTTATGAGCTAACCTAGGTGAAATGCATCATTTTGGAGCTAAGTTAGGTGAAATGGATCGTTTATGACCTAACCTAGGTGAAATGGATCATTTATGATCTAACCTAGGTGAAATGGGTCGTTTATGAGCTAACCTAGGTGAAATAGATCGTTTATGAGCTAACCTAGGTGAAATGGGTCGTTTATGAGCTAACCTAGGTGAAATGGGTCGTTTATGAGCTAACCTAGGCCAAATGCATCATTTATGAGCTAACCTAGGTGAAATGGATCATTTTGGAGCTAACTTAGATAAAATGGGTCGTTTATGAGCTAACTAAGGTGAAATGCCACGTTTTTTAGCTAACTAAGGTGAAACGGATCGTTTTTAGCTAACTTAGGTGAAATGGGTCATTTTGGAGCTAACCTAGGTGAAATGGGTCATTTTGGAGCTAACCTAGGTGAAATGGGTCATTTTAAAGCTAACGTAGGTAAAATGAATCATTTAGGAGCTAATCTACGTAAAATGGGTCATTTTAGAGCTGACTTGGATAAATTGGATCACTTGGAAGCTAACTAAGGTAAAATGAGTCATTTTAGAGCTAACTTAGGTAAAATGGAACGTTTATGAGCTAACTAAGCTAATTATGCAATTTTTGACATAAGTAAGCTTATTAAGTCATTTTGAAGGAATAGAAGCTAACTCTAAGTCATTATGGTAAGCATATTGGAAGAAATAAAGCTCAATCTAAGTCTAGAGAAACTTACCGTGATCAGGGAGGTGTAGGAGTGGGCTGGCTCGTGCCGGTAGCTGGAGAAGGATCGTGCGATGCGTTTCTGGAGTTAAGCTGCACCAAAGATCATTTCCAATGTCTCGTTAGCATTATGACACTCAAATGTTAAGACTAGCAAGTAATGTCCATTCAAATTAAACTCACCGTGTCCCAGGAGCAATCACTGGCATCGGCGGAGCGGTCTGACCGGACTTCTCGCACACAGACTACACATTTGGTTTTCACAACAGAGTCATACTAGTTAGTAATGAGACTCAAATGTTAAGACTAGCAAGTAATCTGCAGAAGAAACTTACCACAAGGAGCTCGTACATGGCCCTTGCCTGCATGTCATTCCGTGCCCTCTCCTCCTCCAGCATCTTTGTCGTCCTCTCCTCCAACTCCCGCTGCCTCTCCGCCACCTCCGCCAGAAGTTTCTCCGTTCTATCTCGCTCACTCTGTATAGCAGCCTGCAACACCACTCACATGACCATTTGTAATCATTGATGGAAGCGCACACAATGCAATGGAGAAAGATAACTGAGTACGTATAACTAACCTTGAAGGCGAGTTGGACTGGCCGTTCACGAGGCCTTATCTCGGGAGCGGAGCTCGACTGCCGCGCCTTGATCTCCGGGAGAGTGCTAGGACAACGGATAAGTCCATCTCCCATGGCTATGGAGCCATGGGACCTCCCGCTGTCGGTGTCAAAACCGCAGATCTCGGGTAGGGGGTCCCGAACTGTGCGTCTAGGCGGATGGTAACAGGAGACAAGGGACACGATGTTTTTACCTAGGTTCAGGCCCTCTCGATGGAGGTAAAACCCTAATCCTGCTTGATTGATATTGATGATATGGGTAGTACAAGAGTGGATCTACCACGAGGTCAAGGAGGCTAAACCCTAGAAGCTAGCCTATGGTATGATTGTTGTTATGTTTGTTGTCCTACGGACTGAAACCCTCCGGTTTTTATAGACACCGGAGAGGGCTAGGGTTACACAGAGTCGGTTACAATGATAGGACATCTACATATCCGTATTGCCAAGATTGCCTTCCACGCCAAGGAAAGTCCTATCCGGACACGGGACGAAGTCTTCAATCTTGTATCTTCATAGTCTTGGAGTCCGGCCGATGATGATAGTTCGGCTATCCGGGCACCCCCTAGTCCAGGACTCCCTCAGTGGCCCCTGAGCCAGGCTTCAATGACAACGAGTCCGGCGTGCATATTGTCTTCGGCATTGCAAGGCGGGTTCCTCCTCCGAATAAGTCATAGAAGATTGTGAACACCAGGATAGTGTCCGACTCTTCAAAATAAATTCCACGTACCACCGTAGAGAGAATAATATTCACACAAGTTCAATCTGCTGACGTATTTTGTGGCGTGACGTCATACCACTATCAAGCCTTTACTCGAATCGTTTTTATTATACCACCTCAGCGCGTTTAGCGAAGCGGTTTCCGTGGCACGTCTTGTCAAAGCAGAGATCGTGTTCCCCTTATTCTGGGATTCCCATCAATACGGACGTGGGTAACCCAACCGCGCCATTGATTGTGGCGCTTGGGAGATAAGCGAGTTTTACCAGGCCGGCGGGGACGTATAGTTTCGTCCGCCCATATATAAGGGGATAAGGATCCACCTCTTTTACCTACGCCTTCTTCCTCCTTTGCTTATCCATCGCACTCGAGCTCCAGTGCCCAAGTCCGCACATCTCACCTCAACCTTCTCCAGCCATGTCCGGAGCGGGAGGCAAGTGGATGGCCTCCTCCGTTACGGAGGGGCACATCGAGAAACTGCGCAGCGCCGGATACCAGTCCAGCGACATCGCGCACCGTCTGCCCGACGAGGGGTAGCTCATCCCCACCCCTAGGCCTCATGAGAGGGTCGTATTCCTTCCCCCACTTCCTCCGTGGACTGGGCTTCCCACTCCACCCCTTCGTCCGGGGGCTCATGTACTACTACGGCCTGGATTTCCACGATCTGGCTCCAAATTTCATCCTTAATATCTCAGCGTTTATCATTGTGTGCGAGGCCTTCCTCTGCATCCAGCCCCACTTCGGCTTGTGGCTAAAGACCTTCAATGTCAAGCCGAAGGTTGTGAAGGGCAGCCAAGCGGAGTGCAGAGGCGCCATGGTGGGCAAAATGCCCAACGTCACTTGGCTTGAGGGTGCCTTCGTGGAATCCATCAAAGGGTGGCAATCGGGGTGGTTCTACATCACCAAGCCACGTGACCCTAAATTGGCAGCGGCCCCCGAATTCAGATCTGGCATCCCCATGCAGCTCACCTCCTGGAAAGAGAAGAGCTTGCTATGGGGTAGTTCGGAGGAGCTGACCGGACTCTAGTCCTGTCTCCAGACCCTGGTGAACAAGAAGCTTATGCTTGTCAACGTGATCCAGGTCATGCTCGTCCGCCGGATTCTCCCCTGCCAGCAACGGGCCTTCAATTTGTGGGAGTTTTATCCGGCACATCACCGGACCTTGAGCGGGCTCTTCGACACGAAGTACGAAGCTGCCTGGAGGGTGCTGTTCAAGGGCGGCGAATCTCCCGCATACGCAACCGAAGATCGCGGATTCAGCACGCAGCGCCCGGCCGGCGAGGTAAGCTATGTTATCCTTTATGGGACACTCATTTTTTTCATAGTTTGACTCTATGTGGGATCTAAACTCCCAATACCTTTAACAGGACTGGCAGAAGACATCCGGACAGGTTAACTATCCGGTTCCCCTTCCAGAAGACCCAGCAGACGCCCGTTTGATAGGGCTGCTGGTCCCGGCACTTTACGTAGTGCCGGAGAAGAAGGCCAAGAAGAAGGCCACGGGAACCCGAAGGAGTTCCCGGCGTCAGGTGATATCGGACTCATCGTCCGATGACTCCGAGGCGGACTCCTCCCACAAAGACGAGGAGGAGAAGAAAGAGGCCTCTCCCCCAGCGGGGTGAGAGAAGAAGAGGAAGGCCTCCCCAACGAGGGAGGCCGAAGGGTCCAAGAAGGGAAGGACCCTCCCCCCGGACTGCTCCGCCAATGTTGGCGACGGCAACGAGGTGTGGCCCTCAAGGGCCAAGCCCCTGGCGAGATTGTAAGTATCCGGACTCCTAGATAATTTATAATTTTTCTTTTTGCCACACGGTGTCTTTCTAATGCCGCATACAACCTGTAGTCCGGCCAAGGACGATCTTCCCGCTTCGTCGAGCGGGTCCTTTGGCACGTCGGATATGGATTCTCTTCTGACTGCCTCAACCCCCCGTGACGCTGACGATGCCGGATCCCGGGAAGGGACCCGCCAGGAGGAGGAGGCCCCGGAGGTGCCGCAAGGCAACCTCCCAGACTCTGCACCAGACTCCGCACCGGAACCTGCAGTGGTTCCGGAGTCCGGCAGCGCCCTTCAGAAGAAGGGCAAGATCGTGACACCGCGGCCTCTGCCCAACCGAGGCGCCGGATAACTTGCCTGGGCGCTCAACGGCGCTTCCATCGAAGAAGAACACCGCCTTGTCATGAGTGCGGTGATTGAAAGGTTCGGCTCGCCAAGAGCGGGCTGACCGAAGCAAGCAGCGACCTTCTAACAAAGCTTTGAGGTAAGAATTTTAAGATATGTAATATAATACCGCATAGATAGTAGCCCCGATGCTCGGTTCGGTGTTGGAAAGAAAAGCCGGATGAGGATCTAAAAAGATATACGCAGGAGTTCTAAGAATATGTCAATATGGGATTGCAGCTGCTTGCTGCTCTTGACCTCTGCCGACTTGACCAAGGTCAATGCTTTGAAGCGAGCCTCGGCGGTCAAGAGCGAGCTCGGCCATGCCAAGAAGCAGCTCGAGGACAAGGAAGATGAGTAACACCGTATTAAATTTGTACCTTACAGAAAAGGATTTGGTTGCAAGAGAAATAACAAGGATAACGTGGGTACTACGGGGCCACAAACGAGGTGGCGACCCCTGAAGGAGGCGGTGTCATGACGAGCATAACGCGGCCGCGGAACAAGCCGAGCGAGAGAAGCAGGAGGCGTGGGTGGTGGGGGTACAGCAAGAGCTCCAGGCTCTCATGGAAAAGCACGAGAGTTTGGAGCGTGACTCGAAGACTCGAGAGTCCGAGCTTGCGTCGGCTCTTGAGAGTGCCAAAGCCGCTAAGGCCAAAGCCCACAAGGCCCTCCGGGAAATCGAGGATTTGAAGAAAATAGCCGCGGGTAAGGCATTTTTCATGCAAAGCAAGCATGTGAATGTGAATTACCTATTACTTACCCGAATTCGGAGCTCTCCAGAGCGTCAGAGATCTGCCTGCAGCGTGTCCGATCTTGCCTCTTTCTACCGAGCCGAGGAGGGAGCTCGACGGAGAAGGTCTTGGTCTCAAGTATCTTTGAGGCGGACATCAGTGCCCTTAGCGACCAGCTGAAGCAGCTGGTCGAGCTCCATAAGGTGGCGAACAGGCCATGAAGGGCCTCATAGTTGGTGTGGCCCAAGGAGGCCATGCCTGGGAGCTACTTCAGCCTGGTGTGGTGGCTGGTGGATGCGTGTCCCTGGGTTGAAGTCGTCAAGGACTCCGCCTGCATTGAAGGTGCCCGTCGGGCCCTTGCCCGTGCAAAGGTGCACTTGGGCAGGATGGACGCTGAGAAGCTTGTCACGGACGCTCCACCGGCGGGCAAGGAGTATCGCACGCCCGAAATGTATTATAAGAGTGTCCTGAAGGGTGCCCACATGATTGCGGGTGAGTGCTCCAAAGATGTAATATTTGAGTAGACTCGCATTTTGTTATCCTGTGCGCTGAAAACTTTGTTCATATGCGCTAAGCAACGCTTGTTAATTTAAAATATTACCTTCTGTGCGGCCGTTTATCAAATCTGAGAGATGGCAAGTCATCGGCTTCAGCCCCCATGCCACTAGTGCTGGGGTGTTCGGGATAAACTTAAGCGCTCTTGTTCCCATGTTTGAGTCCATCTAGGGAGGCGTGCAACACAACGAACGAGGCAACCGGACTTATAATGCTTGAAAACTCTCACTTAGCCATAGAATTCTATAATTTTAAATTTCGGCGAAGCCCCTAGTGTTCGGAAGACCGAGTTCGGGGCGCTATCCACGCCTGGGCCGGACAAAGCCGGTTCCTCGCTCTAAGCGGCATAAATCTTTAGGGACTCGAAAAAACCTCTCGAACAGCGACCAGCTCTCGCCGTATCATGACGGTCAGTTTTAGCTTTCTCCACTGAGGCGCTCGCCCAGCTCAACTAGGGTGCAATCGCAGTGGTTCTCCCAGTCCCAGTGCTACCTTAGCCGATACAACAGAACGTAAGGTACCAAAACATGGGAGCCGGGCAAACCCAACTATTGACCCAAGACATGATTCGAAGCTGATGCATATAATGCTATAAGTTCGGGGTGCCGCACTTGTGAAAGTGTTCGGACTTATCACACCATAATGTGGGGAACTTAAGCCCCTGGTGTATTTAGCCGTAGCAGAGCGTACGGATGCAACATGTCATAAATGAACATATGCATAAGAAAGAAATGCAATTATAAGCAAAAAGCGATGCATTGTTTATTCCAGAAATACTGCCATGCAGAACGATACAAATAGTGCGGTAAGCAAGGGATGGGACTATTAAACATGTCCCCCTCCAGGGGTAGGCTGCAGAATGGTGTATAAAACAGATTTAATGCTCGTAATGGAGACCACCTGAGTGTTCATCGTAGCCTTTCTCCTTCCCTGGCTGTTGCATCGTGAGTTCGGCGGATCTACTATCGGACAGGGCCTCTAGTAAATGGAGTCCTGTGGATAAGAAAGAAAGAAGAAAAAAGATGACACACTTGGGAGCCCCTGGTGTGGTTGAGCCGCACTCTGGGCCTGTCGTGGTCGTGCCCCTCCCCCTATGCCCATGGTATCTCCAGAGCGTAATGATGTATGCGAAGGACCAGTCTTGCAATTTTGCAAGGGCAGGGGTTGGGGCCGCATTGCTACGCGTGCTTGGAACATGCCAGGTGGTCTTGTTGTAGGTTACTCTGGGCGCGCTTAGCCGTGTCCGATCGCTTAACGGCCGGACTCGAGAATTGCCTTAAGAGGCTGCTCTGTACTTCTGCCGCGAGAGCCGGTGTGTGTTCCTCGGTTCGGAGGGAGCGTTCAGTGTTTCTGTTGACCGTAATGACTCCTCGAGGGCCTAGCATCTTGAGCTTGAGGTATGCGTAGTGCGGCACCGCGTTGAACTACACGAACGCGGTTCGTTCGTGTAGAGCATGATAGCCGCTGCGCAACGGGACTATATCGAAGATTAACTCCTCGCTTCGGAAGTTATCCGGGGATCCGAAGACCACTTCGATAATGGCGAGCTGCACAATTGGCCTCTACACCTGGTATGACGCCTTTGAAGGTCGTCTCTGTGGGTTTAATCCTTGAGGAGTCTATGCCTATCTTGCGCACTGTATCCTGATAAAGCAGGTTCAGGCTGCTGCCGCCGTCCATCAGGACTCTGGTGAGGTGGAATCCATCGACGATTGGGTCTAGAACCAATGCGGTGAATCCACCATGGCGGGTACTGGTGGGGTGGTCCCTTCGATCAAAAGTGATTGGGTAGGAGGACCATGGGTTGAACTTGGGCGGCGGCTCCATCAGCGTATCGTCCTCGAGTGCACTTCCGCTCCCTCTTGGGTATGTGGGTTGCGTATATCATGTTCACCGTCCGCACTTGTGGGGGGAAACCTTTCTGTCCTCTGTTGTTCAGCGGTCGGGTCTCTTCCTCATCATCGCTATGCAACCCCTTGTCATTGTTTTCGGCAATTAACTTGCATGCCTGTTTGAATAACCAACAATCCCTATTGGTGTGATTAGCTGGCTTTTCGGGGGTGCCGTGTATCTGGCACGAGCGGTCGAGTATTCGGTCCAAATTGGACGGACCCGGAGTAGTTCTTTTGAATGGCTTTTTCCGCTGACCGGGTTTGGAGCCTCTGAAACCGGCGTTGATTGCCGTATCCTCAGTGTTATCGCCGTTAACGCGGCGTTTGTTTTTGTTGCGACACGACCTGCCATTGCGGTCCTTGTTATTCGGACTGCCAGAATTTTTGCTGAGGTTGTTACTGCGGGCTAGCGAGCTGTCCTCTCCCGCGCAGAAGCGGGTCATGAGTGATGTGAGGGTTGCCATGGATTTCGGCTTTTCCTGTCCTAGGTGCCGGGCAAGCCATTCGTCGCGGATGTTATGTTTGAAGGCTGCGAGGGCCTCTGCATCCGGACAATCGACGATTTGATTTTTCTTTGTTAAGAACCGTGTCGTAGCTATCGCCGATTCGTCTGGCTGCTGAATTATGTGGCTTAGGTCATCGGCGTCTGGTGGTCGCACATATGTGCCCTGGAAGTTGTCAAGGAATGCGGCTTCCAAGTCTTCCCAACACCCAATTGATTCTGCTGGCAAGCTGTTAAGCCAATGCCGAGCTGGTCCTTTAAGCTTGAGTGGGATATATTTGATGGCGTGAAGATCGTCACCGCGGGCCATGTGGATATGAAGGAGATAGTCTTCCATCCAAACCGCGGGGTCTGTTGTGCCATCGTAGGATTCAATGTTCATGGGTTTAAACCCTTCGGGGATTTGATGATCCATTACTTCATCTGTGAAACATAGTGGGTGTGCGGCGCCTCTATATTGGGCTATATCACGACGTAGTTCCAGCGAGCTTTGTCTCATCGTGTTCGCCCGCCAGAATTGTCAGATCCGCGCGAACGGTCGTAAATCGGCAAGATCGTGGGCGCCCACGCAATCCGTCGTTCGATCTTGATTGTCTTGCCTTATCCTCCAATATGTCTCGCAAGTCCGGCGCATTCCCCCGTGGCTTTGTACTTTTCGAGCGGTGCCGGGGTACGGTTCTGGTGGAGGGCCTAGAGGCCTCTCTGTCGCGGCCACGAGGTGGCCGGTCAGCCATATTGTGCTCTGGTGATGCAGGTTTATATGCCTCCTCCTCTAATTGGGGGAGCAACTTGCGTTTGGGGTAGCTTTTGGAGTGGCGTTCGAGTTCATAATCTTCGGCCGCAAGGACTTCGGTCCATCTGTCGGCTAGCAGGTCTTGATCAGCTCTAAGCTGTTGCTGCTTTTTCTTTAGGTTGTTCGCCGTGGCCATTAGCCTGGGTTTGAAACGCTCTTGTTCGATGGGATCCTCGGGCACGACGAATTCGTTGTCGTCGAGGCTTGCCTCATCTCCGGAGGGAGGCATGTAATTATCATCCTCTACCTCTTCGTCTGCCGCTCTCTCATGAGGACTGGCTTCTCCGTCCTCCTATGCTGAATCTTGCTGGAGGGGGTTGTCTTCGGCACTCTCTGGGGTGTTATAATCTCCGGTGCCGGAATCTCCATTCTTGCTGTGGCGGGATTTAGAGCGGCGCCGCTCACGCCGGCGCTTGGGCTGTTTCTTGGAGGAGTCTTCCTCTGCTGCTTCCTTGCCATTCCCATCCTTTGGGATGTCCACCATATATATGTCGTATGACGAGGTGGTTTTCCGGTGCCCCGTAGGCGTTGGTTCTTGGTCGTCTCCGGCATCGTCGTCCATACCGTCGATGTCTTCGGAGTTGTAGTCTAGCATGTCGGTTAGATCGTCGACAGTGGCTACAAAGTGGGTGGTGGGTGGGCTTTGAATTTCTTCGTCGTCCGCATCCCAACCATCCTGACCGCAATTCAGCCAGGGCTCTCCTGATAGCGAGAGAGACTTTAGCGAATTCAGGATGTCGCCAAAAGGTGAGTGTTGAAAGATGTCCGCGGCGGTGAACTCCATGATCGGCACCCAATCGGATTCGATTGGAGGGGGCGCAGGAGGTTCGGAGTTCGGCGAGGAGTCCGGCACCTCGGAGTCACGAGCGTCACAAGGGACAAGGTCAGTATTCGACTCCATCGCCATAGGGGTAGCAGCCCCCGAGGCAGTGTCTAGCCACCCGTCCTCGATCTGGGCAGCCAACTCCGAATTGAGGATCGGAGCGGACTCGTGTGCGGCCTCCAGGGCACTGTCCGGCAGCAGAGCTAAATCATGCCCATCGAGACAGTGCGGCGCGCTCGGCTGTGGCTGGAGTCCATCGAAGATCAAGTCTCCGCGGATGTCAGTCGTGAAGTTTAGACTTCCAAATCTGACCTGATGGCCAGCGGTGTAGCTTTCGATCTGCTCCAGATGGCCAAGCGAATTGGCCCGCAGTGCAAAGCCGCCGAACACGAAGATCTGTCCGGGGAGAAAAGTCTCACCCTGGACTGTGTCGTTGTTGATGATCAAAGGAGCCATCAAGCCTATCGATGACGACTCAGAGGACCTCTCAATGAAAGCACCAATGTCGGTGTCAAAACCGGCGGATCTCGGGTAGGGGTCCCGAACTGTGCGTCTAGGCGGATGGTAACAGGAGACAAGGGACACGATGTTTTTACCTAGGTTCGGGCCCTCTCGATGGAGGGAAAACCCTACTCCTGCTTGATTGATATTGATGATATGGGTAGTACAAGAGTGGATCTACCACGAGATCAAGGAGGCTAAACCCTAGAAGCTAGCCTATGGTATGATTGTTGTTATGTTTGTTGTCCTACGGACTGAAACCCTCTAGTTTATATAGACACCGGAGAGGGCTAGGGTTACACAGAGTCGGTTACAATGGTAGGAGATCTACATATCCGTATTGCCAAGCTTGCCTTCTACGCCAAGGAAAGTCCTATCCGGACACGGGACGAAGTCTTCAATCTTGTATCTTCATAGTCTTGGAGTCCGGCCGATGATGATAGTTCGGCTATCCGGACACCCCCTAGTCCAGGACTCCCTCACCCGCCACCAGATATCATCAGCAACTCTGTATCAATGGGACCCTGGCTCGGGTTAAAGTCCTTCCCTTTCCTCGTCTTCCCCTGATCTCTATATTGCACGATCTTGTCGTGGGCGGAGATGTTGGTGAAGTTCTTTGGATCATTGAGGTCAGACGCAGAGAATGCCTTGACTTTCTTGTAAGGCCCAGTGTGGGCCATGGCATACAGGTCGTACACCTCTGGCACCTTATCCGCCTTATTGTAGCGTGCCTGAAAGAGAGAAACAAAGTAAATTAGTAATTAAAGGGCTAAAGCTAGCATGATGAATGAATTGCATGAATCATGAAGCAAACCACATACCCAGTTCCGCCCGTACTGAAATAAGTTGGAGCTGCCTTGGTGGTGTGGCACACCTTCCATTTGGGCACGTTTGTCCTTGGCCTCGTTGTGGGTGGCCCGCCATTCTTTTGAGCACCACGCATTGACCAACACCTCCCAACAATCCATCCGATCCGCACACCATCTCGGAGGGGCCTAAGTTAGCAAATAGAAACTTCAGCGCTACGGCTATGAATTACTAAATGAAGGAAGTAAGTACAAGGCCTTAAGAATTACCTTCCTGTACTGCTCCTTACTCAAGAACTTATCGCGGCACTCCTGCTTGGGCTTCTTGATACCACGCCCGGCGTAGTAGTCTCGAACACACTGCACCCGAGCCTCATGCCGTAAGTTCTGAAGTAGGTGCTTGCACTCCTTGTGGATAACATCTGCCGCCTCCTCCTCGTATCCCTCCTCACACCTGTAGAATGTCTGCAATCAAATGAGACAATATTGATTAGTACAATTAATAACTAGCTAGTTGAAGATTTTTAATTGTGTAAAGGAGAAATTACCCAGAACTTTCTGATCACCACGTCTGCCCTCGTCTTGCACAAGACACGGTCGATAATCTCACCCGGCGGGGCCGGGGCAGCCAAGTAGTGCTCCCAACTCAATCCAACCTCTGGAAGCCGACCCTCACCAGGCAACATGACAAACCCCGGAAAGTTTTGCCGAATCAGAACTCCAAGGACGGAGTTGGGCCGGCGGACACTTTCATGGTGGTCCCAACCCTTGCAGCATGACAAGGCCAACGCATTAGTTATTTGAAGAAACGTGAATGCGAAGGTACAAAAGATTAAATGCACTTACCTCTCCCCATCGTGGAAAATCAACCACCTCTGCTTTCATGGTCGCCGCACGGACGGAGCCGTAGCACCACAGTAGACATTGCCCCCTCCTCCCCTCCTCCTCAAAATCAGTCGGCTCCCGCCATCAGCATGGCCACTTGGCTCCCCGCCATCATCAGCATGGCCACTCGGCTCCTCAGGCTGACCCGACCAAGTACCCCATCCAGACGTGTGCTCCTTCGGGGTCTCGTGGGCCCAACTCTCGTGGATCGGAGGCTTGTGGACTAGAGGCTCGTGGACCGAAGACCCGTGGACCGGAGGCTCGTGGACCGGAGTCCGTGTAGCCTCCTCCTCAGACGAGTCCACCCTAGCAATCACGTGCTTGGGTGAAACAGCTGGGGGCGGCGGCGAGGAAGGCGCCGTAAGAGTCACCCTACCTCCTCTCCCGCGACCACGTGCTCCACCTCCTCCCTTGTTCTTACCTCATCCCCTGCTGGGCACCGCGGTCGACGAAGAAGGGCCCGGCGGTGTCGCCATACTGTCCAGCAATGCTCGGCGGAGAGGTGCGTGTGGAATGGAAGACCTCACACCACGCGCCGACGAAGAAGGGGCCTCGGCGCGCTCCCGACCAGCGCCCACCATCTTTCAACACCTGCCATGACAAAGAATAAACAAAATTAGTACAACATAAAAAAAAGTACCGACATGAATAATAATATGTATATCACCTAAGTGTATCATCATCAGGTACAACATAAAAAAATTGAATACCTGACACTACTAATAATCTCGATCAGTATCATCAATAAATGCATAATCATCGTCATCACTATAATCAATGATGGGCTGATAGGGTTCATTGGCATCAACATGTGCAAGGCCACCTTGACGTAATCAGTCAAGCATTGACAGGTCATCCGCAGTACTAACCTCTTCTTGTTCCGGCTCTTCTTGTTCCTGTCTACTTCAATGTTTTGGGGTGAAGTATAGCGGTTCTTGAAACTCTTTTTGGAAAGACGTGTCTGTTGGAAGAATTCTCCTTCATATGTGTCTGGGTTAATGTGAGGTTCATAATCCTCTTCTTTTGGGGGAGAAAGTCTGGCATGTGGCGGCACTTCATAATCTTCTCTAACTTGCAGATCAACTCCGGCGCCAACTCTTCCATTTCTTCTAGCACGCCAGGCAATAATTCTTTCGCACAAAGAACACGGAAGAAATAGCTGAGTTCTACCTGTACTAGCCATTCATCCTCAGGGATGAAGCCACGCAACATCACCGGCATTACCCGCTCAATCCATATGTGCCAATCATGACTCTTGAGACCAAATATCTTCAATTTATCAAGATTCGCTCCCCTCTTTAGATTCGCTGCATACCCATCGGGGAACATCAACTGCTATTGCACCCACGAGATAATTTCCCTCATAGTTGGCCTTCCAAGATCGAACCATGCCTTTGGCTTCGTCCAGTTCTGCTTTCCTCTCGGTTCTTTCAGGTTTTGTAACGGCCTATCACATAGCGCCTCCATATCGACTCTAGCCTTAGTATTATCCTTTGACTTCCCATCTATGTCGAACACCAAAAAGTGCCTCGGTGATATTCTTCTCAGTGTGCATCACGTCGATGTTGTGTGGACAAAGGAGGTCTTTGAAGTAAGCCAGATCCCATAAGCATGTTTTGTGAGTCCATGCGTGCTTAGTATTATACCCCTTGAAGTACCCTGGACGCTGTGGATCTCGCTCGAGAGCGTTTAATCGATCCAGGTGCATTGGCTGTCAATGTAGGTGGTGCAGAGTTTTGACAACTCTACCTCTGATGAAGTTCTTCTTGTCTTTCCTGAACTTATGGCGAGGATCCAGGAACTGTCTATGCATGTCGAAGCAAGAAAACTTGCGACCGGCCTGAAGCCAACGAAACTCGAGAGCTCCCTTGCATGTGGGGCACGGGAACCTTCCATGCACACACCAGCCAACGAATAGCGCATACGCCGGCAAGTCAGGCGTCGAGTACATGTACCAGACATGCATTATGAAGTTCCATTTGCTATAGGCATCGTATGTTTTGAACCCATTATCCCAGGCTTCTTGTTCGTCCTTAAGCGACTGCATGTACACATTCATATTTTTCCCCGGATAGTTGGGCCCTGGAATTATCAACGTGGGGAAAATGTTCTTTCTTTGCATAATCTGTCCGGGGGGAGATTGAGTGGAAAGACAAATACGGGCCAACAACTGTATTGGGCTGCCGTCATACCAAACACACTGAACCCATCCGTGCTGATGCCGACTCGAGGATGCCTCGGATCTGCCGCTTTGTCAGCATGTAATTAATCAAACTTTTTCCACGCAACACCATCCGATGTGTGTACCATCATCAGATTCCCATCTGTATCTAGTTTGGTTCTTTTGCCTGTTTTGTGCCATGTCATCTGTCTGGCCGTCTCTTCGACCATGAAAAGATGTTGAAGTCTTGGTACGATTGGCATATACCGAAGAACACTAACGGGGATTTTGGTCTGTGTCTTCTCACCCATACCGTTGTCTACCACAATATACCTGGAACACTTGCAAATGGGACAATAGTTCAAGTCCGCATAGTCAAGCCTAATTAAGGCACATCCTTTCTCACACGCATGTATCTTCTCATAGGGCATCTTCAGTGCACGGAGGATTTTGTCCGACTGGTACAGGTTTGCAGGCATTACATGGCCCTTGGGTAGAAAGCGTCCAAATACTGTCATAATTGCGTCATAGCATTCTCTGCCCAAGTTGAACTAAGCCTTCAGAGCCATTACTTGTGAGATGGCATCCAACTGACAAAGCTCAGTGTGCTCGTGGAGCGGACGTTTTGAAGACTCCAACATTTCATTGAAGGCCTTTGCAGATTCCTCCATCTCCTCGTCCGAATCCCGAGCATCATCATAGTCTTGCACCATGTTTTCCATCCCGGTACCATGCTCGTCGGTGCGACGATGATCCACCTCAGCTCGGTCACGTTGGGCAGACTCACCATGAAATGTCCACATCGTATAATCGGGCGTAAAACCACTCTTCTGCAGGTGTTTGCCCATTTCAGCCTCTGTCCTCTTTTCCCAATTGTCGCACCGTAAACAGGGGCACCAGGTTTTCTTCTGGCCATTTGCAAATGCGGCTTACACAAACCCCTTGGTTTTTGTGAACCATTCAGTGCTCCATTTGTTCTGATCAGTGTGACCGGTATACATCCACGCACGATCACTCATCTTGACTTTCAGAGCTACTAGACACACAACAATTATATATGTAATTCACCATGTATATATTTATCAGTTGATCTACTTTGTCAATTTTATTACGTTCATGCAACCTACACTCTAATAGGTAATGATAGGTCCTAATCCCACCCGTGTATGTGTAGATTGGGTTCATTTTCCCATGCTATGCTCCGGATCCGACGCAAAATTTCGGTAGCACCTCCCGCTGTTCTCTCCGATACACGTCTCGCAATAAGCAGAGAGGATGTGTACCCGGAGAATGACAGGGGAGGCACTGACGAAATTTATGCGTCGGATCCGGAGCAAAGCATATGGGAAAACGAACCCAATCTACACATACTCGGGCTATCCATGGATAGCGTTGGACAATTCGAAAGAACCAAGGTTATAAATATGCAAATGCGTGCATATTTATAACAATGACGCTTTCGAACGGGAGACACATATTGGTTATGCATACTGATGATTCAAGACACATATATAGCTAGCTATCAAGTTTCATCAGAATAGATCAAATAATTAATGGGGGACGAGGACATGTCATTTGTGCTCACCCACGAACGAAGGGGCAGAGCTCGTCAAACGCACGGCGAGGTCGTCGAACACCAAACCTCGCAGCGATGAAACAACTGCACATTTAAAACTACCCGATCAACACAATTATATATGATGTTTTTCATAACAAAATCGAAAATGACCTAACTAATAATTCACAAATATATGACCCTCGACCTCACGGAAGGCCAAAGAACACCTTTTCGGAGGTGTCGGGGTCGGGTGTCGTGGTCGGTGTCGGGTGCCGTGTCGGGTTGGGGTCGGGTCTCGGAGTCGGGTGTCCGGTCGGGTCTTTGGGTCGGGTCGGGTGCCGTGTCGGTGTTGGGGTCGGGGTGTCGGGTCAGGCTCGGGGTCGGGGTGTCGGTGTCGGGGTCGGGGTCGGGGTGTCGGGGTCGGGGTCGGGGTCTCGGGGTCAGGGTGTCGGGTCGGGGTGCCGGGTCGGGGTCGGGGTGTCGTGTCGGTGCCTTCTTCTTCTTCTTCTTCTTCTTCTTCTTCTTCCTTTACTTTTTCCTCTTCTTCTTCTCCTCCTCTCCTTTTTTTTCTTCTTCTTCCTCTTCTTCTTTTTTCTTCTCCTCCTCCTCTTCTTCTTCTTCCTTTCCATTTTCCTCTTCTTCTTCTCCTCCTCTCCTGTTTTTTTCTTCTTCTTCTTCTTTCGTAAACCTAAAACTAAACCTAAAACTAAAACTAAAACTAAAACTAAAACTAAAACTAAACTAAACATAAACCTAAAACTAAAAAAACTAAAAAAGGATAAAACTAAATCTAAACCTAAAACTAAACTAAAACTAAAACTAAACCTAAAACTAAACCTAAAACTAAAACTAAAACTAAATCTAAACTAAACATAAACCTAAAACTTAAAAAACAGAAAAAAAAAAGGAAAAACAGAGGAGGTAGAGCTCACCTGGGCCGGTGGAGGAGGTGGCGGTGGAGGAGGGGGCGGGCGGCTGGGGCGGCGGCTGGCCCGTGGCGGTGGGTGCGGGGGTCGAGGCGGCGCCGAGACGGCAGGGCGGCGAGGGCGACGGGCGGGGGCGGCGACGGCGCGGGCGGCAGAGCGACGAGGCGGGGGGGGTGGAGGAGGGGGGCGGGGGCGGGCGTGCACGGCCCGGGGTGGGGCGCAGGGGCGGCGCACGGCACAGCGATCTTGGGCGATGGGGCGGGGCGGGCGGGGCGCGGGGCGGTGGGCGGCGGGCGGCGGCTAGAGGGGGGCGTTAAGTATTTTTTAAGCAGCTCCTCAGTGGGGCCCCCTCCCTCTTTGCCGTCTGCTAGCCGACGGCAAAGAATCTTTGTCGTGTGCTAGCCGACGGCAAAAAACTGGCAGATGGCAAAGACTTTCTTTGCCATCAGCCAGTTCTTTGCCGTCTGCTTTTTGGTAGCTGACGGCAAAGAGCTGGCAGATGGCAAAGTAGCTGATTCCAGTAGTGTGGCCTTGACTTCAACCATCTCTTCCCCATTGTTAGTAAGTGCTGCAATAGTAGGTTACCTGTGGTTGTCATTGTATTCGAATTCCTAGAGTTGGGTACTTGCGACCTACTCCTATGCCTAACTGCTTCTCCATAGAAAATAGAATTTTGCATTATGCGCCACAGGAAGGAGATGCAGCTTTTGACCAAGAGGCCCATGAACCAGAACAAGTTGATGAAGCAAAACTCACCACCGATGAATAAGAGGAGCAACCCAGGATGAGGCACCACAAGAAGTACCCTACACCACCTACTCAGACATGCATCTACAGTCTTCAGGGCTCCATCAATGACACGAGCAACCTCACCGAGTCCCTTCGAAGCTTCTCCAACTAGAGCCAAGGATGGGCTCCTAAGCAGTCGTGACTGCAATGATCTCACTGCTTTAGGCTTGCAAAAGCTTATGCTTGGGGAGTTCACTGCCACGTTTCGCTGAGCTTCAAACACTCGTGTTGGTTTGTTCCAACACTATTCTTTTTATTTGCTTTTGTTTTTCTTTCCGTTGTTTGTGATTTTTTTGTTTGCCAGGTTAACTTTCCAAACCCAAAAACGCAAAAATAATTTTTTGCTTTGCCCTTTTCCTTTGCCTTTGGATTTCTTTTACATTCTTGTTTATATTTCAGAGGAGTTGATATACGTTGGGCAACGTGGAATGCAATCTTAAGGAAGAGAAGTGTGAACATTCATGATTGTGAAGTTATGTCCTACTACTCCCATCTTTTGCACTTGAATTACTTAGACTAGTTGTAGTAGTATGTGTGATGTGTTCAAGTGTGAGTAAGTCTTGATAGCTAAACCAAAGATTTTGTTCTAGTAGCTGAAATTTAGTAGCATTTTTTCCGTTTAATATAGATAACCAAGACTTGTTGTGGGACTATTTTTAAGCGAAAGTGATGTTAACAAAGAATAAGAATGCACAAGAGAAATCTCAAAAGACTTGGGTGTTGAGAAATTGTAGAGAAGTTAATGTCAGAGATACTCAACCCAACTCTGTTATACTTAATAGACTCAATGGAGCATGTGGATTAAATGTCTAGAGAAACTTAGTTGAAAGGTGAATGAGATTATGCTAAAAATCCCTTTTGTATTTCTTACATGGCGCTCCAGCTTCTCACTGGTGTTATGGCCCTGTTACTCTATGCACATGTACATCTATAAATGTGGCCTCATCACCTTTCTTGATGTTTTGGCGAGAACTCTGTTGGCCCATGAACGATCCACCCGAGTTTTGGCTCGGATTTCAGCTATGACTTTGTTACCGTACGTAGTGTTAACACAGAATTTTAGGTCATTCGAGCTCTTTGAATTTTTCACCTAAAACCCCAAAACGATAGAAAATAGAAACTGGCCTTTTGGACTGGATTAATAGGTTAGTCCAAAAAATAATAATATAAACTTTTTGCCAAAAGTACGTAAAAGTGGTTTGATAATAGCATGAAAAAATGAAAAATAATAGATACGTTAGAGACGTACCACAATGCTACAAACTAGATGCACTTCATGTACAAATTGAACACCATCCGGCGAGGTGTGAGGGTTTCGAAAAGAAATCTCCGCCTTGCACACACAGCTCAATTTTTCTACATTATCTCGACGTCAAACTTTTCCATGACTAATACACGCCATCCATTCCTATTCTAAAATTTGAGCATTTTTGTAGTTGTTTTGCTATTCTCGAAGCATTAGCTGATTCAACGGCCATTAAAAAGGTTAGAACGTAATTCCATTCAACATACCGTAGAAACGACCCCTGAAATGGATGAAACTTGTTATGGTGCCTTCATAGGACACCTATATGGTGTGGTAAAATTTGAGAGCGTTACGGCAAAAACTTGATGCACTTTGTGTACAAACTGAACACTATCCGGCAAAGTGTAGGGTTTCGAATGGAAACTGCCGCCTTGTACAGAGCTCAATTTTTCTACATCATTTCAACTTCAAACTTCTGTCGTGATTAATACACACCATCCAAAGCCCATGCTAAAATTTTAGCATTTTTTGAGTTGGTTTGTTATTTTTGAAGCATTAACTGATTTAACGGCCAGTAAAAGGTCAAAATGCAATTCTATTCAACATACCATGAAAATGACCTCGGAAATGGATGGAAAATGGCGTGGTGCCATCATACAACAGATGTATGATGTGGTAAAAAATTGAGAGCATTACGGCAAAAACTCAATGAACTTCGTGTAAAAGTGAACACTATCGGGCGAAGTGACCCTACCACATAAAATTGTATTTTTAACAACAATTCCCCTTCAAACTATTTCTATGTTGAACATACACCACTGAAAGCATCATGCTCAAGCTTGAGATTACGATGTAGGTAAATAAACATGATACAGGAAATTTTCAAGATTAGTGGCAGCCTGTTGTTTTCACCCGCCACTGCTAATTTTGAGAAATTTTGGAAAGTTTGGATGCGGGTTAGCGAAATTTTGTAGTGACGGACCTTCCGGGGCGCCGCCATATGTACTAAGAGAAGAAATGGCCAGATATTTTAGTTTTAAACTTATATATTTTACATATGTAAATGTAGTTCCGACATTTTAACATATAAATTAAGTAATTTTTCCATTGAAGTACAATATGGGCACCTTTCCAACTATATGGGTAGTCTCAACCAGCTTGGTGTGGCCTCCACGCGCTTTGCTCGCAGTTGGGGTGCCATGCCTGCGGCTGCGACCCGAGCTGCGCCTCCATGTTGTACTACTCGCATGTGCAAATCGCAAAGTAATGAGAGCCATTATGATCCCGCCTAGCCCCATACATAATATTATTGCTCCGCTATCGTCTCTCCATCCTTTCGATCTTCCACACAACCCTAGAACCGCACCCACGTAAACAATGCAGATATAGTGAGTATCAAGGATTCTCCAATGTTGATGCTGGGGGTTAACACATACGAGCAGTTCTCTGCCACAGCACCACCGACCTTACGTGTTGTGCACCAACGATCCAGAGTGGGTGGAGAGCTCCTACACCACATTCGAGCGGTTCCTGGGGTAGGAGAAGTACAAAGAGGTTGGACTCGACCTCCACTACATCCCTTCGCGTTCCATGCATGATAAAAAGGTCGTCGTCACCCAATCGTGTGTGCACCAGCACGTCCTCATCTACCACTACAACAAGGTCACAAGGCCTTGTGGAAATTTTGCTAGGTTCGATCAGTAGATAGGAATATGAATTTGCTACAGTGGACACCACCAACGGTGCAATGTTACTCCGTAATTCAACCACGCTGACATCCAAAAGTAATACAAGATAATTGACATGGGAAGTAAAAGAAATCACTGGTTAACCTCACCTGGGCCATCATCGGCACCTCCTATGTCGGCATGAAGGATGGCATCATTGACAAGTGTAGCTGGCGTTCGAACTCGGAGGAAAGACTGAGTCCAGAGCACAGCACGAATGCAGCCAAGGACGCCTACACAAGGTACACCATGTTTTTTTTCCGGGAGTACGCAAACCGCATACCATATTTTTATAAAAGGGAGAAAAATTTGTTACAAGAGACCAAGCAAGATGTGAACATCGTGGTAGGCACACCCACACCACATAACTAGCTAGACTACTCTCTCACAAAACCATGTAAACCTCCTACTCCATTAAGTGCAGCTCTCCATTCCTTGATCTCATCTAGTATTTTTTACGCAAGAACTTGAGCCCAAACTTGTTGATACCCTCTATTGAAAACACGAGCATTTCTTTGCTTCCACAATAACCATGCGTGCAAATCATGAACGAGGCGAAACCTCTTCTCTCATCCTTCCTAAACCTTTGCCGGTGCCTCAGCCAGCACTCCATGAATGTGTCTATTATCACCGGCCAATGGATGGCGAGTTGAAGCATGTCCAAACAGCAATGCCAAGTTTCTCGCGCATAGACGCACTGCACTAAGATGTGATCAACATTGTCTTCCTCCTGCAGGCAAAGCTACAACATATCGAGGTGGATTGTTGACATGAGGATGTGTCTCCTTCCATAACAGCAGAGGAGGCAGAGGGCTTGCACTACAGCATGCCAAGGTGAACTTAATGACTAATTAATCGTTATATGCATAGTCTCTGTAAATGTTGTAAATATTTCATGTAGTTAAGAACCTATGAACCTCGCTTCCTTTATCATTTACTGTTTTATGCATGTTTTTAACTTTTTGTGCAGCCGGGCCAGAAAAACCTTTGGTTATTGAAATTATGTGAACATACTACTTCTTAGGGGTATCTCACATGGTTTATCAACACGAATTGTCTATTATAATTTGCACACAATACATCCAAAAGTTATGTGTGGGATTGTTCCCGTCATCTCATTTTTTTTTTCTTCAACACCACCATGTGCTTTGTAGCACACACTTTATATTGACAAAACATGTGCGAAGTTCATCATGCATGCTTCTTTCATTAGAACTGTACAAGGAATCACACATAGTTTACCTTGTGAAAACGTGTGGGGTGTGTTGGCCATCGCACACGTTTCATTTGCGACAGCTTTATTATTTTTGCTGAGGGTGACACAGTGATAGGGTAAGTGATAGGTGGGGCTTAACCAGGTGGTAGGTTTTTTTTTTGGTGGTGGTGGGGGATCAATCCGTCACACTATTCTGTCTCCAATGGTCAAATAGTAAGATGAGCTGTGACATGCTGTCACACTGCACGAGTAAATAGCGATCCTCGAAGCGCAGAAAATATTTTTGGGGACATTGTCATGCATGCGTGCTTCGTCTTTTTGCCGCCTGCCCAGAGAGAAAATCTTCCGTCCACGTCTTGTTGTGTCATGAATAGTTAAACCTAATAATCTCATCGTGCTCGTGCCCACACGGATCTTTAATGATGATAAGAAAAACGTCAGTAACTGTTCTTTCTCGCTTACGTTTCCTTTCACTGGAAATCGTCAGGTTTCTGAAAAGGCATGCGCTAGAAAGCAGCTTTTGTTACAATTGTACATGCTCAGGAAAACTCGTGAAATAACGCCTCAGTGGTCACTGATCAGTAGAGCGCATGTTATCCGTATAACCAAGTTATGTAAACTAGATCGACAATTATATAACCTCTTATGTATATATCTATTGATACCCATGAAATCGTACTTGCGTCCTACTACCAGTTATGCTAGCAAGCATGCATGCATGTGACTTGTGAGTATAAAATTCTTGTTCATTAGTAGCAGCTAGTAACATCATCTGATCATGTATGACAAGGTATACATATTCAGCTGATTGTTTCCCTGTAGGAATCTGTTTTCATGCTAGGCTTCTCAACATAAGAACAGCTGTGAACAAGACCTTCTAATACCACCAATATTCTGTCGGGATGTTTTCTGCTACAATGTCTTCTCCTAAGAACAAGAGCTACCATGATTAAGCGAACTGAAGCTACACTCAAGGTTAGAAGAGTGTCCCCCAAAACTTGTGATAGGGCTTTGCATCAATGTAATTGTAACCACGACAGCCGTGAACAGAGCTTCTAGAGGTGTGATATCTTTCGGTTTTTGCAAGATAAGGGAAAAATACCGCCGCTTCTTTAGGTCGAAGAGGAAAAACAAAACAAAGAAGTTAGGTATTCTCCGTGTTGCGTAAATGTAGCCGGACCCTCCATCTAGCCTCAGAAAGTGAGGTTTCTTTGAGAACCCAAAACACCAACTGCGAAAACAATAGCGTAACACACATGATAAAGCATCAGATGGGAACTTGAGAGGTCGCCATCAGCGTTTCGTGCAATGTCTCCCCTCGGAGATCGACCTTGGACATGCATCTCATGCATTGAGCAGGCGATCACACTCAACTCATACACATCGCAGTACATAGGATCCTATGAGTGAATTCACATGACGACCATACGTGAGGCGCACCGATGGACAAGTCTCGGCCGTACCATGCTGTATCCTCACAGTACTCGACCAAATTGAACGCGCACATGTCGGGTCAAACTACTCAAGTCGATCTACCACGAGTTATTCGACGGTACGTGCGTACGTAGGCCTACACCGATAGATCAACCGATCAAAAGCCGGGCAGTCGTAGTCGTACAAAACGCAACAGGAGAGGTAGCAAAGGCGCAATTGGATGGATCGATGGATGTGCCACTGCTCACACCATGGCGTCGCCTCGCACGATTTCAATTGGATGGATCGATCACTCGATCGGAAGTAGCAGCTATAGGATGGAGGGGCTAGGAGGGAGGAGGTGGAGCAGGCCGGCCGGCCGGGGTGTGACAGTTCCTCTTTCCCTTGAGACGCACTACACCACCGCGCTGCGAGTATGCGCGGCAGCGGCTCAGCAGCTAGCGCGTATCGTGTATCTTGCTTGTCTCGGGCAACTTTATGGGTGTCCGTCTATCGATGCGCGGGCGTACGTGGGTCCCGCCCCCTCCCCGCCCTCATTATTGCGAGAGTAGAAACCCTACCACATCTTCTCCAGGCCGGAGACCTCTCTACACACACACTCGCCCCCCTCCTCCACCTTCTTCTTCTTCTTCTTCTACCTCCCACCCTCCTACTCAACACATCCTCGTCTTCTATTGGCTCTTCGTGAGCGCCCAAGCTCACTCTTGACCTCTCCCACCGACGCCGGCCACCCACCGCCGGAAACGACCCGTCATCCGTTGGCTAGCGAGCATGCAGAGCATGGATTTGGTGTCGCCGTCCGAGCATCTCTGCTACGTGCGCTGCACGTACTGCAACACTGTTCTCGCGGTAAACTCCTCGAGAAACCGGAGCTACTGGCTACTGGGCTAGTAGGAGCTTTGCGATGATCATGGATTTTGTTTTGTCCTAGCATTTCTTTTTTTACCTTACTCGCAAGGGAGAGTAGGAAGCCAGATCAGTCCGGCTTCTTGCTAGCTCTCCCTGGTTGGAGGAGGGGACACTTACTAGTATTGTTGTTCATGCGACATGATTGATGTGTCGTGTGTACAGCTCTTTTTCTATGCAGTTGTTTCGTTGGTTCCTGGTGCTTTTGTCTTGCTGATAGCTAGTGTGTCATGTACCATCTTTTTACCTCCATTAGGTCTGGTGGTTCCCAGCCCTCCATACTCTTTATTTTTCTCCTCTTCTTTCTTGTAACATGCATGAGATTGGACATGACTCCCAATTTAGAATGTTCTATCCTCTCCCTGCCTTCCTCTTTGGCATGCACCCCATCTTTCTTTGTTCTTTCAGATTTCTTGCACAAATTAACAAGGGTAGTAGCGCCATGCAAAGGAATTAGCTGAGCTGAGTGGTTCACACAGTTTATGTCATTGTGAGACTGATCTTGTGTTTTCTGGGTAGCTGCAGGTTGGGGTTCCATGCAAGAGGCTGATGGACACGGTGACTGTGAAATGCGGCCACTGCAACAACCTCTCCTTTCTCAGCCCACGGCCGCCGCCCATGGTGCA
This sequence comes from Aegilops speltoides, assembly GCA_021437245.1. Lineage (NCBI taxonomy): Eukaryota > Viridiplantae > Streptophyta > Magnoliopsida > Poales > Poaceae > Aegilops > Aegilops speltoides. The sequence continues at coordinate 407,735,037 of CM038144.1, read as the reverse complement.
GCCCCTCTCCCCAAATGACCACCACCACCCCATGGGGCCGTTCCAGGTCTCACTCTTGTCTCGCGCTGCACCCTATCCATTTATATATTCGTATCAACTTTAATTTGGGGTTTATCTTCTTGCTGTTTCTCTTTCTAAAGAGATTTGATATTCCTGTTATGAGGAGAGAGAAAGTCATGGAGACGAACGGTGCAGGATAAGCAACTGCAATCACGAAAAAAAAAGTAAAACACACAAAGAAGTAGATCGTGGCGCATGGCGTGCAGGATTTTCTCATGAAATATGGTCCTCTCGGTTTTCTTTCAGATTGCGCCAGTGTTACCTTTTCTTTGCTATCTTTCTTTGCTCTCTCTCTCTCTCTCTCTCTCTCTCTCTCTCTCTCTCTCTCTCTCTGAAAATCCTCTCTCTCTCTCTCTCCTTGAGCTGCTCAAAAGTACTATTTGCAAGGCAAGATTAGACAACGCTGGACAACAAAAGATTTCTTTTGCTCATCTGTGGACTGGGAAACATCTGACCACTGCAAAAGCCGGTTGGTGTATTTTAAGGCAGCATGCAGAAGCGAGCTAGCAGCAGCTCTCCCGTGGCACTCATGGGATTTTTGTTTCTGCGGGGCATTCATGGTTCTTCCATGTCCTAACTCATATTTTGAAAGCAGATGCATTCATTAGATGGCTCGTGAAGATCTGGGAATCTTTTGTAGGAAATATTATCCTCCATCCCTACATGTCATTTTGAGATGTTGATTCTGATGTGTACACGTATTTCTGGCTGCTAGGGATGCACTGACTGCAGGAGGAACCAGCCACTGCCACCGCTGGCCTCGCCGACATCAAGTGATGCCAGCCCCAGAGCTCCCTTTGTTGTCAAGCGTAAGTAGGAAGAAACTTCATCACCTCTTCCTTCTTTTCTTTCTACTTTTGCTCTTCCATGCTGCTGGAGCAGGATTTACTTGTTTAAATTTTGTTTTTGGTTTAGAAAAACTAGTTAGATTAACAAAGATCGGACGAAGAAATTAAGATCTTTGTTTCTGATTAGTATTTCTTTTAATTTGACTGTAGCCCCAGAGAAGAAACACCGCCTACCATCTGCCTACAATCGCTTCATGAGGTGAGAAGGCGTTTCTATATTTTCATTTTAGGCAGTTCAAATGCATCGTACATCCCTAATACTATTAGTACATGTGACATAATTTAGGCTATCTAGTTTATTCTCTTTGTTTGGGAGTTTACGGCCCATAGATAACTGAACTTTTTTTTTTGAACAGTTAGATAACTGAACTTGATTATTGCATATGTATACAAACAATTGAGTCTTATCATAGGATCCACGGATTATAGTATACATATGCACCCCATATATTTTAAGTCATCACAAGTTAGGTGTTTACTTGTAAAAATGTGAACAGACCTGTGGTACAATATATTGAAGCCAGCATATAGGTAGTCGGTAATAAATTATTAATGAGTCGTTTTCAGTGGTCAACCAAGTACAAATCCTTGTGTACGGAAACCTAGCTAGAACAAAGTACAGGAATCTTATTTTGTTTACAGTAGGTGTGTTTCTATGACTTCGGATTTGATGCAATATTATGCACAAACCATATTTTCCGTATAATGACTATTTTTTTCAACTCTCTAACATCCTACCAGGAGATATGTGTTCCTTATTTGGCTTATTAATTAGCTTTATGATATGAATGAGACACGTTTACCATGCAAAAAAATTTGTAAGACTATTCATAGCGGGGAGTATCATATACTAGTATCATGCATATGATACTAGTATATGATACTACCTTCATAGTGCATAGCATCATAAACTAGTATCATAAATGACCGTATTTATTGTCATGCATGACACAAAGTAGCATTAACATTTAACATGATACAGTATCTACCTATGTTACTCTCACCCTCTCTCTCTTCTTTAATTGTGTGTGACATAAGCATGTTTGCTAGTCCCAAGTGCATGTTATCCTTTATGTTACCCCACTATGGCCAGCCTAAAGGTGCTAGCCACAAACAAAATATATGGTTTTAAGTTTTTGTGAAATCTTGCCTTGCCAGTTTGGAACCAAGGTAAGCAGGCATTTAATTATTAGGTCAGTTCATTGTAAAAAAATAATTAACACCAATTAATTGGTGTTATTTTAGTTTTCATGGATATTTCTAACAAATTTAAACCACATTACAAATTAAATCAGTCTCTGACATGCATGCAGTAACACATTTTACTTCCTCATTGAGCCAAACAATGCACACCACACGAATAGACTATCAGGGAGTCGTCAAATGGAATTGTGTGTTAAAAGATCGAGTTTGATATAAAGTAAGGATATCAGTGCAACAATCTTTGTTTCATGTTTCCAGTGGAGTTTTTGCCTAGGTACCCAACAATTTTTTCAAATCCTTGCTTTGTAACTGAAACATAAAATCATACTGAAATAATTATCCATTTAAAACAAGAGAAGTGACTACCTATTTGAAGTTTTGAACAGTCTTTGTGTGCTACTGGATTTGCCCTTAATGAATTATATGCTACTGGACTTACCCTTAATGAATAAAGTTTGAAGTGGCAAATGTCGAACTAACCATGAATAGAATAGGTTGATAGGGCATGGAAGAAAATGCACCATCCTAGTTTCATGTTGCTGTGCGTTGAGGTCAGTTTTAATTAGAACTCCTATTCTAATCCCGCAATTGCTATAACTTAGCAACTAGCTTGACAAAAAAAAAACTTGGTAGGCCCTTCGCAATACTGCTTGCAGAGAGAGAACTAGTGAGATATAGCCGGGCCAAAAATAAGAACGCATGACATAAATAAGCAGTCATACGGTAACAAGGATATGTAGACATATGGTATGACATACCGCGTAATTATACCTGCAACAACAATATTATAAATTACATCTACAGTAATATAGTTATGTTATGTTTGGCCTGCCAGGGAGGAAATACAGCGTATCAAAGCTGCAAAGCCAGACATCCCTCACAGAGAAGCCTTCAGCATGGCTGCTAAGAACGTAAGATCGATTCGTCCATTCACCCTCTACATGCTGTTCAGCTTCTCCGCCAGTTAAATTATTTACTGAAATCTCTAAAACAATCCCATTAATCACACGCGGATATGTACATATGCAGTGGGCGAAGTGCGACCCTCGCTGCTCATCGACTGTCTCTGCTTCCAACAGCGCCCCGGAGCCCAGAATAGTAGTGCCCGGTCCTCAGGTAATATTCACCAGTTAAATATATGTGTGCTAATATTTAGTTCAGAGATATGATCGATACTGAATGTCTGTCTGCATGCAATATACATGGGGACGTAGCTGCAGGAGAGGGCCACCGAGCAAGTCGTTGAGAGCTTCGACATCTTCAAGCAGATGGAGCGCAGCACCTAGGGCATCATAAGCATGCTGGGATTAATTAGTACTGCTACCGCATGCATCGATCACTTATCAGCTAGCTCATCATCATCATCCGTCGCTATGCATATATATAATGCATAAGCGCGCGCGTTTAATTTGTGTTTGGTTACTTCGTTGCTGCTGCTGCTGCTGTGTCGTTAAGTTGTTGATGTGTCTGTTATATTTGTTGTTGGAGCGTACGTACGCACCCTTTAATTATGAACAGCTGCTACCTTATAATATTTTTCATCGCAATTGTTCTTGGCTGTATATCTTGCATGGGTTACAGGTAATTGGTTTGCATAAGATGAATGGTCCTAGACTCCTAGTTATACGGTATATATAGTACCTCTTCCGGCCTTTTCAAAAGACACACGTTTTTTATTATGTACCTAGACTTTGATCTTAATACTTTGAAGAATATGCAAGTAAGTAAGGGCATTTCTAATTGATCCCCAATACGGTCATAAGGGAGTAAAAATTTTTGGTTTACTCCCCTACGGCGGACGTAGTCCATCCCCTAAAAATTTTAACCCATTATAATTTTTACTCCAACACCCTATTCCCCCAAGAATTTCCTAAATTTACTCCATTGTGCAGCGGCCGAGTAAAACTCCCTCTCACCCTCCCGCGCCGCACTGCCTCCCGCCCCCGTTGCCGCCACCGATGACCTCCGAGCCAGCCGGAATGGATAGCCAACCCCCCCCACCCCACCCGACGGCCGCCGGGCGCCGGCTTTTCGCCGCCGGAAACCACCCACACGCCCCCGCCGGTGTCGACGAAAAGCTTGCGGATAACAAAGGACCACTGGGTCAAAGCTCCGCCTCCAATAGCGCCAATGGTGTCCCGGGTGGCCACTGCATCTCCGGCAAGGGCACGCCGCCCTCCTGCCGCACATCCGGAGGCAAACGGGCTCGAAAGCTGATGGCGGCGGCGGCGCTCGCCGTGGTCGCCGCCAAGAAGAGAATGAAGAAGACTGCGGCAGCGCCTCGTTCAAAGCCTACGCCTCATGTGGCAAGTCCGACTGCCCCTATGGTGACTGCTCCGGCGCAAGCGGTAGCCGAAGCCGACAACAAAAAACATGGATGCCAAGTGCTCGATGAAATTCAAAGGTAAAAATAAAACCTCATGTCCCATTGGTATTCAATATGTTGGGAAACGTAGCATGCAATTTCAGAAAAATTCCTATGCTCACGCAAGTTCTATCTAGGAGATGCATAGCAACGAGAAGGGGAGAGTGTGTCCACGTACCCTCGTAGACCGAAAGCGGAAGTGTTTGCCCAACATGGTTGATGTAGTCGAACGTCTTCTCGTTCCGACCGAGTACCGAACGTACGGCAACTTCGAGTTCTGCACACGCTCAACGCGATGACGTCCCTCGAGCTCTTGATCCAGGAGAGAGTCGAGGAAGTAGATAAGTTTCGTGAGCACGACGGCGTGGTGACGGTGATGGTGATGTAATCCGCGCAGGGCTTCGCGTTAGCAACACGAGAATATGACCGGAGGCGTAAACTGTGGAGGGGAGCGCCGCATACGGCTTGGAACAATTGAAGTGTGTTCCACGGGCGCCCCACCCCCACCCCCCTAATATAAAGGAGGGAGGGAGAGGAGACCGGCCCTAGGCGCACCCCAAGTAGGAGGAGTCCTACTTGGGCTCCTAGTAGGATTCGCTCCCCCTTCCTTTTACCGGAAGGGGAAAGGGGAAAGGAGAGAGAGGGGGAGAAGGAAAGGGGGGCGCCTCCCCTCCCCTTGTCCAATTCGGACTCCTCCCTGGTGGGGGGCGCACCCTGTTGGGTAACGCAGTAATTTCAAAAAATTTCCTACGCACACACAAGATCATGGTGATGGCATAGCAATGAGGGGGGAGAGTGTTCGTCCACGTACCCTCGTAGACCGTATGCGGAAGCGTTATGAAAACGCGGTTGATGTAGTCGTACGTCTTCACGAATCGACCGATCCAAGCACCGAACGTACGGCACCTCCGTGTTCAGCACACGTTCAGCTCGATGACGTCCTCCGGGCTCCAATCCAGCGAAGCGTCGGGGATGAGTTTCGTCAGCACGACGGCGTGGTGACGATGATGATGCTCTACCGGCGCAGGGCTTCTCCTAAACTCCGCGACGATATGACCGAGGTGGATTATGGTGGACGGGGGCACCGCACACGGCTAAGGAACGATCCGTAGATCAACTTGTGTCTATGGGGTGCCCCCCGCCCCCGTATATAAAGGGGGAGAGGAGGAGGGGGCCGGCCTAAGGGGAGGCGCGCCCTAGGAGGGGGAAACCTACTCCAAGTAGGTTTTCCCCCTCCCTTTCCTATTCCAAGAAGGAGGGGAAAGGAAGGAGTGGGAGAGGGGAAGGCAGGGCGCCCCCCTTCCTTGTCCTATTCGGACTCAAGGGGAGGGGGTGCGCCACTTGCCCTGTCCGGCCCCTCTCTCTCTCCAATAGGGCCCATCAAGGCCCATTACTTCCTGGGGGGGGTTTCGATAACCCTCCGGTACTCCGGTTTTTCTCCGAAAACACCCGGAACACTTCCGGTGTCTGAATATAGTCATCCAATATATCAATCTTTATGTCTCGACCATTTCGAGACTCCTCGTCATGTCCGTGATCATATCCAGGACTCCGAACAACCTTCGGTACATCAAAACTTATAAACTCATAATAAAACTGTCATCGTAACGTTCAGCGTGCGGACCCTACGGGTTCGAGAACTATGTAGACATGACCTAGAACTATTCTTGGTCAATAACCAATAGCGGAACCTAGATGTTCATATTGGTTCCCACATATTCTACGAAGATCTTTATCGGTCAAACCGCATAACAACATACGTTGTTCCCTTTGTCATCGGTATGTTACTTGCCCGAGATTTGATCGTCGTTGTCCAATACCTAGTTCAATCTCGTTACTGGCAAGTCTCTTTACTCGTTCCGTAATACATCATCTCATAACTAACTCATTAGTTACAATGCTTGCAAGGCTTAGGTGATGAGTATTACCGAGAGGGCCCAGAGATACCTCTCTGACAATCGGAGTGACAAAACCTAATCTCGAATTATGCCAACTCAACATGTACCTTCGGAGACACCTGTAGAGCACCTTTATAATCACCCAGTTACGTTGTGACGTTTGGTAGCACACAAAGTGTTCCTCCGGTAAACGGGAGTTGCACAATCTCATAGTTGCAGGAACTTTGTACAAGTCATGAAGAAAGCAATAGCAACATACTAAACGATCAAGTTCTAAGCTAACGGAATGGGTCAAGTCAATCACATCATTCTCCTAATGATGTGATCCCATTAATCAAATAACAACACATGCCTATGGTTAGGAAACATAACCATCTTTGATCAATGAGCTAGTTAAAGTAGAGGCATACTAGTGACACTATGTTTGTCTATGTATTCACACATGTATCATGTTTCCGGTTAATACAATTCTAGCATGAATAATAAACATTTATCATGATATGAGGAAATAAATAATAACTTTATTATTGCCTCTAGGGCATATTTCCTTCAGTCTCCCACTTGCACTAGAGTCAATAATCTAGATTACAAAGTAATGATTCTAACACCCATGGAGTCTTGGTGCTGATCATGTTTTGCGTCAACGGGTCTGCAACATTCAGATCCGTATGTATCTTGCAAATATCTATGTCTCCCACTTGGACTTGGTCCCGAATGGAATTGAAGCGTCTCTTGATGTGCTTGGTCCTCTTGTGAAATCTGGATTCCTTTGCCAAGGCAATTGCACCAGTATTATCACAGAAGATCTTCATTGGTCCCGATGCACTAGGTATAACACCTGGATCGAAAATGAACTCCTTCATCCAGACTCCTTCATTTGCTGCTTCCGAAGCAGCTATGTACTCCGCTTCACATGTAGATCCCGCCACGACGCTTTGTTTAGAACTGCACCAACTTATAGCTCCACCGTTTAATAAAAATACGTATCCGGTTTGCGATTTAGAATCGTCCGGATCAGTGTCAAAGCTTGCATCGACGTAACCGTTTACGACTAGCTCTTTGTCACCTCCATATACGAGAAACATATCCTTAGTCCTTTTCGTATTTCAGATGTTCTTGACCGCTGTCCAGTGACCCACTCCTGGATTACTTTGGTACCTCCCTGCTAAACTAATAGCAAGGCACACATCAGGTCTGGTACACAGCATTGCATACATGATAGAGCCTATGGCTGAAGCATAGGGAACTCCTTTCATTTTCTCTCTATCTTCTGCAGTGGTCGGGCATTGAGTCTGACTCAACTTTATACCTTGTAATACAGGCAAGAACCCTTTCTTCGCCTGATCCATATTGAACCTTTTCAATACTTTATCAAGGTACGTGCTTTGTGAAAGTCCAATCAAGCGTCTTGATCTATCTCTATAGATCTTAATGCCCAATATGTAAGCAGCTTCACCGAGGTCTTTCATTGAAAAACTTTTATTCAAGTATCCTTTTATGCTATCCAGAAATTCTATATCATTTCCAATCAACAATATGTCATCCACATATAATATTAGAAATGCTACAGAGCTCCCACTCACTTTCTTGTAAATACAGGCTTCTCCAAAAGTCTCAGATAAAACCATATGCTTTGATCACACTATCAAAGCGCTTATTCCAACTCGATAGGCTTGCACTGGACCATAGATTGATCGCTGGAGCTTGCACACTTTGTTAGCTCCCTTAGGATCGATAAAACCTTCGGTTGCATCATATACAACTCTTCTTCCGTAAATCCATTCAGAATGCAGTTTTACATCCATCGCCAAATTTCATAATCATAAAATGCGGCAATTGCTAACATGATTCGGACAGACTTAAGCATCGCTACGGGTGAGAAAGTCTCATCGGAGTCAACCCCTTGAACTTGTCAAAAACCTTTCGCAACAAGTTGAGCTTTATAGACAGTTACATTACCGTCAGCGTCAGTCCTCTTCTTAAAGATCCATTTATTCTCAATGGCTTGCCGATCATCGGGCAAGTCAACCAAAGTCCATACTTTGTTCTCATACATGGATCCCATCTTAGTTTCATGGCCTCTAGTCATTTTGCGGAATCTGGGCTCATCATCGCTTCCTCATAGTTCGTAGGTTCATCATGGTCAAGTAACATGACTTCCAGAACAGGATTACCGTACCACTCTGGTGTGGATCTTACTCTGGTAGACCTACGAGGTTCAGTAGACACTTGATCTGAAGTTTCATGATCAATATCATTAGCTTCCTCACTAATTGGTGTATTTGTCACAGGAACTGATTTCTATGATGAACTACTTTCCAATAAGGGAGCAGGTACCGTTACCTCATCAAGTTCTACTTTCCTCCCACTCACTTCTTTCGAGAGAAACTCCTTCTCTAGAAAGGATCCATTCTTAGCAACGAATGTCTTGCCTTCGGATCTATGATAGAAGGTGTACCCAACAGTCTCTTTTGGGTATCCTATGAAGACACATTTCTCCGATTTGGGTTCGAGCTTATCTGGTTGAAGTTTCTTCACATAAACATCGCAGCCCCAAACTTTAAGAAACGACAACTTTGGTTTCTTGCCAAACCACAGTTCATAAGGCATCGTTTCAACGGATTTAGATGGTGCCCTATTTAATGTGAATGCAGCCGTCTCTAAAGCATAACCCCAAAACGATAGCGGTAAATCGGTAAGAGACATCATAGATCGCACCATATCTAGTAAAGTACGATTACGACGTTCGGACACACCATTTCTTTGTGGTGTTCCGGTGGCGTGAGTTGCTAAACTATTCCGCATTGTTTCAAATGTAAACCAAACTCAGAACTCAAATATTCTCCTCCACGATCGATCGTAGAAACTTTATTTTCTTGTTACGATGATTTTCCACTTCACTCTGAAATTCTTTGAACTTTTCAAATGTTTCAGACTTGTGCTTCATTAAGTAGATATACCCATATCTGCTCAAATCATCTGTGAAGGTGAGAAAATAACGATATCCGCCACGAGCCTCAACATTCATTGGACCACATACATCTGTATGTATGATTTCCAACAAATCTGTTGCTCTCTCCATAGTACCGGAGAACGGTGTTTTAGTCATCTTGCCCATGAGGCACGGTTCATAAGTACCAAGTGATTCATAATCAAGTGATTCCAAAAGTCCATCAAGATGGAGTTTCTTCATGCGCTTTTACCGATATGACCTAAACGGCAAGTGCCACAAATAAGTTGCACTATCATTATCAACTCTGCATCTTTTGGCTTCAACATTATGAATATGTGTATCACTACTATCGAGATTCAATAAAATAGACCACTCTTCAAGGGTGCATGACCATAAAAGATATTACTCATATAAATAGAACAACCATTATTCTCTCGATTTAAATGAATAACCGCCTCGCATCAAACAGATCCAAATATAATGTTCATGCTCAACGCGGCACCAAATAACAATTATTTAGGTCTAAAACTAATCTCAAGGTAGATGTAGAGGTAGCGTGTCGACCGCGATCACATCGACTTTGGAACCGCTTTCCCACGCGCATCGTCACCTCGTCCTTGGCTAGTGCTCGCTTATTCCGTAGTCCCTGCTTCGAGTTGCAAATATTAGCAATGTAACCATTATCAAATACCAGTGCTACTACGAGCTCTAGTTAGGTACACATCAATAACATGTATATCACATATACCTTTGTTCACTTTGCCATCCTTCTTATCCTCCAAATACTTGGGGCAGTTCCGCTTCCAGTGACCAGTCTGCTTGCAGTAGAAGCACTCAGTTTTAGGCTTAGGTCCAGACTTGGGTTTCTTCTCTTGAGCAGCAACTTGCTTGTTGTTCTTCTTGAAGTTCCCCTTCTTCTTCCCTTTTCCCTTTTTATAGAAACTAGTGGTCTTGTTGACCATCAACACTAGATGCTCCTTCTTGATTTCTACCTCCGCAGCTTTTAGCATTGCGAAGAGCTCGGGAATAGTCTTGTTCATCCCTTGCATATTATAGTTCATCACAAAGCTCTTGTAGCTTGGTGGCGTGATTGGAGAATTCTGTCAATGACGCTATCATCCGTAAGATTAACTCCCAGTTGAATCAAGTGATTATCATACCCGGACATTTTGAGTATATGCTCACCGATGAACTATTCTCCTCCATCTTGCAACTGTAGAACTTATTGGAGACTTCATATCTCTCAATCTGGCATTTGCTTGAAATATTAACTTCAACTCTGGAACATCTCATATGCTCCATGACGCTCAAAACGTCGTTGAAGACCCGGTTCTAAGCCGTAAAGCATGGCACAATCGAACTATAGAGTAGTCATCGCTTTGCTCGCCAGACGTTCTTAACGTCGTCGGCCAGCATCAAGAAGAGGTTCGCACCCAGCGGTGCTTCTAGGACGAACTTTTTCGTGCAGCAAGGAGGATAATCCTTAGGTTACGGACCCAGTCCGTGTAATTGCTACCATCATCTTTCAACTTTGCTTTCTCAAGGAACGCATTAAAATTCAACGGAACAACAACACGAGCCATCTATCTACAAACAAACATAGACAAGCAAAATACTATCAGGTACTAAGTTCATGATAAATTTAAGTTCAATTAATCATATTACTTAAGAACTCCCACTTAGATAGACATCTCTCTAGTCATCTAAGTGATCACATGATCCAAATCAACTAAACCATAACCGACACTACTAGGAAAAGGCATGCTAGTGGCGCACTGGTTTTGCCTTCTAATGGCGCACTGCCAGTGCGCCACTGGCATCACGCCATTAGAATTAAATTCTAATGGCGCTCGCCGTGCGCCATTAGTATCTGGTGTTCTAATGGCGCACCGCCATCGCGCCATTAGTATAGCTGCAAGGCGCCATTAGAATGCCTCCCGGGGCCATATGTACAAATGTGTTATGAGATTCTAATGGCGCATTACTGTTAATGCGCCATTAGTATGATCATCACAAGGCGCCATTAGTGTCTTTTGTGGTGCGCCATTAGTATGAATATTAGGTTTTATTTTTTTTGCTTTTCTGATTTTTGCACAGGTTACAAAATATATTATTGCATAGAATATAGACAGCAGCACACAAAGAACATCAGATTCATCAAATACAATAGAAGATTAGTCTCCTAATACAATTCATCATATTAGTCTCTGGATTCAAAAGACCGGACAAAGATAAAACATTACAAGTCTCAAGACCGCGAGTATCGAGTTTGCCTTCACATTACAAGTCGATATCGATCATCTAAACTACCATCACATAGAAGAGAGTTGTGGTCATCACGATGAGCATCATCGCGATCAAACTGGTCTTCATCCGGTTCCTCCAACGCCCTCCTCTCTCCCGCTACATAGCGGGTGTATCTAGATTCGCCTCCGCCCTAGTGGTGTACCTTTGTAACTATTACCGCTGAACGGTGAACCTGTCTCCGACACTCCTCCCACCATCGAGACTCGAACCTTACCCTTGTACACTACATACGACGGCATCTCTATGCACAATCCAAACAATGCACAATACATAAGCAATGTGTAAGTATGCAACAAAAGGATCGGAAGAGAAAAGCAAGACATTAATAGCACGATTCATGGTCCTACTAATAAAATAGCATCGACACATCTAAGTTGAACAACCGCCCAAACCAAAGAGACAAACGAATTCATTAAAAGTTTAATTACAACATGAGCCAATCAATGTTTCGTAACTACACATCACTACTTTCGACTCGACTCATCGGACAGAGCGTGGATGAAGCCGCCGTCGTCGCGATGGTCATGAAATCGCGGTCGTTGTCACCCTGCATTTGTAGCATTCCATCTATCTCACCGTTGGACGGTTGATTTCGAGGAAGAACTGCCCCGACGTATGAAGGACATCTTGATGGATGATGTCCGCAAACTCCGATCGGATGCGAAGAATTCTTGTCCGAGGTCGCGCCTGGACTGCCGACAAGCTCGGCCCAATCTTTGAGATTATCCGCAGCGAAGGTGATGATGGTTCCTTATGATCGCCTCGCATGTGATGGAGGGCGAGTAGGCATCCTTCGATCGCCCAGCGGCTGCTTGACGCAGCAGAGAACTTCAGATTGTGTGAGAAGATGTGCTTGCCGATTTATTTAACCGTCCCGTGAAGGTGCCTCCAGATTTGGCGAGGCGGGAGAACATCATCAAGAACTTTCTTCACATTTGTGTAGTCTATCATGGAGTTACGGTTCGGGTCGAAATACGTGGCCATGGAATATTTCGGCTTAAGAGGATGAGTGTGCAATGTGTCACCGCACGTAACACGGAATGTTAGAAAAAAGAACGATCAAATCTAAGAAATCATATGTTACGGGCGGTTAAGGGATGACTTACGCGGAAAGTAAGGCACAAGGAAGTTATCCTTATCTGCGCTTGCCGTAATGACGCCGAGGTGTGAACTCGCAACTTGGCGGTCCCAGCGCTGCTCAAGTGCTTGGCACGCATGTAGAAGGGGTCGACTATCACGATGTCCGGTATTGTCTCTAATGATCCGTGATCCGCATGCTCAAATAAAACAGCCGAACGAAGGTGTAGTGCAACGGATGAAGGTTAAACATAGCAAAGATGTCATCAAACCGCAGGACGATCATACCCCGATGTCGCCATCCACAAAGCCCTTGCTCTCTCGCACCTTGGCCACGAAAACCGGTATGCCACATCCTTCTCTCGAGACGCCGCTTCTCCAAAATCGAACACCGTAATGCAGACTCCAGATAGCACCGGTTGCAGATTCAGCATATTTGGCGGTAGCATCGCCCTACCCGCCACATGCACCTCCTCGAGATATCCTTAGGTGAAGGTGGCCCGCCCCGAGCACGGATCGAACTCGGTGCCGGGCTGGCTCGCACCGGCGCCCTTGTTAGTCTTTCGCTTCCGCCCTTCTTCTTGATCTCCGTAATGGGACCGAAGTTCGCTCATAGACCGCCTTCTTCAGCGTGTTGGGGCTGATAATATTTCGCGCCTCAGCTATCTCGAGGCTCGTGAAGACGGAGCCGGAGGCGGTCTCGAGAACTGAACGCCGACGACGCTTGTTGCAATTGATTTCTCCGCCGCATCAGCTAGATCGCGGTGGTCTTGGCTGGGTTCTGAGAAAGAGGCCCGCAGAAATCGTCGGCGCATCCATGTTCGCAAAGTACTTGTCAACTTTGGTAAATGTACCGTCGTCGTTGTGGTCGCCGTCCGGATCTCGTGCTATAGGGCTGTCCGGATCCGTGCCATAGGGATGTCCGCAGGTCCGTAGCGTTGCTGCGTTCTTGCCATGGCTTGGCGCCGCACGATCGGGCGGTCTTTTCGTGTGGGTGGTGTCCCCGCCCCAAACGAATCCGCTCTTCGCCATAGCAGGGGCCAGTTTATGCAGGTGCCGAGGGTCATCTCATCTTCTTCGTCGGCCCCAGCGGGTCGAATCGGAGGTAACAACTCGTCGCAGCCTGGCAGCACCCGGACCACTTCAACCCTATACATTGTGGGTGGCATCGGATTACCGTGGAACATGGGGTTGCCCGGTTGAACGATTTTGCCCTTGGCGACATCGACCAACTCGGTGCCCACGGCGCGTAAGAGTGCAAGGAACGCCGGCGGTGCCTCGCGAAAACATGTGTAGGGCGCCAGGATGCCCACCAAAGGCAAGGAGATGAAGTCATCGGCCGAGAGGCTTAGTTACCGTGATGCCGTCAAGCTCGGCTATCGTCGAGGCACCGCCAACGGCGGGCGGTAATCGACGGAGGGGCGCTTGTTGGCGAGGTGCCGGTCGGCGACACCCGGTGCATTAAGCTCCAATACCGTGCGGTGCCGGAGACACGAATACCGCCCGCCGGAGACACCAATGGCGCCGCCGCCGGAGACACCAATGGCGCCGCCGCCGGAGACACCAATGTCGCCGCGCCGGAGACACCAATGGTGCGCCGCCTAATGGTGCCGCTGCCAGGCGAAGTTGTCGGCCATGAAGCCGGGAACCGGGAGGCCCTTTGGCCGCCCGCAATCCACGCCGCCAGCCCATGAATCAACGTAGGCACCATGGCTTCGAGCTTGCTTCAGCTGTTGTTCCACTTGCTCTTGGACAAGCTCCGAATCCGCGCCACTTGTGCCTTGAGTGCTTCAACCTCGCGCCTCGGCTTTCCGAGCTGGCCTTTTTCTCCTTCCGCACACCAGCGGTATAGTATGACCCCATTTTGTGGACAAGCCTTTGCCGCCACACACCACCAGCCGACGCCGGCTTATCGAGCTTATCCTTCTTTTCATTACGCTCAACGCCCTATTTAAAGGGGTGTCGAAAGGGAGCTCTTAGACGACCCCGCGCTACTGCTTTCATTGTCCTGCGAAAGGAACATGAGCCATTTAGAAATATTGGTGATTAATTAGAGTGCAACCATATGGAGCTAATTACGCGGGGTGTATTCCTTACTGAACAAGCTCAAGCGCTCGGTCTTCGGATCCGTGGTAAGCTCCTTTGTTATCCGGTCCTCCTTGTACCGGCCCCGACATAGTTCCCGGTCCGCTTTTCACCGCTGTATTTCTCGGCGGGCGGTAGGCCTTGCTCGGCACGCCCGCGCCCTCCTTGTCCCATATAGGCTCCGCCACTCTATAACCGCGGGACCGAGTTTGTGTTCCCTAAGTTCAACTCCCGCATTTCTTTCCCCATCGACTTGATTCGAGCTTGCGAGGCTCGCACTTGATCTTGAACTCCTTGTACTCATCTTCGCCATCAAATGATATTTCGCCTTGATCTTGTCATAACTATCACCTTTATCAATCATTCTCTTCACGCGCTTCTCCAAGTAGACAGGGTCGTGCTCATCTTCGTGAGGGCGGCATTGTTCACTCTATTCCCCGAGAGGCGGTGTTTTCAAATTCGTCGGGAACTTGTATCGCTCGTGCAGCTTCGGAAGAGGAGGCTGCGCAAATTCCTCGGTCCTTATGCCTAAGGTTCTCGGTGTTGATCGAGACGGTGTTCCGGAGAATGCACCCGAGCTGAACCGCGTACCCCTTGACTATATGTTTGGGCTCCGTTGGATTCCCGTCGGAGTCCACTTGAGTGAATTCCTCCTTGACGGTGCGGAGCGCATTCGGGCGCCGGTCCTTCCTTTGCTTCTTCGGTTGGCTGCCATCTGTGTGTGCGCCGCCATCATCAGTGGTGGCATCCTCGGCGGCACCATCAGTGGTGTCATCCTCGACGCCACTAGGGGTTGTGTAATCAGGATCGGTGTCTTCCGCGGCGTCATCATAGCGGTGAGGTTGTTGTTCCTCCAACTCTTGGGACATCTCCCAGAATTGCTTGCCGCCTCAACCACCGGCCTCATCATTGTGGGCCATGTTTTCTCTAAATAGGAAAAAGTTTGGTCAAAAGATGGTTATTGTCAAGGAACAAGATCATGGTCTCATGATTTAGAGTTGGGCCTAATCACTTGGCTCTATTGCCACCTATGTTGGGTTTATCATCTAGGGTTTATCGATGCTAAGGATAATTCTAAGTTGGGCCTAATCACTTGGCTCTATTGCCACCTATGATTTAATGCAGCAAGAATGGCAGGGCA
Organism: Aegilops speltoides; assembly: GCA_021437245.1. Classification (NCBI taxonomy): domain Eukaryota; kingdom Viridiplantae; phylum Streptophyta; class Magnoliopsida; order Poales; family Poaceae; genus Aegilops; species Aegilops speltoides. The sequence continues at coordinate 407,719,100 of CM038144.1, read as the reverse complement.
GTTGATCCTACTTAACTAAGTACTAAGATAGTCCGCCCATGCATTAGTCGTAAGTACCCCATATGTCCTATTTTTAGCAAAGTCATGCTAAAATTCACGGAAAATTTCAGCATGACCTTTGCTGAAAATAGGACATATGGAATACCGAATTTGCCGAACGGAAGTTAATCGACATTCCGCAAACTCAAGGGCCTCTCGGTGGACAAGGCAAAAAAGGCCTCCATCATAGCATGGAAAATACATTGGCATGTTTTTGCTTATAAAAAGCTAACAAGTGTAAGTCAAAACAATATACCACCAAGTGAACCACCACAACATCTAAAAGCTAACAATTGTTTTTGCTTATAAAAAGACCAATGGCACATAATGCATCCGAAGCACAATTCCTAGTGATTTCGCTTGAGGCAATCTGCTTTCAACCGGGTGCACAATCTTCAACATGAGTCGGACCATGATAACCGTTATTTTGCTTATTTCTCAAGTCAAGTTGAGATCGAACATCACATGAAGTGCAGATTCCTTGAAATGGTAATGATAAATATAGTTCCAAAATATGCAACACATAAGCAGAATTGTATTATGTTTCAATACTTAGCAAGGGTTATAATGCAATATTTCTTTCAGCTTTATCGCTGCAAGTATATCATTCCACAAGCTTCAGAGAAGAGCAAGCAGGAGTACACTCATCGCACAATTTAACTGAATTTTTTACTCCAATAATACTGTACACTTGCTATCTGTAATGGAATACCCGATCTTTGATTCAAGTAATAGTGTATGATGGATTTGATTATTCAGACTTAAGTTTCTTCAAGTGATGTCACTAGTTTCAGCTTAATCGAGTACTACAGCAAATGGAGTACCTAATCGATCCAGCTTAAAGTCTCCAAATGGAGTACTACAGCTCCTCCTGACCGCTTCTAATATGTTTGTCTTGATAAGGAAGATTACGTTTCCATGTATAGTTCTAAAGGACTACCGTAACACAAAGGCACCTGCTTCCATGTATAGTTCTAATGTGCATTTTATTTTCTACTTGTAGCCTTGTAATCTTAATTTAAAAAATATAATAGGGGTGTGGGGCTTTGCCCTCATCAAGCAACTCAAAACAAATGAACTGAATCGCATGAACATAAGGCATAAGATAAATTTATCCCCATGGAAATAGAAAACATTTTGAAAAATCACCAATTGCGCAGACTATTACAGCTTGTATCAACATCACAAGTAAACAACAATTTGTTTTCAGATTTTGAGCTTTGGACAGAGTTCTAATACATGGATAAAAAGTGGTATACTAATCAGCCAAAGCTTAACGGCAGGATTTTCCCAATTTTTTGACAGAGCGCACCACTAACACTAAAACAAGAGAGTGGCATTTATCTATGATCAACAGATCCGCCAAAGAGCATAACAAATTTCTATATACATTTAACATAATCGATCATTCAACTTGATTCTAAGGATTTGAGTTCAATTCAAGGTCGCATGGACAATTCACAGAGGAGAGGGGGGAGCGGAGGAGCAGAGACGGTACCTAATCTGATCTGGTCGCCGCCACGCGCCGGGCGTCGGGCGGCGCCGAGGCGGTGGGGCAGCGGGCGGCAGGGGGCAGGGCTGGGCGGCGAGGCGGCGGGCAGGCGAGGCGACGGGGGCAAGGCGGGCGGCGGCGAGGAGGCGGCGGGCAGCTGGGGCGCTGGGCGGCGTTGAGGCGGCGGGGCAGCAAGGCTGGGCGGCGGCCGAGGCGGCGGGCAGCGGCGCTGGGAAGGGGATCGAGGGCGAGGGCGAGGGAGAGAAAGGGATCGAGGGCGAGGGAGAGAGGTGGGGCCGGGAGGACTATGGATGGATGGAGGCACAATACTAATGGCGCACCACCCTCGGTGCGCCATAAGTACATCCACACTAATGGCGCACCTCACCTTGGTGCGCCATTAGTATTTTTTTTTCTCGCCGAGCCAACAGGTTATATTCCACCGAATCGATCCACATCAAGTCCTCTACTAGCTCGACCTGGTCAGCAGCCAGTTCTCACACTCAGAGGTCCCGGGTTCGACTCCTGTGATCCCTAATATTTTTTATGCATTTTAAATGGTGTTTTTATATTTATTTGTGTTTAAATATGTTCAAACTTGTTTAAATCATAACAGTAATATTTTTATGCATTTTAAATGCTGTTTTTATATTTATTTGTGTTTATCAAACTTGTTTAAATTATAACAGTGTAATATTTTTATAAAAATAGTAAAAAAAATTAAAAACATGTTCAAAATGTGCGGGTTGCGCGCGTGGGGGCGGGCCGGTGCTTCGGCGGTGGAGCGGGGAGGGTTGCGATGGGTAGAGCTAGCGGGGAGGTGCGGGTGCGATCGAGATGGAGGGGATCGAGATCGAGATGGAGGGGAATCGAGATCAAGTGTCCTCATGAATTAAAAAGTGCCCATGAAATTTAAAAATATTCATGATATCAAAAGTGCCCATGCATGAAATACAATCGAGAAATGAAGACTACGATTTAAATACAATCGGTCTTAGCTAGCTATCTGTTCACAATCTTCTTGCCCTTCTTTTTCGCAAACGGAGTTCTTTCGTGGAACGGACGCCCTTAGGTAGGGTGGTCCCGCTTCTTCTTGTGGTGTGTGCTGCTACTTCATCATCGTCGCCATGTTCGATCTTCGGTCGCCAGATTTGTCAAGTCTTGTTCATTGGCTACTCCATCCATTCCGATGATCTTCCTTTGCCTCTCCTCACGACAACACGACCGGCTTTTATGGTCGGTAATGAAGAAGCATTGGTCCACTTGGGAAGCTACCCATGGCTCATTTTTGCGGTGACGCTTATACCATGGTCTTGGATTTGGCTTCGGTATAACCATGGTGGTGAAATACCGGTCTTCTTTTATGACGTTTTGGCCCATCTCGACACGGAACATCGGGACCTTCTCTCCAACAGAGCTCAGCTCCCAGATCTCCTCGATCCTTCCGTAGTATCTGTCCTTGTCGCTACCGTGTAGGATTCCATCGCTACCCCGGAGTTCGATAACCATCGCCTTCATGTCCTTGTCCTCGTGTAGAATGTGTAGTCGTTGATATCGTGACGCCTCATAGGTCATCGTTGTGCTCGGCGCCTCGTGACAAGGCGAATATGAGTTGTTCTTCCACGGAAGAATCCTCACGTAAAGGGTACGATGTAAGCTTCGCTTGAACCAACGCGTGAAACATGAGTTGTGCTCTTTTGAGTATATCTCCGTCCGCCCTCCGCTGGCCTCGGTCATTGTACGCCTTCTTAATAAAGGTTTTGTGCTCTACCACCCAAGGATCGACCACGCCTATGTGTTGTAGCGCGACTAGGTTTGCTCTTTCAAAGTCGGCGAGTCGACCCTCGAAGTCGACATGCATTTCGCGGCGACCCTTATGGTGACCCCATCCAGCGAGCCCGCCGAGGTGCTGCTGACGCGCGACCAACGGGTTCTCGATGCCTAGATAATTCGTGCAGAGGAGATGCACTCTTCGGTCGAAAGCCCCGCTATGCTTCCTCTCGACGTGACATGTTGCGAACGTATCCTTTGATGACACCATTCATCCTTTCGAACGACATCATCTTTGTGCAGAACGCCGCCCGAGTTGGATGATATCCTCCACTATATGGACCAGCAGATGCACCATAACGTCAAGAATGCGGGCGGAAGTACATCTCAAGCTCGCATAGTATCACCACGATCACTTCCTCGTAGCCTTCGAGTTGCCTCACGCCAATTGACTTCCGAGAGATGACGCCGAAAAAGTTGCATTGTGCCAAATAGCGCTTTCACGGACGTGCGGGTCCATGATCCCACGGATTGCAACCGGAAGTATCTCGTCATCAAGACGTGATACCGTCGTGAGACTTCATCCCGCTGAACTTCGCTTCACTGGGTCTAGGTATCCGCTTATCTTCCCACAGAATCAGAAGGAAGTTTTACTCCTAGGAGGCAGGTGAAAACTGCTCGATCTCCTCCCGACTTAGAGTGAAGCACGCGGAGGGTAGTCATTTCCGGTCTTCTTGGCCTTTTGCCTTTGGCGACGACTTTCCGTGTCCTGCTTCGCCTCATCATCATCATCATCATCATCATCATCATCATTAGCGTGAAGCTCCCGCCGATGCCCATTGATTTCAAGTCCGCCTTGCTTTCGCCCATCTTTGGTCCTCTCGCATGTTGAGCAGGTACCAAGCAGACTCTCGCACACGCTCTTCGTGATATGCATGACATCAAGGCTGTGAGGCACACGGTGGATCTTCCAAGACGGCAAGTCCCGTAAAACAGACCTCGCTTTCCATACCTTCAGCAGCTGCTCGCGCGCTTTCGATCTTTCGGCGGTGGGCGTCTTTCCAATTTTTCAACATCTTGTCTATTTCCTCGCCGCTCCTCGTACAGGGCGCTGGGTTCGGTTTCACCATCGAATAGATCCTTGCGCTTCTCCACGGGTCATCGTCGCGGCCACCTTCGATGTCCCATGAACACGGTTTTCAAGACCCGGATCTCTATCTAGCTGGCGATACGTTGTGTCATCCATGCACCTTACGATCCGTAAAATCCGTGGACTACCGCCCCGCGAGATATCCTTAACCGAGATTGTCGTGCACCGTCGTGAGCAAAGGCGGCTCTCATAGGGAAATATTCTTTCTCTGCGGCGCCCCACGATTGGTGGCGTTTTCCACAGCGTGTCTAGCTCCTCCTTCAAAGAGCCCCTGATCTGATTGATGTCGCTTCTGGTTGTTTCGCCCTTCAATTAGCATACTCATGTGAATGTACTTCCTCTTCATGCACAACCAGGGGAAGGTTGTACATCCACACAAACATAGGCCAGGTGCTATGTGTGCTTCTCTCGCTGCCAAACGGATTGACTCCATCGGTGCTTGCGCCCAAAGACGATGTTCCTTGGATCCTTCCCAAATTCTCGGTCTTCGGTTCAACGCTTGCCGCTCGCATCCTTAGGGTGACTCAGATCTTGTCTTTTTATCTATCTCCGGATCATTTGCGCCATCTTCGCTTCTTCTCCTCCCTATCCGTGTGCCAACGCAGGAGCTTTGCTACCTTAGGGTCCGCGAAATACCGCCGCAGACGAGGAGTGACCGGAAAGTACCACACCGATTTTCGAGGAGCTTTTTTCCTCTTCTTGTATCGAGTGACGCCGACACCGGACATATGGTAGACTCGCGTGCTCGTCCCGATAAATGATGCAATTGTTCATGCACACATGGTATTTCACGGCGGTAAATCCAGAGGACACACGACTTTCTTCGCCTCCTCGAACTGGTCGGGCACTTGTTCCCCTTGGGAAGACGTTCGTGCTGTAATGACATGTTCTCGCCGGCACGCGCCGGTCATTTTGTGTTTTACCTTCATCTCCGAGCCATGAGCATTACTTTCAAGCGGGTATCCTCGGCCTGCATCCTTCATACAATGGAGTAACGCGTCTATCTCTAGTTGATCCAGCTTGGCTTTTCTCGGCGGCAGCTCTTGCGTTATCCGTCCGCTTGAGAAGCATCTCTTGAATATGAGGGTCCTGCACCCAGCCTCCATCGCCGCTCCGCTCCGCATCTTCATCTTCATGATCATGCCCTTCGCCTTGATCTTCCTCATCATCATGTACGACATCTTCTACATGATGATGTGTACAAGATCACCGCCGTGATCATGTCCTCGAGATTCTTGGTCTTCTCGCCGCCCCGCCACGGTGGTACTTGTCTTGTTGCCCTTCCTCATTTCTTGCCCGCCCCGCCATGGACGACTTGATAGTCATCTTCATCACCTTGCCACCGATAGCCATCCATGAAACCACGCAAGAGCAGGTGGTCCCGCACCTGCCCGAATCCGGTCCGCAATAAGGCTCTTCACTTGCATCTTCGACATGGACATCTTATCTCCATCTCGTTCTTTTGAAGCATCTCGGCCTTCATGGAGCTCAAAACCTATTCACGATACCTTCACCATCATGCGGACCATGGTCGTCATGGGTAGAGCAAAACGATATGTTAGAACCAAGAAAAATTTGGCATGACCTTCCCTAAAAATAGGACCAAAAGAATGCATAGTGCCAAAATTCTCGCCAAACGGAAATGAATCAAAACATTCCGCAAAATATTGGCAACTATCGATATTTCAAATACCGTACCTTCAAACACAAACATATATGCAACACCGTAAACACTTGCAACACCACAAACATACATAGATCTAGCTAGGCCACAAAAAGTGCATGTGCACGTGGTTGGAGCGAGCTAGGGAGAAAAAAAGTAGATCTATATCATGAAGATAGCTTTCCTTACTTACCTATCAAAATAGGTAATTTCACCACTTAATTTTGTTGAATCTATGGTGGAAATGAGGTGAGGAGGAGGAGATGGTCAAATCTTGGAGAAGGAGGTGGATGGAATGAAGTGGGGAAAGTGAGTGGGTAGGTGTGGGCTGTCCAAATTATCTTGTTGGTCCTAAAGACTAATGGCGCACCCTCCGCTCATGCGCCATTAGTAACCCTGAGTTACTATTGGCGATCGGAGGAGCGTGCGCCATTAGTAGTTTTGCAAAAAAAAAAGAATAAAACAAAATTTAGAGTAATGGCGCATTGCCTGCTTAGTGCGCCATTAGAAGTTATATATAGTAATGGCGCATTGTAGAAGTCATGCGCCATTAGTATGTATGGGAAAATGGAAAAAAATACATACTAGAGGCGCACCCTGTCCACGGTGCGCCATTAGAAGTTATATATAGTAATGGCGCATTGTAGGCCTCATGCGCCATTAGTATGTATGGGAAAATGGAAAAAAAAATCATACTAATGGCGCACCATCTCCACGGTGGCCATTAGTGTCTTCCACTCTAATGGCGTATCTGGAACAGGTGCGCCATTAGTATATAGTAGTGGCGCACTGCCTCCACGGTGCGCCATTAGAATCAATCCTATCTATAGCCCTTTCCCTAGTAGTGCGATCATCACGTGAGACGATGGAGTAGTTTTCAATGGTGAACATCTTATGTTGATCATATCTACTATATGATTCACGCTCGACCTTTCGGTCTCTGTGTTCCGAGGCCATATTTGTATATGCTAGGCTCGTCAAGTTTAACGTGAGTATTATGCGTATGCAAAACTGGCTTGCACCCGTTGTAGATGGACGTAGAGCTTATCACACCCGATCATCACGTGGTGTCTGGGCATGACGAACTTTGGCAACGGTGCATACTCAGGGATAACACTTCTTGATAATTTTTAATGAGAGATCATCTTAAAATGCTACCGTCAATCAAAGCAAGATAAGATGCATAAAGGATAAACATCACATGCAATCAATATTAGTGATATGATATGGCCATCATCATCTTGTGCTTGTGATCTCCATCTCCGAAGCACCGTCGTGATCACCATCGTCACCGACGCGACACCTTGATCTCCATCGTAGCATCATTGTCTTTTACGCCATCTATTGCTTCTACGACTATCACTACCGTTTAGTGATAAAGTAAAGCAATTACAGGGCGTTTGCATTTCATACAATAAAGCGACAACCATATGGCTCCTGCCAGTTGCCGATAACTTCGGTTACAAAACATGATCATCTCATACAATAAAATATAGCATAACGCCTTGGCCATATCACATCACAACATGCCTGCAAAAACAAGTTAGACGTCCTCTACTTTGTTATTGCAAGTTTTACGTGGCTGCTACGGGCTTAAGCAAGAACCAATCTCACCCACATCAAAACCACAACGATAGTTTGTCAAGTTGATGCTGTTTTAACCTTCGCAAGGACCGGGCGTAGCCACACTCGGTTCAACTAAAGTTGGAGAAACTGACACCCGCTAGTCACCGTGTGCAAAGCACGGGGGTAAAACCAGTCTCGCGTAAGCGTCACGCGTAATGTCAGTCCGGCCGCTTCATCCAACAATACCGCCAACCAAAGTATGACATGCCGGTAAGCAAGATGACTTATATCGCCCACAACTCACTTGTGTTCTACTCGTGCAAATAACATCAAACCATAAAACCTAGGCTCGGATGCCATGTTGGGTAACGCAGTAATTTCAAAAAATTCCTACGCACACGCAAGATCATGGTGATGGCATAGCAACGAGAGGGAGAGTGTTCGCCCACGCCCTCGTGAGACCGTAGTTTAAAGCGTTATGACAACGCAGTTGCTGTAGTCGTACGTCTTCACGAATCGACCGATCCAAGCACCGAACGTACGGCACCTCCATGTTCAGCACACGTTCAGCTCGATGACGTCCTCCGGGCTCCAATCCAGCGAAGCGTCGGGGATGAGTTTCGCCAGCATGACGGCGTGGTGACGATGATGATGCTCTACCGGCGCAGGGCTTCTCCTAAACTCCGCGACGATATGACCGAGGTGGATTATGGTGGAGGGGGGCACCGCACATGGCTAAGGAATGATCCATAGATCAACTTGTGTCTATGGGGTGCCCCCCGCTCCCGTATATAACGGGGGAGAGGAGGAGGGGGCCGGCCCAAGGGGACGCGCGCCCTAGGAGGGGGAAACCTACTCCAAGTAGGTTTCCCCCCTCCCTTTCCTATTCCAAGAAGGAGGGGGAAGGAAGGAGGGGAGAGGGAAGGCAGGGGCGCCGCCCCTTCCTTGTCCTATTCAGACTCAAGGGGAGGGGGCGCGCCACTTGCCCTGGCTGGCCCCTCTCTCTCTCCAATAGGGCCCATCAAGGCCCATTACTTCCCGGGGGGTTCCGGTAACCCTCCGGTACTCCGGTTTTTCTCCGAAAACACCCGGAACACTTCCGGTGTCTGAATATAGTCATCCAATATATCAATCTTTATGTCTTGACCATTTCAAGACTCCTCGTCATGTCCATGATCATATCCGGAACTCCGAACAACCTTCGGTACATCAAGACTTATAAAATCATAATAAAACTGTCATCGTAACGTTAAGTGTGCGGACCCTACGGGTTCGAGAACTATGTAGACATGACCTAGAACTATTCTCGGTCAATAACAAATAGCAGAACCTGGATGTTCATATTGGTTCCCACATATTCTACGAAGATCTTTATCGGTCAAACCGCATAACAACATACATTGTTCCCTTTGTCATCGGTATGTTACTTGCCCGAGATTTGATCGTCGGTATCCAATACCTAGTTCAATCTCAGTTCATCGCAAGTCTCTTTACTCGTTCGTAATACATCATCTCATAACTAACTCATTAGTTACAATGCTTGCAAGGCTTAGGTGATGAGTATTACCGAGAGGGCCCAGAGATACCTCTCCGACAATCGGAGTGACAAAACCTAATCTCGAATTATGCCAACTCAACATGTACCTTCAGAGACACCTGTAGAGCACCTTTATAATCACCCAGTTACATTGTGACGTTTGGTAGCACACAAAGTGTTCCTCCGGTAAACGGGAGTTGCATAATCTCATAGTTGTAGGAACTTTGTATATGTCATGAAGAAAGCAATAGCAACATACTAAACGATCAAGTGCTAAGCTAACGGAATGGGTCAAGTCAATCACATCATTCTCCTAATGATGTGATCCCATTAATCAAATAACAACACATGCCTATGGTTAGGAAACATAACCATCTTTGATCAATGAGCTAGTTCAAGTAGAGGCATACTAGTGACACTATGTTTGTCTATGTATTCACACATGTATCATGTTTCCGGTTAATACAATTCTAGCATGAATAATAAACATTTATCATGATATGAGGAAATAAATAATAACTTTATTATTGCCTCTAGGGAATATTTCCTTCACACCCCCCCCCTTTGTGGGCTGGTGTGCCTCCCTCCTATGGCCCATATCTTCCCCTGGGGGGTTCCGGTAACACCCCCCCCCCCCCCCGCCCCCCCGTACTATGATATCGATATGTAGCCAATATATTCCGGAGCACTTCCGGTGTCCAAATACTACCTTTCAATATATCAATCTTTATCTCTTGACAATTTCGAGACTCCTCGTCATGTTCGTGATCTCATCCGGGACTACGAACAACCTTTGTTCACCAACACATAACTCATATTATACATATCGTCATCGAACATTAAGCGTGCGGACCCTACGGGTTCGAGAACTATGTAGACATGATCGAGAAACCACTCCGGTCAATAACCAATAGCGAAACCTGGATACTCATATTGGTTCCCACATATTCTACGAAGATCTTTGTCGGTCGAACCGCTATGTCAACATACGTTATTCCCTTTGTCATCGGTATGTTACTTGCCCGAGATTCAATTGTCGTTATCTTCATACCTAGTTCAATCTCGTTATGGGCAAGTCACTTTACTCGTTTCGTAATGCATCATCCCGCAACTAACTCATTAGTCACATTTCTTGCAAGGCTTCATATGATGTGCATCACCGAGCGGGCCCAATGATACCTCTTCGATACTCGGAGTGACAAATCCTAATCTTGATCTATGCCAACCCAACAAAAACCTTTGTAGATACCTGTAGAGCATCTTTATAATCACCCAGTTACATTGTGACATTTGATAGCACAAAAGGCATCCGTCCGGTGTCCGGTAGTTGCATAATCTCATAGTCGGAGGAATATGTATTTGACATGAAGAAAACAGTAGCAATAAAACTGAACAATCATTATTGTAAGCTAACGGATGGGTCATGTGATCCCGTTCATCAAATGACAACACATGTCCATGGCTAGGAAACTTAACCATCTTTGATCAACGAGCTAGTCAAGTAGAGGCATACTAGGGACACGGTGTTTTGTCTCTGTATTCAAGTTTCCGGTTATTTCTAGCATGAATAATAACATTTATCATGAATAATGAAATATAAAATAACAACTTTGTTATTGCCTCAAGAGCATATTTCCTTCACGATAGTGATTGTTCGTGATCGGTAGTGGTTTCTTATAGTGCTTGCTTTGACATTGTAGAGCGGAGATGAACACGGCCGAGTTCCTGGCCGATGGGGTGGTGACGGTCGTGATGGTGGTGGTGCTGAAGGTGGCCTAGAGGATGGTGATGGTGGCCGAGAGGGTGCTGGTGGTGTTGAAGGTGGTCGAGAGGATGTCGAGGTTGATTTGTTTGCCGAGGACGCCATTTGAGTGGTGGTGGCCGAGAGGGTGGTGGTAAATGCCAAAGATTGACTCGATCCACAACATACACATGCTATGTTTGAGGTGATTTTGAATCAAACATTCTGTTTGAAGTGATGTCTTTTGGATGAACTTCGCATGTTTAAATTTGAAAAACGCAGTGATGAAACTTTATGTTATGACGATTATTGCTATTCAAGCTTTAATCTATCTATTATATAACTACAACAAGAGGCAAACAAGCCATTACGTTTATCCACACAGATTAAATTATCTTGACCATTAACGGGACCAATGGGGCATCGGACCCGTTCATGAGCCCCGGGCCGGCCGGGCCACGTGGGCCATTGGTCCCGGTTCGTCGACCTTTGGTCCCGGTTGGTGGGATGAACCGACCAATGGGCCTCGCCAAAGCTCAAACCATTGGTCCCGGTGGCATGAACGGGACCAATGGCAACCTTTAGTCCCGGTTCATGCCACCAACGGGACCAATGGTGGTGTTTATATACCCCCTCAGCAAGAGCAGAGCACACCGCCTGCTTTTTTCCGCCGAGGGGAGAGGGCTTGGTGGTGCTCTAGCTCACCTCATATGCACACAAGGTGTTCATGGAATGCCCGAGCCACACTACTTAAGGTTTCTCCTCTCCAAGCTCGACCGCCAAGCTCCATTTTCCTCCATATTTGTCTAGGTTTAGCGGTCCGTCACGCCTGGCCCCCGCCTTCAACGCCGCCGATCACCCGCACCGATCTCATCGCGGCACCACCGTGGTGAGCCTCTTGTTCTTATCTTCTTTCCAAAGGAAAAATATTCTTATTTGTATGTTTAGATAGATATATACTTGTATAATTTTCTTACTTTTATTATTGCATCTTATATAGTGCGATGGTTTTGGTATCCGCCTCGCCGGCCCTCGCCCCTGCCTATGATTCGGATGTGGTATATATTATCTTTTCATAACTATTGGTTCATTTATTGTTTATGACAATTATGCCGACCAACGTGACATAGATTTTATTCATCTAGGAGGTTGTTGAACCGAAATTCCAACCGACCCTATTGTCGAGAGGTTAAATTTAGTTGAAGAAGAAAACAATTTGTTGAAGGAAAAATTAGAAAAATTGAGGAGGAGAAGATGATATTGGAGTTGCATGTTGCGGATGTCGCCGATGATCACAAGATCAAGATGGATGCAATGCGCTTGAAGATTAGAAAGATTAGAAAATATGCCATTCATACCGAGGCTTGGTATCATTATGCCGCTGGATCAGTTGTTACATTGGTTGCGATTATGATCGCATTTGTTTTCGCATTGAAATGTTTTACATAGTTTCAAAGTATGGTTTAATTAATTTAGATGCTCGCAGAGCTTTATGTTGTTAGATGAGAACTATGTATGTACTTTGGTTTTAATGTGATGATGAACTTCTATTAATTTGGTCACTTAATTAATTATCTATTCATGATGTTCTCTAATGATTTTTGACACACTTAATTATATATAATGCACACAGATGAACCGCAATGGATGTACGGTTCAAGACACACCTCCGAGTACATTAAGGGCGTGCATAATTTTCTCAAGTGGCTGAGGCAAACAAGGTAATGGTTTTATGTGTTGTCCATGCCCTATATGTGGGAATACGAAGTCTTACTCGACCGAAAATCCTCCACACCCACCGCTTTACAAGGGTTTCATGCCACACTATAATGTTTGGACGAGGCACGGAGAAATAGGGGTTATGATGGAAGACGGCGAAGAAGAAGAGTACGATGACAACTATGTGCCCCTGAATACGGTGATGCTCCGTAAGATCAAGAGGAACCAGACGATGTGCACGATGATGCTGCAATGGGAGAAGCTGCTGAAGATCAAGAGGAACCAGACGATGTGCCCGATGATGATGATCTCCGCCGGTCATTGTCGATGCAAGGACGCAATGCGAAAGTCAAAAGGAGAAGCTGAAGTTCGATCGCATGCTAGAGGACCACAAAAAGGGTTGTACCCCAATTGCGAAGATGGCAACACAAAGCTCGGTACCGCAGATCGAATTGCTGCAAAGGAAGGCAGAGAATGTCTGTGCTCGATAAAGGATTTGAGAAGCTACTTAAAATATTGAAGAAGAAGCTTCCAAAGGATAACGAATTGCCCGACAAGACATACGCAGCAAAGAAGGTCGATGCCCTCTAGGATTGAGGTGCAGAAGATACATGCATGCCCTAATGATCGTGATCCTCTATCGCGGTGCGCATAAGGATCTGAACGCATGCCCGGTATGCGGTGCATTACGGTATAAGATCGACGAGATGACCCTCGTGATGTTGACGGCGAGCCCCCAGAAGAGGGTTCTCGCGAAGGTGATGTGGTATGCTCCTATAATACCACGGTTGAAACGTCTGCTCGTAAACGGAGAGCATGCCAAGTTGATGCGATGGCACGTTGAGGACCGTAAGAAAGACGGAAGTTGAGAGCACCCACGACGGGTCGCAGTGGAGAAAAATCGAGAGAAAGTATCGGGATGAGTTTGCAAGTGAGCCAAGGAACGATGGTTTGCTTTAAGCGCGGATGGCATTAATCCTTTCGGGAGCAGAGCAGCAATCACAGCACCGCCCGTGACTCTATGTATGTATAACCTTCCTCCTTGATGTGCATGAAGCGGAAGTTCATTATGATGCCGCTTCATCCAAGGCCCTAAGCAACCCGGCAATGACATTGATGTGTACCTAAGGCCATTAGTTGAAGAACTTTTACAGCTGTGGAATGGAAACGTGTACGACGGGATGAGCACAAACAGAGGAATTTAACCTAAAGGCGTTGTTGTTCGTGACCATCAACGATTGGCCCGCCTCAAGAACCTTTCGTGATGCATAAACAAGGGATACCACGATGCACGCACCGCTTACTTGACACCGATAGTATATACCGCAAGCTGCAGGAAGAATGTGTACTGGCCATCGCCGATTTCTTCCGACCAACCATCAATGTCGAAAGAAAGGCAAGCATTTCAAAGGCGAGGCAGATCACCGAAGAAGCCCGCCATGCGCATCGGTGATCACGCATTTGCTATGGTCAATGATTTACACGTAATCTTTGGAAAGGGTCCCGCGGACTAGCTGTTCCGAGTGACGCCGAGGGACACGCACCCATGTGGAAGAAGAAATCTATATTTTGGGACCTACCTCATCGAAAGACCTAGAGGTCCGCTCTTCGATCGACGTGATGCACGTGACGAAGAACCTTTGCGTGAACTGCTAGGCTTCTTGGGCGGTATGGGAAGACAAAAGATACAGCTGAGGCACGAGAGGACCTGCAACATTTGCACGAAAAAGACGGCATGCCTCCAAAGCAAGATGAAGGTCCCGCCAGCTATGCTCTTACCAAAGAAGAGAAGGAAATCTTCTTTGAATGCCTCGCTTAGTATGAAGGTCCCGACCGCTTTCGTCAATATAAAAGGAATAATAAATATGGCAGAGAAAAAGTTTCGTAACCTAAAGTCTCATGATCGCCACGTGATTATGACGCAATCGCTTCCGGTTGCATTGAGGGGCTTCACCGAAAACGTCCGATTAGCCATTGTGAAGCTATGTGCATTCCTCAATGCAATATCTCGTAAGGTGATCGATCCGTAAACCATACCAAGGCTAAGGAGTGATGTGGTGCAATGTCTTGTCGGGCTTTGAGCTGGTGTTCCCACCATCCTTCTTCAATATCATGACGCACGCTCTAGTTCATCTAGTTGACGAGATTGTCATTCTGGGCCCCGATTTCTACACAATATGTACCCTTTGAGAGGTTCATGGAGTCCTAAAGAAATATGTCCAGAATCGCTTAGGCCGAAGGAAGCATCTCCATGGGCCATCAAACAGAGGATGTCATCGGGTTTTGTGTTGACTTCATTCCTGGCCTTAAGAAGATAGGTCTCCCTAAATCACGGTATGAGGGGAGACTGACCGAAAAGGCACGCTTGGAAAGGACTCAATAATATGCAGGACGGATATTCTTGGTCTCAAGCCCACTACACGCTTCTACGTAACTCTACCTTGGTGACCCGTATGTCGATGAACACAAGAACAATCAAGGCTTCAAACACCTTGAGCAAAGGCGACGATCGGATTACATGTGAACACATCAGACTTTCAGCAGCTTGGTTGGAAGCACGACGAGGTGACAACACTGTTTGTGAGGAGCTGTACTTGTTATCCAGGGACCATCTTTGACTGTATTGATTTGGAAAGGATACGAGATAAATGGGAATACATTTTACACGATCGACCAAGATCAAAAGAGCACCAACCAAAACAGCGTGTCCGCTTTGATGCAACAACCGAGAGGGAAAGGACACATATTATGGTTACATAGTGGACATATGGGAACTTGACTACGGACATGATTTTAAGGTCCCTTTGTTTAAGTGCAAATGGGTCAATCTGTCAGAGGCGGGGTGTGTAGACCCACAAGACGGAATGACAACAAAGGATCTGAAAAATCTTGGGTACACCGACGAACCGCTCGCCCTAGCCAATGATGTGGCACAGGTTATCTATGTGAAGGACATGTCCAAGAGACCGAGAAAGAGAAAAGATAAGGAAGCAAATACATCATACGATGAGCCAAAGCGCCACATAGTTCTTTTCAGAAAAGGGACATCGTGGGAGTGGAGGACAAGATGACATGTCTCAAGATTATGAAAAGTTTCATGAAATTCCTCCTTTAAAGTCAAGGCTGACCCCAAAGATCCCGATAAACGATGAAGATTATCCATGGTTACTACAAGCAATAAGCAAATGACACAAGCGAAGAAAAAGTGAAGACTTTCTCCGCAACTATTGTTCGCTTATGATACCATTGTAATCGATTTAGTATGATACCATTGTTCGTTTTGTACATGCACATGCTATGTGTGGGTCAATTTATGATACCATGCCAACTTTCAACTTTTTCAGAGTTCATTTGAAATGCTTTAATGTCTTATGGTTCGCCCTCGTAATAATTAAAAATAGCAACAATAAGTATTTTGTTGTAAGTAGAAACAAAATAAAATAAATAAAGCAAGAAAGAAAAAAAAAAAGTGTTTTCAAATTTGAAAAGTAATGGCACTAACAGAAAGTTTATAATTTTCCTAAAACTAAAAGCAAAAAGAATTAAAAATAAAGCAAAAAACAAAAGAAAATAAATAATGCAGAAAACAAAACAAAAAACAACAATAAGTATTTTTTTGTAAGTAGAAACAAAATAAAATAAATAAAGCAAGAAAGAAAACAAAAAAAGTGTTTTCAAATTTGAAAAGTAATGGCACTAACAGAAAGTTTATAATTTTCCTAAAACTAAAAGCAAAAAGAATTAAAAATAAAGCAAAAACAAAAGAAAATAAATAATGCAGAAAACAAAACAAAAAACAACAATAAGTATTTTGTTGTAAGTAGAAACAAAATAAAATAAATAAAGCAAGAAAGAAAACAAAAAAGTGTTTTCAAATTTGAAAAGTAATGGCACTAACAGAAAGTTTATAATTTTCCTAAAACTAGAAGCAAAAAGAATTAAAAATAGAGCAAAAACAAAAGAAAATAAATAATGCAGAAAACAAAACAAAAAACAACAATAAGTATTTTGTTGTAAGTAGAAACAAAATAAATTAAATAAAGCAAGAAAAAAAGTGCCACCTACTGGGCCCCCACGGCCTGAATACGACTTGTATCCCTAATTTGGGCCAGATTCAGCCCGCAGAAGGCCCGTAAGGCCCAACAGCAAAGAAGAGCAAGTAGGCCCATAAGCCTGCAGTAGAAGGAGTTCAAGAGGGAGCGGCAGTGGGGCTTATAAACCATCGCGCCCCTCTCAACTAGCGAGGTGGGACTAAACTTTGGCCCCGGCGCGGCAAAGCAGGTTTTGGTCCCGGTTGGTGGCACCAACCGACTAAAGGGGCTTTAGTCGGTTGAGCCACCAACCGACCAAAGGTCGCAGCTTCCCGCCTTTGGGCTGCCAAAAGAGTTTTGGTCCCGGTTGGTGGCTCCAACCGACTAAAGGAGGATTAGTCCCGTTGGTGCCACCAACCGTGACCAATGCTCCTTGTATATAAGTAGCACTTTGCGTTTTTGCGTTCATCGCCACATTGCTTCGACGACGCCGAACGGATCGACGCCGCCAGTTGCCCCGACGCCGCTCGCCGCCGCTTCGCCGCCGTCGCCGCCGCCGCCGCTCGCCGCTGCTGCCGTCGTCGCCGCTCCCTCCCGAGCTTCGCCGTCTCGCCGCCGCCAGCTCTGCTGTCGCTGCCAGCTCGCCAGCTCGCCGCCGCGCTGCTGCCGCGCCCTTCGCTGCCGCCGCCGCCGCCCGCCCGCACTCCGCTCTCATTTGTGAGTGAGCCGCCACAGACCAGTTTTTTTTTTTTCTTTCATTTTTATTAGTTTTATTTTTTGTTCAATTATATATATTATATGTATATATATATATATATATATATATATATATATATATATATATAAGTATATATATATATATATATATGCTTTTTTTTTCATTTTTATTAGTTTAGTTTTTTTTTATATATATATATATATAATGTATATGTGTATGTATGTGGCTATGTGTATGTAATGTTTAAAATTGTTCAGATTATGTTTTTGTTGATATATGTATTTATTGTTCATATGTGTATTAATGTTTTCATATATGCAAAAGATAGATTTTAGAAAAGTTCGGTTTTTTTTCTGTTCATAGATTTTTTTGTTGATATTAATTATTGTAGAATATGCAAATGTTTGTATATTCATATGAACAATGCATTAGGCAAAACCTTTGTTTTTTTTCAAATTTTCTATTTGAACATTTTTTAAAACAAGCAATACTAAAAGAATGAGAGGAAAAGGAAAATAAGAAGAGGAAGAAAGGAGAAAAGAGGAGAGGAAGAAGAGGAGAAATAAATAAGAAGAGAAAAAGAAAAGAAAGAAGAAGAAAGAATAGAGGAGAAAGGAGAAATTCTATTTTTCTTCTTCTCCTCTATTCCTTTCTTCTTCTCCTCTTTTTTTTTTCTTTACTTCTTCTTCTTCTTCCTTCTTCCTTCTTCCTCTTTTCTTCCTTTTCCTTAATTATTTTCCTTTCTCGAGGGAGAAGAAGAAAAGAAGAGGAGAAGAAGAAAGAAAGGAAAGGAGAAAGAAGAAACTTCAACACGAGGGGTGGTACCGATACCCCTCCCCGATAACATTATTTTCCCATGTATATGTATGTCGCGTCGTTGTCGATATAACCCCTCTAGATACAACTGCAGCACCCCTCGCCCTCTCGCCGACCAAAACTCTCGAGGACACCCAAACCCTAGAGAGAAAACGATGTTGCAGGTCTCCCACGCATTCTCCCGCCAAGCGCCTCCTACCCGACAAATTAACTCTCTCGAGGCCACCCAAATTTATCAAGTTAAAAGAGCGTTATCGCCGAGGCCACCCCAAACCCTTGAAGCTTTGTGTCGAGGCGACCCCAAACCCTAGAGAAGCAGCGCCGAGGCCACTAACATGATTCCTTATTGTGATTAGCTAGCTAGTTCTACGCTTGCCACTATGTACCATGTTTGAATAATAATTGACATGTTGTCAATATTTGCGTAAACTATGGAGCACTCCCGAGACGAAGAAACAGAAGTTTATGTTGGGGAAATAATCGCAAATGGAAGTGATGATGTTAGTCATTTCTCATCGACACCGCTGGTCGATGGATGAAGAAGAGGGCTATGATTATGATGGCTTCACCCATTAATGCCGGTACAAGAGGAGGACTATGTTCATGATGGCTCCGTGACACAATGGAGGTACAAGACGAAGGAGACCGTGCCGAGCCGAGTCACCGAACCGAGTCCGCCAGGTATATATATATTAGTTAAGCCCGTACGACAAGTTAATTGATGCATCCATTGTTTTGGTATATGTACACATATTAAGTAATCGTCGTCTTTCTTCCTTATAATTTCTAGCCCTCCGGATCGAGCACAACTTCGTAAGGAGACGAGGCCCAAGAAAAGTTGAGCTCGGATGAAAAGTTTGAGATCATAGAAATCGCTACCGACGGCGAACCGATTGAACCCATCCGGACAAAGAAGGCATTTTCTCGCTCAAGGGGTTCTTGTTAGGGACAGATCCCGATCAAGATCCAAAGAATGGTATAAGCTCGCTAAGGATGAAGACGCCGAGGTGTCTTATGTCAATGATATGCGTAAAGAAGATCTTTGGAATGAGCTGAAGGCAAATTTCACCCTACCGCCAGAGGAGGATCCGGAGAAGCCGCTTAAAGAGCAATTAATCAAGTCTTGTGCTCTTAAGAAGATGGCTGGCCTAATGAGGAGGTGGAGGAAAGAGCTGAACCAGTTTGTCAAGAAAAAGAGACACCAGAATTCATCGGCAAATATGAGAAGATCAAAGATCATCGCCCGCATTTGTGGCCCACAAGACATCGAAAAGAGTAAGAAGATGTCGGAGACAAACAAGAAAAATGCTGCGAAGAAGAAGCTTCACCATCGCACGGGTCGTGGCTACCTCAAAGCCCGCCTAAGTGGTCCAAGGCTGAGCATGATCTCGCTTGAAAAGGGATCGAACCAGAGACAATGCGCTGGCTAGACCGCTGCGGACTTGGTTCTTCGGGCTGGCGGAACCTTGGACCTCAGAATAGGCGTGGTGGGACGGACGAGCAATCGCAAACACCACCAAGAAACTTCGACACTATATCGATGCAGCGCAGCGAGGGACGCTCCTTCCAAACAGGAGAAGGACGAGCTCACAATGGCCCTTGGGAATCCCGAGCACCCCGGACGGACACGAGGCACGCCAGCTCCCTTCCGTGGAAGGTTGGTTTTCCGGACGCAGGGGTTACAAAACCCACGAGAGGAGGAAGAAATGGAGCAGACCAAATGCAAAGCGCTGCTTGGAAGGGTAATGGGGCTAGAGGATCGAGAAGAGGAACGAGAAGCAGCAGATCGCAACAAACGACATGCCAAGCTTCCCCGGTTACCCCGCCATCTCAGCGGAGAAGCAGCGTTGCTTCCACCGAGCTGCTTCAGCCGGAGCATGTCTTGACGGCCTCGCCAGCTATCCCGTGGATGGTATCACGGAGTCTCAAAATTGCCACATTATGGCGCGATGCATGAATTTGAAGGTCAAGGCGGCTGTTGGCCAAGTTTATCCTAGTGGACCCGCACAACTTATCACCGCCACCGATTCCGTATGATTTGCTAAGGTGATGGTGGATGAAATAACGGAGGGATTTGAGGACCTCGAGCTTGAGCACCCTACCGTGAAGGGGAGACTAGGCTGGGTTCTCGCTCAAGACTCCATGCCTATGGCGGAAGGAGCTCATCGACCTTTCGAATGGACGCCTCCGCCTCCTCCTCCTCCTCCGCGAGTCAGGCACTCCGCCTCCTCCACCGCCTCCTCCTCCGCGAGTGACGATCGTGGCACGCGTGGCGGCACTCCGCCTCCTCCTCCGGCGAGTGAAGATCGGCACGCGTGGCGGCACTCCGCCTCCTTCTCGGCGTGGCGGCACTGCGCCTCCTCCTCCTCCTCCGCCGCCAAGAAGGGCGGAAGAGACCCGCCGCCGCCGGCTGCTCCGACGCGTCAGAGTCCTTCTCCTCCGCCTCATAAGCAAGCACGAAGAAGACAGACGCGCGCAGCAGCCTCCGCTCTCGCTCCGCGCCTAGCAAAGACAAGAAGAGAGAGGCAATACAGATACGGTCCACCTCTAAAGCCTCTAGAGAAGTTACTGACGAGAGGACCGAGGAGGAAACCAATACGATCGCGTGGACCCACGTGAAGGAGTTCTTTGAAGGGGTGAAAGCAAAGATACATCCACCTCCGGAGGAGAAGGTCGATCCGTGAAAGCAAAGCGCACTCGATGCCCCGAGGAAACCACCAAAGTCTCCGCCGAGAACCAACTATGAGCGACATCGAACAGACATATCTCCAAGCCAAGCGGTCGGGAACTACTGTCGCTGATAAAAGGTCAAAAGAACAACGAGCAAAGGGGAAAAATTGCCCAGCTCGGCGAACAAGCACAGCAATCGTGCCCCCGCTCAATGTGTCTAATCCTCCGGGACGGTGGCGGTTATGGCAATCTTGGAGATTACCCGCCGACGATGCACTTCCTGATTTCATGGAGGTGGACTTATTCAGATATGAGTACGGAAGCCTCTCGTCAAAGATGAAAAGTCTCGACAACAATGATGCTAAGATTCCATAGTTGGTACATGAAAACCCGCAGAGAGTCCGAGGGGACGAACACTTTGTATCTGAAAATTAAAGAGGAGCACGACCTCGCTTCAAATGATCTGTTGTCTATTCCATTTGAGGAGTTCTTCGAGTTCTTCAATCAAAAGGCCCTCGATAAATTAATGGTCTTTTGCTACTGCCTGTAAGTACTATTTCGTCATTAGTCTCAGATATATAGCTCGGCTCTTTCATTGCATGTATTTATAATTAATTATCCTCAATATATTATGCAGATTGAAGATCGCCGAGAAAAAAAAATGAAATCTATGATATTGGGTTCATTAACACAAATATCATAGATGTTTTTCTGGTTAAAAAGCGCTACCAAGAGGCCGAGGACAACTTGCTACAATCATTGATCAAAAATCAAAACAAAGATACCATACTCTTTCCTTACCACGGCCCGTGAGTGTTACTGCGTGTGCATATTCGGTTTTCCTTATTACTCGAGCGAGGTTAATGTAATTGATGAGTTATGCATGCGTGCAGGTACCACTATATTCTTCTCGAGATTAAGCTTGAGCGTGGACTAGTAACCGCCTTAGACTCAGACGGAAAGATCCCAAAGACCTATGCGGACATGACTGAAATGCTCAGCAAGTAAGTTCAATCGATCATTATCGCACCATATCGGCAACTTTTTGTTCATTTCCTGATATCTCAAGTAATAACAAATATTTTCTTTGTCTTGCAGGGTTTGGAAACAGTTCACCGCACAAGCTCCGGACTGCCAAGGAGCTGCGATATACATACCCGAAAGTAAGTACTATCAGCGCGCAAGATCTCCGCTGATTCTATAGCTATACTTTCATCAATGCCATTTATATAATGCTTCATTATCAGTTTGATTGACCTCTATTTCTCGTAAAGTGCTTGTGGCAGGAGGAAGGAATGATTTTGTGGATACTACGTGTGTAGTTCATCCACAACGCGACTTTGAAAAACAAGCGGGCTACTCTAGAAGACAATATGAAGTGCGAAGCAATAATATTCACAATTTCATTTTATTACACCATCATTTCTGTTGAGTTTCATTCATATATATGTATTAATTAACCCCTTCTTCAAATTAATTAGACGTGGCAGATGCGGATGAACTCCTAGAACCAGATCGCATGAAAGCAATTCAAGAGGAATTGGCGGATTCTTTCTTGAACACGCCATCAAGAAAGCCGAGAATACCATGTGGAACTTCAATTCAAATGCTAGTGGTTTGTAATTAAGAGATCTTATATAGATTGTACATGTATGTAGCCAGTAAAACTTGTTGTTCGACCAATCTCTCGGAGAAGGAGAGGTCGATCGATCACTTCTCTCGGTATGCATGACTTAACTTCAGATCAATGGTTCTCTCGATCACTTATGTATATATACTACGAAGGCCGAGCAAGCACGGACATAAGAGAGGACACTTCTCTATTAATTAGCTAGCTAACACAATATACTAAACACCTAAATTAACCCCCAAAACCCCCAACCCCCTCCTTTCAAAAAAAAACAAAACCCCAGCCATCGAATGCAGACACGTGGATGCCTTTTGGTCCCGGTTGAGCCACCAACCGGGACCAAAGGCCCTCGACCGGGCTCGGGGCCACGTGGAGGAGACATTGGTCCCGGTTCATGTTTGAACCGACATTGGTCCCGGTTCGTGTTTGAACCGGACTAATGGGTGGAGGTATTAGTAACGAACCATTAGTCCCGGTGCAACACGTGGTAAAATAAAAAACCGACTAAAGGCCCTACGAACCGGACTAATACATGGTGGTTTTCTAAAACTAGTGTACATGAATCAAAATATACCTTATATATGAATCTATTTGGAGTCAACTGGTCAAACAATTTATATCATATACATCAATTTTGAAATACGAAAAGAAATAGAAATATGAAATTTGTAACATTAGCTTATAATATAGTAATACCATGTATCAATTTACTAACGATTCACTTGCAATACTAACGTCTATAATTTTATATAGCATATCACATGAAAATAGTGATATGACTTTTGATCTACATGCCATATCAAAATATAAATAGCAAATATACAAACGTGTGACAAATCTAGAAGCGTAAATGCGCGGGCCGGGCGCACTACTAGTTTGAATGATTTTAATATATGTATTGTGTAGAGATTGTGTTTGTGCAGCTAGTATACAAAATGGCCTCAAATATGATTATACTCCACTAACTATAGGGGATCGGCTAGTTGCGGCCGCCGTTGGTGGAGTAAAATCTACTCCACTAACTTTTAGGGAATCGGTTAGAAATGCCCTAAGAAACTTATAAAATAATATTTGGAACGAATTTTCACTGAGAAATAAGGCTACTAGTTGCACCGAAACAAGCTACAATAGTTACTAATTAGTTGTCAAAGATAGTGCTCCACTGTTTCCAAAATAGCACTCATTTCGGAAAGGAGCTACTACCTTTTTTGACTAAATTCAAGGCACATTTGTTAAGAATTTTCTGCTTTCTTTTATAGACATACTAGTATGGATAACTATGATACATACTTTTGAAATAACAAAGGTGCCTTGAATTTAGTCAAAAAAGGAACAGTTGTCAGTGATTAAATCCCAAAATTTACTTGTCATAGAGTGGTACTTAAATTGGACCATCTGGGGATACGGTGAACAGCAGAACTAGTACATGATTCCTGCTGAACGAGCTACGGCATGGAAAAGATCAGTGAGGACCATTTCAGATGTTTGTACCCATCTTGCATATTCTTCTGGAGCTATATCCTAGCTATTATCCCCACAGCCACAAAGGATATTCCTCTGTTTTTGTGTTTTGTGGGAAAATGTATATTCCTCTGTTGTGCATATAATATCACCGTTCTTGGAACCACGATAGCCTTATTTCAGAATTAAATTGCATGCTTTCTTGGAGAATGTTGTGGGGTTATGTATACCTTGTTGCTCATTGATTACATAACAAAAAGTTTGCAGATGTTATACAATACTCTCCCTCATTTCGAATTAATTGAAGCTACAGTTTTGTGGTAGGTAAGTGTCAAACCTATAAGCTTGACCAAGTTTGTAGACAAATATGCTAATATAAACTACATCAAATAATATATTTTATGATGAATGTCATGGAAAAAATAGAAGTAATGAAACTTATTTGGTGTTTTGGACATTCATATTTTCTTGTACTAGGTAATTGCCTGTGTGTTGCAACGGGTATAAATATTCTAGTATTTTAGTCCGTGATTTACCAGTCGATATTAATGTGATTGTGTAAATAAATGTTTTGCAATTCCTGCCCGTGATTTCCTATCCATATTTTAAGATTTTATTTTGTAATCATTTATTGGCGTATCAAAGAAAACATAAGCTTATTCAGTGAGTCGATAAAATGTGGGACAGTTAAGGCGGGTTTCAAGAAATGATGCTTAGTAAAAGAATGGGAGGTTGGACGAAGCATTTCACCTGACAAGAAAGGAATGCTATTCTTTTTTTGAAGTAGTAGAGAACACTTGTTCAAACTTAAAGAAGTTTGACTTAGCCGAAAAAGGGTTTCCCCCCACTTTGTATACAAAGCAACCAACCGAACCATACATGGATAGGTGCTGGGGCGGAAGCAGCACAGTCACACCCAAAAGAAACAAATGCCGAAAACGGCGGATCAACAAAACGAAGAAGCCTCGCGATCGCAGCGCCCACCAGGATCTTCCACTAGACTCCAAGACTCCGAAGCGCCGGCACCTATCAACACCTCCAAGAAGGATCGCGACGATGACGACGCTGCTGCTAAGGGTTTCCCGCACACGACGAGGCGAGAGGAAGGGTAGCTCGACGCCTCCGGAAGGTCGTGGCACCCACAGCGCCACCGCCGGCGTTATTATGCCGGCTGGGGTTACCCCGATCCCAACCCGCACCTCGGGCGCCCCGGAGCCTGCCACCAAACCAACCACCATCGTGCGCCAATGCGGTCTTGAGGCCCCCACGCCGTCTCACCACGGCACCGCGAAGTGAGGATAGCACGACCAAGAATCAGATCCGGGACTAGGGCATCAGCACCATCGGCACGCGGGAGGGCCCCACCTCCACCGTCCGCGACGGTAGCCGTCCGGACGCAATAGCGGGAGCACACCAGGCCCGTGGGCCCACCGGCCCGGCCGAGCCCTCGTGGGTTCGCAAAGCTCCCGCCTTCGTGCTGATGCCGGCACGCCGGCGGTGCCGCCGCCCCAATCCGAGCCGCTCTTCCTCTTCACCGCGCCGCAGACAACGAGGCTACGCCCAGGGACCGGCCCGCTAGGACCCAGATGGGGCCCAAGGGCCCAGATCTGGGCCGAGGACGCGCCGCCGGCCACCCTGCGCAACCAGGCCGCCCCGCCGCCAAAGGACGGCGACACCACCGCGACGGGACGCCGCCAGCCACCTCCAGCCGCCGGGCCGCCGCCACCGAGGGCACCGTCGCCACCCCGCCTCGGGTCGAGAGGTCTTGTGAGGTAAGGAGAGCCCGCCGCCGCCAGCCCGCCTGCCAGACTGGGGCGCGCCGGCGGCGGCGGGGAGGGGCACGGGAGGAGGAAGGAGAGGCGGCGGGGAGCCGCCTGCCGCCCGGGAGGCGGCGCGGGCGCGGCGTCGGGGGAGGGGAGGCTGCACCCGTCTTTGGCGCGAAGTTTGACTTAGGACAAAGCAAGAACTTCAATTAATTTGGTACGGAGGGATTTTGTCGTATGCTATCTCATGGATTCCCTTCCATGGATCCACTAATGATGAGTTAAGTATATGTTTATATGTATGTCCACATACATATGGTATCTGATCGCACGGTCTTCGGTTTTCTAAGTGTCTCCTGCATTGCGTAAGATTTTCAAGCCAAAAAGAAAAAAACAGTTTTTGGTTCACTAATAAGCATAGCTAGGTTTAAAACCCCATACAATCTTAAGACAAGACCTAACTTAATCCAACTTTTGCTTCTAAAACCCAAAAATGAAATATAGCTGGAACCACATATTTTGTATTTTGACTACCGAACTACATATGGGGATGGAACAGTTATATAGGCAGAGGGTGAATAGTATAGTGACTGCTACATGATTTTCCTAAAAAACCAAATGGGAGGAAATGAAGAAAAAAAGTAGCATTTCTATCAAGGAAGATGATGTTGTCCAAAATAACATTTGGAAGTTGTGCATGCTGCCACGCTACAGCTGCGTCTTGCCGTCATTTTCTTGTCGGACACAATGGATGAAGACAAATTAAGTGCCTAAACCTTGACACGGAGAATGAAGGCAATGACACATGTTGCACCGTAGCAAAGTTAATGAACGTGTGCACGGTGATGGTCGCAATTGTCTTTTGATCTGATTCGGCCCCGTTCTTCATCAGCCACCTCTATCCCAAGTGTTGCCTCGACCTTGCGTGCGGCAAGACTGCCATTGTCTCCGGTGATGGTTGTCGGAGCTTTTCACGCTTCACCAACAAAAATACCAAATTTATTGGTCCAAAAGATGAAGTTGATCTCTGGGTGAAGCATTTGCATGATAACGAGGAGGGGGCATGAGCATAAAAGAAATGAAAAAAATATATATATACATATCTAAATGCGCATTGGCTAGTAAGAAGATGATCCGTCGCCGGTCACTCCGGCCTGCGGCGGCCACCCTCCCGTCGTTGGCCACTCCGGCCTGCGGCGGCCACCGTCCTGCCACCACCATCGCCGACGTCGGACGTCTCCACCGTCGCCATCTCCGTTCCCGGCCGTGACCGCTTCGCTCCAGCCGCTGACCCCTGTCTAGCGGCCAGGCGGCTTGGCGGGCTTGCGCGGCCTTGGGAGCTGTCCTTGGCGGGCTCGTTGCTCGCCGCGCCGGAGCACGAGGAAGCTGGGGTGACGTTGGCACGTTGCCAACCCTGCGCCTCTGCGTCGTCCTGGGGTGACCTCTCTCAGCTAAGTGCTCGCTCCCCCTCCCTTTGATGCATGCTGCTGCACTTCTTCCCCTGATCATGCTAGGGTCTGGTCGTCCTGGTTGTGTTGGTCCTGCTTGTGCCGGTCTTGCGAGGTGTTATGGAGCCCGCTTCGAGGATGCCATGTGGGCCAAATATGGCTGCGGCTCTGTCCGCGCGCTGTCGAGATCGTTCTCCCCGGTGCGCCTCGCGGCGTTCGTCAGCGACGGCGTGCTTCTCTCGCCGGAGTTCTTCGCTCAGCTTCTGCATGGCTGGTTTGGTGGCTCGGCTGCTGGGTTCCGGGCCGTTGCGCTGGGTCCTACCTCTTTTGAATTTGAAGTGGCCTGTCGCGAGGTTGCCGCTGAGATTGTGCTCCATGGGCTTTGGCATGCTGGGCCTCTCTGCGTGGAGTTTGGTTTCCCAGGTAGGCTCGGGGCCAGGAATCCGGGTCTCTGGTCAAAGCCTGCCACTCTGGCCCCTGAGGACTCAGTCTGCGCCCGCCCTGCTGCATGCACGCCCGTTGAGACCGGCTGCGTGACCTCTCCTCGCCCCGCGTTTTCGGGCGTGCCGACTTCCCCGCGATCTATCCCTGCCCTTGCGGATTCCGCTCCTTCCCGTATCTCTCCTGCCCTATCCGGGCCTGGCTCGGGACCGATCTTGTGCGGGGTTTATGGCGCTGACAGTGCAGGGGGCGGACAGCAATGCAACTCTTTGCATGGTGTCGTGGCATCCTCGCTGAGGAACCATCATGCGCCTGTGCAGGCGGCGCGGTACGGAGGGCCTGGCCAGCTTGGCCCTACTGCTCCCAGCGCCTCGGAATCGCTTCGCGATGTCGCCGCCCCTTTGGCCCTATCGCACTCCCCGTACAAGGAGGCGCTCGTGTCCAGTCCGCGCACTGCCTCCTCCTCTCCCTCACGCTCCCCTGCCACCCCCGCTCCGAGGCAACGTCATTATCCTCCTATCCTTCTAGACCTGCACCGGCGCTGCTTTAGATGCCTTTCCTATCGGCATCGGAGAGTTGACTGCCGTGACCCATTGGTGTGTTGGCGCTGTAGGCGCACCGGCCACAGCCGCCACTCCTGCTCTGTGCGCTCCCCTCACCTTGTCTATAAGACCAAACGTTCATCTTCCTCCACCGACCAAGCTTCTTCACCGCTACCGTCTCCGCCTTCTTCTTCATCCTCCTCTCCCAACTTGTGCACTGCCATCATCCCATTCGCTCCCTCTCCGCCTCCTGTTGTTCCCTCCCCAGCCATGGAACCTGTTGTCCGTGGTCGCCCCACCTACGTGGACGTGCACTACCCCTTTGTTCACGACCGCAACTTGTAGGATCGAAGAAGGTGAGAGTGTCTAGAGGGGGGGTGATTAGACTACTCGACAATATAAAAATTATGCCTTTTGACAAAGACAAGATTTTGGCAGATTTTGCATATCACAAGTCAAGTAGCATACTACACATGCAATTCTAGAGTATGGGCAGCGGAAAGTAAATTGCACAAGTAGTAAAGAGAAGTGGAGAAGATCAAACGCAATTTGGAGACACGGAGATTTTTCTCGTGGTTCCGATAGGTGGTGCTATCGTCAATCCACGTTGATGGAGACTTCAACCCACGGAGGGTAACGGCTGCGAGAGTCCACGGAGGGCTCCACCCACGAAGGGTCCACGAAGAAGCAACCTTGTCTATGCCATCATGGCATACGCCCACGGAGGGCTAGCCTTACTCGGGGTAGATCTTCACGAAGTAGGCGATCTCCTTGCCCTTACAAACTTCTTGGTTCAACTCCACATCTCGACAAGCGACACCTAACCAATCTAGGAGGCACCACCCTCCAAAAGGTAATAGATGGTGTTGATGATGATGAACTCCTTGCTCTTGTGCTTCAAATGATAATCTCCCCAACACTCAACTCTCCTCACTGATTTGGCTGTGGTGGAAGAAAGGATTGAGTGGAAAGCAACTTGGGAAGGCTAGAGATCAAGCTTCATATGGTGGAAGTGGAGCTACTTGATCTCAACACAAGGGTAGGTAGTTTTCTTCTCAGAAATGTAAGGTAGGAGTGGTAGTACTTTCTGATGGCTCTCTCCACGAATGAAGAGGGGTGGAGGGTATTTATAGCCTCCACACAAAATCCAACCGTTACACACATTTGACCAATCTCGGTCAGACCGAAGTTGACAACTCGGTGAGACCGAAAGTTCAAATCATGTGAACATTGGGATTTTCGGTGGGACCGAAAATACAAACTCGGTGAGTCCGATTCGTGTAAAGACTAGGGCTTGCCAATCTCGGTGGGACCGACTTCATCATCTCGGTGACACCGATTTGATGAAGTATGTTCTGAAGCTTGGCAACTCAAGTTTTGGTGAGACCGAGTTCAGAATCGGAAAATCCGAGATTTCTAGGGTTTGGCTATATGGCTGAGGTGGTTCATCTCGGTGTGACTGAGTTTAGGAAATCGGTGGGACCGAGATTACTTATGAGTGTATATGGCAGTGAGAGTTGCTGATAGTTTTAGGAGATGTATCACTAAGCACTTTGAGCAACCAGATCATTATCATAACCTCATCCCCTTTTAATAGTATTGGCTTTCCTATAGACTCAATGTGATCTTGGATCACTAAACCAAAAATGGAGTCTTGAGCTTTTGCCAATGCTTGCCTTAGCATTTTGAGGGGTCCACCTCTTCAGTCCTTTTGCCATGCCAATGTGATTGACCTTCCTGAAACATACTTGATAAAAGTATTAGTCCAACCACAAAGTATGTTGTCATTAATTACCAAAACCACCCAGGAAGCAAATGTGCTTTCAATCTCCCCCTTTTTGGTAATTGATGGCAACACACAAAATAAGACATCAAAGCTTACTGAAAGAAAGACAGAATTATCACGAAAGCTTTGACAAACATGTAGTACACAGGCTCCCCCTACAAGTGTGCAAGATTTTCATAGATTATGGTTTTGGACTACCACAAGCACAGAAGAGAGAAAGGCAAGATGTGCTACATGCAGCTTGGCTATATGCATCAGAGGAGATGAAAAGAAGTGAGTGATAATACATATGTGCATGGTGATTTCTTGCAAACAAGTATTCACAAGCAAGTCACCATCATGCACATTCTGCAAGGTGCATATACTTACCTTGAGGTTCCTTGGCATTGTACCTGAAGAAATAAACTTGGGAAAACAAGGTTAGATAACACAAGAGTATTTCTTCATCCAACAGCAAGAACATCAAGAGTACCAAGCCAGGGATGACATGTATAAAGAGTGTCTCATATTGAGCACAAGCTTGAATCAGCAAACATGTCTCCTGAAACTAAAAGATTTTCAATGAACTCTGAGATATTTTGCTTTCCATAAGATATCAATTGTGAAGATTCCTCTCCCTTTGAGGAAAAAGCAAAATCAAAAGAATGATGCCAAATGTAATAACCAATGTGGAACATGGCAAAGCTTTGATGTGATTCTCTCCCCCTTGAGATAAGATTGCTCTTCTTCTCCCCCTAAATCTTCTCTTCTCCCCTTATCTCCCCCTAAATCTTCTCCCCCTTTGACATCAAGTGCCGAAAAGGACAGCAGACTAGGAAGGTCAGGAAAGATGGAAGGAAAGAAGTGGGATCCTTAAGAATCACAACTGGGCAATAAGAAATATGCAAAGAAAATCATTGAGTGGAGCTGCAGAAGATGATATCCTGAAAGGAAATCGGTGACACCGAATTAGATGGATCGGTGGGTCCGAAAGTCAGGGACTTAGGGCAGATCCTTTTTGGTCAGACCGAAATTTTTAAGTCGGTGACGCCGAGTTTAATTCCAAGGAAATACAGAAATAATTCAGCTCACTTTGCAAGGAATGTTTCAAAGGATTTGCAATGAATTTGTAAAGGATTTTCAAGGAATTGATCAGAGCCAAAAGGATATTCTCAAAGACAGAAGAATAGAAATAAAAAAGATTGCTAGATGAAGGTTTTTTTTAAGAAGAAAACTCAATGAGAGAACATAAAAGAAAATAGAAAAACTCCAAAACATATGTACTTCATCTAGACAGGGGTCGGCGACAAAGTCACCTATGTTTGAGTATATTGACTTAGGAGTCAAATGAGAACATTTGATCATAGGTCATACTCATCGTTTAAGCGCAAAATGGGGTTGCCATTTTTCGATTAAGCATTTGATGTGATCACATCTTATGAAGCTGCTTGTACTCATGTCTTTGAGCAAAGCTCCTTAAAGATGTGAAGAACATACCTTGGGCTTGTTGTTGCTTTGTTCATGTAGGTGAACTTGATGTAGGTGCTCATTGAATGTGAAGTTGGAGCACCATTTCAACTTGTGGCATTTTGTTCCTTGAACTCAACATCCCAAAGGGCTAGATACTTGGTCTATGACAAGATTACTCATAATTTGAGTGTGTGGTAATCTTGTGGAATGTAGATCATCCAAGTACCTGCAAGGAGTTAGATGCAATACAAGGAGGCAAATGTGTCCAAGACATATGATCATCATCATAAGAGAAATATCAAGGATTAGTCAATTAGGCTCATGCCTTGCATGCATCAATGGAGTTTTCACTCCAAGTTTGAAGCATCAATGATGTTCAACTCACTCCTTAAGCGACAAAACACCTTCTCATCAAGAGGTTTTGTAAAGATATCTGCAAGTTGTTTGTCAGTACGAACATGCTTAAGATTGATGTCACCCTTGGCAATGTGATCACGAATAAAATGGTGACGAACTTCAATATGTTTTGTGCGAGAGTGTTGCACTGGATTGTGTCCAATATTAATCGCACTCTCATTGTCACAAAGCAAAGGAACATGTCTCACATGTATCCCATAATCCTTAAGCGTTTGTGTCATCCATAGCAACTGAGCACAACATGAACCTGCAGCTATATATTCTGCTTCGGCAGTGGATAATGATATCGAATTTTGTTTCTTGGAGGACCAAAATACAAGGGATCGACCAAGGAATTGACACGTACCCGAAGTTGACTTTCTATCAACCCTGTCACCGGCATAGTCCGAGTCGGAATAGCCAACAAGGTCGAAAGAGGCCCTCTTAGGATACCAAATGCCAAAGTTAGGTGTGTGTATCAAATATCTCACAATTCTTTTAACAGCTTTAAGATGACATTCTTTAGGGGCTGCTTGATATCGAGCACACATGCATACACTCAACATTATGTCAGGACGAGAAGCACAGAGATATAGTAGAGAACCAATCATAGATCGGTAAACCTTTTGATCAACGGGTTCTCCATCTTTTGTCAAGTCATTATGTCCACTAGTAGGCATGGGGGTTCTCATACCTTTGCTTTCTTGCATGTTGAACTTCTTGAAGAGATCCTTGGTGTACTTTGTTTGTGAGACAAAGGTACCCTCCTTAGATTGCTTGATTTGCAACCCAAGGAAGAATTTGAGTTTACTCATCATGGACATCTCATACTTTTCTGACATGAGCTTTCCAAACTTCTCGCTAAAATGAGGGTTAGTTGAACCAAAGATAATATCATCAACATATATTTGGCACACAAATATTTCACCATCAACCCTTTTCGTGAATAGCGTTGAGTCTATTTTTCCAATCTCAAATCCTTTTTCAAGAAGAAAGCTAGTCAAGCATTTGTACCAAGCTCTAGGAGCTTGTTTAAGGCCATAAAGAGCTTTATGAAGTTTGTAAACATGATTAGGCTTTTTAGGATTCACAAATCCGGGAGGTTGTTTCACAAATACTTCCTCCTCGATTTCACCATTTAGGAAAGCACTTTTGATATCCATTTGATAGAGAGTAATGTCATGGTGATTGGCATAAGCAAGAAGAATGCGAATAGACTCAAGTCTAGCAACGGGGGCATAGGTCTCACCATAGTCCATACCTTCGACTTGTGTGTAACCTTGAGCTACGAGACGAGCCTTGTTGCGAATGACTTGTCCATCTTCATCTTGCTTGTTCCGAAACACCCATTTGGTTCCAATGACGTTTTGATCATCCTTGGGCTTCTCTACCAAAGTCCATACATTGTTCCTCTCGGTTGTGTAGCTCTTCGTGCATAGCGCTCACCCAATCCGGGTCTTCAAGTGCTTCTTCTACCTTCATAGGTTCAAGACTAGAGATAAATGAGTAATGCTCACAAAAGTTAGCTAAGCGAGTTTTAGAGCGAGTAATTCTCCCGGAGTCGATGTCGTTCATCATTTGTTCCACGGGATGATTCTTCTTGACTCTTACTCGGACTCGGGATAGCTTTTGTTGTGGTTGTGGCTGAGCTTCCTCATCATCCTCATCTTCCTCTTCTTCTTCATTGTTGTTGGTGTTGTCTTGAGGCGGTGGAGAAGGAGGTCGTGGTGGATCTTCTTGTTGCACTTCCTCATCTTGGTGAGTTCCACTTGTGGAGGCCTCCATGTTGCCTTGAGGTTCATCTTGCCGTGAGGTAGGGGGCTCCACATATGTAGATGAGGTACTCTCCTTCACTTCCATGGGACGGATCTTTCCAATAGATAAATCTTGAATGGCTTCCGATGGGTCCTTGTCTCCTACATCAATAGGCATTTGCTCTACTTATGAGCCATTAGATTCATCAAACTTCACATCTACCGTCTCTTCAACCTTTCAGGTGAAATTATTGTAGACACGGTAGGTGTGGGAGTTTGATCCATAACCGAGGAAAAAGCCTTCATGAGTTTTAGGAGCAAATTTAGACCGACGATGCTTATCAAGGATATAGCATTTTGAACCAAAGACACGAAAGTATCCCACTTGGGGTTTGTTACCGGTGAGGAGCTCGTATGAAGTCTTGCCGAGGAGCTTATGAAGATAAAGCCTGTTGATAGCATGACAAGCTGTCTCGACGGCTTCCCCCCAAAAGTGCTTCGGTGTCTTGTATTCATCAAGCATCGTTCTCGCCATCTCTATGAGCGTTCGGTTCTTCCTCTCAACAACTCCATTTTGTTGAGGAGTGTACGTAGCCGAGAACGCATGTAGAATCCCTTCCTCATCGAGAAAAGAATCTACATGTGCGTTCTTGAACTCCATTCCATTGTCACTCCGAACTTTCTTGATCTTCACTTCAAATAGATTTTGGGCCTTTCTAGCAAAGGTTTTGAAGATCCTCTGAACCTGTGATTTGTCATCAAGGAAAAATTCCCACGTAAATCTGGAATAATCATCAACTATAACTAGACCAAAGGAGTTACCACCAAGGCTTTTGTAAGCATTGGGACCGAAGAGATCCATATGAAGAAGCTCAAGCGGTCTCCTTGTGGTCATGATGTTCTTCACGGGATGACTTCCACCTACTTGTTTTTCTGCCTGACAAGCACTACAAAGTCTATCTTTGTCAAAGAGAACATCTTTAACACCAAGAATATGATCACCTTTGATTAGCTTGTCTAGATTACGCATACCAACATGTCCAAGCCTTCTATGCCATAACCAACCTTTAGCGGATTTAGCAATGAAGGAAGTTCTAGGTTGGGCTTTCTTAGTGAAATCAACAATATATAGATCACCTCTACGGATACCGGTAAAAACCATGTTATGATTGTCACGACGAAAGACTTGGCAATCTACTTCGGTGAATAGCACATTGAATCCAAAGTCAGCTAATCTAGACACGGAAAGTAAATTGTATCCAAGTGATTCAACAAGCATGACATTTTGAATAGAGCTATCATGAGATATGGCCACCTTACCAAGGCCAAGTACCTTACCCTTGGAGTTGTCTCCAAAAGTCACATACTTGCGTGGACCATCGTTCTTTGCAAGCTCTCGAAACATGTCTTCATCTCCGGTCATGTGATCGGTGCATCCACTATCAAGAATCCACTCTTTTCCGCCGGATATGTAGTCTCTCGATTCGCCATGAGATTGAGACTCTTCATGATCTTGTCTAGCTCGGTGTCCGAATCGGAGTAATCATCATCATGCTCATGCTCATCATCATATTGACCCATAGATAGTTCATCATCAACACCTAGGTCAATTTGACAATGACTTGCATTAGTTTTGTCAATATGACAATAATCATCGGAATGCAATACAAGAGCATTTCTAATTAGATCATTGATAAGACAAGGATCACCCTTCTTTTTCATGATATCACGAAGCTCAAAGAAGCATTTATCAAAGTTGGGATCATTGGGGCGTATCATATCAAATTCAATAGTCTTGTATAGAATTTCATCAAGACCTCTCAAAGAGTAGTCCGGATAAAGTTCTTCCAAGAACTTACACATAGCATAGGCGCACTCAAAGCTTGTAACAAGCTTAAGCAAATTATCGGGCAAACCTCTAATGATAAGATTTACAGTTCTAAGGTTACGAAGCAAATCAAGCTCTTCATCCATTGTAGGGTGCAAGGGGTCAAATGGAGGCACATATGGGGTTTCAACATATTTGCGCAAGTTATACATCTTAATGATAATAAGCATTTCAATCCTCCACGAGTTATAGGACACTCCATCAAGAATAGGCACTCTATGGCTAACACTCCCAAACGTAGACACGTCCATCTTCCTCCAATGGTGTGTAAACCAAAGCAATGGAGACCAATGCTCTGATACCAATTGTAGGATCGAAGAAGGTGAGAGTGTCTAGAGGGGGGGTGATTAGACTACTCGACAATATAAAAATTATGCCTTTTGACAAAGACAAGATTTTGGCAGATTTTGCATATCACAAGTCAAGTAGCATACTACACATGCAATTTTAGAGTATGGGCAGCGGAAAGTAAATTGCACAAGTAGTAAAGAGAAGTGGAGAAGATCAAACGCAATTTGGAGACACGGAGATTTTTCTCGTGGTTCCGATAGGTGGTGCTATCGTCAATCCACGTTGATGGAGACTTCAACCCACGGAGGGTAACGGCTGCGAGAGTCCACGGAGGGCTCCACCCACGAAGGGTCCACGAAGAAGCAACCTTGTCTATGCCATCATGGCATACGCCCACGGAGGGCTAGCCTTACTCGGGGTAGATCTTCACGAAGTAGGCGATCTCCTTGCCCTTACAAACTTCTTGGTTCAACTCCACATCTCGACGGAGGCTCCCAACCGACACCTAACCAATCTGGGAGGCACCACCCTCCAAAAGGTAATAGATGGTGTTGATGATGATGAACTCCTTGCTCTTGTGCTTCAAATGATAATCTCCCCAACACTCAACTCTCCTCACTGATTTGGCTGTGGTGGAAGAAAGGATTGAGTGGAAAGCAACTTGGGAAGGCTAGAGATCAAGCTTCATATGGTGGAAGTGGAGCTACTTGATCTCAACACAAGGGTATGTAGTTTTCTTCTCAGAAATGTAAGGTAGGAGTGGTAGTACTTTCTGATGGCTCTCTCCACGAATGAAGAGGGGGTGGAGGGTATTTATAGCCCCACACAAAATCCAACCGCTACACATATTTGACCAATCTCGGTCGGACGAAGTTGACAACTCGGTGAGACCGAAAGTTCAAATCATGTGAACGTTGGGATTTTCGGTGGGACCGAAAATAAAAACTCGGTGAGTCCGATTAGTGTAAAGACTAGGGCTTGCCAATCTCGGTGGGACCGACTTCATCATCTCGGTGACACCGATTTGATGACGTAGGTTCTGAAGCTTGGCAACTCAAGTTTCGTGAGACCGAGTTCGAATCGGAAAATCCGAGATTTCTAGGGTTTGGCTATATGGCTGAGGTGGTTCATCTCGGTGACTGAGTTTAGGAAATCGGTGGGACCGAGATTACTTATGAGTGTATATGGCGGTGAGAGTTCTTGATAGTTTTAGGAGATGTATCACTAAGCACTTTGAGCAACCAGATCATTATCATAACCTCATCCCCTTTTAATAGTATTGGCTTTCCTATAGACTCAATGTGATCTTGGATCACTAAACCAAAAATGGAGTCTTGAGCTTTTGCCAATGCTTGCCTTAGCATTTTGAGGGGTCCACCTCTTCAGTCCTTTTGCCATGCCAATGTGATTGACCTTCCTGAAACATACTTGATAAAAGTATTAGTCCAACCACAAAGTATGTTGTCATTAATTACCAAAACCACCCAGGGAGCAAATGTGCTTTCACAACTCCCTCGTCTGCATCGTCAAAATCGCGCCCACCATGCCCAACTTCCTGTCCTGGCTACGCCGCCTTTTCCACCAGCATCTCGGCATCACTGTTGTGCGCTTTGCTAGCTCCTCCACCACCACTGCTTTCGCTGTTTTTCAGCGTGAGTGCGACCAGATGAAGGCTCTCCGTGCTAGCCCTCTCGACGCGGGTTTGCATAGGGTCGAAATTATGCCGCACCACGCTGGCAGTAACACCTTCTCTTTTGCTTATCGCCACATCGTTTGCCTCTCCCTGGAAAAGATGCCCTTGGAGCCCTGGAACCGGCGAGGTGTTGCCTCCAGTGTGTCGGGCTTTGCTGGTCTGATCAACGTCGAGCATACCAGCATTCATGGCCATGACTTCGCTGGTATCTTCATTCTTGCTAAGGTGGAAGCACTAAGCAACATCCCCCACCATATCGCCTTCCACAAGATCAATGGCAACGACGCTTACACTGATGTCTACATCAACGAGATTTGGGATGTGGCGCGCTTCCTTGGCAACCCCGCTGCTCCGCCAAGCAATGGCCAGCCCCGAAACGGCGGGCGTGCTCGCTCACCCCGCGCGGCCGCCCCGGGGCGTTGTCCGCAGGAGGGCGCGTCTACCGGAGGGCCTCCCGTGGCTTGCCTGCGGCGGCGGAGAGGGCCTTCCGCGCCTACAGCCACCCCATGACGGCGTCCTTCGGCGACTTTCTGGCCTTGCTCAAGCTCTCCGCCAAGCCTGCGCTCAAGCGTCCGTCCTCGGTGGGCACGCTTGACGCGTCCGACTTCGATGCGGATTCGGAGAAGGATGGCCACGTAAAGAGACAGCTGATCGCAGCCCCGGTTGCCGGGCCGCACGCG
Source organism: Aegilops speltoides (assembly GCA_021437245.1). Lineage (NCBI taxonomy): Eukaryota > Viridiplantae > Streptophyta > Magnoliopsida > Poales > Poaceae > Aegilops > Aegilops speltoides. Next base: position 407,680,966 of record CM038144.1, on the reverse strand, counting down.
GTCACTTTCTTCGATGTGGACAAAACAACTTTCTTCTTCCGCCTGGAGCTGAGCCCAGCCAGGATCGTGGAGGGTGCTGTCACGGTGGGGCCAGCCAGGCTCGACGACGGCTACTTCCCCGTGTTCGACATCACCACAGGCATGCAATCTAGGGAGAGCTGCAACTCCCTCCTTTTCAGGTTCTGTCCAAAACTTTTCAATTCGGATTCTTCTCCTTCGTCCCCTGAGCTCACCTGCGGCCGTAACTTCCCACTGCTCCTTCTGTGGACTGTCGCTTTCCTTCCAAAGCAAATGTGCCTGCCAGCCTCTTTGGGCATGTGGGACCCTTGATTTCCCTCGCCTCATCCCATGACGACGACGCCACCGCGCTCCCAACATCTCCACCATGCTCCACAGCTTTCTTACAACTCCAATGCTAGTTGTGGCTCACCTCGCCTCCCATCTGCCCGCTCCCTCCACCATCATACACCCTTGATGATCAGCCCACGCATGTGGAATCCGCAGCCTCCCCTTTTGCTGGCACCCCCTGTTCCATGCCTACTGCTATTCCCTACCTGCTGCCATTGCTCGCTATACCTGCGGGTGTCGCGCCCCGCCGGAGGAGCCCAAGGCCTCTCAAGTTAAGAGCTACCCAGCGCTGCTACCTCTGTTTCCGGCACCGCGGATCGAGGCTCTGGTCGAGAACTCTGTTGAGCACCCGATCCGTCTAGGCTCGCCGGAGGAGCCGGCGGGTGAGGACGGCCAGGGAGGGAGCCAAGACCTTGAAGTGCAGCTAGGGGCGGCAGGAGCGGCTAGCCTGGCTGTCCCTGTTGGCACCCAGAGACTGGAGGTGGAACTTCCTGCCGCTACTGCTGAGAGGGTAGCCCAGGCGCCAGTGCTTCCGCAGCGCAGCCCTAGGCTCCTCAGGCTACTGGATGGGCCTAGGGTTGACTGTATCGAATGAGCTACCAAGCGGAAGGCACGGATGACCATCTCCTCCTCCTCTGGATCGTCCTCCGGCCGCTCCTCAGGCCGCTCCGCCTCTTCCAAGCGCGCCAAGAAGCTGCGCGAGGTCTCTTCCTTGACTCAGCTCCCTCTCAAAGGTACGCCTAGACACTGGGAGGAACAAGCTCAAAGCGTTCACGGCGCTGCGACCTCGATGTGGAAGGCATAAGCAGGGAGGCCGAGGCCCTCTTCTGCTTCGACGGCTGATTCTCCTGTGCGCTCGCCGATCTCAATGACTAGGACCTGCACAACCTCGTCTGCATTAGTTGGCCTTCAGCCACGTTATCAGGAGTTGTTGCATTGTGATAGTTGCTCCCGGCGTGTCGGGAGTCGCTGTGTCTTTCTTTTTTTGCTGTTCTCGTCGTGTGCTTCTGGCCCTTATGGCCGTGTGTGTGGTCGTGTCGTCTGGTGTGGTGTTAGCTTGTGTTCCGTTTCGTTCTGTAAGCTCCTGTCGTTACTTGATGCATGGCATGTTTCTCTCTGTTGCCTCTTGCACTCCGTGACCTTCGGGTCCTCTTGGCGGCCGCTCTACTCTTATGATTATCACTAACTGGAATGTTCGTGGCTTGGGTGATCATAGCAAGCACTGTCTCGTCAAAGACACCATTGCCTCCTGCATGCCTAATATTGTTTGTCTGCAAGAGACCAAGCTCAGCGCTGTTGATACTTTTCTGATCAAGAGGTTACTTCCAGCATCGCTTTGCAACTCCCGCTCACAGCCAGCACAGGGCTCCTGCAGTGGGATTCTTGTTGCTTGGGATTCAATGGTCAATGGAACTACTGTGGCGCAAGATGATTTCTCTATGAAAATAGCTTTCTCGTCAGCCAATGATGACACCAGTTTTTGCCTGACAGCGGTTTATGCTCCCTGCGAGGCAAGTCAGCGACCGAGCTTCTTCAACTCACTTGACTACGTGTCCACTTTGATTTCCGGTGCTTGGATGCTAGTTGGGGATTTCAACACGTGCAGATATGCCTTTGAGAAGAACAATGACCGTATCAGCTGGTCCTTAATGGAAGATTTCAATGACTGGATTAACAGTCATGGGCTGATGGACGTCAACATTGTTAACAGGCTGTTCACTTGGTCTAATAAGCGCAGAGATCCAACGCTAGTTAAGCTTGATCGAGTTCTCATCAATACAGATTGGAATCTGGCCTTCTTGGACACTACAGCTGCTTCCGTCTCGTCGGTCACCTCGGATCATGTGCCTATTTGTATTGACTTTGGCACCACCCTACCCACTGCCAAATTCTTTCGCTTTGAGAACCATTGGCTGCATATTCCAGAGCTCAAACAGCTTGTGTTGAACTCATGGCATGCTAGCCATCGTCAGGTTGCTTCTGCTGTGTCCAGACTGAGCTTCAAGTTTAGGCGGCTTCGGGCAAGCATCAGACAGTGGGCTAAAAACAAAGGAAATCTACAGCTCCTGATTGATAACAATAAGTTGCTGGTTGATTTTTTGAATGCTATTGAGGAACGGCGCAGGCTCACGGATTTGGAGTTTGTGCTCCGCTTGCACGCAACTACAAAGCTTGAGAAACTGCTAAGGTGGCGAGCTGATTTTTGGCAGAGGAGGGCCAAGCTCAACTGGTGTAAGTTTGGAGACGAGAACTCGCGTTTTTTCACCTTGCTGCTAATTGGCATGCCAGAAACAACCGCGTCAGGGTTCTGGTGCACGATGGAGTTGAGCACTTCAACATTTCAGAGAAGCTGAAGATTGCCACGGCGTTCTTCGAGGATATTTTCAGCAATCGGCCGCATGATTCGCTTGCGGTTGACCTAACCGCAGTTTACTCCCAAGTGGATTTTCTTGATCTCTCTGCCCTAGAGCAACCGTTCAGTTGGGATGAGATCGTCCGCGCCATCAATCTATCACCGAACAATAGAAGCCCCGGGCCGGATGGCTTCACTAACGAGTTCTACAAACAGTTTGCCTCTACTCTTAAGGATGACATTCTTACGTTCTTTGATGATTTCTTTCATGGATGGGCTAATCTATCTGGCATCAACTGGGCTCATATTGCATTAATCCCTAAGACGGAGTCCCCCCCTGGAAATTACCAACTACAGACCCATTGCTTTAGTCCACAGTATCATCAAGTTGCTCACTAAAGTTCTTGCTCTGAGATTGCAACACTTCATTTCCCAGTTGATTCACTGCATGCAATCTGGGTTCATCAGGGGGAGAGCCATCGCTGAAAACTTTGCGCTAGCTTCTGAATTGGTACAATGTGCACAAAAGAGGAAGATACCTATGATAGTACTCAAGCTGGATTTCAGAAAAGCTTTTGATAGTGTTAACTGGTCCTGTCTCACGAATCTGATGCAGCACAGAGGTTTTGGCGCTCGTTGGATTTCTTGGGTCTCCTCCATTCTCAATTCTGGCAAGGCTAAGGTTATGATGAATGGCTGCCTCGGAGATGATATTTTCTTCAACTGTGGGGTTCGCCAGGGTGACCCTCTCTCGCCGTATCTCTTCATTTTGGTTGCTGACATCCTGCAACGTATGTGTGTTGCTGCCGCGAATGAGGGAATTCTGGAGTGCCCTATAGACGGGACTGAGTTTTTTTCCCGTGCTGCAATACGCGGACGACACACTTATTCTGCTCAAGGGCACGACTTCGCAAGCTGCACGCATTAAGCACATCCTACAGGCGTTCTCAAGCTTTACTGGATTGCAGATTAACTATCACAAGAGCACCTTCGTGCCTATACATATGTGTGCAGAGGAGGCACTGGCAGCAGCTACTATTTTGGGATGCCCGATCAGCTCCTTGCCATGCAATTATCTTGGCTTACCGCTCTCACTGCAGAAAGTCTCGAACTCAGTTTTGATGCCGGTTATCTAGAAGATCGACAGGCGATTGGCAGGCAGGCTGGCCACGTATCTATCCTAGGGAGGGCGACTCACCATGATCGATGTTGTCCTCTCTTCCATTCCGAACTACTACATGGCCTGTATAAAGTGGAACAAGAGCAGCATAGCAAAAATAGACAAGCTTAGAAGGAATTTTCTCTGGCAGAAGAAGGCGGACAGGCAGCGTGCCGACTACTTGGTTGCTTGGGATCAAGTAGTTTCTAGCAAGCAAAGCGGTGGCTTGGGGATCAGGGACTTAGAGGCTCACAATGATGCGATGCTCTGCAAGTTCACCAACACGATACTCCAAAGTTCATCAGTCCCATGCTACCAATGGTTCCAACAGAGATATTTGCGCAAAAGCTTGCCTGACAAACCTAAGGCCACTGACACACACCTATGGAGAGCTCTAGCTAAATAGATTTCGATGGTGCAGCATTCTTCTGTCTGCAGGGTCGGTGATGGGAAGCTCACGGCTTTTTGGCAGGATAAATGGTGTTGTGCCGGCAGACTCCACCAGCTCTTCCCCACGCTCTTCTCTTTTGCCAAGGATAAACACTGCTCGGTGGCCACGCAATACCTTGATCAATGGCAGCTGCAGCTTCATACAAACCTCTCCCGAACTGCTGCCTTGGAACTTCAAACTTTGTGCGAGTTGCTTGCCTCCATACCCACCCCCTCTGCAGGCCGTTCCGACTCCCGTATGCATATTTACACTGGTAAACCTGCATTGGCTAGCAACTACTATGCATTGCTTACCTTCAGAGGAGTCCGTTGGGCACCAGCAGAAATCATCTGGAATAAAGCTATCCCCAATCGATGGAAGGTTTTTCTATGGCTAGCCCACAGAAGGCGCTTGAACATCAGAACGACAATGTTGCGTAAGCAATGGAACAACATTCAGCATCCCTTTTGTGACTTATGCCCGACAGAGGAAACCGTTGATCACGTCATTTTGCGATGTGCACCGGCTCATTACTTATGGCAGAAGCTTGGACTGCCCCGACAGGCCTGTTCCTCTACTTCCCTGCAAGATTTTGTGCTCACAATGACGGAGGTTACCAGCCATTGGGCGGTTTTGATTGCTGCATGTGCTGCTCAACTTTGGCTGGTGCGCAACGCTCTTGTTTTCGACAATAAAACCACACCAGCAGAAGTTCTTGGGGCAGGTATAGCTGAGATGCTACACCTTTGGTGCGCCCGCTCGAACGATTTTTCCCTGAGAGCCTTCCTCCAGTGTAAAGTAGAGCTTCTTTCAAACGATGTCTAAGCTAGCTCCGATGTATCTCCTCCCTCCTCCCTTCCAATGCCACTAGCTAGCTGGCTTGGCTCCTTTGTATCACGACAACTCCCAGACTTTGGTCTGGTTTTGGAATATATAAGGTAGACTGCGGTCTGCCTTCTTATCCAAAAAAAGATGATGTTAATTAGTTTGGTTTGTTGAGACTTGCGCAAGATGGTATTCAGTTGGCAGAATTGTAGGTGATTGGATATGAGAAAGGTTGTTTGCTTCGTGCGACTTTGAAAGGAATAACTAATTTGTTGTGTTTTGTGTCAAAAGAAACCGAGGGAAAGATATACGAGAAATGTTATATGATTCTTGAACACCACTGCTGTAAAATATAACCTCTGTTGTGAATTATAGGATATTTTGGATATTTTAATATGGACTATATACGGACTGAAATAAATGAACATGCTGTAACACCCTACGTATTAAGCTATGGTTATCCCTCATGATTATGCTAAGTCATTTTGCTTTCCAATGCTTGATCACTATGAGTTAATCTCATTTCAAATTCCACCTCTGAAATCAATTCAAATTGCAAGTGAAAATTAACCTTCACAAACATGGTTGGAAAATAGTTCATCATCTGGCAAATATTCCGTAACAAATATTTGATAAGAAAAACAACATCACTTGTTTGCTTACATGGGCTCTAGCAATTAAAACAGTGTCAAATCAATATTTTTAAATGATTTTCCAGTTATGAAATATTATAATCAATTTAAGTTTCTCCCAAACAGTTTGTAGCAGCACCTAATATTACAATATTAATTATGTGGTGATCTCCACATTTTTTTTCAAAATTCATATCCTATTAAAAATAAAAGCAAAACAGAAATGAAAAATGAAAGTAGAAAAAGAAAAAAAAGGCACAGGCCATTGTGCACTAGGCCGTAGTGCAGATTGCCTGGCCCAGCCCATCAACCCCAGTTGGCTTCAACCTCCTACTACAACAAGTATCAAATGATTCATAATCAAGTGATTCCAAAAGTCCATCCGCGTGGAGTTTCTTCATGCCCTTTACACTAATATGACCTAAACGGCAGTGCCACAAATAAGTTGCACTATCATTATCAACTTTGCATCTTTTGGAATCAATATTATGAATATGTGTATCACCACGATCGAGATTTAACAGAAATAGACCAATCTTCAAGGGTGCATGACCATAAAAGATATTACTCATATAAATAGAACAACCATTATTCTCTGATTTAAATGAATAACCATCTCGCACTAAATAAGATTCAGATATAATGTTCATGCTCAACGCTGGCACCAAATAACAATTATTCAGGTCTAAAACTAATCCCGAAGGTAGATGTAGAGGTAGCATGCCGACGGCGATCACATCAACCTTGGAACCATTCTCGACACGCATCGTCACCTCATCCTTAGCCAATCTTCGTTTAATCCGTAGTCCCTGTTTCGAGTTACAAATATGAGCAACCGAACCGGTATCAAATACCCAGGCACTACTGCCAGAATTAGTAAGGTACACATCAATAACATGTATATCAAATATACCTTTGTTCACTTTACCATCCTTCTTATCCGCCAAATACTTTGGGCAGTTCCGCTTCTAGTGACCAGTCCCTTTGCAGTAGAAGCACTCAGTTTCAAGCTTGGGTCTAGCTTTGAATTTCTTCCCGGGAGTGACAACTTGCTTTCCATTACTTTTGAAGTTCCCCTGCTTTCCCTTGCACTTCTTCTTGAAACTAGCGGTCTTGTTAACAATCAACACTTGATGCTCCTTCTTGATTTTTACCTCCGTAGCCTTTAGCATTGCGAAGAGCTCGGGAATAGTCTTTTCCATCCCTTGCATATTGTAGTTCATCACGAAGGCTTTGTAGCTTGGCTGCAGTGATTGAAGAACTATGTCAATGACATAATCATCTGGAAGATTAACTCCCAGCTGAGTCAAGTGATTATAGTACCCAGACATTCTGAGTATGTGCTCACTAACATAACTGTTCTCCTCCATATTGCAGCAATAGAACTTGTTGCAGACTTCATATCTCTCAACTCGGGCATTTTCTTGAAATATTAACTTCAACTCCTGGAACATCTCATATGGTCCATGACGTTCAAAACGACTTTGAAGTCCCGATTCTAAGCCGTAAAGCATGGCACACTGAACTAGCGAGTAGTCATTAGATCGAGCTTGCCAAACGTTCATAACGTCAACTTCTGCTCCTACAATAGGCCTTTCACCTAGCGGTGCATCAAGGACATAATTCTTCTGTGCAGCAATGAGGATAATCCTCAAGTTACGGACCCAGTCCGTGTAGTTGCTACCATCATCTTTCAACTTAGCTTTCTCTAGGAATGCATTAAAATTCAAGGCAACGGTAGCACAGGCCATGAATCTACAACATTGACATGCAAAAACTATTAGGACTAAGTTAATGATAAATTAAGTTCAATTAATCATATTACTTAAGAACTACCACTTAGATAGACATCCCTGAAGTCATCTAAATGATACGTGATCCAAATCAACTAAACCATGTGCAATCATCATGTGAGATGGAGTAGTCATCATTGGTGAACATCTCTATGTTGATCATATCTACTATATGATTCACGTTCGACCTTTCGGTCTCTAGAGTTCCGAGGCCATGTCTGTACATGCTAGGCTCGTCAAGTTTAACCTGAGTATTCCGCATGTGCAAAACTGGCTTGCACCCGTTGTATTTGAACGTAGAGCTTATCACACCCTATCATCACGTGGTGTCTCAGCACAAAGAACTTACACAATGGTGCATACTCGAGGAGAACACTTTAAACCTTGAAATTTAGTTAAGGGATCATCGTATAATGCTACCGCCATACTAAGAAAAATAAGATGCATAAAGATAAACATCACATGCAATCACAATATGTGATATGATATGGCCATCATCATCTTGTGCTTTTGATCTCCATCACCAAAGCAACGTCATGATCTCCATCGTCACTGGCTTGACACCTTGATCTCCATCGTAACTTCGTTGTCGTCTCACCAACTATTGCTTCTACAATTATCGCTACCACTTAGTGATAAAGTAAAGCAATTACATGGCGTTTGTATTTCATACAATAAAGAGACAACCATAAGGCTCCTGCCAGTTGCCGATAACATTTACAAAACATCATCATCTCATACAACAACGTATATCACATCATGTCTTGACCATATCACATCACAACAAGCCCTGCAAAAACAAGTTAGATGTCCTCTACTTTGTTGTTGCAAGTTTTACGTGGCTGCTACGGGCTTCTAGCAAGAACCGTTCTTACCTACGGCATAAAATCACAATGGTGATTTATCAAGTTTGTTGTTTTAACCTTCAACAAGGACTGGCCGCAATCAAATTCGATTCAATTAGAGTTGGCGAAACAGACACCCACCAGCCACCTTTATGCAAAACTAGTTGCATGTCTTTCAGTGGAACCGGTCTCATGAACGTGGTCATGTAACGTTGGTCTGGGACGCTTCATGGAACAATACTGCCGAATCAAAATAAGACATTGGTGGTAAGCAGTATGACGATCACCGCCCACAACTCTTGGTGTTCTACTCGTGTATATCATCTACGCATAGACCTGGCTCGGATGCCACTGTTGGGAAACGTAGCATGCAATTTTAAAAAAATCCTACGCTCACGCAAGATCTATCGAGGAGATGCAAAGCAATGAGAGGGGGAGAGTGTGTCCATGTACCCTGTAGACTAAAAGCGGAGGCGTTTTCTCAACGCGGTTGATGTAGTCGAACAACTTCTCGTTCCGACCGACCGAGTACCGAACGTACGACACCTCTGAGTTCTGCACACGTTCAGCTTGATGACGTCCCTCGAGCTCTTGATTCAGCAGAGGGTCGAGGAAGTAGATGAGTTCCGTAAGCACGACGGTGTGGTGACGGTGATGGTGATGTGATCCACACATGGGTTTGCCTAAGCACCGCGAGAATATGACTGGAGGCGTAAACTGTGGAGGGGGGTGCCGCACACGGCTTGGAACAAATTGATGTGTGTTCTAGGGGAACCCCCCCCCCCCCGCCTATATAAAGGAGGAAGGGAGAGGAGGCCGGACCTAGGCGCGCCCCAAGTAGGAGGAGTCCTACTTGGGGTCCGAGTAGGATTCGACCCCCCTTGCTTTTACCCGAGGGGGAAAGGGGAAAGGAGAGAGAGGGAGAAGGAGTCCTACTTGGGGTCCAATTCGAACTCCTCCCTGGTGGGAGGCGTGCCACCCATTTGTGGGCTGGTGTGCCTCCCTACTATGGCCCATATCCTCCCCTGGAAGATTCCGGTAACACCCCCCCCCCCCGGTACTCCGATATGTACCTGATATATTCCGGAACACTTCCGGTGTCCGAATACTACCTTCCAATATATCAATCTTTACCTCTCGACCATTTTGAGACTCCTCGTCATGTCCGTGATCTCATCCGGGACTCCGAACAACCTTCGGTCACCAACACATAACTCATATAATACATATCGTCACCGAACGTTAAGTGCGCGGACCCTATGGGTTTGAGAACTAGAGGGAGGTGATAGATCGGGAAGAGAAGCACTCGAGAGATGTGAGGATTCACTGAAAGATTGAAGGATCAATCTGGATCAGGGTACTATGCTCAATAATGAGGAGCTATGAGACAAAGATGATGTCTGGGGTGTTTAGCTAAGGAAGGACCACCATCTTGTTAATTTTGAGAAGTGGACCAAAAACAACATGGTTGCTTTGTAAATGCACAATTGGTCCAAAAACTTGATCTAGATGATGCACTCACTTGGAGTAGCCACTTGAGCTCAAATATGGCAAGGAGGCATGCTTTGGACATATGAAGATTCTAAAAAAGTTTCATACCAATTGGACTTGCCAAAATGGTACTTGCTTCACAAACATCCTCTCTGTCCAAAAACTTGCAATAATTTTGGTGATAAAATGGCTTAAGGAAATGATCCCAAATTTGGTGGAGAGATGTTATTAGGGTAGGAGCATGATCTGGTAATTTCTCAGAATTAAAGAAGCACTATATATTATACTTGCTTCACAACCTGAAAATATTAACAGAATCAAACATTTGATCCCGTGCTCACATAGATGATAGTATGGAGTTGAAAATTTGGGGGAATGGGATTATATGAGCACATAAAGGAGTGTGCAAAATTTCAACTTATTTGGGTAACCCTAGCTAGTACTTCCTTCACAAAGCCTCTATTAGGACAGAAAATTTGAAAAATCACTAAGGAAGATTAACTAGGCAAATAGAGCTGAACTTTGGCATGAGGCAATTATTTGGATAGGAAAGAATTCCCAAAAAGTTTGGGAGCAAACAAGATAAGATAAATGGCACTTCCTTCACAAAGTGCCATTTTGGACAGATTGGAAGAATGAATATTGGGGAATTATTTTTTATCACGACAAGGAAGGATTTGGTCACATTTGAGCAAGATATGACGCAAACAATTTAGGAGAATTATTTGGGAATTTATGGAGTGACAGAAATATAGGTTGCTTCACAACCTAGGACAAATAGGGTTATTCCTTTAATAAGAAAAATGAATATTCCTAGAAAAGAATTTATGGAGTTGGGCTAGAATGGAAATGGCATGACCCTGGGGATGAGTTTGAGAATGATGAACCACTTGGGAGAAGAAGAAGTGATGATCTCCCAGGTTTCAAGTCCACAGAACTGCTCCAAAAAGAAAATCAGGGCGAAAATCAAATAAATCAAAAAGAAAAAGAAAGGCCAAAAACCAGGTTGTTACAAACCTTCCCCCCTTAAAAAAATCTCGTCCTCGAGATTTGGTTGCTCAAGGAACAAGTATGCTTATACCTTAAGGAAATCGTTTCCAACTCGGGTATCCTTTTCCTTTGTTTATTGTTCCCCCAAGAATTTCATAGGATCTTCTTACCTTTATTTGGGGTGGTTTGCTTCACCTTTCCCAAATTCTGACAGGTGTTTCCTCATATACCAAAGCCTTATGCTGACGGTGATACTTTCATATCTACTGGTGATATTCTGAGCATGACTTTCCTTTGGTCGGGAAAACCTTTTACATAGGACATTAGGTTGTCCAAAAAATGCATGTATTCTGGGTGCAAATAGTACTGAGAATCATGACCACTCTTCTGGCAAGGTCTGACTGCTCATAGGTGGCACTGATACGTCCATTTTGCATCATGCTTTTATATCAATATTTATTGCATTATGGGCTGTTATTACATGTTATGTCACAATACTTATGGCTATTCTCTCTTATTTTACAAGGTTTAACATGAAGAGGGAGAATGCCGGCAGCTGGGATTCTGGGCTAGAAAAGGAGCAAATATTGGAAACCTATTCTGCACAGCTCCAAAAGTCCTGAAACTCCACAAAAGTCATTTTTGGAATTAATGAAAAATATCCAACAGAAGAAATACCTGAGGGGGGCCACCCACCGTCCACGAGGGTGGGGGTGCGCCCACCCTTACAGGGCGTGTCCCCTGCCTCGTGGGTCCCCTGGTGGCCCTCCGGTGCCCATCTAGTGCTATATGAAGTCTTGCACACTGAAAAAAATGAGAAGCAAGCTTACGGGATGAAACTCCGCCGCCATGAGGCGGAACCTTGGCGGAACCAATCTAGGGCTCCGGCGGAGCTGTTCTGCCGGGGAAACTTCCCTCCGGGAGGGGGAAATCATCACCAAGGATCCTCTCATAGGGAGGGGTCAATCTCCATTAACATCTTCACCAGCACTATCTCCTCTCAAACCCTAGTTCATCTCTTGTATCCAATCTTTGTATCCAAACCTCAGATTGGTACCTGTAGGTTGCTAGTAGTGTTGATTACTCCTTGTAGTTTATGCTAGTTGGTTTATCCGGTGGAAGATCATTTGTTCAGATCCTTAATGCATATTAATACCCCTCTGATCATGAACATGAATATGATTTGTGAGTAGTTACGTTTGTTCCTGAGGACATGGGTGAAGTCTTGCTATTAGTAGTCATGTGAATTTGGTATTCGTTCGATATTTTGATGAGATGTATGTTGTCTCTCCTCTAGTGGTGTTATGTGAACATCGACTACATGACACTTCACCATTATTTGGGCCTAGAGGAAGGCATTGGGAAGTAATAAGTAGATGATGGGTTGCTAGAGTGACAGAAGCTTAAACCCTAGTTTATGCGTTGCTTCGTAAGGGGCTGATTTGGATCCATATGTCTCATGTTGTGGTTAGGTTTATCTTAATACTTATTTTGTAGTTGCGTATGCTTGCAATAGGGGTTAATCATAAGTGGGATGCTTGTCCAAGAAAGGATAGCACCCAAGCACCGGTCCACCCACATATGAAATTATCAAAGTAACGAACGTGAATCATATGAGCGGGATGAAAACTAGCTTGACGATAATTCCCATGTGTCCTCGGGAGCGTTTTCTCATTAAAAGAATTTGTCCAGGCTTGTCCTTTGCTACAAAAAGGATTGGCCCACCTTGTCGCACCTTATTTACTTTCATTGCTTGTTACCCGTTACAAATTATCTTATCACAAAACAATCTGTTACCTACAATTTCAATGCTTGCAGAGAATACCTTACTGAAAACCGCTTGTCATTTCCTTTTGCTCCTCGTTGGGTTTGACACTCTTACTTATCAAAAGGACTACGATATATCCCCTATACTTGTGGGTCATCAAGACTCTTTTCTGGCGCCATTGCCGGGAAGTGAAGTGCCTTTGGTGAGTGGAACTTGGTAAGGAAACATTTATATAGTGTGCTGAAATTTACGGTCACTTGTTACTATGGAAACTAATCCTTTGAGGGGCTTGTTCGGTGTCACACCCTGATTTTCATGGCACAACACTTAAGTCTATAAATCATGCTAAAATGTGGTTTGACAAAAACTTTTGAGTGTTTTGTCTTTGCTTTGATTGAATGATTGTCTGTTGTTTGCAAGTGCTCTAAAAATAAAATAAATCCTCCAACTCTTATACTCCTTCTCCTTGATCCAAAACTTTCGCCCAATGATCATGCCATGTGTAAAGAGCAATATAGTATTTTCTTACAAAAATAATTTGGCAAATAGCATTTTCAAAAATTAGTTTTCAAAAACCCCCTGAATTGAGGTTTGCACTGCAAGTACTTAATTAAGGGCAGTAAAAATCTTTCTAAAAATATATTTGACTCCTATTAGATATAGGATACCCAGAAACCACAAAAATATAATTTTGAAAGTTATTTTACTACTTTATTTAAAAGCTTTTTCTTAAGGCCAGAAATGGTCTTTAATAGGGAAAAATTATTTTATTGTTTTAAAAATATTTGACAAAAATTAGGGAAACTCAGTGGACATATATTTTCCATATATAAGAGTTTCAACACATGGTCATGTTCAAAATATTGGTCAAATCCCTCAAAAACCCTTTCTGCATATTTCAAGATTTTGAAATATTTACAAAGGAAATATTCTCCAAAAATTCCAAGGAAATTCTATCATGTCACATATGACATATTAGATGATCTTACCAAGTCTCATGACTTGGATAACAAGATAACATCATCAAATCCCCTCAAAACCATTTCTGTCCATTTTGGAGTTTGAGCAACTTTACATTGCCAAACATGTCCAAATGTTCTCAAACCTTGTGAACTTGATCAAATGGTTTAATTATACATCTAGACCAAGTGACACAAGTTGGAGAACAAGTTATATTTATCAAAGTGCCCCAAAACCCTCTCTGACCAGAATCAAGTTTGAACAACTCTACATTATCAACTTTCTCTCCTTGATTACAACTTTTGTGAGAATGATCACATGACCAAATGAGGCAACTACACCAAGTGGTGCATCAAGGAGAATTGATTTGCATGACTAAATCTTGGTAAGGCCATTTCTGCTAATTTCTAGGGTTTACCAAAGTTGCATTGGCAACTTTGCCCAAATGAGCTCAATCTTGGTGGAATATCTTATTTTCTCATGCCATTTGACCCTGTCAAGCCTCATGGCAAGGGAAGTCCATTTTCTTCCCCAAACCAACAACAAACACCTTCTGCCATTTTTCCAAAATCATCATTTTGACCACTTCCACTATTCTCCATGAGCTCAACTTGTTACCACAGCCCCTCCTAGTTCCCTTGCATGTCCAGTAGCAATGGAAAGTCCATAGCTCAATTATTGGAGGGGTAAAACCCCACTTTCCCTCTCTGGACAGCCCTTTTCTCTCTCTCCCTCAACCTCTCTCCTCTCCTAGTGGTTCACCAGGGCATCCAAGGCCTCCACCCCTTTGTTTACTCACCCCCGAAACCCCCAGACACAAAAGGACATGCTCTTGGCGCATAAACAATGCCGGTGTCTACAAAGCTCGCGCTCTGGAGCACGCTACAGTGCTCGCTCGCACTGTAGCTCACCCATGCCAAGGGCATACGACAGCCTTGGGCGTCGGGGTGATGTCTCCCGAGGTGGCCTCGGCGTCCGGGACACGGCAAGGTGTCGGGCTCCTCCTCGACCTCTCTCCTCCCCCCTCTGCAGAGCTCGCCGAGCGCGTCCGTGGACGCTGCCCGCGGAGCACCGGCGCCTCCTCTATATAATGCATCCCTCGAGCTCTCTCTCGCCTCTGTTGGACCCCTCTCTCTCCCGTGCACCTCCTGGACAGCCTCCCCCTCCCTCTCGTGCTCTCCAGCACACCCCATGGCCGAATGCCGCCGCCTCCACTGTTCGGCAAGGACGGGCTTCTACCCTCCTCCTCTCCACACCAAAAGAACCGCCATGGTCCGGCGATCCTTCTCCCCCTGACTGCCAGGCTTCCGAGGCGCCGCGCACCCTGCGCATCATCGCCCGGGCTTCCGCCCGCCTCTACCGGTGCCGGGCACGGCTCGGCCATCTCCTGCCGTGCCCCTGGTGCCCCTGGTGCGCCGCTTCCGCGACCCTCGGTGGCGAGGCTTGCCGGGTGAGGCCTGTGCCGGGAAAGCGCCGCCACCCGCTGTTGTCGGGCTCGATCCCCTCTGTCCCGAGCAAGCGAGGAGGGAGACGACCCTGCGGTGGGGGCCCGCATGGTCAGCGACCCCGTCGGCCTGCCACATCATTAAGTGGAGACGCCCCCACCAGTCCTTCGCCTCTCAGTGGCGCCCCACGGGCACATCGCCTCGGCGTGGCCCCTAGGCAGCGGCTTGCCGAGCCGCTAGGTCGGCCCAACTGTTAACTCTAGCCCAGCGCGCCAGATGAGGTTAAAGCCTTTTTCCCTTTTTCTTTTTCTAGTGAACTTCTAAAATCCATAGAATATTCATATTATCTCCAAATTTGATGATTCAAATTTCTAGTAGTTCCTAAATTCATTCCCTATCACATGGTGCTACTTGCACATTTTTACAGAAATATTTCTTTCACAAATAATTAGCAAATACTATTTTTCCTATCTTTGTGATAAACTTTAGAAAATCACAGAGAGCTCAAAATTGATCCAAATGCCATGGTTCAAATTCCTAGATGATTCTAAGTTCATAACTTAGTTTATGAACATTTTTATTAATACTTTCTGTGCCCCACAATATAATGAGCCCTTTTCTTCATATTTGTGGACTTTGCAAATTCATAGGGAATTCATTTGAACTCCAAATCCAGTGAAACCAATTCCTAGATGCTTCTAAAATCATCCTTTGTTAAAAGGGTGCCTTTGCTCATTTTTCAAAAATATATTTCTGTACACTTCTTACAAATCCATAAACCCCCTGATTCCATCATATCAAAATGTTCAGAGATATCCACTTATCCAATCCTAATGAAACCACTTTTGTCATCCCTCATATGACCAGAGGTATCCCAGAAAAGTCCAACTCATATTTTTAGAGCACTTTTATTTCCTGCCTTGTTGTTTTGCTTATTGTGGTTGCTTTCGACAATAGTTGACGAAGTAGACGGAATGCTCGAAGTTGGACCAGAGATATTTGAAGACCTCGAAGACTTTGTTAAAACAGGCAAGCAGCCCTTTGACCATGTCTATGAAACCCCTTTTTATGCATGTCATATATATAGCTCTTTATTATTGTTGCATCGGAATCATGATGAGATGGTGAACCACGTGGGTTGGTTGCCTCGGTTACTTCCTCGTTGATACTTGCATTGTGCATGGCCCTACCTTCTTATGAGGGTTATGCCGGTGGGAGTAGATAGGATGCTAAAGTAGATGCTATGCAAAAGGGACGGGTATATGCATGGTGAAGGAGGCAAAGTGATTTCAAAAGTCTTTTCGAAAACCCCGTCGGGTGCCACTTATGCCCGAGGGAGATGATGAGATGGTTAACCACTTGATGACGAAGTGGTGTACCGAGGCAAGTGTGTGTGTTGTTTTCGAAAATGGATTGGTCGGAGTTGCGACCGTTATTCCAACCTTACATGCGCAACCACTCTACCCTTACATGGGTAAGGGCATTATTGAGTACTTAGACCGACACTAGCTTGGAGCCCGCATTACTAGTGACGGGGGAGAGTTGGTGCTCTCTCTTGGGACGGGGTCGTGCCAGGTAGGGCGGCCATGACTGTTTTGACAGGGCACCGGACACACCGTTGGTACCCCGTGCTTGTGGTATGTGATGAATATGGGAGCGAGGCTCCACAACTTTATAATGTGAAATGGTTGGCACGGGGATTACTACCAGTCGAGTGGACTCCATGTTAGTGTCGTCTAGGGAAAGGTAGTGATCGGTGCTTACCCGGGTACTTGAGGTACCATGGTCGTGGATGACACGGAAGTTCCCCGGATCTAGTGGGTAAAGTGTGCAACCTCTGCAGAGTGTAAAACTATTCGAATAGCCGTGTCCACGGTCAAGGACAGTTGGGTAACCGCTCTTGGGCTACGTCCACTTGTTTACAAACCCGGTGTGTGTGATGATGGGAATGACTTGGGTCAAGTCAAAGGACTTGACACGACTGAGATGGGTTGGTGCCCACTCTGTTTATGATAAATGGGTTGGTGCCCACTCTATTTATGTTGATATCTGTACCAGTCCTCAGGGTTACTTGAACCCTCTTGATGCATGCTTTATAGGATGTTGAACATGTCATTGCACTCAAAACTAGCTTTCTGCAAAATTTACCTATATCATGCATTGTTGTATCTTGAACCAATACATGGGTTGCTTGCGAGTACATTCAAAGTACTCATTGGCTTGCCACTGGTTATTTAATTGACCAGGCATGGAAGAACAGGATGTGATGAAGAACACTTCGGTGACGAACATGCGAGCTAGGATGCTTCCCAGTCAGAATGCCTGTAGGGTTAAGGCAGATGGCATGGGTCCAAGTTATTGATGAAGATTTCCACTGCGATGTTATACTCAAGACTCGACCATAATGGTCCTACTTGTGTAATATGGTATGTATGGATGTAAGACTCTTGTTATTCAGCTTCTGTGTGTTCAGTGAGCATTGATCTCTAGGATCACTGTACACGTGCATTCGGTGATCACGACTTATGAGTCGGGGTCCCCACAGAGCTGGTATCAGAGCCATCCTGACTGTAGGAAGCCTTAGTTAGCATGGTCGTTAGTTAGGGTAAAACTAATTCCAAAACTACTACTAGTTTTCAAAACTATCTGTACTTCTCTTCCCTTCTCGGTTTTTCGAAAACTAAGGTATACTTTCCTTATTAATCTCTTCCCCTTCAAAACCTTTGGTCGCTAGAACCCTTATGCCCCTGACCACTGGATTCCTTGTAATCCTCGTGGATAATCTAGAAGGAAGATGCCTTGCCAGACATTCACCCACATCTCCTGAACACAAGATTGGCGACATCACGACAAGACGATACCAACAGAAGATACATCCTCGAGGAATGAGGACATGAAGACCCAGAGGATGGTGACACCTTTGAATTTGCCCTAGGATGATGCAACCTTGTCCTATGAGGATCAGGGTGTAAGATATGCAAGACCATGATAGACATTGCTAATAGAGCAATCATTTCCTTACCGTTGTTGTATCGGCAACCACCGGTGGATGAGAACCTAGCCATTTGGTCCGCCTCACTATAGTGAGCAGGAAAACGGTTCTCTTCATCCCCCGCTCTCGGTGACGATATTGTCAACAATGTGTCTGACAGATTGGGCCTCTATTATGCCTTGTTAATGTCATTTCATAAAGGATTACCTACCTGGTACCATCGATGGCTTAGAAGGAAAGAGGGACCGTCATGATTAAGATGACAAGAGAAGACCAAATCAATGCCAGTTACGAGGAGCCACCCTCACCCCATCACTTCAACAGGCAAGAAGTTGTTGAAGAATCTTCAGGCTCAACCAGGACTGTTTCATCGAACAACTACAAGACACGTAGCAACATCTGAGGAAAACTCAGAAGACTGCATGAGGCACAAGGCACGACTATTGAGTCCAAGAACCCCTAGGGTAGGATGAGTCGTGTACCCCCTATGCGCAGTCAAGTCCGTATGATAGTTCGAATAGAGCGATGATTGTGTGTTGCTTGTTTTTATTTGTTTGTGTTTTGATATAGGTCGCACTTTTGCCCTAAGCGACAAGTATGCGACTATATCACCTTCCTCACCTTGTTTCTTTTGTTGGCCCTCTTTGCACCTGTTTGTTTGCACTAGCACTATAAAACCCCCTTTAGGCATTCCCCTCCTCTATGCTACTTTTCCCTCTCATCTCTCTCCTCAACTGAAGACAAGCAAGACAATATGCACCAAGGATTCCACCTCGGCGACCAACAAGCATTGAAGACTTTTTGCTACAACCTCCTCGACCAAGTGCAGCCCTTTAGAGTTATGGTTGCCCCTCAAGATTAGAAACCCATTCCTAGACCCTTCGAGACTTCACGAGATACCCCAGCTCGAGTCCTTAACCATGTGCTTAACCCACAGAATTGCTAAAGCATCAGTTAAGCCTCCGTAACCTTGCACAACCATGGGTCCATCATGGGACTAGTGGACATAGTGAATGAGCACATTATCATCCTGAGATAGCACCAAAACTGACGATGCCATAGGGGAGACCAATTTGAGGATATAGGAACAGAGGACAAATGACTTGATGAGTTTATTCAACGACTTTGAGGAATTATCTGAGACTCTTTGGTGGAATATAAGGCTACCATGTTGGTAGATGAACTTGGTGGGATCATGATTGTAGAGTAGCATAGCTTTCATTACCCCTGAGTAAATTGGATTTATAGGACAATTATGATCGCAAGCTGGAATTCTTGGAAGTATTTGGATTTAACTTAGCCATGGGATATTGTTGGGAGACCGTTGATATTACGTAAATGACTTCGGGAACATGTAGGAATCCTCGTTGGACAAGAGATTTGGATTTAAGTAGGTGATTCTAGTTGAATATAGATGTTGAGTATGTCTACATGGTTCGGAGTAAATTGGATTTAGACTGATGATCTCGATCATGATACCATGTTTCTCGGTGGACAATAAACTAAGAGATTGGATTAATTGTCGGGGGTGATTTAGGCATCTTTGTGAGCTTGACCTTGGAGTTTACTGACCATGATAATGGGAATTGGTGGACTTACTATAGTAGAGACAACCCTTTCAAGCATTTGGGGATTATAAAGACTTTAGAAGATCATGTGGAACACCAGCATAGGCGTTGGATTTGTAGAATTAAATGGAAGTTAATGGGTTGTTGGAGTTGATTCATAGGAAGGAAACAAGATTTTGGAGTGGCTTACGACGTGTTTCCTCAGGATAGAGGTGCTTTATCTTGGACCTTGGAATAATAGGATGAGCACTTGGATTGTCCTGTTTTATTCCAGCTTGGAAGCTTGTATGCTCTACCCATGGATTTTTAGGGGTAGCCACACACATGAGTTTGGGGATTGCAGACATGTATGATTTTGTTAGACATCCTCTCGGGAGCCATAAGGATATGAATCACATGAGGTGATGATTGGAGTTGACCTATGCAAAATGATGATATCGGTGATATGATGTGATTTGTTTAAAGGGCTAGATAGGCTATTGGCATCTCAGAAACCGTGCTTAAAGATAAGATGATAAATGTTCACTCGCACACTAGAATCCTTAAAACCCTTAAGCCCTACCAAGCTACAACATGGTCGGATCAGGACCTTAGGGCCTTGACACTAGATCTAGAACCCCCTTGGACCATACTCAACCCTGACCACCACTAATTCCCCAGCCTACTTTATGTACCCCGTGAACAAAGCCTTCATGGAGTACTTAGATAAGATAATTGTTATCATCATTTGGTGACCTACTTGTCCACCTGAAGACAGAAGAAGAGCCGTTCAGCTAGTCCAGGACATTTGAAGACCGCCATGCCAAGGAGGAAGAACTACACCTACCACCATCATCAAGAAGTAAACATCCGCGTTGAAGACCAGGTGTATCTACGGGCCACTTCTCTCTAAGGGACCAAGCATTTCCATGACAAGGAGACCCACACCAAGATTCATCGGCCCCCTTCGAGATCACTCCAAGATTTAAACAACCCCTTCTAAGATCACTACGAGACGAAGAGAAGACAGTTACCAGCTGGAGTTGCCACCTGAGTTACCGGATGTGCACAACACTTTCCATGCATCACAACCCCGGAAGTGTTTCCAACTTCCTAACTTGCCCGATCTCTACAAGGGCATTGACCACCAAGCCATCGACCCCTAGCCCAATCTAACCTATCGCAAGCTACCCATTAGCAACCTGGATCAAGAAGAGCGTCATACATGAAGCTACAACACTAGGCCCTTCAAGATTCAATGAAGCACCACTCAGAAGCAGAAGTAGTATGAGGACGTGAAGACTA
Organism: Aegilops speltoides; assembly: GCA_021437245.1. Classification (NCBI taxonomy): domain Eukaryota; kingdom Viridiplantae; phylum Streptophyta; class Magnoliopsida; order Poales; family Poaceae; genus Aegilops; species Aegilops speltoides. The sequence continues at coordinate 407,660,083 of CM038144.1, read as the reverse complement.
CCCCAAATCCAAGTTTACATACTCCTTTCCGCGCCTAGTCTGGGAATCTCGGGGACGAGATTCTTGTAAGGGGGGTAGGTCTGTCACACCCTGATTTTCATGGCACAACACTTAAGTCTATAAATCATGCTAAAATGTGGTTTGACAAAAACTTTTGAGTGTTTTGTCTTTGCTTTGATTGAATGATTGTCTGTTGTTTGCAAGTGCTCTAAAAATAAAATAAATCCTCCAACTCTTATACTCGTTCTCCTTGATCCAAAACTTCTGCCCAATGATCATGCCATGTGTAAAGAGCAATATAGTATTTTCTTACAAAAATAATTTGGCCAAATAGCATTTTCAAAATTAGTTTTTCAAAACCCCTGAATTGAGGTTTGCCTTGCAAGTACTTAATTAAGGACAGTAAAATCTTTCTAAAAATATATTTGACTCCTATTAGATATAGGATACCCGAACCACAAAAATATAATTTTGAAAGTTATTTTACTATTTTATTTAAAAGCTTTTTCTTAAGGCCAGAAATGGTCTTTAATAGGGAAAATTTATTTTAATGTTTTAAAAATATTTGACAAAAATTAGGGAAACTCAGTGGACATATATTTTCCATATATAAGAGTTTCAACACATGGTCATGTTCAAAATATTGGTCAAATCCCTCAAAAACCCTTTCTGCATATTTGAAGATTTTGAAATATTTACAAAGGAAATATTCTCCAAAAATTCCAAGAAAATTCTATCATGTCACATATGACATATTAGTTGATATTGCCAAGTATCATGACTTGGAGAACAAGATAACATCATCAAATCCCCTCAAAACCATTTCTGTCCATTTTGGAGTTTGAGCAACTTTACATTGCCAAACATGTCCAAATGTTCTCAAAACTTGTGAACTTGCTCAAATGGTTTAATTATACATCTAGACCAAGTGACACAAGTTGGAGAACAAGTTATATTTATCAAAGTGCCCCAAAACCCTCTCTGACCAGAATCAAGTTTGAACAACTCTACATTATCAACTTTCTCTCCTTGATTCCAACTTTTGTGAGAATGATCACATGACCAAATGAGGCAACTACACCAAGTGGTGCATCAAGGAGAATTGATTTGCATGACTAAATCTTGGTAAGGCCATTTCTGCTAATTTCTAGGGTTTACCAAAGTTGCATTGGCAACTTTGCCCAAATGAGCTCAATCTTGGTGGAATATCTTATTTTCTCATGCCATTTGACCCTGTCAAGCCTCATGGTAAGGGAAGTCCATTTTCTTCCCCAAACCAACAACAAACACCTTCTGCCATTTTTCCAAAATCATCATTTTGACCACTTCCACTATTCTCCATGAGCTCAACTTGTTACCACAGCCCCTCCTAGTTCCCTTGCACGTCCAGTAGCATTGGCAAGTCCATAGCTCAATTATTGGAGGGGTAAAACCCCACTTTCCCTCTCTGGACAGCCCTTTTCTCTCTCTCCCTCAACCTCTCTCCTCTCCTAGTGGTTCACCAGGGCATCCAAGGCCTCCACCCCTTTGTTTACTCACCCCCGAAACACCCAGACACAAAAGGACATGCTCTTGGCGCATAAACAATGCCGGTGTCTGCAAAGCTCACGCTCTGGACCACGCTACAGTGCTCTCTCGCACTGTAGCTCACCCATGCCAAGGGCATACGATAGCCTTGGGCGTCGGGGTAATGTCTCCCGAGGTGGCCTCGGCGTCCGGGACACGGCAAGGTGTCGGGCCCCTCCTCGGCCTCTCTCCTCCCCCCTCTGCAGAGCTCGCCGAGCGCGTCCGTGGACGCTGCCCACGGAGCACTGGCGCCTCCTCTATATAATGCATCCCTCGAGCTCTCTCTTGCCTCTGTTGGACCCCTCTCTCTCCCGTGCACCTCCTGGACAGCCTCCCCCTCCCTCTCGTGCTCTCCAGCACCCCCCATGGCCGGAATGCCGCCGCCGGCCTCCACTCTGGTTCGGGCAAGGACGGGCTTCTACCCTCCTCCTCTCCACACCAGAAGAACCGCCATGGTCCGGCGATCCTTCTCCCCCTGACTGCCAGGCTTCCGGGGTGCCGCGCACCCTGCTCATCATCGCCGGGCTTCCGCCCCTCTCGGTGGTGCAGACGCACGGCTCGGCCATCTCCCTGCCGTCCCCGCGGGTGCCCCCTGGTGCGCCGCTTCCCGGCGACCCCTCTGGTGGCCGAGGCTTGCCGGGTGAGGCCTGTGCCGCCGGGGGCAAGCACCGGCCACCGCGCTGTCGGGCTCGATCCCCTCTGTCCCCGAGAGGAGAGGGAGACGACTGGCGGGGGCCCTTGGTCAGCGACCCCGTCGGCCTGCCACGTCATTGAGTGGAGACGCCCCCACCAGTCCTTCGCCTCTCTGCGGAAAGCGCTTACTGGGCATCGCCTCGGCGTGGCCCTCAGCAGCGTCTTGATGAGAGCACTGGGCTGCCCAACAGTTAACTCTCACCCAGCGCGCCAGATGAGGTTAAAGCCTTTTTCCCTTTTTCTTTTTCCAGTGAACTTCTAAAATCCATAGAATTTTCATATTATCTCCAAATTTGATGATTCAGATTTCTAGTAGTTCCTAAATTCATTCCCTATCACATGGTGCTACTTGCACATTTTTACAGAAATATTTCTTTCACAAATAATTAGCAAATCCTATTTTTCCTATCTCTGTGATAAACTTTAGAAAATCACAGAGAGCTCAAAATTGATCCAAATGCCATGGTTCAGATTCCTAGATGATTCTAAGTTCATAACTTAGTTTATGAACATTTTTATTAATACTTTCTGTGCCCCACAATATAATGAGCCCTTTTCTTCATATTTGTGGACTTTGCAAATTCATAGGGAATTCATTTGAACTCCAAATCCAGTGAAACCAATTCCTAGATGCTTCTAAAATCATCCTTTGTTAAAAGGGTGCCTTTGCTCATTTTTCAAAAATATATTTCTGTACACTTCTTACAAATCCATAAACCCCCTGATTCCATCATATCAAAATGTTCAGAGATGTCCACTTATCAAATCCTAATGAAACCCCTTTGGTCATCCCTCATATGACCAGAGGTATCCCAGAAAAGTCCAACTCATATTTTTAGAGCACTTTTATTTCCTGCCTTGTTGTTTTGCTTATTGTGGTTGCTTTCGACGATAGTTGACGAAGTAGACGGAATGCTCGGAGTTGGACCAGAGATATTTGAAGACCTCGAAGATTTTGTTAAAACAGGCAAGCAGCCCTTTGACCATGTCTATGAAACCCCTTTTTATGCATGTCATATATATAGCTCTTTATTATTGTTGCATCGGAATCATGATGAGATGGTGAACCACGTGGGTTGGTTGCCTCGGTTACTTCCTCGTTGATACTTGCATTGTGCATGGCCCTACCTTCTTATGAGGGTTATGCCGGTGGGAGTAGATAGGATGCTAAAGTAGATGCTATGCAAAAGGGACGGGTATATGCATGGTGAAGGAGGCAAAGTGATTTCAAAAGTCTTTCCGAAAACCCCGTCGGGTGCCACTTATGCCCGAGGGAGATGATGAGATGGGTAACCACTTGATGACGAAGTGGTGTACCGAGGCAAGTGTGTGTGTTGTTTTCGAAAATGGATTGGTCGGAGTTGCGACCATTATTCCAACCTTACATGCGCAACCACTCTACCCTTATATGGGAAAGGGCATTATTGAGTACTTAGACCGATACTAGCTTGGAGCCCGCATTACTAGTGACGGGGGAGAGTTGGTGCTCTCTCTTGGGACGGGGTCGTGCCAGGTAGGGCGGCCATGACCGTTTTCACAGGGCACCGGACACACCGTTGGTACCCCGTACTTGTGGTATGTGATGAATATGGGAGCGAGGCTCCACAACTTTATAATGTGAAATGGTTGGCACGGGGATTACTACCAGTCGACTGGACTCCATGTTAGTGTCGTCTAGGGAAAGGTAGTGATCGGGTTCTTACCCCGGGTACTTGAGGTACCGCGGGTCGTGGATGACATGGAAGTTCCCCGAATCTAGTGGGTAAAGTGTGCAACCTCTACAGAGTGTAAAACTATTCGAATAGCCGTGTCCACGGTCAAGGACAGTTGGGTAACCGCTCTTGGGCTACGTCCACTTGTTTACAAACCCGGTGTGTGTGATGATGGGAATGACTTGGGTCAAGTCAAAGGACTTGACACGACTGAGATGGGTTGGTGCCCACTCTGTTTATGATAAATGGGTTGGTGCCCACTCTATTTATGTTTATATCTGTACCAGTCCTCAGGGTTACTTGAACCCTCTTGATGCATGCTTTATAGGATGTTGAACATGTCATTGCACTCAAAACTAGCTTTCTGCAAAATTTACCTATATCATGCATTGTTGTATCTTGAACCAATACATGGGTTGCTTGCGAGTACATTCAAAGTACTCATTGGCTTACCACTGGTTATTTAATTGACCAGGCATGGAAGAACAGGATGTGATGATGAACACTTCGGTGACGAACATGCGAGCTAGGATGCTTCCCAGTCAGAATGCCTGTAGGGTTAAGGCAGATGGCATGGGTCCAAGTTATTGACGAAGATTTCCGCTGCGATGTTATACTCAAGACTCGACCATAATGGTCCTACTTGTGTAATACGGTATGTATGGATGTAAGACTCTTGTTATTCAGCTTCTGTGTGTTCAGTGAGCATTGATCTCTGGGATCACTGTACACGTGCATTCGCTGATCACGACTTATGAGTCGGGGTCCCCACATTCGGGGTATCTTCACCCCGACCTATAGAGCAAAGAGTTGCTCCTCAACCTACTGAACCTACTGAAAATGTTTACTTTGAAATTCCTTTGAGTATGATAGAGAAACTGCTAGCTAACCCCTTTGCAGGAGATGGAACATTGCATCCCAATTTACACCTTATCTATGTGGATGAAGTTTGTCGATTATTTAAGCTTGCAGGTATGCCCGATGATGTCATTAAGAAGAAGGTCTTCCCTTTATCTTTGAAGGGAGATGCATTGACATGGTATAGGCTATGTGATGATATGGGATCTTGGGACTATAAACGATTGAAATTGGAATTTCACCGGAAGTTTTATCCTATGCATCTTGTTCATCTTGATCGTAATTATATATATATATATTTTGCCTCGCGAAGGAGAAAGTATCGCTCAAGCTTGGGGGAGGCTTAAGTAAATGTTATATTCATGCCCCAATCATGAGCTCTCAAGAGAAATGATTATTCAAATTTTTTATGCTCGGCTTTCTCTCAATGATCTCACCATGCTCGATACTTCTTGTGCTGGTTCTTATATGCTGAAGACCATCACTACAAAAAAAATACACTTCCGTGATGATACGTGTTTGTCGCAGTAGGTCGCGTTTTTTGTCATGCATGTACATCCATGACGATTTTATGACAGAATAAAGATAGTCATACCTGTGCTGTCGTAGAAGTGTTCCATGACATTACCAACATTATCATCACGGAAGTGTCCACTTCCATGACGATAAATCACGCGTCACAGAAGTGCTTTCGTCAAGGGTGACCGAAAAGAGGCATCCACCGTAACGGAACACCGTTAAGCTATCGGGTCGAGTTTTGGATCCGATAAGCCGTTAACAGCCCCGACCAATGGGGATTTTCCACGTGTAAAATCATCATTGGCTGGATGAAACGCGCGTCGGCTCATCGTTGGGACAGATGTCATCACTCATTGGACAGAAGGCGCCTATGCTACGTCGACACGTGGCACGGCCCAACAGAGGCCCATTCCTATGAAAAGGCCGGCCCATTTGACTTGGTCAAAAGGTGGCGGGCCGGCCCATGGAAAGCCTGTTAACGACCTGTTCACATATAGCCCATTTACAGCCCGCTAACCCAAGGCCCGTTAGGCCCTATCAGAATTAGGCCTAGTAGCGTCATCTGGGCCATCCAATATGATTCTAGCCCGTTTTCACTTCTGGCCCATGTATGGCCCATGACGTCTTTCGGCCCATATGAGGCCCTTTATAACTCTTGGCCCATTAACGGCCCGTGGTGAAAATAGCCCGTAATGAACAGTGTATCACTTTACACCCATTAACGGCCCGTTCTAAAACTGGCCCATAATGAACAGTGTTTTACACCCATTAACGACCCATTATTCCGTTGGGCCGTTTCCAGCCCATGTTATCTTTCGGCCTTCTCAGAGCCCTTTTATTCTTGGGCTCATTTCCAGCATTCGTTTACTTATGGCCCGTTACTGTCATTTTATGCTTGTGGGCCAAATTCAGCCCGTGGTTACAGTCGGCCCGTTTGTGGTTCGTTAATACGTTGGGCCGTTTTCATAGCGTCATCAAATACAGCCTATTAACGATGGCCCATTATGGTCGGCCCATGAACGGACGATTCCAACTCTAGACCGTTTACGGCCATAATGCAGTCTGTTTGGCCCATGTTTGGCCAATCGATCATACGGCCCGTATAAGGCCCATTGATGATACGACCCATAGAAGGCCCATTGTTTCTACGGCCCATGGAAGGCCCATTGTTTCTACGACACGTAGAAGGCAGGGGCGGACCCAGGATGAAAGCTGAGCGGGGGCAAAGATATATAGGACTTTTTTTGTAGGGAGATGTGTAAGAACTAATGGCTACATCATTTATAAAAACTAGCGAGACAAGTACACATGCATACATATAGTGCCTAAGAAGATGAAAATATCATATATTTCCTTATAATATAATTTCATCACACATAATTATGATATAAGCTTATCGCCAAAGTAAAAGTAAATTAATCATGACCTGGAAAATTGAGAAATATCAATATGCCGTTTTTTTAGTCTTGAATACAATTTATGGCATGCAATTTGTAAGAAGAAAACATGTAAAATTTAGTGTGAAATATTCTTGAGCACATCACCTCATTCTGTTTCGTCCCACTCACAATTTTTCCCGTAGAATCGTTTAACTATCACCTCATTAGGGATAATATCCAAAAATTTCTTTTCTACAAAGCAAAGGAAATGTGTACTTCTCTTTCCTTTAGATGGATTCGTAGAAAGTTAGTTCAAATCAACAAATTTGTGGGTGTTGCCAGTTGTAGATTTTGCCAAAAAACAATTTAAAAAAAATCTCTTCATTTAGCTCCCCCTATCAATGGTGTTTTGGTCGACCGGAGTCGACATAGTTGTTTTTTCCTTATTTTCTGTTCGTTCTTCTCTTTTAGTTTTTGACCTAGTTTCCCTTTTGATAAAACACACCACAACGTTTTTTTTTCTTTTCTTTACCAGAACTATATGTAATCTCAGAAGCACCTTGCTTGCATCGTCAAAATGTAAAACTCACTGTTTTCTAACATGAAAGTTGGATAAGAACACCAATTTGAAAATTGGAACAGAAAATTGTAAAGATGAGCTGTGCCTAGGGCTAGGGCTAACCTTTGGTCAATCAACGGCGCAAGGATCAAAGTACAGCACGCCGACCGGCTGGGCAGCGTGTACAAACGCGGATTGACGGCGATTACCGGAGCTTGAAGGCGAGCTGGCGAGTGTGCGTCACATCTCGTCAGGCCGACTGGGCGGAAGAGACAGGCGGCGGGTCGCGTCCGGACTCCGGACTCCGGCTCACGCGATTCACAAGCGGAAGGCGACACTTCTGCTTCGTGCGAAGCTGGTAGCCTGGTACGCAGTTTTGCAAAGCCTGCTGCTGGTGGTTCATACGTGACCAACATATGGGCTGACTTGTTTCTCTTTCTCACATACGGGCTTTGTATGGAAAATAACCAGAAAAAAATAATGAGTGGGGGCAAAGAGTATGGGCTGAGTGGGGGCATGGCCTTACACTATGGGGCTAGTATTACGGGGTGCAAAAATCGAGTGGGGGCATTGGCCCCCACTGAGCTGAACGTGCGTCCGCCCCTGGTAGAAGGCCCACTGTTTCTACGGCCCGTAGGAGGCCCAGTATCACTACAGTAAATATTAGCCCATGGTTATTGTGGCCTAGTTTTAAAAAATAGGTTATTGCAGCCACTAGCAAACCGCGGAAAAAGAACTGCAATGACTACAAAACAAACAAATAAACAAGACAACAAGGAAATAAATAAGCAAGCAACTAACGGTAGGCTATCACGACTATTACACATATTACATCCACTGGGCATCAAAGTTCGCCACCAGTGCAAATATAGGGAACAAAGCAGCAAATCATATACACTGGTTGTCAAAGTTGGCGACCAGTGCAAATAAACGCCGCAGCAAAACAAATCCAAAACTGAAACCATTTCAGAAGATCTCAAGAAACAATATCCTGGGTACCCATAATGCTGGCAAGATGCTTAGCAAGCTTATTAACTTTCTCTTGTTTGGCGCTTAAATCCTCCAGCGCTTGTCTGTTGCACCGGAAATATGCATCTGAATTCTACAGGACTTCCTCGGTCCTTGACTTCTGTCGCGGCACATCGATCGATGTCTTTCAACTTGAAGTTGAGACTCCAGAAGACGAACTGATTCAGGCGGCGAGTTCGAAGAGCTTGTGCAAGCAGTAGTGGCCAGTAACTCGAACACTACCTCAAGACATGACTTTTGGGTTCTCTCACTGTCGTCAAGATAGTTTTTATCAGCTTTCTTGGAGACCAATAGGGATGTCTCACTATCTTGAACCTTATCTGCATTACTTCCTTTACCATTGCATAACGCGGTACTGTTCTCCAATATTTTGTCCGCATTCTAAAAGAGAAACAACAGGCACATCACATGTTTACCATGTTGTATATGGAACTCATTTTGGTAAATGAGTTCAGTAGTAAAGTGAACAGGATAACAGAATGAAACAAACATATATCTATGTACCATTGTCACTTTAAGGTCTATATCATTCTAGTTTTTGTTGCCAAATCAAGATAGAGACACTGTTCAAATAATATTTGTTCAAGACAAAGCAGAATAGACAGAATATAAGTGTGGGAAACTATAGAGCAATAACAACACTTTTAATGTGCATGACATGAGAACATAACTGCTTATTCAATTGAAACTAAAATCAACATAGAGCAGGTTACAACAGCAAACCAATTAAAGAAACAGGTTTAAAACATACCAGTTGCGCCATTGGAGTTTCAATTCCATCCTTCAAATTTGAAAATAGTTGGTATGAGTAAATACAGTAATGCAAGAGCAAAGGTGTATGAACAATAGCTACAGAACCTGACCTGAGAACAAATCTTCTTCTCCTTTAAGCATTGAGTTGGGATTGGGACTGGTGGTCCTTGTGCTTTGGGCTCTGTAGTTCCCTTACTAACTGCTCGTGTTTGGGTGCTCTGTGGTGGAGATGGTGCTGTGTCAACTGGAACTGGGTTACTATCTGCCGGGGTTGGGGTTAGAAGGGGTGTAGCTGGTTCTCTATCCAACTGGGTAGGGGTACAATCTGCGAGAGTTTGGGTTATGTGTGGTGGATCTGGTCCTTGGGCAAGTACAACCGTGGTTCTATCTGCATCAACTGGTAGCACTATCTTTTCTGAAGACCGTGTTGTTACTCCCTTAGATACCGCCATCACCCTCTCCAATTCAAATGGCTGATAAACAAGAAAAGTAATTGAAAGTATAGACATTGTATGATAGACAGGTGCATTAGATAGTGGGAAATAAAATAGGGCATGAAATAATTCATATTTATGTTGTCTAACCAAACTGGATAGCATGACACAATTTCACTTATATGATGGCTAACTAAACAGGATAGCATGACACAATTTCACATTATGATGGCTAACTGAAAAAGATGGAAAGACATAGTTCAAAATATGATGACTATGTAAACAGGATGACATGATATAACTATATAATGTGTTTATTAAATAGGTTGGCATGCCATATGTTGGGGAACGTAGTAATTTCAAAAATTTTCCTACGCACACACAAGATCATGGTGATGTATAGCAACGAGAGGGGAGAGTGTTGTCTACATACCCTTGTAGACCCGGCGGAAGCGATCTGGCGTAGAGGAAGTAGTCGACGTTCTCCTCGCGATCCGACCGATCCGGCGCCGTTACTCGGCGCCCCGAGTTCTTGACACACGTACAGCTCGATGGCGTCCCTCGTACTCGATCCAGCCGAGTGTCGAGGAGAGTTCGTCACAAGACGACGGCGTGGTGGACGATCTTGATGTTTCACGGGCGCAGGCTTCGCTAAGCTTCATGACAGTATAACCGAGGTGGAATATGGTGGAGGGGGCACCGCACACAGCTAAGGAACGATCTCACGATCAACTTGTGTGTTCCAAGGTGCCCCCCTGCCCGTATATAAAGGAGCCAGGGGGGGGGGGCGGCCAAAGGAGGTGCGCTGGGAGTCCTACTCCTCTCGGGAGTAGGATTCCCCCAATCCTAGTTGGACTAGGATTCCGGGAGGGGGAGAGAGAGGGGCGGCCCCTTCTCCTAGTCCTAGTAGGACTAGGGAAGGGGAGGCGCGCCTCCTAGGGCTGCCCTTCTCCTTTCCACTAAGGCCCATCGAGGCCCATTTACCTCCCGGGGTTCCAGTAACCTCCGGTACTCGATAAATTCCGTTTTCGCCGGAACCATTCGAACTCCAAACATAGGCTTCCAATATATCAATCTTTATGTCTCGACCATTCCGAGACTCCTCGTCATGTCCGTGATCACATCCGGACTCGAACTCCTTGGTACATCAAAATTCATAAACTCATAATAAGCATCATCGAAACCTTAAGCGTGCGGACCCTACGGTTCGAGAACAATGTAGACATGACCTAGAACTATTCACGGTCAATAACCAACAGCGGGACCTGGATGCCCATATTGGTTCCTACATATTCTCGAAGATCTTTGTCGGTCGGACCGCATAACAACATACGTTGTTCCCTTTGTCATCGGTGTGTTACTTGCGAGATTCGATCGTCGGTATCCAATACCTAGTTCAATCTCGTTACGCAAGTCTCTTTACTCGTTCCGTAATACATCATCTCACAACTAACTCATTAGTTGTAGTGCTTGCAAGGCTTGATGATGTGCATTACCGAGAGGGCCCAGAGATACCTCTCCGACTATCGGAGTGACAAAACCTAATCTCGAAATACGCCAACCCAACATCGCCTTTGGAGACACCTGTAGTACTCCTTTATAATCACCCGATTCGTTGTGACGTTTGGTAGCACCAAAGTGTTCCTCCGTAAACGGAGTTGCATAATCTCATAGTTACAGGAACATGTATATGTCATGGATAAAAGCGGTAGCAACATACTAAGCGATCGTGTGCTAAGCTAAGGGAATGGGTCATGTCAATCGATCATTCTACTAATGATGTGACCCTGTTAATCAAATAACAACTCCTTGTTCATGGTGGGAAACATAACCATCTTTGATTAACAAGCTAGTCTAGTAGAGGCATACTAGTGACATGTTGTTTTGTCTATGCATTCACACATGTATCATGTTTCCAGTTAATACAATTCTAGCATGAATGATAAACATTTATCATGAAATAAGGAAATAAATAATAACTTTATTATTGCCTCTAGGGCATATTTCCTTGATCTCCCACTTGCACTAGAGTCAATAATCTAGATTACACAGTAATGATTCTAACACCCATGGAGTCTTGGTGCTGATCATGTTTTGCTCGTGGAAGAGGCTTAGTCAGCGGGTCGCAACATTCAGATCCGTATGTATCTTGCAAATCTCTATGTCTCCGCCCGGACTAAGTCCGGATGGAATTGAAGCGTCTCTTGATGTGCTTGGTCCTCTTGTGAAATCTGGATTCCTTTGCTAAGGCAATTGCTCGATATTGTCACGAAGATTTTCATTGGACCCGATGCACTAGGTATGACACCTAGATCGGATATGAACTCCTTCATCGAGACTCCTTCATTAGCTGCTTCGAAGCTGCTATGTATTCCGCTTCACATGTAGATCCCGCCACGACGCTTTGTTTAGAACTGCACCAACCGACAGCTCCTCCGTTTAGTGTAAATACGTATCCGGTCTGCGATTTAGAATCGTCGGATCGTGTCAAAGCTTGCATCAACGTAACCGTTCGATGAGCTCTTTGTCACCTCCATATCTGAAACATATCCTTAGTCCTTTTCGGTATTTCGGGATGTTCTTGACCGCTGTCGATGATCCACTCTGGATTACTTTGGTACCTCCTGCTAGGCTTATAGCAAGGCACACATCAGTCTGGTACACAGCATTGCATACATGATAGAGCCTATGGTGAAGCATAGGAACATCTTTCATTTTCTCTCTATCTTCTGCGGTGGTCGGGCATTGAGTCGACTCAACTTCACACCTTGTAACACAGCAAGAACCCTTTCTTTGCTTGATCCATTTTGAATTTCTTCAAAACTTTGTCAAGGTATGTGCTTTGTGAAAGTCCAATTAAGCGTCTTGATCTATCTCTATAGATCTTGATGCCCAATATGTAAGCAGCTTCACCGAGGTCTTTCATTGAAAAACTCTTATTCAAGTATCCCTTTATGCTATCCAGAAATTCTATATCATTTCCGATCAGCAATATGTCATCCACATATAAGATCGAAATGCTCTGAGCTCCCACTCACTTTCTTGTAAATCTGAGCTTCTCCAAAAGTCTGTACAAACCCAAATGCTTTGATCACACTATCAAAACGTTTATTCCAACTCCGAGATGCTTGCACCAGTCCATATATGGATCGCTGGAGCTTGCACACTTTGTTAGCTCCCTTTGGATCGATAAAACCTTCGGTTGCATCATATACAACTCTTCTTCCGTAAATCCATTCAGAATGCAGTCTTTACATCCATTTGCCAAATTTCATAATCATAAAATCGGCAATCGCTAACATGATTCGGACGGACTTAAGCATCGCCACTGGTGAGAAGGTCTCATCGTAGTCAACCCCTTGAACTTGCCGAAAACCCTTTGCGACAAGTCGAGCTTTATAGACGATAACATTACCGTCGTCGGTCTTCTTCTTGAAGATCCACTTGTTTTCTATTGCTTGCCTACCCTCGGGCAAGTCAACCAAAGTCCACACTTTGTTTTCATACATGGATCCCATCTCAGATTTCATGGCCTCAAGCCATTTTGCGGAATCTGGGCTCACCATCGCTTCTTCATAGTTCGTAGGTTCATCATGATCTAGTAGCATGACTTCCAGAACAGGATTACCGTACCACTCAGTGCGGATCTTACTCTGGTTGATCTACGAGGTTCTGCGGTAACTTGATCTGAAGTTTCATGATCAACATCATCAACTTCCTCACTACTTGGCGAGGTGTCTCGTAAACTGGTTTCTCGCGCGACGAACTACTTTCAAGTAAGGGAGAAGGTACTATTACCTCATCAAGTTCCACTTTCCTCCCACTCACTTCTTTCGAGAGAAACTCCTTCTCTAGAAAGGATCCATTCTTAGCAACGAATGTCTTGCCTTCGGATCTGTGATAGAAGGTGTACCCAACTGTCTCCTTTGGGTATCCTATGAAGACACATTTCTCGATTTGGGTTCGAGCTTATCGGGTTGAAGCTTTTTCACATAAGCATCGCATCCCCAAACTTTAAGAAACGACAACTTTGGTTTCTTGCTAAACCACAGTTCATAAGGTGTCGTCTCAACGGATTTCGACGGTGTTCTATTCAGTGTGAATGCGGCTGTCTCTAGAGCATAACCCCAAAAGCGATAGCGGTAAATCTGAAGAGACATCATAGATCGCACCATATCTAGTAAAGTGCGATTCGACGTTCGGACACACCATTACGTTGTGGTGTTCGGGTGGCGTAAGTTCTTAAACTATTCCACATTGTTTCAAATGTAGACCAAACTCGTAACTCAAATATTCACCTCCACGATCGATCGTAGAAACTTAATTTTCTTGTTACGATGATTTTCAACTTCACTCTGAAATTCTTTGAACTTTTCAAACGTTTCAGACTTATGTTTCATTAAGTAGATATACCCATATCTGCTTAAGTCATCTGTGAAGGTGAGAAAATAACGACATCCGCCACGAGCCTCAATATTCATCGGACCACATACATCTGTATGTATGATTTCCAACAAATCTGTTGCTCTCTCCATAGTGCCGGAGAACGGTGTTCTAGTCATCTTGCCCATGAGGCACGGTTCGCAAGTGCCAAGTGATTCATAATCAAGTGACTCCAAAAGTCCATCAGCATGGAGTTTCTTCATGCGCTTTACACCGATATGACCTAAACGGCAGTGCCACAAATAAGTTGCACTTTCGTTATCAACTTTGCATCTTTTGGTTTCAACATTATGAATATGTGTATCAATACTATCGAGATTCATAAGAAATAGACCATTCCTCAAGGGTGCATGACCATAAAAGATATTACTCATATAAATAGAACAACCATTATTCTCTGATTTAAATGAATAACCGTCTCGCATCAAACAAGATCCAGATATAATGTTCATGCTCAACGCAGGCACCAAATAACAATTATTTAGGTCTAAAACTAATCCCGAAGGTAGATGTAGAGGTAGCGTGCCGACCGCGATCACATCGACTTTGGAACCATTTCCCACGCGATCGTCACCTCGTCCTTTGCGAGTTCGCTTAATCAGTAGTCCTGTTTGAGTTGCAAATATTAGCAACGGAACCGATATCAAATACCAGTGCTACTACGAGCTCTAGTAAGGTACACATCAATAACATGTATATCACATATACCTTTGTTCACCTTGCCATCCTTCTTATCCGCCAAATACTTGGGGCAGTTCCGCTTCCAAAGGACGATCGCTTGCGAGAAAAGCACTCGATTTCAGGTTTAGGGCCAGACTTGGGTTTCTTCTCTGAGCAGCAACTTGCTTGCTGTTTTTCTTGAGATTCCTTCTTCTTCCCTTTGCCTTTCTTCTTGAAACTAGTGGTCTTATTGACCATCAACACTTGATGCTCCTTCTTGATTTCTACCTCCGCAGCCTTTAGCATTGCGAAGAGCTCGAGCATAGTCTTTACTAACCCTTGCATATTATAGTTCATCACGAAGCCTTTGTAGCTTGGTGGCGGTGATTGAGAATTACATCAATGACACAATCATCCGGAAGATTGACTCCCAATTGTGTCAAGTGATTGTAGTACCCGGACATTACGAGTATATGCTCACTAATGTAACTATTCTCCTCCATCTTGCAGCTATAGAACTTATTGGAGACTTCATATCTCTCAATCCGGGCATTCTGTTGAATATTAACTTCAACTCTGGAACATCTCATATGCTCCATGGCGCTCAAAACGTCGTTGAAGTCCCGGTTCTAAGCCGTAAAGCATGGCACATCGAACTATAGAGTAGTCATCACTTTGCTCGCCAGACGCTCATAACATCTGGTGTTGCTCCAAAGAAGAGTTCGTCACCTAGCGGTGCATCCAGGCGTAGCTCTTACGTGCAGCAATGAGGATGATCCTCGTTACGGACCCGATCCGTGTAATTGCTACCATCATCTTTCAACTTTGCTTTCTCAAGGAACGCATTAAAATTCAACGGAACAACAAAGACGAGCCATCTATCTACAATCAAGCATAAACAAGCAAGATACTATCAGGTACTAAGTTCATGATAAATTTAAGTTCAATTAATCATATTACTTAAGAACTCCCACTTAGAAAAACATCTCTCTAGTCATCTAAGTGATCACGTGATCCAAATCAACTAAACCATAACCGATCATCACGTGAAATGGAGTAGTTTTCAATGGTGAACATCTTATGTTGATCATATCTACTATATGATTCACGCTCGACCTTTCGGTCTCCGTGTTTCGAGGCCATATCTGCATATGCTAGGCTCGTCAAGTATAACCCGAGTATTCTGCGTGTGCAAAACTGGCTTGCACCCATTGTAGATGGACGTAGAGCTTATCACACCCGATCATCACGTGGTGTCTGGGCACGACGAACTTTGGCAACGGTGCATACCCGGTGGAGAACACTTCTTGATAATTTAGTGAGAGATCATCTTATAATGCTACCGTCAATCAAAGCAAGATAAGATGCATAAAAGGATAAACATCACATGCAAATCAATATAAGTGATATGATATGGTCATCATCATCTTGTGCTTTACGATCTCCATCTTGCAGCACCACCATGATCACCATCGTCACCGGCGCGACACCTTGATCTCCATCGCAGCATCGTTGTCGTCTCGCCAAACTTATGCTACTACGACTATCGCTACCGCTTAGTGATAAAGTAAAGCATTACAGTATGCGATTGCATTGCATACAATAAAGCGACAACCATATGGCTCCCGCCGATTGCCGATAACCGGTTACAAAACATGATCATCTCATACAATAAAATATAGCATCACGTCTTGACCATATCACATCACAACATGCCTGCAAAAACAAGTTAGACGTCCTCTACTTTGTTGTTGCAAATTTTACGTGGCTGCTACGGGCTTAAGCAAGAACCAGTCTCACCTACGCATCAAAACCACAACGATACTTCGTCAAATAGACTCCGTTTTAACCTTCTCAAGGACCGGGCGAGCCACACTCAGTTCAACTAAAGTGAGAGAGCAGACACCCACCAGTCACCTTTAAGCAATGAGTGCTCGTGGCGGTGAAACCAGTCTCGCGTAAGCGTACGCGTAATGTCGGTCCGGGCCGCTTCATCTCACAATACCGCTGAACCAAAGTATGACATGCTGGTAGGTAGTATGACTTGTATCGCCCACAACTCACTTGTGTTCTACTCGTGCAAAACATCAAACCATAGAAAAACCTAGGCTCGGATGCCATTGTTGGGGAACGAGTAATTTCAAAAATTTCCTACGCACACGCAAGATCATGGTGATGTATAGCAACGAGAGGGAGAGTGTTGTCTACATACCCTTGTAGACCCGGCGAAGCGATCACAACGTAGAGGAAGTAGTCGACGTTCTCCTCGCGATCCGACCGATCCGGCGCCGTTACTCCGACGCCCGAGTTCTTGACACACGACAGCTCGATGACGTCCCTCGACTCGATCCAGCCGAGTGTCGAGGGAGAGTTCGTCAAGACGACGGCGTGGTGGACGATCTTGATGTTTCACGGCGCAGGGCTTCGCCTAAGCTTCATGACAGATAACCGAGGTGGAATATGGTGGAGGGGGCACCGCACACGGCTAAGGAACGATCTCACGATCAACTTGTGTGTTTCAAGGTGCCCCCTGCCTCGTATATAAAGGAGCGGGGGGGGGGGGCGGCCAAAGGAGGTGCGCCTGGGAGTCCTACTCCCTCCGAGTAGGATTCCCCCAATCCTAGTTGGACTAGGATTCCCGGGGGGAAAGAGAGAGAGGGGCGGCCCCTTCTCCTAGTCCTAGTAGGACTAGGGAAGGGGGGGAGGCGCGCGCCCTCCTAGGGCTGCCCCTTCTCCTTTCCACTAAGGCCCATCGAGGCCCATTTACCTCCCGGGGGGTTCCGGTAACCTCCCGGTACTTCGGTAAATTCCGCGTTTTCGCCCGGAACCATTCCGAACTACAAACATAGGCTTCCAATATATCAATCTTTATGTCTCGACCATTCTGAGACTCCTCGTCATGTCCGTGATCACATCCGGGACTCCGAACTCCTTCGGTACATCAAAATTCATAAACTCATAATAACTGTCATCGAAACCTTAAGCGTGCGGACCCTACGGTTCGAGAACAATGTAGACATGACCTAGAACTATTCACGGTCAATAACCAACAGCGGGACCTGGATGCCCATATTGGTTCCTACATATTCTACGAAGATCTTTGTCGGTCAGACCGCATAACAACATACGTTGTTCCCTTTGTCATCGGTGTGTTACTTGCCCGAGATTCGATCGTCGGTATCCAATACCTAGTTCAATCTCGTTACCGGCAAGTCTCTTTACTCGTTCCGTAATACATCATCTCACAACTAACTCATTAGTTGTAGTGCTTGCAAGGCTTGATGATGTGCATTACCGAGAGGGCCCAGAGATACCTCTCCGACTATCGGAGTGACAAAACCTAATCTCAAATACGCCAACCCAACATCGCCTTTGGAGACACCTGTAGTACTCCTTTATAATCACCCGATTACGTTGTGACGTTTGGTAGCACCCAAAGTGTTCCTCCGGTAAACGGGAGTTGCATAATCTCATAGTTACAGGAACATGTATATGTCATGGATAAAAGCAGTAGCAACATACTAAACGATCGTGTGCTAAGCTAAGGGAATGGGTCATGTCAATCAGATCATTCTACTAATGATGTGACCCTGTTAATCAAATAACAACTCCTTGTTCATGGTCAGGAAACATAACCATCTTTGATTAACAAGCTAGTCTAGTAGAGGCATACTAGTGACATGTTGTTTTGTCTATGCATTCACACATGTATCATGTTTCCAGTTAATACAATTCTAGCATGAATGATAAACATTTATCATGAAATAAGGAAATAAATAATAACTTTATTATTGCCTCTAGGGCATATTTCCTTCACCATATTCACATACATTCACAGATAGAATGCCATAATTCAAAATAGGATGACTGTAAACACTAAATAGGATGAGATGATATAACTATATGATGTCTTTATTAAATGGGTTGCCATGCCATAATTCAGATATATGATGTGTATGTACTATGTAAACATGATGGCATGATATAATTCAAATATATGATTTATATAGTAAGCAAGTAAGCAGATGGCAATCCATATATGATGTAAAAACTAAGCAATTTAAGACAATATGCATGACATGGGTAATATAACCCTGCCAAGTTTGAGCATAGACCTTAGGGGGAAAATAGGACTGATCATCAGTCTCTGAATCCTCCTCTGAGGAGCTCTTTGTAACCAGCAAGATGTCTGCTTCAGCAGGTAGCATTGTCTGCTCTGAATACCTTGTTTTCACTCTAGATACTTCCATCACCGCTTCAAATGGCTGATGCACAGGAAGAGTAGTTGAATATACAAATGTTGTCGACAAATGGAACACATAATACAAAAAAATGATAGCATGATATAATTCACATACATGATGATTGGCTAAACAGCAAGGCATTGCATAATTCACATATATAATGCCTTTGCAACAAGATAGCATTGTATAATTCACATATATAATGTCTTGCAATAAGATGGCAATGCATAATTCACATACATGGTAATTAGACACTGAACAGGTGGCATTCACACAAAGCATGTCTAAACTAATCAAATGACATAGCAATGCGAGACACCATACGCACGATATGAGCAACATAACCTTGCCAAGTTAGAGCATACACCTCGGGGGGGGATAGGATTGGTCATCTGTCTCTGAATCCTCCTCTGAGGAGCTATCCATAACCAACGAGATATGCGCTTCGTTGGATAGCATAGTCTGCTCTGAAGACCTTGTTTTCACTCCAGAATTTGCCATCACCGTGTCAAATGGCTGATGCACACGAAGAGCAGTTGAATGTACTAACATTGTTGACAAATTTAATATGTAACGAAAAAGGATGGCCTGATATTATTTACATATAAGATGACTGGCTAAGCAGGATGGCATTGCAAATTCACATATATGATGCCTGGCTAAACAAGATGGCGTTGCATAATTCACATAAACGATGAATAAACTAAACAGATGGCATTCGCACAAAGGATGCCTAAACTAAGCAGATGACATATTTGATGTATAAAGTAAGTAATGCAAGGCACCATATGCATGATGTAACCAACATCAGCATGCCAAGTTAGAGCGAAGACCTCAGGGGGTAAATAGGAGTTGTCTTGTCCTTCTGAATCCCCATCAGAACAGATATCTTCCTCTCGATTACAATCCGAAATGCATGGAGTGGGGGTCTGCCTTTGCGTCTACCATGGAGCGATGTCTGCATGAAATTTTATTGCCACGCGAGGCTCATCTCTTTTGCTCTACATGTTCAATTCCATTGTTTACAATAACTGTAATGCATATGAATAAGACATAGTGAGATTATGCAAGCAGTGCATTCAGAAATCCAGAGTGATGGTAGCAACTTGTGGATAGACCCAAAACCAATAAAAGCAGGCAGATAATGGCTTTAGTTAAAAAATACATATAATGGCTTCTTTACTGTTTGTTTCCCACCCAACATGAAACTCATAGTAGACACTGGAAATTAACCAGATAGTAGATAGATACTATTGATTGCGGCCTCGATATGTACCCCACAACCATTTAAAAACTCAAGTTCAACCATTAGTTTGGAGCTGACTCAGAGTCTAATCGGTGAACAGGACGATAAAGTAGCATGTAATATTAAGTGATGCATAACGTAAGCAGACACAAAAGAGTGCGACCTCTCTTGCGGACCCGTGTAGTCCTCGAGGTCATCTGCTTGGTTGATGATGGTAATGCAGTTTTCATGACTTCCAGCGGCGGGGATGAAGATCTAAGGCGGCGAAAGACAGTCTAGAGGCCGGATCCCTGCTGTGTTGGACACTTCTGTCATTGGAGCAGCTGAGCTGGGGTGGACGACGGCGCAGCAGGAGCGGGACAAACCACGCAAGGTTTTCTTTGACAACTATCTGTAAGTGAAGTAATTATGTAAGGGCTCGTTTGAATTGGAGGATTCCAACAATGCAGGGATAGGAAATAGATAGGAATAGGATTGGAATGCATGTGCAAAACAGAGAATTTAAAAACACAGGATTTCTGCCAATCTGGGTGTTTGATTCACAACAATTGGAAGATCACATGATGCAAAGAAGCATGGTGAGATTAAGTCAAACCACAAGAAAATGTACGGTTATAATGCTATTATGCTACTATCTCTTAGTCTTGTGCTTCATGAATAGGAATTTGAAAAGGAGGACAAGTGAAAATTAAAATTCCTACGTTTTTTCTTTCAAGGAGACACTAAAGGAACAAATCCTACAGTTTTCCTTTGCTCCATTCCTTTGAACCATATTCATGAATAGTAGTACCATAGGAAACTTCCCAATTCCTATGTTTTTCATTCACTTTTCCTTTTAAGCACTGGCGATTCTAGTAGGCAGGCTTGAGCAAGGAAAAGCCTACACTAAAAAAATGTATTTGTGCTACTTCTATTACTTTGACCCAGGGCACTTCACTACTAGCTCAACTCCCAGGGCCATCGACAAATGCACAGCTCAAACACGCAAAGATAAATAATGATGGCGTTCAAGAGAGTCCATCATGGAAAGCTAAGTTGCCTGGTACCTCACTGCTTGTCATATAGTAGGATAAAATAATCGTATTTTCCGTTACTACGTGTGCTCAGTGGACAATATATATAACATGTAGAGTAAAAAAGAGATGCAACAAGTGTACAACCTCTTTGGCAAAGCCATGTCGATCTCAGCGTGATTGGGTTGGCCGGTGAGGATGCTCCGGCTGACTTGGCTTTCGGAGGAGGGGAAGAAGATCTTAGCCGTCTAGAGATGGAGCCCGAGGTACTGCTCCACTGTGATGGAGGGTTTCGTCGTTGGAGCAGCTCCGGTGAGTTGTACGACACCGAGGCTGATGCAGGACAAGAGAGACAATGTTAACCTGATTGGAATTCTAATAGCATCTCCAATACATGACATAAAATACATAACCACAAAGTGCTAGATGTAAAATACATCTGCCGCTCATCTCTGAACTTAACTGTCTAAACTGAATTTAACTGTCGAAACTGAACTTAATTGTCGAAACTGAACTTAACTGTCGAAACTGAATTTTGCTGTTGAAACTGAATTTTGCTGTCGAAACTGAATGCACTATCAAGGTGAGGCTACACGTTGGTCGACTGACTTTTTCATCTCTAGTCAGTCGATTTTGCAGCCGTTGGATACGAAATCAAGGGCATGCAGTTCATCTTCAACCTCCACCCCCTGAGCCGCTAGCCATCACCGGCCAAACAACAGCCCCCCGCCGCCCGTGGACGGCGGTGCGCCGCCCCACCGTCCCTGAAAACACTCCCCACCGCCGGTCCGCCACCGCCCCGGCCATCCCTCTAGGCCCCCGCGTGCCGAGCTTTTTCTCCGGCGATCCCCACACCACCACCGGCGACCACCGCCCCCACCCTGAACCCTAAGATAGATAGTGGGGTACCTCTCCGGTGAGCCCCCCTCCCCATTGCGGCTGGTTCTTCCTTCACCCAGGCGAGCCCCCCCATCCCCTGAAAATCGACTGACCCAAAAGTCGATTCAGTCGACTGAAGTGTAGCTAAATCGGAGCAGCATCGCAAGAAAGAGCAAGAGCGAGAGCAGCAACGCAAGCAAGAGCAATAGCAAGAGCAGACCAGGCAGGGGACCGAGAGCAAGAGCAGAGAAATAGCGCGAGTGAGAGCTAAAGCAGCAGCAGCTTCTACTGATGTGGACGTCGCCGCCGAGGGAGCGACGCCATGGAGGAAGTGGACGGCGACGCCGCCGTGGATGGAGCCGCGCCGTGTCGGCACGGGACTGAGCGCTGGCAGCACCGTGAGATTTAATCAAGATAAAAATGCGGCGATTAGTGTACACCTCTTGGGTGGTGCCGATTAGGCTGTAGCTTCATCCGAGGAAACGGTGATGATGATGCTCTTCTGGTGGTGCAGGTGAAGAAGGAGGTGTGGGAATGGAGGTGGCGTGAAAGACGAGGGGAACGTCGGGGCATCTCTTTGGAGGTGGCACGAAAGACGAGGGGAACGTCGGGGCAGCTCCTTGGATGTGGAGGACGAGGTGGCTGAACCGGCGGGACGACGAGATCAACGACGGATCCTCATCTGGTACGGTGGATGAGGGACGTCGAGGTGTTGCTGTGGACGACGTCGTCGGGGAAGAGGCTCCGGCTGGGTGGCGGACGGAGTAGGGCGTGGGGCTTTGTTGCCGGTTTTCGCGGCCTCGGTGTACGAATGGATGGGCGGATGGGATGGCAGTGGGGAACCATGGCTTAGGGACGCACTGGTCCGAAAATGTGGGGTAAGTTATGAAAGTACCCCCACCGATTTGAGGCAGTTCTTTCGGTTCGGGGCTACCACGGGCATTCCGCATGTCGGGATTTCACAGGAGGTAGGAGTTTTCGCGCGCGTTGTAATTTCGGAATAGCAAGGCGTGGGTTGAGATGGAGGGAGTTGTCGGAGCATGACGAGACAAATATATATCTTAAATATTTCGGGCTAACAAGGCGCGGGTTGAAATTTCCGGACAAGCCTAACGTGTACTATACCAAATTAATGCCCACTGCAAATGTCATTCAAAACTTTGAATTCATGTTATGTTCAATTAAAATATTTCGCTACGTGTATAATGCATGCAACCTACTACTCAAATGAACGTTTTAGTGCATTCCAAATGTATAGACTACCGCTTCAATATGAACTAAATTTGAATTTGTTTCTCTATTTGAATAAGATCTACAGTAATGATTGTTGTGAAGTCAAAGAATTTGAATTTGTTTATCTATTTTTATAAGATCTACAATCTTCATTATTGTCAAGTTAAACCATCATTTGTGTATTATCTTCACAGCACACCACATTATTAGTCTCGAGTTAAACCATCGTTTGTGTACTATATGAACTCAAACTCGATTTTTTGAATCCACTTTATGTTGATTTCAAATCACATTACATTTCTAGCTCTAGCTAGATCTTGATAATCTAAACCATGTCTCATATGTATAATGTGTTTATCACATTATGTATGGTGCCCCGCCCCCTACGCCTACAAGTATGTAGATGTGCGTTGCAAACACCACACATTACCACAAATTCAAATAAAATGTGAGAATGTTTGATATATAGTATTGTTTAGATTGTTCGATATTTAGTTGTAAGCTGCAAACGCCACATTATCACAAATTCGAATAAAATGTGAGATTGTTTGATGTATAGTATGGTTTAGATTGTTCGACATTTAGCTGTGAGTTGCAAACGCCATGTATTATCACATTATGGTATAACATGTGCACAACACATGTATCACCGCTGTATTCATGCATGCATATGTTTAAAACACTACTATTCAAATATATGAATCCGCTTTCATACCAAATTATGATCTTTGTTAGTCTCTTACACCCACACAATCCTCTAACCTTTGTAGCTACCACTAACTTTCTCTCGTGCATGCGCACGCCCTCCTCGGCCTCCCCCTCCCTCGGCATTCTATCCACCGGGCACATTCATTTTTTTAGGTCGTTCTCCTAGAGTCTCCACAACTCCTTTCCGGCACACACCGATCGATAAACCTCTCCAGCGATGCCTGCCTACAACATACACACGCACCTTCAGTCTCGTCCTTTATGTGTCCTTGCCTCGTGTCTCTCATACGGTCACACACCCGTGTAAACTCTCGCCCCTCTTTTCATCAATCTCACAACCGCACACTCCTCCCCCTATCTAGCTAGTAGCTGGGCCTCTCGCACCACCTCCTAGCTCCATTCTCTCTGTCTATCCATCTCGCTGGGGCTTATTTGCCTCTAACAAATGGACGTACACCGACCGATCTCTCGCTATACATATAGCTAGCTAGGTCCTTATAACTCGTTTTTTCCCATGCATCGATCGATCTACCTCATTAGTTATATCTCTCCCTTCCTCCGACAAACAACAATTGATCTACCGATCTAGTTAGGTTTGCTTACCAAACACATGGTTCCCCTTCATCATCCATGGATGCGTCCCGACAGATCTATCACGCACAGGCACACACAGAAACACATCCCCACTCTTATTGATAACATTGCAGTTCCACCCTCAGTTTGTCTAGTAGGCCTCTCCCACCATCTTCGAGAAGAAACTCCATCACCCATCCAGCACTCTACCCCTCTCCCTTCCTCTCTCTCTCCTCTCTCTCTCTCTCTCTCTCTCTCTCTCTGTCCCATCATATTTCCTGTCCTTCAGTTATGTATGGATGTCGACCGATCTCCCTCAAGACATACCTGGGTCTCTCCTTCTCAACACATATACGAGTCGTTCTACCTCTATAGTTTGGCCTCTGCCTACCCCTCCCCCACCCCTCCCACCCACACACACCGATACATCGAGCGCTCTAGTCATGTCTCCCTGCCACACACAAACTTGACATGTGCCCTCTGACGTTCCGGTAGGTCAGTCGCCCTATATCTTTGACTTGCACTTGCACACACACACAATTTCGATGGCTCTCTTCATTGATCTCGCACCCACCCACTTGATCCTCTCTTCGACTCTATCGATATCTATGACCCCTCCCTCTCTTCTCATGGATTGTTCGACCCTCTATATATGATATGGATATGCCTCCATTTCATACACATTGCATGCAATTTTTTGTTTGAGATGTCATCGACACATATTCCCACAAATACATTCACGAAATCAACCCCCCACCCCACCCCCACCCCCACCCCAAAACAAAAAACACTCACGAACACGGTTTGTCTCTCTCACACACACCCACGTAGGTGGGGCACGTGCACGAAGAGAAGAGGTGAATGCACGGCGCACGTACTCCCGTCTCTTTCCCAACCACACCCGCGCGGGTACACGGTGGAGCTCATTTTTGTACAAAAAGGCAGCCCGCGTGGTAATTTGGCATGTGTACTGGTTGTCCACTTGGTGGAGGGAGGATCGTCTACCACGGGTGAACAAACAAATTGTGACTTGACGCGTTATGTTTAAAAAAGAGGCAAACCATGTGGGGCCTACCTTAGAGGCAAGGCTATATGCACTAGAGTACTTTTGAGTGTCCCGTCAACTCGCAGAACGAGGAGAAGCTTGCTTAGTACACCGTATCCCCTGCCCATGGGCGCGGTGGTGCGCAGGATGAGGTGAAGCTTGCTTAGTACTTCCCGCCTTACGCCTGCTCCCTCGCCCATGCGTGAGGTGGCTCGCAGGACGAGGAGAAAAATTTACTACTCCCTCCATTTACTCCTCGTCCCTACTACCTTCGTTATAGAGATTATATCATATTGTTTGGAATATATATGTCCTTTAGTAGATTTCAAAATGAACTACTAGTACATACTCCAAACACTGATGTATACAGACGTATTTTAGAGTGTAGATTCACTCATTTTGCTCCGTATGTAGCACTCTTCCTCGCCCCTCGACCCTCGCCCACGTGGTGGACGCGCAGCAATTCATTCGGTCTCATATAGCCAGAACGATATACACTGCACTACCATTATTGCTCGACTTCCCGAAGAGGCGAAGAGCCAATCGTAAGGTTAATATTTTGGAGATGCCAAGTGCAAGGTTATAGGAGAACGAGTAGTAGGTGCCGCGTCATTTATAAATAAAGTTTTTTTCTTCAGTGGCACATACGCAATATGATAGGTTCATATGGAGAAAAAAGGAAACCACTCCACTATGTACATAGTCAGGACGGGCCAGCCTACACGGTTGCTTGCTGGGGTTGCTCTCTTCACACTCTCTCGCAAAAAACGACTGTGGCCACATCTCTAAAATCCCGACGGATGACGTCCGCCGAGGGAAGGGGTGGATGCTTAGTGTAGATGCGGTCGTCGTCGTCGACGACGAAAACCCACTGTTGGCATGTCCCGATCAGGGGTCACCGCCGTTCTGTCTCACAAAGCCGGTGAGGTCGCCTTCATCCCTTGCTCACTGCTGTGACGTGGGCAGTTGCTGCCTCCCGCCGCTCTCCTCAAGGTTGAGTTACGTCCCTCAGGTACAACTCCCTTTACAGCCATCTTGCACCACTTCTCCAGCTGCCCACATCACTCCATGTGGATATTTCTCTACTTCTTTGTCCCGTACATACCTCTAATGGCTTCTACATACTGTATTTATGATGAGTTTATGTCTCATCAACTAGTCCCAGTAATCTTATTCTAATCATGCTTCTTCAACTTCTTTGCCACAGGGATGCTCACATCTCGATTTTGGTGAAACTGCACAAAATGATCCGATGGTCAAAAGGTTGCAAAGTTCATTTCTTAGGAAGCTCGAATGTTGCTAGCAAATTGAAGCCTGGTTAGGGTTCACGGTTCAAGGGTCAGGGACTGCATGGATCATTTTTTTTCTTTAGCTGCCTCTGTTCCAAAATAAGTGTCAACTTTAGTAGTAGTACAACTTTGTACTAAAGTTTGCATAAAGTTGAGACACTTATTTTGGAATAGAGGGAGTACATATTTGCTATGATCTGTCAATCATTGAGATGCAATAGCATGCATGTTAGTCTCCTTTGTATTTGATGAAATGTTGCAACGAGCAACCTTGGATGCAAGATACATGTAACAGAAGCTGGAAGCTTCATACCATTGTACAAATTTATCTCGCAGATAAATTACAATACGTTCTATACTAGTACTTCTTCCGTTCCTAAATATAAGTCTTTGTAGAGATTTCACCACGAACCACATGTAGATGTATATTGATGCATTTTAAGTTTATATTCATTCATTTTGTTCTGTATGTAGTTCACCTAGTGGAATCTCTACAAAGACTTATCTACTAGTAATAGCTAGCCCCCACTACTAGGAATTCTCTATCCTCTCCTTGAGCCACATCATCAAAATCAATGTAGCCGTTAGATGAACTAAATCAGTCCATAATAGCCGTCTGATCTAGACGTTGAGAGGCTCCGCACTAAGCCACATGCAAGCATGCAAAAATACCATGGCATGAATGTGAGTGGGTTTTAAATCACATCAACATGTCTGCACGCAAGCATGCACCGGTAGCATGCATGTAATTGAGCTTTTAAGTCCCATTAACATGTCAAAAGGAAAATATAATCCCATTATGTAGTAGGAGTTGGTTGATCTTTTCTCCTTACGTGCGATGATCTAAATGATTATGAGAGTTTTTTTAGTTTGGCTACCACATTTGTCATGCGGTTATAGAGTTTTTTTAGTTCTATGAAATCAATAATTTTACACAGAGAGATATACGGCTGTTCCGCGACAACACGCGGGGAATCATCTAGTATTTAGGAATGGAGGGAGTACTATGTAAAGAGTTAGGTGTCGCACGGTGTCACTACAAGAAATATGTCAATTAGTGACCTTCTGTCAGTGACCCTGGAAGAATTGGTCATAGATCTATGACCATTTCAGACCAATTGGTCAAAAGCTGTTCGGGGGGCTCCAAACTCTAAACTATAATGACCATTTTGGTCAGAAAGGTCGTAATTTCCTTACACAAAATGGTCATAAAGCAGATAGCACTGGTCTGCTGCCTTATTTCTAGCTGATCATGACCAATATAGATGGTCATAACCTTGTAAATTGTGGTGGTTTGCTATGACTAGGCGCCACCTCATTAGTTCTGCCTATGTGTCATGTCCATGTGGCAGTTTTTGCCCTAGGTTGTGAAGCAACCTATATTTCTATCATTCCCAAAATTCCCAAAAAATCTCATAAATTCTTTGGGTCATATCTTCGTCAAATATGTAAAAACCCTTCCTTGCCTAGTTCAAAAATAATTCAAAAATATTCATTTTCTATTTTGTTCAGAAAAACACTTTGTGAAGGAAGTACCACTTTGGCATGTCCAAATGGTATCCATTTTCTACAGTGCTTTCCTATGCCCAAATAACCATTCTCCACCAAATGCCAGCTCAATCCATTCATTATTTTGAGCCCACCTTCAACATTCGTATTTATGTCCAATGTGGTACTTTGCAAAGCAAGTACCACCTAGGCTCCTCCTTTTGAGCTTAAAATTTGTGAAGACGGTCTTCTTAGTAACGGATCATCCTAAGCCAAAACTCACACCCATTAGCCATGTGCATTTCCCGTACCGCTAATCAAACACTTGGCTGCTTATTCATGTTTGAGCATCGATCGGTCTCCTCGTGAGAATCTTATGTTGTGATTTTCTTCCTGGCACCTACCTGGGGAATGCCCAACCCACTAGACATGTCTAGGCCGCCCAGAACACATGGCAACACCACGATCACGCGGTGACCACGCGGCGGGCATGCGAAATTAGGCGCTCTAGAGTTGGGACACTCTGCCATTGTCCAAACCTCGACGTATCGCCACCAAACCATGTATTTATGATTAAATAGGTACTTATGAAACTATAAATGATTTTTGGAAAAAATAAATAGCAAACTATGAGGCAGCTGCAGTTCAAATTTGACCCGCTTCCTGCTGAATCGGCGGGAATTTGCCTTTTTCACCAGAGGTGGATCAAAACTTTTGACACCCAACCATTTTGTCAATTGTGCATTAAATATGGCCTAGTATTTTAGAAAATTGATTTGGTCCAATTTTGCAACAAATATATGGTAGGTCCTTCAAAAAAAATTCATTTCAGGCAGTCGGAAAATGGAAAATGAATTTTCCGTGCAATGAAAATGAAAACTTCCTTAAGCAACATTGTTTGGAATTCCAAGATCCACCCTTGTGCACAATATGAGATCATTTGAACAAACTATGCCATGAATGTGGCCATAAGATTGATCATTTGGCTTGAAAGCCATGAATCTTCACGCAAGATAGCTCATTTCTGTGAACACTTTTTTAAAATAATCACCGTATTACAAGTTTATTATTTTTTCTGGAAACTTGGTCACATATGATGACACAATGCGGAGGTTTTCTAATTTTTGGAATTTTTTTAATTTTTGATGCCCGTTTGAAAATGCGGTCAAAACGGCGGGCTTGACCGTTCCTAGCTAGTGGTTGAATTTTTGAAAACTTTTGATGTTTCTCTTATTAAATAGATACTTATGTACCTAGAAATGATTTTTGGGAAAAATAAAGATCAAACTATGAGGCAGCTGCAGTTCAAATTTGACCCGCGTCCTACTGAATCGGTGGGAATTTGTCTTTTTCACGAGAGGTGGATCAAAACTTTTGGCACCCAACCATTTTGTCAATTGTGCATTAAATATGTCCTAGTATTTTAGAAAAATAATTTGGTCCAATTTTGCAACAAATATATTGTAGGTCCTTCACAAAAAAAACTCATTTCAGGCACTTGAAAAATGGAAAATGAATTTTCTGTGCAAAGAAAATGAAAACTTCCTTAGTAAACATTGTTTGGAATTCCAAGATGCACCCTTGTGCACAATATGAGATCATTTGAACAATCTATGCCTTGAATGTGGCTATAAGATTGATCATTTGGCATGAAAGCCATGAATCTTCACACATGATAGCTCATTTCTGAGAACACCTTTTAAAATAATTATTGTATTACAAGTTTATTATTTTTTCTGGAAACTTGGCCACATATGATGATATAATGCGGAGGTTTTCCAATTTTTTGAATTTTTTGAATTTTTTATGCCCGTTTCATAATGCGGTCAAAACGGTGGGCTTGACTGTTCCTAGCTAGTGGTTGAATTTGGAAAACTTTTGATGTTTCTCTGATTAAATAGATACTTATGTACCTATAAATGATTTTTGAAAAAATAAAGGTCAAACTATGAGGCAGCTGCAGTTCAAATTTGACCCGCTTCCTACTGAATCGGCAGGAATTTGTCTTTTTCACGAGAGGTGGATCAAAACTTTTGGCACCCAAACATTTTGTAAATTGTGCATTAAATATGTCTTAGTATTTTAGAAAAATGATTTGGTCCTATTTTGCAACAAATATATGGTAGGTCCTTCACAAAAAAAACCTCATTTCGGGCACTCAAAAAATGAAAAATGAATTTTCCATCCAAAGAAAATGAAAACTCCCGTAGGCAACATTGTTTTGAATTCCAAGATGCACCATTGTGCACAATATGAGATCATTTGAACAAACTATGCCATGAATGTGGCCATAAGATTGATCATTTGGCTTGAAAGCCATGAATCTTCACACATGATAGCTCATTTCTGAGAACACTTTTTTAAAATAATTGCCGTATTACAAGTTCATAATTTTTGATGGTAACTTGGCCACATATGATGAAACAATGCTAAGGTTTTCCAATTTTTTGATTTTTTTGAATTTTTTATGCCCATTTCAAAATGCAGTCAAAACGACGGGAATGACCGTTCCTAGCTAGTGGTTGACTCTTGGATTTTTTTGGTGTTTCTCTGATTAAATAGATACTTATGTACCTAGAAATGATTTTTTGGAAAAAATAAAGAGCAAACTACGAGGTAGCTACAGCTTAAATTTGACCTGCTTCCTGCTAAACCGGCGGGAATTTGTCTTTTTCACGAGAGGTGGATCAAAACTTTTGGCACCCATCCATTTGGTTAATTGTGTATTAAATATGGCCTAGTATTTTAGAAAATTGATTTGGTCTAATTTTGCAACAAATATATGGTAGGTCCTTCACAAAACAACTCATTTTGTGCACTGAAAAATGGAAAATGAATATTTCATGAAAAACATATCTTTAATAGATTATAACCAATTTATATGGTGATAAGGTCATTACATTGTTTGCTGCGTTCTGATTGGTCCATGGGCATATCACACGGATCATGCAGCTAGCACCGTCGGATGCTTCTGTATCCAACGGTAGCCCAACTACCCAAACCCTCACCCTCACACCCAACCACAGCCCAAACCCTAACTCTCCACTCCTCCCCTTTCCCCGATCCAGATCCATTCCCGCTATCGCCATCGCCCCCGCCCCCTTCTCCCTGATTCAGACCACATCCTCCCACCATAGTTTGCCGCCGGGCCTCGCCTCCCCTCCTCGCAGATCCAGAGCTGCGAGATCCATCCCTCTCCGACCTCAAGGTCGACTGGGAGCAGCGGGCTACGTGCTGGCGGAGCCGCCGCCAATCTCCTTCGCTTCTCTGATCCCCTTCTCTCCCAAAGCCGCCCTTGCCGATTCGACGCTGACCTGCAGGCAGGAAATGGCGATGGAACCAATGCAGGTCGCGTCCGCATTCTCCGTGCCCCTCCTCGTCAGCCCCTTCCCCTCTCATTTTCCACGCCAAGTGCCTCCGCCGCAAGTGTGCCGCCACCCCTCACTGCCGTGACCGGAGAGGAAGTACCAGATCCGCGCCGACCAGCACTGGGCTTGGTCCCCGTGCCCCGGATTTGTTGCCTCCACCGTGGGAGGAGTTGTGGCCTCCCTGTCATTGTGCCTTCTCCCCTCCTGCAATTGACGATCCATGCCAAGGAGCACGGGGGCGAGTTCCCGTGCACCTGATCCGTTGCCCTCCACTGCGGGAGGAGCCGTCGCATCCCGGTCGCCGTTCCTTCTCCCCTTCTCCAACCGAGGCCCACCCTGCCACCTAGTTCATGAAGGACGGCAGACGAGCCTGGTTCCAGCACCATCTCTCTGCCGCTAACAAGGTCCATCTTCCCTTAACTTACTACTTAGCACCGATCTTAATATTACAATTTCCCTAGATGCATTTGATTTGTGATTTGTTTTGTGATTGCTGGTTGCATCAGAACACTAGTCTATGTAACATGAGTCATTTATACCCCCTGTATCTCAAGGTTAATGTTCGTGTGATGGTCTGACTTCGTTCATTCTCTGCTTGCCGGCCCTCGTAGACTCCATTTGTTCTATAATAATGATATTTTGGTAGCTTAACATGTTAGAAACTGGGTGGTTTATTATTCTACACTGAAATATATATGATGATTTATTGTAACTTCTGTGTGTAATTAGGCTCGGTTTGTGACCTGTGTTGTTGGGTGTAATGAGCAGGGGAGGTTGAGGAGGTCCAAGAACGGCCGCTCGTCGTGGCTGGTGGTGCGCGCGGACGCCAAGGAAATCGCCTTCGACCAGAAGTCTCGGGCTGCGCTCTAGGCCGGCATCGAGAAGCCCGCCAGCGCCGTCAGCGTCACCCTCGGCCCGCGAGGTGATGCTCAGCCGCCTCTAACAAATAATTGCAGCTCGCGTTTCATGCCTGAACCACTAGCTTTTCCGTGTTTACTGTGTTGCCAAACCACTAGTTCCATGATGAAGTTGTCAGAAAGTTCCACATGTTTAGTATTTGCTGCAAAACCTGACTGCACGCTAGCTAATTGCTCATTTCATCCGCATTTTCTATGTGCTACGGTCTACTGTGTAACCCAATTTTGAGTTAACAGAGCCACAAAATAGCATGTAGCAAAAGCAATGAATATTGCAATTTTGGGGTTTGACACTGTCCCCTTGGTGATGGTGCATATTGCTTATTGGACTGCAAGACTCTGAATTAAAACTGAGTAGTGTACAGAATATGCCACAAGCATGGATCGAATTGAAACATGTATAGTTTCCACAAGAGTGTTATATAGAATTTCTTTCAGACTGTTCCAAATTGCCGTACCACATCAAAGTCCAGGACATTAGTTTCCAGAAGAGTGTTATATAGAATCTAGGACTCGTTATAAGATAACTAAGGAATACTAAGACCAAAGAACACCTAACACACACACACGCACACTTCGTATTATTTGCAAAGATACCAATAGTTCAACCTTTTCATACTGAATAAAAAGGAACTAACCATTTCATAGTTTCTGTGGCGTGGTGACGTGTCCTGACATGGGACCGTTTTGGTTCTGTTTTCGGAGGGACAACTTCAAGAAGGACTCCAACATCAAGCAGGTCTCCATGGTAAGCATATCGGTTCCTTTGCTCCCTCCCCTGTCTCCTTGTTCTCATTCAAACTGGTGTTGTGATACTTCTCCTTGGGAATCACGTGTCCTGATTTGATTAGTGTAGTCTGTGATTGAGAGAGAGGTGGGAGAGGCTTGGGCTGGGATGAGTGAGAGATTGCTATTTCATCTGCTGGAGATAGATTGAGAGAGGGGTGCTGATTAGTGTAGTCTGTGATTGAGAGAATGCTTGCTGCTCATATTTGTGCTTACTAATCGATTATACGGTGATGGAGATGCTGCTATTTGTACTTGTTGATGTTATTGTTGCCATCCGATGCATATTGTTGTGATCCGTAGCTTACTGCCTTGCCTGCAGGTGTTGTGCTGGCGACAGGGTTCGGAGCGCTCGGATCAAAGGTGGCCGAGCACTGGTATGAGCTGGAAGCCCTGTCCTGCTCGTGGGGGAGGGGCAGGAGGGGTCTGCTCCCCTGCTTCCATTGCGACCATGGCAGGTAGCTCCTCCATTTC
This sequence comes from Aegilops speltoides, assembly GCA_021437245.1. Lineage (NCBI taxonomy): Eukaryota > Viridiplantae > Streptophyta > Magnoliopsida > Poales > Poaceae > Aegilops > Aegilops speltoides. The sequence continues at coordinate 407,626,215 of CM038144.1, read as the reverse complement.
CCTCCCCCTCTTCCTTTGCTCACTACTTTAGCTGCGAAGTTGCTGTTTTTATTTTATTTTATTTAGGTTGTTAGTTATCAAACAGAGAGAGAAGATGAGCTCCTGCTTGGATTTTTTTCTGCCAGCACATGTTTTGTATGTATGCAATCATCATCTTGCGTGTGCGAGCTGGTTCCTTCCTTGGGCATCGCGTCGATGACCAAGTGTTAGTGCCAATTTGTTGTGGTGGTGCTCATCTGGCCATTGATTTCTTGCTGATAATTAGGTGCTAAAGAATGCTACAGATTTATTAGGATGTGGTTGAAACCATTGGATGGCCTTCGTGGACTTGCTATCAATACTAGTCTCATGTTTTGTTTCCTTTCTGGACAGGTTACGGTTTAAGTGTTGCTGCTGTTTAGTACTATGTCCTTAACTTAACTAAGCTTGAGCTACTAAAACTCACTCCCAAATTAATGAATTCCCGTTTTGCGAAACTTAAATGTTGAGCTCCTCTCCTGCTGAGCCGTGGCCATCGATTTTCATTTCGTCGACCACCACCCCAGCTACCTTCTTGTGTAATCAAATTTGTTGATGTATGTATGTACATATATATGTATGAGGCTGGGTAGTTCAACTCTAGTTTTCTTTCCAACTCATTCATATATATGGTAGAAATTGTGCAGGTTCCATGGTGCCAAGTGGCCTCTGGCCATCTTGAATTGGAACTCCAGTAACTAGTGGATGTTGCTGCCGTACTCAAAATTTTAAGTTGTTTTTTCTTTTTTGAAAGAACTGTATTAGGTTGATGAGATTAATTAGCTCAGTTGGCTAAAGTAGCAACAACAACAGCCATGCTTTGCCATCCACTTTATAGCTGGATTGTACATACATGCTTAGATAACCTTGTACGCATAGATGGTCTGTTTGATTTATAAATGGTTATCTGTTGCTGCTATAGGAGCAATGTTGTTGATGGCGATGGGTACGTGATGGTGGCTGGTGTGGTGGACGACCCAGAATATGTGGCCTCGCAAGTGCACATGTACGTAGCTTTCCTCCTCAAATGCTTCTGTTTCTGCCTCAGCTACTATGCCAATAAACACCAAATCTGGAATGAGAAAGAGGATGAGGCCTACTTGATTGGTGTTTTAACCATTTTGTTTGTTCATGTTGTGTGCATTGATTCCCATGAACTATAACCTGATTTGATGCTACCTTGTCTTTTTTCAACTTGCAAGGATTAAGGATGTAAAGAAAAGTAATTTTGTCAGTCGTAGAGAATTGTATTTATTGTTGACAATGATGTGTAAATAGAATACCTGATTGTCTTCTGTAACTTAATTTCTTTGCATTTTCAACTCTAATTTTGAACGATTAAGGTTACTCTCATGAACAATTTTGCTAAACATTTAACACATCTTCTTAAGTGTACCATAATGCATATTTTGTTTACCTTTTTAGATCTTTTCTACCGCTTACATTTAGTGTTGCCTTTGAAGTTATTTGGTTCTGGTCTCAGCAGCAGTACATCTAAGGCACTTTATGTTCACTCTTTTACAGGATCTCTAGGCCTATTTTTTTGAAGTGTGAAGCTGTGAAGCCAAGTGTGAAGGAGTGAATCCCTACTTATCAAAGAGTTTTTTGGTTCTGTAGTTTGTTGAGCATGATCAATCTGACCAGTGTGAACACTTTAAGATGCACCTTTGTAATATTGTAACAGATTGTAAAAGACTAGTGTATGTTTGAAATAGTGATTATGTATGTTGAAAAGATGTGAAAGGGAAACTTGACCAGTGGGAACCAATTATGAATAAAATCTGAGCATTTTTTAAATTTCTGACATGTGGGACTGATGTATGGCATAATGAATAGTGGGACCAGCGCTAAAATATAATGATTGTAAATAGAAAATAAATGATTGTAAGAAGGCCAAGGCCCAAAAATAAAGACGCTGAAATATTGGGCTTGGCCCATGTAGCCCACAAGAATTGACTTGGAAAAAAACTTGAATTGTTGGGCTAGGCCCATGTAAAACACTCAATCGGACCGGGCTGATTCTTGTCAGTGACCTTTTCAATTGGTCGTAGTTTTGCCACGTCAGATTGCAACGTCGGATCCGACGTGGCCTAGGCATACAGCCAATGACCAAAACAAAAGGTCATGGGTTCAACGACCTTCGGTTTTTGTCGTAAACGTCTACGACCTTCTCACAGAGAAGGTCGTTAATTTCAGTTTACGACCACCAGCTTTTGACCTTTTGTTTTTGGTCACAAAAAGGTCGCAAATGAAAAACAATGACCTTTCAGTGACCAATAGTCAAGGTCACAAGTTGACATATTTCTTGTAGTGTGTCCAGAAAATATGGTGATAGTGTGAGGTGGGCCATGTAATCACTAAGCCAGCGTGTTTTCACTGCTCTTGCACTCCTCCTCTATAAGAATGGAGAAAATTGTAATCTAGTAGTAGCACCTCCTTTCACCGAAAGCGTGGGACATCCAGAAGTCCTACCACCTCAGTAATAAAGACCAATGAGCCGTCAAATCACATAGACCCAGCAGTATGTTGGACAGATGAAGCAACCATCACTCTTGCGCCAGTGAGAGATCGCGTCCGCTCTGCCCGGGCATGAATGCGACACCTATTCTTTGAAGCGATGCTGACCGTTTCGGGTGGGAAGAGCGCGCGGGCTATGGAGGGGCTTTGGGTCGGCCAGGCTAGTCAGGAGCGGGCGTGCCAGCTGTCCGCCTGTCCCTACTGGACACGCCCGAAAACGAGGATGCACCGACTCTTGCGGCTAAAATCGTACACTACACACCATCTCTCTATAGGAGTAGGTCGATCTATTGCTCTCTCTAACACACACATGTCGTTAAACACACAGACACACACACGCACGCACCTTGGTCCCGCTGCACCTTCTAAGGCTAGTCATAGTGGGGAGTATCATACACTAGTATCATGCATATGATACTAGTGTATGATACTACCTCCATAGTGCATAGTATCATAAAGTAGAGTATCATAGATGATCATATTTATTGCCATGCATGAAACAAAGTAGGATATCATTTAACATGATACGGTATCTACCTATGTTACTCTAACTCTCTCTCTTCTTTAATTAGGTGCCACATAAGCATGTTTGCTAGTCCCAAGTGCATGTTACCGGTTATGTTACCCCCTGATATGTCTCCAACGTATCTATAACTTTTGATTGCTCCATGCTACTTTATCTACTGTTTTGGACCATATTGGGCTTTATTTTCCACTTTTATATTATTTTTGGGACTAACCTATTAACCGGAGGCCCAGCCCAGAATTGCTGTTTTTTTGCCTATTTCAGTGTTTCAAGGAAACGGAATATCAAACGGAGTCCAAACGGAATAAAACCTTCGGGAACGTGATTCTCTCACCGAACGTGATCCAGGAGACTTGGACCCTGCTCCAAGAAGTGCCAGAGGCGGTCACAAGGGTGGTGGGCGCGCCCCCCTAGGCACGTCCCCCTACCTCGTGGGCCCCCTATTGCTCCGCCGACGTACTCCTTCGTCCTATATATACGTATCGCCAAACAATCAGAACATGAGATCCCATTGCCGCAACCTTCTGTATCCACGAGATCCCATCTTGGGGCCTGGTCCGGAGCTCCGCCGGAGGGGGCATCCACCACGAAGGGCTTCTACATCAACACCATAGCCCCTCCGATGAAGTGTGAGTAGTTTACTTCAGACCTTTGGGTCCATAGCTAGTAGCTAGATGGCTTCTTCTCTCTTTTTGGATCTCAATACAATGTTCTCCCCCTCTCTCGTGGATATCTATTTGATGTAATCTTCTTTTTGAGGTGTGTTTGTTGAGACGATGAATTGTGGGTTTATGATCCAATATTATCAATGGAAAATATTTGAATCTTCTCTGAATTCTTTTATGTATGATTGAGTTATCTTTGCAAGTCTCTTCGAATTATCCTTTTTGGTTTGGCCAACTAGATTGGTAGTTCTTGCAATGGGAGAAGTGCTTAGCTTTGGGTTCAATCTTGCGATGTTCTTACCCAGTGACAGAAAGGGTTGCAAGGCACGTATTGTATTGTTGCCATCGAGGATAACAAGATGTTTTTTTATCATATTGCATGAATTTGTCCCTCTACATCATGTCATCTTGCTTAAGGCATTACTTTGTTTTTAACTTAATACTCTAGATGCATGCTGGATAGCGGTCGATGAGTGGAGTAATAGTAGTAGATGCAGAATCATTTCGATCTACTTGTCTCGGACATGATGCCTATATACATGATCATTGCCTAGATATACTCATAACTATGCTCAATTCTGTCAATTGCTCAACAGTAATTTGTTCACCCACCGTAGAATACTTATGCTCTTGAGAGAAGCCACTAGTGAAACCTATGGCCCCCGGGTCTATTCTCATCATATCAATCTCTATCGCTTTATTACTTGCTTTGGTTTTACTTTGCTTTTACTGTTTACTTTGCATCTATCTATCGAAAATACCAAAAATATTATTTATCATCTCTATCAGATCTCACCCTCGTAAGTGACCGTGAAGGGATTGCAACCCCTAATCGCGTTGGTTGCGAGTAGCTATCGTTTTGTGTAGGTACGAGGGACTTGTGCGTGGTCTCCTACTGGATTGATACCTTGGTTCTCAAAAACTAAGGGAAATACTTACGCTACTTTGCTGCATCATCCTCTCCTCTTCGGGGAAATCCAACGCAGTGCTCAAGAGGTAGCAAGAAGAATTTCTGGCATCGTTGTCGGGGAGGCTCACGCAAGCAAGTCAAGTATACCAAGTACCCATTGCAATTCCTATCTCTGGCATTGCATTATTTGCAATTTGCCTCTCGTTTTCCTCTCCCCCACTTCACCCTTGCCGTTTTATTCGCCCTCTCTTGCCCAATCTCCTCCTCTCTTTCCCGTTTGCCTTTTCCTTTCACCTTTCTGTTTGCTTGTGTGTTGGATTACTTGTTGCCATGGCACAAGATAATACCAAATTGTGTGACTTCTCTAATACCAATAATAATGATTTCCTTAGTACTCCGATTGCTCCTCTTAATAATGATGAGTCTTGTGAAATCAATACCGCTTTGCTGAATCTTGTTATGAAAGATCAACTCGCCGGCCTTCCTAGTGAAGACGCCGCTACTCATCTAAATTTTTTTGTTGATTTGTGTGATATGAAAAAGAAAAAGGATAGGGTAACAATATTGTCAAATTGAAGTTATTTCCATTTTCGCTTAGAGATTGTGCTAAAGTTTGGTTTTCGTCTTTGCCTAAAAATAGTATTGATTCTTGGAACAAGTGCAAAGATGCTTTTATCTCTAAGTATTTTCCTCCCGCTAAGATCATCACTCTTAGGAACGATATTATTAATTTTAAACAACTTGAAATTGAGCATGTTGCCCAATCTTGGGAAAGAATGAAATTGATGATTCGCAATTGCCCTACTCATGGTTTGAATTTATGGATGATCATACAATTTTTTTATGCCGGATTGAATTTTGCTTCTAGAAATCTTTTAGATTTGGCCGCGGCAGGCACGTTTATGGAAATTACGTTAGGGGATGCTACAAAATTGCTTGATAATATTATGGCTAATTATTCTCAATGGCACACCGAAAGATCTTCTAGTAAAAAAGTGCATGCTATAGAAGAAATCAATGTTTTGAGTGAAAAGATGGATGAACTTATGAAGATATTTGCTCCTAAAAATACTCCTCTTGATCCCAATGATATGCCTTTGTCTACTTTGCTTGAGAATAATAATGAATATATGGATGTGAATTTTGTTGGTAGGAATAGTTTTGGAAACAACGCGTATAGAGGGAATTTTAATCCTAGGCCTTATCCTAGTAATCCTTCTAATAATTATGGAAATTCCTACAACAAATCTTATGGAAATTTTAATAATATGCCCTCTGAATTTGAGAGTAGTGTTAAAGAGTTTATGAATTCACAAAAGAATTTTAATGCTTTGCTTGAAGAAAAATTGCTTAAAGTTGATGATTTGGCTAGGAACGTTGATAGAATTTCTCTTGAAATGGATTCTTTAAAGCTTAGATCTATTCCTCCTAAGCATGATATCAATGAGTCTCTCAATGCCATGAGAATTTCCATTGATGAGTGCAAGAAGAGAACCGCTAGGATGCGTGCTTCCAAAGATGCCTTTATTAAAGCGTGTTATTCCAATTCCTATGAAAATCAAGATGAAGATCTAAAAGTTATTGATGTGTACCGCATTAAATCTTTGTTTTGCAATATGAATCTTGATGAAACTGAATATGATCTTCCTTTACCTCGAAGGCGTTCTAAGAATTCGGAGTTTCTAGATCTTGATTGTCGGTGTACTAAAGTAGGGGTACCTTAGTATCCCGAACTTGTGCACGGGCAGTCGCAGCGTCCCACGGCAAGGCTTGCCGGGCGCCCGCCAAGGTCCTCCGTCGTTCCTTTGGAGACATTCAAGAACAAAGTGATTCAAGCCAAGAAGACAAGGCCCCGGCAAGAGGAGCTTGCCGGGAAGGGCAAGGCCCCGGCAAGAGGAGCTTGCCGGGAAGGCCAACCAAGGCATTTTAAGGAACTTGCCGCGACGCGCCGCGCGTCCCGGCAAGACCCGACGAGCGACAAGCTTCCGGGCACGACAAGACAACGACCGCGACAAGGCGCTTGCCGCGGCAGGCCGCCACTCTACGCCCACGCTCCAGCACATCCGTTGACGTGTCGCCACAGGACCGTTCCAGGCGCACGTGGCGAGAGGCTGTGCAGCCAAGCGGTGCGAGGTGGCAAGCGGAGATGACAAGATTGCCGTCGTGGCATGCGGTGGCTCCCTAACGGTCGCTTTTCTGCACTGTTTGGGCGACGCGGACGGGCATTAAATGCTCTTGTCCCCTGCCGTCAGAGTTAGGTAGGATGCACTGTAGAAGCAGTTGTGCCAACCACACCTTTTACATTTTTGCCCTCGCCTGCGTTGCCACCTGTCGGTGACCCCTTTAGCATATAAAAGGAGGCCCATGCGCAACGTAGGGGGGGGGTTCGACTCATTCGAAACTAGAACACCCCCACGCTCTCAAGCAAGAACGCAATACAACCACAAAGCAGCAGTAGGAGTATTATCTCTACGGAGAGCTCCAAAGCTGGGTAAAATCGCTCGCGTGCTTCGCCTCAATCCGCTCTGCGTGCAATCTCCGCTCCCTGCCGGACCGAAAGGGGCCCTGCCCCATAGGTGTTCGTTTCCCACGACATCTTTGGCGCGCCAGGTAGGGGGCGTCGAGGTTGTGTGAACCCGATCCGGCGTTCACGCGAGCTAGATCTTCATCTTCTTCATCATCTTCATCGACATGCCACCGAAGAAGAAGGCTTCGGAGGTGGTTGCTCCGTCCACGTCAATCCCACCGCCACCGGAGCAAACGGGTGGTGGGGTAGACGCCGGCGGAGGAACGGGCACCGACGAGGGAGCTCACGCTGCCGCCAGGTCCAAGGACAAGGCCGCGCAAACCTCGGCGTCCGTACATGCACCGCGCCCATCTCAGGAGGCGCGAGATCGACAGCGTCATGGTACTCGCGGTACCATAGGCTCGTTGGACCAAAATCGAGCTGGCGGATCCCGAGATGCTCAAGACCAGCATGCACGCCAACCTGCTGGCACGAGCAAGACACGGTCGCCTGGACGGGATCCTGCTCCTTCTAACATAGTTAGAAGTCCGAGCATATCCCGCTCCTCGCACCGTTCGCCACCGCCACTGAAGACCCCAGAAGAAGCGTTGGCTGGAGCCCAACTGCTCCTGGATTACCCTCCAACGGCGGACAAGATCGACGATTGGAGGGCCACCATTCAGAGCCTCATTGGCTTCGCCAACGGGGACACTCCACGGCAGCCAAATGCGTCGCAGCCGCGGCAAGATTGCCGGACGCGAGCCGATGGCGACAAGACCGGCGGGGGTGCAACCACCGTGCACTCCCCGCCCCGAAGGCCTAGATCGCCGACTCGCAGGGTCAACCTCGACACTGACTCCACAGCGTCATCAGACCCACGAGCTCGTCGCGATCAGCGCCAGGTTCTTCAAGAACGACAACAAGAAGACGCTCGTGCTCGCATCGAGCGTCGAAGAGAAGCGCGGCGTCAGTCAGACCAGCGCGCTGGGCCCACTGTTGATTTGCATGCGCCCAGGGAACCAGCGACTTGCGTCTGAGGTAGGTTGCCTTGCGTTCACTCGTGAGCTGCGGCAAGTCCAGTGGCCCAGCACAAAGAACTTCAAGCCAGACGTACCAGAGAAGTATGACGGCAGGTTGCATCCGTCGGAGTTCCTGAGCATCTACACCATCGCGGTGCAAGCTGCCGGGGGGCGCGACGACAAGATCCTTGCCAACTACTTCCCACTGGTGCTCAAGCCCAATGTCAGATCCTGGCTCATGCACTTGCCGGACAACTCCATTTCCTCATGGGCGGATCTGTGCCATCAGTTTGTCGGCGCCTTTACGGGTGGCCACAAGCCTCATGGCCAGGAAAGCGATCTACATCTGCTCGCCCAGAAGGAAGGAGAGCCCCTGCGCAAGTACATTCAAAGGTTCAGCCAAGTGCAGCGCAACATCCAAGATGTCCACCCTGCCGCGGTCATCAGCGCGTTCCATCAGAACGTGCGTAACCACAGGATGCAGGAGGAGATGGCGATGTGCAAGATTAGAGACGTCAGTGAGCTATATGCCCTGGCCGACAAGTGTGCACGTGCTGAGGAAGGGAGGAAACTCCCTGGAGAGAACACAGGAGCAGGAGGATCTGACAGTGATGATGCTGCCCCGGCAAAGAAAAACCGGCGGCGGAACAACAAGAGAAGAAAAGGGAAAGATGTGCTAGCTGTCGAGCAGTCCGGCAACGGAGGTGTCGCCAAGGAAGCCGAACCTGTGGCAGCCGCCGACAAACAGGGCGGCTCCGACAAGCAATATTGCAAAATCCACCGCACCAAGGGCCATGATCTCCAAAGTTGCAAGAAGGTTGAACAGCTTGTCGAGCAGCAGAAAGCTGAGTACGAGCGACGCGACAAGGAGAAGGCCCAGGAAGGTAATGGAGGATCTGGCAAGAAGCGTCCCGGCAGGGGAGGACGCCGCGGCAAGGCCAAGCAGCGGCAAGGAGATAGACCTCCCCGCGGTCGCGACAAGGACGAAGATGAAGAGATGGATGGAGATGAGGCCGACGAGCAGGAGTTTCAGAAAGCCACAGAGGTTCTGTGCGTTGACGGCGGTGCCTCTCTGCATACTTCGCACCGCCAGCTCAAACAGTGGGTGCGGAAAGTTAATGCAGCAGAACCACCAGTTGAATCACGCAGGCCTCTAAAGTGGTCCGGCAAGCCTATCGTCTTTGATATTGAGGACCATCTTGATAGCGTAACTGCGGTCGGATGCTTGCCGATGTTGGTCTCACCAACCATCCGCAACCTCAAGGTCACTAAGATGCTAGTTGACGGCGGGGCCGGCCTGAACCTGATCTCCTCCGCGGTACTCCAGAAGCTTCAGATCCCTGACAGCGAGCTCGAAGAGACCGGCACATTCCAAGGAATCAACCTGGGAAGGAGCAAGCCGAAGGGGAAGATCACATTGCCGGTGACATTTGGCAGCGAATTGAATTTCAGGACTGAGAGGGTCACTTTTGACGTTGCTGATTTCCCATTGCCTTATAATGGGATACTTGGCCGTCCAGCGCTCGCCAAGTTCATGGCAGCCTCTCACTATGCCTACAACGTGCTCAAGATGCCAGGCCCGATAAGTGTCATCTCTGTCCCTGGCGACAAGAAATATGCCCTTATCTGCACCGACAAGATCTACCGGGAAGCATCAGCCGCAGCAGATCGCAAGACACTTGCCGCTGAAGCTCCTGAGGGGAAGAAGAAGACCAAGTCCGGCAAGAGCTCTGATGCCCACTCCGGCAAGCGCACCTCTTCGGATTGCTGCGCTACCGTCGAGGACGCACCATCGAGCTCCACCGGCAAGTGTAAGAAGACAAAGACAGCTTCACCAGAGACCAAGAAAGTGGCCGCCAAGGAGGACGGCACTGGTGGTACCTTCACCATCAGTGCCACGCTTGACCCTAAATAGGAAAGCGCCGTTGCTTCTCTCGGGCGAATGTCGACGTGTTTGCATGGCAACCGTCTGACATCCCCGGTGTTCCCAGGAAAGTAATTGAGCACCACCTTGCCGTCTGTCCTCACGCGCGGCCCGTCAAGCAGAAAGTCAGGAAGCAAGTAGTGGAGCACCAAGAATTCATTGCAGAAGAGATCAAGAAGTTGGAAGCAGCAAGCCTTGTCAGAGGAGTGCTCCATCCTACGTGGTTGGCTAATCCTGTAGTCGTGCGCAAGGCGAACGGGAAATGGAGGCTTTGTATTGACTTTATTGATGTTAATAAAGCTTGTCCCAAAGACCCATTTCCCTTGCCACGCATTGACCAGATTGTTGACCCCACGGCCGGATGTGATCTGCTTTCATTTCTTGAAGCATATTCAGGATACCATCAGATCTTCATGGCAGAAGAGGATGAGGAGAAGACCGCATTCATCAACCCATGTGGCACGTACTGTTACGTACGGATGCCCTTCGGTTTGAAGAATGCTGGTTCAACATTTGCAAGAGTAGTCAGTCATGCTTTTGAGCCACGGTTACACAGAAATGTGGAAGCCTACATGGATGACATAGTGGTCAAGAGCAAGGACAGGGCAACTCTGATTCAGGATTTGGATGAAACTTTCATGAATCTGCGCAAGATCAACCTCAAGCTTAACCCCGAGAAGTGCGTGTTTGGAGTCCCCTCCGGCAAGCTTCTCGGGTTCTTCGTGTCTCAAAGGGGAATTGAAGCCAATCCCGACAAGATCTAGGCCATTGAGCAGATTGAAGCACCAAAGCGCGTCAAGGATGTACGAAGGCTTGCCGGCTGCGTGGCTGCTCTCAGCAGGTTTATCTCTAAGTCTGCTGAGCGCGCCCTGCCATTTTTCAAAAATTGAAAAAGGCAGGACCAATGAAATGGACTCCGGAAGCGGAGGCTGCGCTGCGGGACTTGAAGAGATACCTGTCCTCCACTGCAATACTTGTCACACCTAGGCCACAAGAGTAGTTGTTGTTGTATCTAGCGGCAACCAATCAAGTGGTTAGTGCTGCGTTAGTAGCGGAGAGGGACGCAGACGATGGGCCGGCAGCCACAACAAGTGCGTCCAGCGACAAGCAGGGGGCCTCCCCGACAAGTTCTGGTCCCGACAAGGATGGATCTGCGCAGACACAAGAGGTGCAGAAGAAAATGGTGCACGCCCAGTTTACTTTGTCAGTTCCCTTCTACAGGGGGCTAGGTCAAGGTACTCTGGTGTGCAGAAATTACTTTTCGGCCTTCTCATGGCCTCGAGAAAGCTGCGCCATTACTTCCAAGAACATGAGATCACAGTTGTCACTCGCTTTCCACTAAAGAGGATACTGCAGAATCCAGAAGCAACAGGCAGGATTGTTGAGTGGGCACTGGAATTGTCAAGCTTTGGCCTCAAGTTTGAGAGTACCTCAACTATCCAGAGCCAAGCATTGGCAGAATTCATAGCAGAATGGACGCCAACACCAGATGAAGAAATTCCAGAAACGAGCATCCCCGTCAAGGACGCAAACAAAGAATGGATCATGCACTTTGATGGTGCCTTCTCGCAGCAAGGCGCCGGTGCGGGCGTGCTGCTTGTCGCACCCACCAGAGAGCATCTCATGTACGTAGTCCAGATGCACTTTCCCAAGGAGCAAGCAACAAACAATACTGCAGAGTATGAAGGTTTGCTTGCCGGACTCAGGATCGTGGCAGATCTTGGGATTAAGAAACTCATTGTCAGGGGTGACTCGCAGCTTGTCGTCCGCTAAGTAAACAAAGACTATCAGAGTCCATTGATGGAAGCTTACATTGATGAAGTGAGAAAGTTGGAAGAGCACTTTGATGGCCTACAGATGGAACATGTTCCGAGAGCTCAGAACGACATTGCAGATGGCCTGTCAAAGTGCGCCGCACTTAAGTTACCTGTGGAACCAGGGATCTTTGTGCTCAAGCTGACTCAACCATCTGTAACACCATCAACTGGACAGAGCAAGAAGAGGAAGTTGATTTCCGGTGACTACTTTCCGGCAGAGCTCCCCGAAGCCGCCGCCAAGAAGGTCCCCAAGATCAACACCAAGAGTGCTGAGGAGCAGTCTGCTCCGATAAGCCCTAGGGTTTGTTCCATTGAAGCAGATGCTCCCGACAAGTTTTGCTCCGGCAAGCTTGCCGGGGAACATCAAGCTCCGGCTGAGCCGCAGGTTCTTGCCGTAGAAGCGGATGCTCCCGCAGCAGCATATGTGCCTTTAGTCCTTGTTGTCGAGCCGCAAGCTCCAGCATGGGCACGGCAGATTGTCCGTTTCCTTCAGACAGGAGAACTTCCCGAAGAGCAAGAAGAAGGGGAGAGAGTAGCCCGGAAATCAAGTATGTACCAGTTTCGTCGACACACTGCATGTAAGAAGATTCAATGGTGTGAAATTGAAGTGTATTCCCCGGGAAGATGGACAGAAGCTGTTGGCGGAGATACATGGAGGCATATGTGGTCACCACATTGGTGCGAGAGCACTTACCGGCAAAGCTTTCCGGCAAGGTTTCTTTAGGCCGACAGCCCTCCAGGATGCAACTGCACAAGTAACCAAGTGTGAAGCATGCCAGTTCCATTCCAAGAAAATACACCAGCCAGCTCAAGCTCTCCAGACGATCCCTTTATCCTGGCCATTTTCGGTCTGGGGGCTCGACATCCTCGGCCCCTTTCCCGAAGCTGTCGGGGCTTTGAGTACTTGTACGTTGTAATCAACAAGTTCACAAAGTGGCCGGAAGTGGAAGCGATGAGGAAGGTGACAAGACAATCAGCGATCAAGTTCTTGGTCGATTGTTTGCCGTTTGAGTCCCTAACAGGATCATCACCGACAATGGCACACAATTCACGAGCCGCACCTTCATGCAGTACGTCCAAGATCTTGGCGCCAAGGTCTGCTTCGCTACTGTTGCTCACCCGAGAAGCAACAGTCAAGCGGAGAGGGCTAACGCTGAAGTGCTGCGTGGGCTCAAGACCAAGACTTTCGACAGGCTGCACAAGTGCGAAAAGAACTAGATTGAGGAGCTGCCGGTGGTTCTTTGGTCGATCAGGACGACGCCAAATCGAGCCACTGGCCAGACACCTTTCGCTCTAGTCTATGGAGCAGAGGCAGTTCTCCCGACGGAACTCGTATACGGATCTCCTCGAGTGCTCGCTTATGATGAGCTTGAGCAAGAGCAGCTGCGACAAGATGGTGCGCTGCTCCTGGAGGAAGATCGTCTTTAGGCTACTGTACGAGCTGCTCGATACCAGCAAGCTTTGTGCCGCTACCATAGCCGCAAAGTTAATGCCAGAAGTCTTGAGGAAGGCGACCTTGCTCTTCGGCGTGTTCAATCCGCCAAGAATTCCAACAAGTTGACGCCGAAGTGGGAAGGCCCTTATCGGGTGAAGCGAGTCACTAGGCCTGGCGCTGTCCGCCTTGAGACCGAAGATGGCTTTCCGGTGAGCAACTTCTGGAACATTGAGCGTCTTCGTAAGTTTTACCCATAAGGCGCGGTTGCTGGAACCTGTTCCGGCAACCACCTTTTGTACAAGCCTTGCCGCTGTTGCATGTAACCCTTTGTACAAAGCGGGGCGCAGATCCCGTGCATAAATAAAGATCATATGCTCCGCACATCTCGTCAAATTTCATGCTTTCTATTTTTTGCATGTGTTCTCTAACACTTTGTGCAGTACCTACCCCCGGTAAGCAATAACGAGCCTTAAGGCTCCATATCTTTATTTTCTCTTCTTTCTTTTTCTCAAAAGGAAGGTTCCCTCACCCACAAGTTTGCCGGGGGGAAGGAGAAGATAATGGTGTGGACCAGGTGTCGTTCAAGAAAGTATCGCCCTGCCGGGACGCAAACGACAAAAAAGCTAATTTGCCAAAGTTTGAGCACAATCGGTTTTCAAATTTTTTAAGCTATCTTCCTTGAACGACCGTGCTTTGTATGGAAAACCTGTGCGCGGAGGAACCAACTCGAAGCTAGTTGCGCCCTTACTTTGTTTCGAGTCAGTTCAACAACTTAAGTGTGCTGCGACTAGTTGCGACAAGGTTTCTTGCCGGAAGCAGCACCGCCAGCAGGCTGCTGATGTTCCGACTCGGCGCTTCGCAGAGAAGGGTGATCATACGCAAGTTCCCTAAAAGCGTAGGGTAAAAAAACATACAAAGGAAGGAATCAAGTAAAGGGGATAACATAGCAAATACTGCCCAAGATAAAGTTATATTACAAAGATAACTTGCCGCGCTTTAATAGATTGTTTCCGTAACATGTCTAGCAGCGGCAAGGAAAGGAAGAAACGGGCGGTCTAATCTACGCGGCCGCCATCAACCCTCCTGACTTCATTCACCTTGTCCACAATGGGCGCGACAAGGGCTTTGAGCTCTTCAAGATCAACACCCGCCGGCAGCTTCTTGAGGACGTTGGTGAGGTTGAGGCCTGGGTTGCGGAAGGCCACCTTCACCAACACCTTCTCCAGAACTCTGGCGCAGATCGTGCGTGACTCGTCGGCCAGCTGCTTTGGGATCCTTTCCCGGAGTTGCTGGAGGGCCGTCGCCACGCCCTTGAAGAACAGAGTGAGCTTGGCGCTGGGCTGGAGGTTCTCGGAGGAGTACCAAGCCCTCCATTTCCGATTCGCCCGGCCTCCTCGTCGATGACCGCGGCAATGTTCACGAGGCCCTCCGTCCAGAGCTCCACATTGTCCCTGAAGGTGTTCTGGGTTTCGGCGGCCCTCGTCAGCATCGCCTCGTTGGCCTTGATCTCCTCCTTCAAGGCCTCCTCCCGCTTCTTGGCGCCGTCCAGCGTCTCAGTCAGCGTATCCAGCTTCAACTCGAGATCGGCATTGGAGTCCTTGGCGGCGCTCAGCTCTTTGCCCCTCTCGAGGAGACGACCCTGCAGCTCGCCGTGGGCGAGGGCTGTCACACCCTAGCTAGTTCATGCATTAGAGTGTTGCATCATGTCCATTTTTTTCAACAGAAACCTGAAATGGGATTGCCAGAACCCCCAGCCCCCTCTGAAACAAACTAGGGTTTACTAAAAATATTTTCGTTGAACCTGAAATGCCCTTCTAAAATGTCCATCATTTTTGTCTTGGTTCAGAAGCTCTGCCAAAAGTGATGCACAATTTCCTAGGTCATCCTAAGGTCTTTGAATTAAATCATAACTATTTGAATTTGGGCATTTAAAATTTATAAAATATTTCAAATGTCCAAATATTCCCAAACTAAAATATTTCATGTTGGTAATATTCTAACAATGAACCAGGAGCAGTTTGGTGAATTTTAGAACCTTTCTGGTATTTTAAATAACTCAACAAAGTTGCAGAAAAATAGAAAAAGAAAAAAAAACAGAAAGCAAACTTACCTGGCGCCTCGGCCCACTAGCCAGCCCACCTGGCCGGCCCAGCCCAGCACCGCGCCAGCGAGCTGCTTGCCGACCAGGCAGGCAGGCAGGTGCTCGACGGCGAGCACCGCATGGGTGCCACGCACCTGCTCGCCGTCTCGCCGTTTCCCTCGCCTTGCCACGTCGGGGATCGATCCCCTCGCTCTCCGCACCCCCCAGACGCCCCGTTCCTCTCCAGTTCGTCTCCCTCGCTCCCCCACGCCATGGCCGACGCCACCGTCGCAAGACCACCACCGTAGCCGCGCTCTCCGTCGACCCCACGCCCGCGCCACCGTGTCAGAGCTCCGCCGTCGTCGACTCTTCGAGCTAGCCGAGCCCCGCTTCGCCGTGTCTCAAGACGCCGCACCAGCCTCGCCGAGTCCGCCGCCGGAGATCCCTTCAACGCCGTCGCCGCCTCAGCTCGTCCCCGACCACGCCGGTGGTTTCTACGTGAGCTCTGTGAGCTCAGCTACCTTCCCTCTCTCTCTCGCTCCGTGCACCACAGCGAAGCGACGAGATCGCCGACGACGCACCGCCGGACCTCGCCGCCGACGTGCTCCCGGCCATCCTCCGGCTTTCTCACCGTGTCCAACGCGTTCACCACGTTGCGATGGAGCTAACCACGCACTTCCCGCACTTCACCGCACACCCCAGCACGAGTTCGACTCCACCCGAGCTCCGGTGGCCGCCAGAGTCGCCGCCGGCGCCAACTCCGGCCACCCCGAGCCCAACCACCACCACCAATAGACGCGGCTCACCCTCAGCAACCCGTAGATGCCTTCCGCCGCCCGTTTGGTCGCCGGAAGGCAAAACCACTTCGCCGCGCGTCGGCTCGCCGGCTAAACGCCGTGGGTTTGACCGGTTTTGACCACGGTGGGCCCAGTTGAACCCCGGGTCTATGACATGTGGGCCCGGCCACGCTAATTAACCTAGTTTAGTTTTAATCAAATTCTAACTAAACTAACCCCATCGACATCACGGGACCCACTGGTCAGTTTGACCTGACCAGCCCGTTGACCACCGACGTCATCATGACACAAGGTCTTGTGTGAGATTTAAATTCTTGGAATTATTTTTACACAGGAAATTCCAGAAATTGTTTCAAACTTCAAAAATTCATATAAAATCAACCATAGCTCCAAATGAGACAAATTATATATGAAAAATGATCAGAAAAATCCAATCTTTCCATCTGTACAGGTTTCATGCATGTTTACAGAAGCTAACTTGCTGTTTATGGCAGAACAAGTTTAAGCACTTTAAATGATCTTATGAGAGTTTGGAAATTGCATCTTTGGTTCAAAATGCTTCAAACTCATCTGATCTTAGTTGCATTAGCCCAACACACTCATTTTGCCATGTCTCATTGCATGCATCATATTGTTGCATCTTGTTTGGTAATGCTGTGTATCGGTGTTCTCTGCGGCAGGTTCTGCCCCTGAGGAGTACCGTGATAACCCCGACGAAGAGCAATACCCGTGCAACGACCTGTCAGGCAAGCAACCAACCATTTGATCATATCGATAAAATCCCATGTTCTTGCTCCTGCTCTCGTTACCGCATTAAGACAATGCGATTCAAACTGCTGTGTGTCTGCGGTAGTTGAACCCATTTCCTCTGCATGACTGTCATTGCCACAAGAACTAGATGAAACCCACTAGCATGTGTAGGAGTTGATTGAGCCATATGAATGTGTTGTTCCTACCTTGCTATGCCTGCTATGCTTAGAGTCGTGTCAGGTCTGGTTCATCTGGGTGATGGCTAGAGTGAAATGATCGAGTCGATGCGAGAGTAAGGTGTTGAACACGATTTGGTAAAGGTATCGATGAAAGGCCATGTAGGAGTACATGGTGGGTTGTTTCATTGAGGCCGCCCTAAGCATCGAGATCTGTATGTGTGATTTAAGATTCAGCTACTACCATGCATTGGGCCGAAACCAATGGACCCTCTCAACTTCTTATTCACCCTAGTCTTGGTCCAGAGTTGCAAGTAGTTTCGTGTTTGTAGCCTCATCGAGGCCGTGGACAGCGCTGACCGTAGGGGTGGGCTGTGATGCGGTAGGTACGTGGTCGGGTGTACCGGATGCCCGCTTGGTATCTCGGGAACCCTGTTCACATCGCTTGGGGCTGTGAGCGAGACTTCGCCGAACTCCTCATAGATGGAACCCAAATAGGCGATAAACCTGGACTAGAGACTTAGGTGTCTAGGTAGGTCGTGGCCGACACCCACGTTGGGCTTCCGCTGAAGGTTGCCGAGTACATGTCGTGTAAACGGCGATAAGTGGTGAGCGTGTATGAAGAAGTACACCCCTGCAGGGTTAACATCATCTATTCGAATAGCCGCGTCCGCGGTAAAGGACTACTTGGTTGCCTATACAGTTCATAGACAAGTAAATGGATACTACTAAAAGCCTCAAGATAAGTGTGAGTGCCGAGGATGGCTCCTCCGTAGGAAGACGGGGTTGGATCCTCGGTGGCGTATTGAAGTGATGAGTAGTGGACTCGAGTGCGCAAAACTAATTCAAGTGGTGTCTCGTAGGATAGCTTAGCCATGAGTCAAAGCTGGCTTGCTGCAATAACTCCACCAACCCTTCTTGATAATGTGCATGTATGTAGGATCTGATGTAAGTCTTGCTGAGTACCTTTGTACTCATGTTGCTTAAATTTACATTTTTCAGAAGATGCCACAAACCCTTCCGGCGGGTTCTTCGTGAGCGTTGACATCGATGAGTAGACTAAGGCCCTGTGGTGATCCTGAGCAAGTGAAGGACCTTGTAGTATAGCTAGGCTTACCCAAGCCTCTTTTATTTTACTAGTTATGCGTACTCGGACAAAACACTTCGCTGTTGGCTTGTATGCTTGTATGACTTGTATGTGGGTCGTGTGACCCGCACTTGTGTGTATGATATGAATGGCTCTCTCGAGCCTTTAAATAAAGTACTTGTGTCGAGAGTCATGTTGTGATGCCTTGTTGTATTTGCACATATCGAGCATATTGTGTGTATGATTGAAATGCTTGGTATGTGTGGGATCCGACTATCTAGTTGTTTATCTTTAGTAGCCTCTCTTACCGGAAATGTCTCCTAGTGTCTCCACCGAGCCTTGGTAGCTTGCTACTGCTCCGGAACACTTAGGCTGGCGGCATGTGTCCTTCTTCGTTCTCGTGTCGTCCTTCGGGAAATGTCACGCATTGAGTACCGGAGTCTGTTAGCCCGCCACTGCCCGGTTTATCGAGTCTGCTAGCCAGTGCTACAGCCCGGACTTACTTGTGATGACCGACACGTTCGATCTTTGGGTCATGGATGCCTGTCCTCGTAAGTTTGTGCCACTTTGG
This sequence comes from Aegilops speltoides, assembly GCA_021437245.1. NCBI lineage: Eukaryota > Viridiplantae > Streptophyta > Magnoliopsida > Poales > Poaceae > Aegilops > Aegilops speltoides. The sequence continues at coordinate 407,607,417 of CM038144.1, read as the reverse complement.
GTTTACGACTAGTCATGTCAGCCGGGCTCCTTTTCATATGGATGCTAGCGACACTATCATATACGTGTGCCAAAAGGCGCCAAACGGTCCCGGGCTAAGGTAAAGGCGACACCGTTGGGTTACCGTGCGTGAGGCCGCAAAGTGATGTGATGTGTTACTGAGCTAGATCGATGTGACATTGAGTCGGGTCCCGACAGCGTTGGCATCGAGCTGGACTGCTCAGAGGTTCTCCAAGCCAAACTGGTCGATGTTGAGTCTAGAAATGCTCTAGTTATATGTAGGGGAATTGATTGTGGGATGGTACGTAAGGCTCTTTTTACTCCTTTACCTCATGGCATTCTGATCTGAGTCAGTCCATTCTTCCACCGGGGGTTTAGGATTAGGATCTTCTTTCTATCAGGTTCACGTGTTACTAATCAGTAGTACCTTGTAGGTTTGATGGTTACTAGCCTGGTTCAGTTTTACTATCCTGTTATGTTATTAAATTGGACCCAGAACTTTGATATGATATTGTTGAGTGGTTATGCAATTCCTTGTGAAATGTCTCAAACCCTTTTGAGCATTTACAGTCGTTATGCTGTCCAAATTCTGCCAGAATTTCTAATGTTTTTGCATTGTGGTTATGCTTCCAGATGGCCACTCGTGACCAAAATCAAGTGGTTCGTCTGACCAGATGCATTGGTGTGACCGGTCATACAGCCATGCTAGTTCGGGTTATGATCGAAGCGGGATACCGTTGGTACCCCGAATACACAGTTGAAGAACAGTATCGAGACTTTAATCAAAGTCAGTATCTTTGCACTGTCAGGGTGTTTCCCTCTTATCCTGGTTCCACCGAGGCCCTTCACAGCTCCTATGGGCTTGGTGTTACTATTGATATGGCGGTGCAAGATGCTGCATATTCTATGATGACCATTATACGAGCCAGGACTGGGCTGCTCCGCAACACCGACTTCCGGTATATGCCGAGTTCACTTCCTGGAGCGTTTGGTTATCTTCGAGCTATCTATGCTGACTCCAGTCAGGAGGACTCCCTAACTCGCACTACCGCCGAGCTGCTCGAGGACAAGGACCGAGAGAGTCGGGCCTTGAGGATGGAGCTCTTCAACGCCCGTGCTGATCACTGGGCCACCTTGACTCGTTTTGCACCAGCTGTTCAAGCTGGATATATGGATATGAGAGATTTGTATCCTGTCAGGGCTGCTCTGCCGGACATGATGGACTGGCGTGATGTGGGGGGCATCACCCCACCTCGTGGTCCTCGCTTGCCACCGTTCGTAGGTCCAAGACCTCACCCATGCCCTTACGGTCCACAGGCTCCCCAGGACCGTCTGTTCCCGGACGATCACGTTGAACTCCCAGGTTACGGAGGAGACTTCTATGAGAACTACTACGGAGACGTCTGAGTTAGTAGTAGTCTCGCTAGTATTGTAACAGTTGTATCTCCACCGTCCTGCGTGACTCGTGGAATATGACTTAGTGTGTACTAATTCCGGAGGTGTAAGAAAAATAATGTATAGGAGCTTGGTATGCCTCCGATGAGATGTAATCTTCCTTTCACCGTAGTAGTACTCTGTTTGGTCTTGTACTAAACCTTGTATGGTGTGTATGACGATGGAATAAAGAAGCAGTTTCTGTATCTGCCATGTCATACGGATGATCATCTTGCATTCCGAGTTATCCATTACATTCTACACTTCTATGCCAGAATCTTGCCATCCTGGACTAAATCCTTGTCTTGTTTTCCTAGGATGGTTAACACCCGCAACAACCCTGCTCCGCCAGAGCAGGTCAAGGCGATGGCGTTGGAGAAGCAAACCTGCCTCACCCTCCTTCTCGGCGGGTTATGCTAGAGGCGAGAGAAACAAACGGAGACCAACCGCTTGTCGGAGCGTATCGAATGTAACACAACCCATCATCGAGAAATAACTTGGTGTCGCTCGGTGACTTCATCAAGTTACACCCACCTACCTTCCACCACTCCGTCGAGCCTCTCGACGCTGATGATCGGCCGCAAAGATTACTCACAAACTGCGTTACGCCTTTGGTAGCCGAGGTGACAAGGTCACCTTTGCTGCATATCATCTTGAAGGCCCCTTGATCTCTGGTGGGAGAACTATATAGCTATCGCTTGATTGGCCATGTCACTACATGGGCAGAATTCAGCGAGGCTTTCGTGAACATCACATTCGGAGGGTCTCATGGATCGTAAACGTGAGGAGTTCTGCAGATTTCACCCAAGGCCGTCTCTCCGTGGACGCCTCTGAGAGAGTTCGGTAATCTCGCACGCTATGCAATCAAGAGGTCTCCATCGACGCCAAAAACAGGCAAGGTTCCGCAAGGACTTAGCCCTCAACTTCGCCGAGATCTCCGCTCGCATGAGTGCACCTCTTTCGAAGCTTGTTAACAAAGCCATCGGCGCTGAAACTGGTCGACCGATTTGAGGCAACACGCAAGCATGGCCGTGATATGGGTTCCTCATCCGTCTTTGGACCACGAAGCGCCGTGTGTGGGTGCCTAATACGCCTCGCCACCCAGATTCACACCGAGGCCATCCTTTCAGCGCCCGCCCGATTCAAAGAAGATGCACCAGCTAAGCCCTATGGTGGGCCAACCAACAACGCCCTCTCACGCGCCAGCCCGTGGCGTGCTTCAAGTGTGGGGAATCAGGCCACTACATGCGTGATTGTCCCAGACCAACCCCAACCAGCTCGCAAAAGCTGTTGGCCGTGGCAAGCTAGCAGAAAGGTTTTCTATGCCAAGCCGCCACCACCGCACGTGGCCATGTTAATTGTGTCTCGGTGAAGAGGCCCAAGAGGATCCCAACGCCGTGCTCGACGCTTCTTGTTAATTGCCACCCGGCATCCGTTCTTTTTGATCTTCGAGCATCTCATTCATTCATATCCGAAAACTATGCTCGTTTGCATAACACCGCATTCTGTGACATGCCTTCCACCATGGAAATTTCTACTCCGGGTTCTAGATGGCAAACCTCTAGAGTAAGCCATGGAAATGAAATTCAGGTCGACAGACTTGTCTTCCTTGCATCGTTGATAGCTCTCAAATCTTCGGATATAAATATCATCTTGGGTATGGACTGGATGTCAGCCCATCATGCCAAGATTGATTGTTTCTCTAGGACTGCTCAACTTACGCACCCCTCGGGAAGGATAGTCAATGTCTTGACCCAAATATCCAAGCGCCAACTATACTCTCTTAATGCCAGTCCATTGCCAGACCTCGAAGACGTTCCGGTAGTCCGTGACTTTCCGGATGTCTTTCCAGAAGAATTGCCAGGTGTTCCACCTGACAGAGATGTTGAGTTCGTGATAGACCTCATTCCAGGAATTGTTCCAATTTCTAGAAGACCCTATAAGATGGCACCCCTAGAACTAGCCGAACTTAAGAAACAACTCGATGAGGCCTTGCAAAAGGGTTTCATCCGTCCTAGTTCATCTCCTTGGGCTTGCCCCGTCCTCTTCGTCAAGAAGAAGGATGGTACAGACCGGATGGTTGTAGATTATCGACCCGTCAACTTGGTCACAATTAAGAACAAGTATCCGCTCCCGGGATCAACGATCCGTATGATCAGCTCGCAGATCCTCGGTCTTTCTAAGATGGATTTGAGGTTAGGCTACCATCAAATCAAAATCCAAACGGGGACATTCCCAAAACGGCCTTTGTTACTCGTTACGGCCAATACGAGTACACCGTCATGTCTTTTGGTCTAACCAACGCCCCAGCCACTTTCTCCCGGTTAATGAACTCAATCTTCATGGAGTATCTGGATAAATTTGTCGTGGTCTACCTTGATGATATACTCATCTACTCCAAGAACGAGGAAGAACATGCCGAACATCTAAGGCTAGTGTTGATGAAACTTCGAGAGCATCGCCTTTATGCCAAGTTTTCTAAATGCGAATTTTGGCTGCCAGAAGTGACCTATCTAGGACATGTAATTTCTGGTAAAGGTATTGCTGTCAACCCCGAGCGAGTTCAAGCCGTCCTTAATTGGACTCCACCTGAATCGGTCAAGCAAGTTCGGAGTTTCCTTGGCTTAGCGAGCTATTGTCGCCGCTTTGTCGAGAACTTCTCCAAAGTTGCTAAACCTCTAACTGAACTCCTCAAGAAGGATAAAAAGTTCGAGTGGACCCCACAATGTGAGCACAGTTTCCAGGAACTGAAAAGACGTTTAACTTCTGCTCCCGTGTTGGTGCCACCAGATTTCTCTAAGGACTTTGTTATCTATTGCGACGCCTCGCGACAAGGTCTAGGCTGTATTCTCATGCAAGATCGTCACGTAATTGCTTATGGTTCACGGCAATTACACCCACATGAGGAAAACTACCCTACTCATGATCTAGAGCTTGCAGCTGTAGTATATGCACTCAAAACCTGGCGACATTACCTTCTTGGTAATCGTTGCGAAATCTACACCGATCACCAAAGTCTGAAATATATATTCACCCAACCAGATTTGAATCTCAGGCAAAGACGTTGGGTTGAGTTGATCTCAGATTTCGATTTGGGGATAACTTATACCCCAGGAAAAGCCAACGTCATGGCTGATGCACTAAGTCGTAAATCTTATTGCAACAACTTCATGTTGCAACAAAGTCAACCACTTCTCCACGAGGAATTTCGGAAGCTTAACCTTCACATTGTTCCTCGAGGGTTCCTTTCCACCTTGGTGGCGAAACCTTCCCTTACGGATCAGATCATCAAAGCCCAAAAGGTAGATCCGGGAATCTCCCGCATCAAAAGAAACATCAAGAAAGGAGTTGCGGATTGTTTCTCCATTGATGATCAAGGAGTCGTATACTTCGGAACCCGCCTAGTGGTTCCTAAGGTACGAAACCTGCGGCGTTTGATCCTTAAGGAAGCTCATGAATCTTCTCTCACCATTCATCCCGGTGGCACTAAAATGTATCAGGACCTACGCCAGAGGTTCTGGTGGACTAGGATGAAGAGAGACATTGCTCAATTTGTTGCTAATCTGCGACGCTCGCTGTCAGGTAAAAGCAGAGCATCAACGGCTCTTGGCACCCTTCAACCCTTAGCTATTCTGAATGGAAATGGGATAAAATCAAGATGGATTTCATCACTGGTTTTCCCAGGACCAAGAGAGGGAATAATGCTATCTTTGTCGTTATCGACCGCCTCTCCAAAGTAGCCCATTTCTTACCTGTTCGCGAGAGTATAACCGCTAGTCAGCTAGCAGACCTGTACATCTCTCGAATAGTGTCTCTTCATGGAGTTCCATTGGAAATTAACTCGGATCGAGGAAGTCTCTTCACCTCTCGATTTTGGGAAAGTTTCCAAAACGCTATGGGAACCCATCTTTCCTTTAGCACTGCTTTCCACCCTCAATCAAGTGGTTAAGTAGAACGTGTCAACCAGATCCTAGAAGACATGCTTCAAGCTTCCGTTATCTCTTTCGGAATGGATTGGGAGAAATGCCTTCCATTTGCCGAATTTGCTTATAACAACAGCTATCAATCTAGCTTGGGCAAAGCACCTTTTGAAGTTCTCTATGGACGAAGGTGTCGAACACCTCTTAACTGGTCAGAAACCGGGGAAAGACAATTCTTTGGCCCGGATATGATCCAGGAAGCAGAAGAGCAAGTTCGCATCGTTCGTGAAAAGTTGAAAACAGCCCAATCTCGTCAAATGAGTCAATATGACCGAAAACATAAGGCTATGACTTACGAGGTTGACGAGAAGGCTTACCTTCGGGTTACTCCTTTGAAGGGAACCCATCGCCCGGTATCAAAGGCAAATTGGCTCCTCGCTACATTGGACCCTTTCGCATTCTTGCCAAGCGAGGAGAAGTTGCCTACCAATTGAACTACCTCCGCATCTCTCCAAAGTCCACGATGTCTTCCACGCTTCTCAACTCAGCGTTGCTTCTCGGATCCTATCCGTGGAGTGGACCACTAAACGCTTGATCTTCAAGATAATCTCACATATCGAGAATACCCGCTCAGATCTCGATCAAGCCGAGCGTACCACTCGACGGCATAATATCAAGTTTCTCAAGGTTCAATGGTCGCACCATTCCGAGAAAGAAGCTACTTGGGAAAGGGAGGATCGTCTTCGACTTGAGTACCCCGGCCTCTTTCCGGAGGAACCTAAATCTCGGGACGAGATTCTTTTGAGTGGGGGTGAGTTGTCACACCCTAGCTAGTTCATGCATTAGAGTGTTGCATCATGTCCATTTTTTTCAACAGAAACCTGAAATGGGATTGCCAGAACACCCAGCCCCCTCTGAAACAAACTAGGGTTTACTAAAAATATTTTCGATGAACCTGAAATGCCCTTCTAAAATGTCCATCATTTTTGTCTTGGTTCAGAAGCTCTGCCAAAAGTGATGCACAATTTCCTAGGTCATCCTAAGGTCTTTGAATTAAATCATAACTATTTGAATTTGGGCATTTAAAATTTATAAAATATTTCAAATGTCCAAATATTCCCAAACTAAAATGTTTCATGTTGGTAATATTCCAACAATGGACCAGGAGCAGTTTGGTGAATTTTAGAACCTTTCTGGTATTTTAAATAACTCAACAAAGTTGCAGAAAAATAGAAAAAGAAAAACAGAAAGCAAACTTACCTGGCGCCTCGGCCCACTAGCCAGCCCACCTGGCCGGCCCAGCCCAGCACCGCGCCAGCGAGCTGCTTGCCGACCAGGCAGGCAGGCAGGGTGCTCGACGGCGAGCACCGCATGGGTGCCACGCACCTGCTCGCCGTCTCGCCGTTTCCCTCGCCTTGCCACGTCGGGGATCGATCCCCCTCGCTCTCCCGCACCCCCCAGACGCCCCGTTCCTCTCCAGTTCGTCTCCCTCGCTCCCCCACGCCATGGCCGACGCCACCGTCGCCGCACCACCGTCGTAGCCGCGCTCTCCGTCGACCCCACGCGCGCCACCGTGTCTCAGAGCTCCGCCGTCGTCGACTCTTCGAGCTAGCCGAGCCCGAAGGCCGCGTTCTCAAGACGCCGCACCAGCCTCGCCCGAGTCCGCCGCCGCCAGAGATCCCCTTCAACGCCGTCGCCGCCTCAGCTCGTCCCCGACCACGCCGGTGGCCTCTACGTGAGCTCTGTGAGCTCAGCTACCTTCCCTACTCTCTCTCTCTTGCTCCCGTGCACCACAGCGAGCGCACGAGGATCGCACGCACGCACCGCCGCGGACCTCGTCGCCGACGTGCTCCCGGCCATCCTCCGGCTTTCTCACCGTGTCCAACGCGTTCACCACGTCGCGATGGAGCTAACCACGCACTTCCCGCACTTCACCGCACACCCCAGCACGAGTTCGACTCCACCCGAGCTCCGGTGGCCGCCAGAGTCGCCGCCGGCGCCAACTCCGGCCACCCCGAGCCCAACCACCACCACCAATAGACGCGGCTCACCCTCAGCAACCCGTAGATGCCTTCCGCCGCCCGTTTGGTTGCCGGAAAGGCAAAACCACTTCGCCGCTGGCGTGGCGCTCGCCAAGGCTAAACGCCGTGGGTTTGACCTGGTTTTGACCATGGGTGGGCCCAGTTGACCCCCGGTCTATGACATGTGGGCCCAGCCACGCTAATTAACCTAGTTTAGTTTTAATCAAATTCTAACTAAACTAACCCCATCGACATCATGGGACCCACTGGTCAGTTTGACCTGACCAGCCCGTTGACCACCGACGTCATCATGACACAAAGTCGACGACGAGATTTAAATTCTTGGAATTATTTTTACACGGAAATTCGTAAATTGTTTCAAACTTCAAAATTCATATAAAATCAACCATAGCTCCAAATGAGACAAATTATATATGAAAAATGATCAGAAAAATCCAATCTTTCCATCTGTAGAGGTTTCATGCATGTTTACAGAAGCTAACTTGCTGTTTATGGCAGAACAAGTTTAAGCACTTTAAATGATCTTATGAGAGTTTGGAAATTGCATCTTTGGTTCAAAATGCTTCAAACTCATCTGATCTTAGTTGCATTAGCCCAACACACTCATTTTGCCATGTCTCATTGCATGCATCATATTGTTGCATCTTGTTTGGTAATCTTGTGTATCGGTGTTCTCTGCGGTGTTTACGCTTCGAGGAGTACCGTGATAACCCCGACGAAGAGCAATACCGTGCAACGACACTGTCGAGCAAGCAACCAACCATTTGATCATATCGATAAAATCCCATGTTCTTGCTCCTGCTCTCGTTTATCGCATTAAGACAACGCGATTCAAACTGCTTGTGTGCTGCGGTAGTTGAACCCATTTCCTCTGCATGACTGTCATTGCCACAAGAACTAGATGAAACCCACTAGCATGTGTAGGAGTTGATTGAGCCATATGAATGTGTTGTTCCTACCTTGCTATGCCTGCTATGCTTAGAGTCGTGTCGTCTGGTTCATCCGGGTGATGGCTAGAGTGAAATGATCGAGTCGATGAGAGTAAGGTGTTGAACACGATTTGGTAAAGGTATCGATGAAAGGCCATGTAGGAGTACATGGTGGGTTGTTTCATTGAGGCCGCCCTAAGCTAATCGAGATCTGTATGTGTGATTTAAGATTCAGCTACTACCATGCATTGGGCCCAAACCAATGGACCCTCTCGCTTCTTATTCACCCTAGTCTTGGTCCAGAGTTGCAAGTAGTTTCTGGTGTTTGTAGCCTACTGGAGGCCGTGGACAGCGCTGACCGTAGGGGTGGGCTGTGATGCGGTAGGTACGTGGCCGGGTGTACCGGATGCCCGTTTGGTATCTCGGGAACCCTGTTCACATCGTTTGGGGCTGTGAGCGAGACTTCGGCCGGAACTCCTCATAGATGGAACCCAAATAGGCGATAAACCTGGACTAGAGACTTAGGTGTCTAGGTAGGTCGTGGCCGACACCCACGCTGGGCTTCCGCTTGAAGGTTGCCGAGTACATGTCGTGTAAACGGCGATAAGTGGTGAGAGCGTGTATGAAGAAGTACACCCTGCGCAGGTTAACATCATCTATTGAATAGCGCGTCATGTAAAGGACTACTTGGTTGCCTATACGGTTCATAGACAAGTAAATGGATACTACTAAAAGCCTCAAGATAAGTGTGAGTGCCGAGGATGGCTCCTCCGTAGGAAGACGGGTTGGATCCTCGGTGGTGTATTGAAGTGATGAGTAGTGGACTCGAAAAGCAAAACTATTTCAAGTGGTGTCTCAGAGGATAGCTTAGCCATGAGTCAAAGCTGGCTTGCTGCAATAACTCCACCAACCCTTCTTGATAATGTGCATGTATGTAGGATCGATGTAAGTCTTCTTGAGTACCTTTGTACTCATGTTGCTTAAATTTACATTTTTAGAAGATGCCACAAACCCTTCCGCGGGTTCTTCGTGAGACGTTGACATCGATGAGTAGACTAAGGCCCTGTGGTGATCCCGAGCAAGTGAAGGACCTTGTAGTATAGCTAGGCTTACCCAAGCCTCTTTTATTTTACTAGTTGTCTATACTCAGACAAAACACTTCCGCTGTTGGCTTGTATGCTTGTATGACTTGTATGTGGGTCGTGTGACCCGTACTTGTGTGTATGATATGAATGGCTCTCTGAGCCTTTAAATAAAGTACTTTTGTCGAGAGTCATGTTGTGATGCCTTGTTGTATTTGCACATATCGAGCATATTGTGTGTATGATTGAAATGCTTGGTATGTGTGGGATCTGACTATCTAGTTGTTTATCTTTAGTAGCCTCTCTTACCGGGAAATGTCTCCTAGTGTCTCCATTGAGCCTTGGTAGCTTGCTACTGCTCCGGAACACTTAGGCTGGCCGGCATGTGTCCTTCTTCGTTCCTGTGTCTGTCCCTTCGGGGAAAAGTCACGCATTGAGTACCGGAGTCCTGTTAGCCCGCTACAGCCCGGTTTACCGGAGTCCTGCTAGCCCAGTGCTACAGCCCGGGACTTACTTGCTGATGACCGACACGTTCGATGCTGGGTCATGGATGCCTGTCCCTGTAAGTTTGTGCCACTTTGGGTTTACGACTAGTCATGTCAGCCCGGGCTCCTTTTCATATGGATGCTAGCGACACTATCATATACGTGTGCCAAAAGGCGCAAACGGTCCCGGGCTAAGGTAAGACGACACCGTTGGGTTACCGTGCGTGAGGCCGCAAAGTGATGTGATGTGTTACAGGCTAGATCGATGTGACATTGAGTCGGGGTCCTGACAAGGGCGTCCTTATCGCGCTCACGTTGGAGCGCAGCAAGCTCTTCATTTCTCGCCTTCAGATCGGCCTCTAGCTGCGTCACTTTCACTTCCAGCTCCTTCTTGGCGGCCTCAGCAGCTGCGGCAGCGTCCTTTGCCTCCTTGAGAGCCCCGCCAAGCGTTTGCTCGCGTGCGGCAAGCTCCTCCTCATAGCTGTCCAGATTGACCTTCCGCTGCGTCAACTCGCCTTCCCGCACGGACAGCTCCTCGGCGGCAAGCCGCTGTTGCTCTTTGGCTTCAGCCTTCTCGAGGAGGAAGGCCTTCTGCGCCTCAACAAGTTGCGCCCTCTCCTCCGCAATGGACCGGAGGGCTTTCTGGTTGCGGCTCTGCAGCTCCTCCGCATGCTTCTCAATGTCCACTCCCGCCTGCGTGACAAGCGCTTCCCGGGACTCCAGTTTGGCTTGTCGGGCGCGGTAGAGTGATAGCAGCCTCCGCAGCAGCTGTTCCTCCTCAGCTCGCCGGTCTTTGCTGCTTATGGCGTCGACCATTGTCAACCCAGCGGAGGCAAGCACTTCTCCATCAAAACTTCTCCTTCGACCGCACCCAGTAGCTCAAAGCCCGGGGAGCTTGATGAAGATACCGTCGCCCGGCCTTCCAAGAGGGCGCCGGGCGGGCTCCTCGAGCTGGCGCCGTCGGCCAGCGGAGGGTCGGCGGTCAGCGTAGCGCCTTGCGCTCCTGCGGCCCCAGGGTCGTCAGTACGATCGCCGAACCCCTCGCCAACTCCTACGCCAGCAGCCTTGGCGGCCTCTTCGCCGGCGGGATCATCAGCATTGGCCTCTTCTTCGGTGGCGGCGGTGTCGTCAGTATTGCCGCGCGCGTTCTCCTCGCCGGTGGCCTCGGTCTCCATCGGCTCCGTGGAAGATGGATCTGGCAGATGGAAGAGAGGGAAGAGTCAAGCAAATATCCAAAAAGGCAAATCAGAAAGAAGAACCCAAGGGAAGCTTCAAGCAAGGGAGATTACCAGTACTGGGATCCACGGTCATAGGCTCCACCACCGGGGGGTCGCTGGTGCTGCCCCTTACCAGAGACTCCTCCCTCGCCGGGGACTTCTCCCTTGCCGGAGAACGATGCCTTGCCGGGGAACCCTCCCTTGGCGGCGTAGTCGAAGCAGATAGTATCTTAGGAGAGGCTTCAGGGGGCTTTTGGTGAGGCTGTTCTGCTCCTACACAAGCAAATCCACAGTCAGATGTCAACAAAGAAGAAAGAACACCCATGCGCGCCTAACAGCAGGAAGTAAAAATATACACTTACGCTGGGGGCTGCGCTGGGGGCTGCTTCGAGGAGTAGTTGCCGGGTCCGACAAGGTGGTCTCGGACGCGCCCTCTGTTGTAACAGCGGGATCGTCCTCGATGACAACCACGGGGACCTTTGCTCTCTTCACCGCTCTCTGGGCCAGAGTCCTGAAAAGGAAACAGTTCAGAGTAGAGCAGATCAGATACAAAATAAAGACAGCAAGAAATCGAAGAACTACAAACACAACAGATAAACTTACTCCTCTTCTTCCTTCTCGTCGGAGCTGAGCGCGGAGAGGTCGAAGTCCGGTACTCTTTCAGTGTGACGAGGCGGAGGAGTAGGCTCCCTTGGCCGCTTGGCGGGAGCTGCGGCAGGATCAGAAGCGGCGGCCCGAGAGGACCCTGCTCCAGTTGCCGCAGCGGTGTGAGACGCTCCCGCGGCAACAGTGCTTGTCGCGGAGGAGCGTGTCTCGCGGCGCGACGGCTGTTGACCCGTCTGCCGCCCTGCTATGTTTCCGGTCCTGCGGAGGCGCCTTCTTGGTGGAGCTGGGGGCTGTACTGGGAGCTCCGCTTGCGGCAAGCTGCTTGAAGACGGCTGACCGCTTGCACCCTCGGCGGGCTCGCTCAATTCGACTTCGGGCCCTCCCTCGCCGACGATCTCCCCGACAAGCTCGTCTCGATCGGCAAGGCTTGCCGCCTCGGCTGCCTCTGCCTCCTCCACAGTAAACCCAAACTCGCCCGTGGTGGCGGCCGCCGCCGCTTCTTCCGCCCTAGTGGCGATGCGCCGCATTTCGTCTTCGGTGGTGTCGCGGGTGAGGCTCCTCTGCTCGTCGGCGCGGACCGCCTCCTCCACCAAGCCGTCGAAGAACTGCTGCACGACGTCGTCGGCGGGCTCCTGCCAAGTTGGAATGATTCTGTGTGAGTCGCACTCCGGCATCATTGCGCGGATGTGATCGAGCGAAGAGTTGTTGCACAACGGGATGACGCCCTGCGGCAGCCTGAACCACTCGGGATGATTGGGGTCGTGCTTGAACAGCTCCTTGAGCATCGCATCCAACTCCAAGACAGTGAAATTGAAGTTGAGGCCCGGGTGCAGCCTCATGATGTCCGCCGGACCCCCAAACAGCCAGGTGGGCCTCCCCCTCTCCTGCAGAGGGGCGATGCGGCGGTGAAGAAAGTCCGCGCCAACAGCGCCTACAGTGAGCCCGGCAAGCCTGAGTCGCAAGATCCGGGTGGTGGCGATCTTCAGCCTAGCATCGTCCGCCGCCAGGGCGCTCCAATCATTGCCGCGCATTGCTGGGGTTTGGCGCAGGCGTGAACGGCCGCGGTTCTCCTCAACGATCCAACACCATTCCGCTCTCCACTCCTCCCATTTGCTGCGAAGCTCCCCCTCTAGATAGGCCTCTTTCTTGCCGGATCTCGAGATCCAGGCGATTCCTCCGGCTAGGGGCTCACCTCTCTCGACCTGGGGCATGAAGAAATGACGGAAGAGGGCTACGTTTGGGTGGATTCCGACAAAGTTTTCGCAGAGATGCGCGAAAACCGCCATGGTCAGAACGGCATTGGGGGTGAAGTCAAGGAGGTGGAACCCGTAGGTGTTCATGATGTCACAAAAGAATTCAGAGAAGGGCGGGCAGAGCCCGCAGTAGAAGAATAGCGTGAAGAATGGGTATCCGTTCGGAGCCTGTTCGGAGGCGGCGGCGGTGAGTACCTTGGTGCGCGGATGCGCTCGCGTCTCCGTCGACCAGAAGAGGTAGAACCACTCCCTCAGCTCCTTCGCGGAGAGCTCAGGGGGGAAAGTTGCCCGCTCCTTTCGCAGCGCCTCGAGCCGCAGTGCCTCGGCCGACTTCACACCCTTCCCAGTCTTCGGAGCCATGGTGGAGGCGGTGGGGGAGATCGAGGGCGTTGGCGGCGACATCGGCGATGGGGGGCGGAGCGCTGCTCTCTTTCGGCTTTGGAAGCGAAGGGAGGCGGCGGAGATTTCTGAGATTGGAACCGCAAGTGGCGAAGGTGGGAGAACGGCCCCTGTTTCCCCTGCTTATAAAGAGGAGGAGGCGAACGTTACGCTTTCTCCGAATAAATAACCACCCACGACCTCTCCCACGACGCCGCATTCGACGTGTGCCGTTACGGGAGGGCGCGGTGGATACGGAGTCAGATACGGTGCGGGCCCAGGCCGCGCGTGCCCGTGCCCTGTTTAGGGCCTGGCCCAACAACGCTCGGCACCGTGTGTGGTCCAGGTTCGGGGGCTCCTGTCGGTGTACTAAAGGAGGGGTACCTTAGTATCCCGAACTTGTGCATGGGCAGTCGCAGCGTCCCGCGGCAAGGCTTGCCGGGCGCCCGCCAAGGTCCTCCGTGGTTCCTTTGGATCCATTCAAGAACAAAGTGATTCAAGCCAAGAAGACAAGGTCCCGGCAAGAGGAGCTTGCCGGGAAGGGCAAGGCCCCGGCAAGAGGAGCTTGCCGGGAAGTCCAACCAAGGCATTTTAAGGAACTTGCCGCGACGCGCCGCGCGTCCCGGCAAGACCCAACGAGCGACAAGCTTTCGGGAGCGACAAGACAACGACCGCGGCAAGGCGCTTGCCGCGGCAGGCCACCACTCTGCGCCCACGCTCCAGCACATCCGTCGACGTGTTGCCACAGGACCGTTCCAGGTGCACGTGGCGAGAGGCTGTGCAGCCAAGCGGTGTGATGTGGCAAGCGGAGATGACAAGATTGCCGTCGTGGCATGCGGTGGCGCCCCTAACGGTCGCTTTTCTGCACTGTTTGGGCGACGCGGACGGGCATTAAATGCTCTTGTCCCCTACCGTCAGAGTTAGGTAGGATGCACTGTAGAAGCAGTTGTGCCAACCACACCTTTTACATTTTTGCCCTCGCCTGCATTGCCACCTGTCGGTGACCCCTTTAGCATATAAAAGGAGGCCCATGCGCAACGTAGGGGGGGTTCGACTCATTCGGAACTAGAACACACCCACGCTCTCAAGCAAGAACGCAATACAACCACAAAGCAGGAGTAGGAGTATTATCTCTACGGGGAGCTCCGAAGCTGGGTAAAATCGCTCGCGTGCTTCGCCTCGATCCGCTCTTCGTGCGATCTCCGCTCCCTGCCGGACCGAAAGGGGCCCTGCCCCATAGGTGTTCGTTTCCCACGACATTGATGATGAAATTGATGAAAGTGGGATTGAAAGAAATAAAAACCTAGATGTTGCTAAACCCACTATTTTGGATCTCAAGGAATTTAATTATGAAAATTGCTCTTTGATTGATTGTATTTCCTTGTTGCAATCCATGCTAGATTCTCCTCATGCTTATAGTCAAAATAAGGCCTTTACCGAACACATTGTTGATGCCATGATGCAATCTTATGAAGAAAAACTTGAGTTGAAAGTTTCTATCCCTAGAAAACTCTATGATGAGTGGGAACCTACTATTAAAATTAAAATTAAAGATTTTGAGTTTCATGCCTTGTGTGATTTGGGTGCTAGTGTCTCCACTATTCCCAAACCTTTATGTGATTCGCTAGATTTCCGTGATTTTGATGATTGCTCTCTAAACTTGCATCTTGCAGATTCCACTATTAAAAAGCCTATGGGAAGAATTAATTATGTTCTTATTGTTGCAAATAGGAATTATGTGCCCGCAGATTTTATCGTTCTTCATATAGATTGCAATCCTTCATGTCCTATTATTCTTGGTAGACCTTTCCTTAGAACATTGGTGAAATTATTGGTATGAAGGAAGGGAATATTAGATTCCAATTTGCCTTGAAGAAGGGTATGGAACACTTCATGAGAGCCACTTATGGATTGCCTACCAAAGATGGCAATACCTAGATCTATCCTTGCTTTTATGCCTAGCTAGGGGCGTTAAACGATAGCGCTTGTTGGGAGGCAACCCAATATTATTTTATGTTTTTTTTGCTTATGATTAGGAATAAATAATCCATCTACCTTCTGTTTGGATGTGGTTTTATGTTTTAATTAGTGTTTGTGCCAAGTAGAACCTATAGGATAACCTACGATGATAGTTGATTTGATTCTGCTGAAAAACAGAAACTTTGCGCGCACGAATATAATTTTGTTAAATCACAGGAACGTGCTTTTGCGTTGATTCTTTTTGGTGCTGATCAATAAACAAATTGTCCAGGACTTCCTATTTTTGTAGAATTTATAGAGTTCCAGAAGTTTGCGTTAGTTACAGATTGCTACAGACTGTTCTGTTTTTGACTGATTCTGTTTTACGTGTGTTGTTTGCTTATTTTGATGAATCTATGGCTAGTAAATTAGTTTATAATCCATAGAGAAGTTGGAATACAGTAGGTTTAACACCAATATAAATAAAGAATGAGTTCATTACAGTACCTTGAAGTAGTCTTTTGTTTTCTTTCTCTAACGGAGCTCACGAGATTTCTGTTGAGTTTTGTGTTGTGAAGTTTTGAAGTTTTGGGTGAATTCTTTTGATGGACTATGGAACAAGGAGTGGCAAGAGCCTAAGCTTGGGGATGCCCATATCACCCCCCAGATAATCCAAGGACACCAAAAAGTCAAAGCTTGGGGATGCCCCGTAAGGCATCCCCTCTTTCGTCCACTTCCATCGGTAATTTACTTGGAGCTATATTTTTATTCACCACATGATATGTGTTTTGCTTGGAGCGTCTTGTATTATTTGCGTCTTTTCTTGTTAGTTTACCACAATAATCCTTGCTGTACACACCTTTTGAGAGAGCCATACATGAATTGGAATTTGTTAGAATACTCTACGTGCTTCACTTATATCTTTTGAGCTTGATAGTTTTGCTCATAGGGCTTCACTTATATCTTTTGAGCATGATAATTTTTGCTCTAGTGCTTCACTTATATCTTTTAGAGCACGGTGGTGGATTTGTTTTAAAGAAACTATTGATCTCTCATGCTTCACTTAGATTATTTTGAGAGTCGTTAATAGCATGGTAATTCACTTAATGTTAATATACTTGGTGTTCAAGATATGTGAAACTTTCTTTTGAGTGCGTTGAATACTAAGATAAGTTTGATGCTTGATAATTGTTTTGAGATATGAAGATGGTGATATTAGAGTCATGCTAGTTAAGTAGTTGTGAATTCAAAGAATACTTGTGTTGAAGTTTGTGATTCCCGTAGGATGCACATATGGTGAACTGTTATGTGATGAACTTGGAGCATGATTTATTTATTGATTGTCTTCCTTATGAGTGGCGGTCGGGGACGAGCGATGGTCTTTTACTACCAATCTACCCCCCTAGGAGCATGCACGTAATACTTTGCTTTGATAACTTCTAGATTTTTGCAAAATGTATATGAGTTCTTTTATGACTAATGTTGAGTTCATGGATTATACACACTTTTTCCCATCCTTCCATCTTTGCTAGCCTCTCTAATACCATGCACTTTTCGCCGGTATCATACACTCACCATATACCTTCCTCAAAACAGCCACCATACCTACCTATCATGGAATTTCCATAGCCATTGCGAGATATATTGCCATGCAACTTTCCACCGTTCCGTTTATTATGACACGCTCCATCATTGTCATATTGCTAGCATGATCATGTAGTTGACATCGTATTTGTGGCAAGGCCACCGTTCATAATTCTTTCATACATGTCACTCATGATTTATTGCATATCCCGGTACACCGCCGAAGGCATTCATATAGAGTCATACTTTGTTCTAAGTATCGAGTTGTAATTGTTGAGTTGTAAGAAAAATAAAAGTGTGATGATCATCATTATTAGAGCATTGTCCCAAGTGAGGAAAGGATGATGGAGACTATGATTCCCCCATAAGTCGGGATGAGACTCCGAAAAAAAGAGGCCAAAAAAAAGAGAAAGGCCCAAATAAAAAAAATAAAAAAATAAAAAAATGAGAGAAAAAGAGAGAAGGGACAATGCTACTATCCTTTTACCACACTTGTGCTTCAAAGTAGCACCAAGATCTTCATGATAGAGAGTCTCTCATTGTCGGTGTCAAAACCGGCGGATCTCGGGTAGGGGGTCCCGAACTGTGCGTCTAGGCGGATGGTAACAAGAGACGAGGGACACAATGTTTTTACCCAGGTTCGGGCCCTCTCGATGGAGGTAAAACCCTACGTCCTGCTTGATTAATATTGACGATATGGGTAGTACAAGAGTAGATCTACCACGAGATCAAGGAGGCTAAACCCTAGAAGCTAGCCTATGGTATGATTGTTGAGATGTATGTTCGTCCTACGGACTAAAGCCCTCCGGTTTATATAGACACACTACTAGGAAAAGGGCTATAGATAGGATTGATTCTAATGGCGCACCAGACATGTGGTGCGCCATTGCTATATACTAATGGCGCACCATGTGTTGGTACGCCATTAGTTTCCAAATACTAATGGCGCACCACATCCCACGGTGCGCCATTAGTATTTTTTATTTTTCAAAACTTCTAATGCAAGACCATGGGTGTGGTGCGCCATTACTAGTTTTAATTAGTAATGGCGCACCACACCCACCGTGGCGCCATTAGAAGTTTTGAAAAAGAAGTAAAAAAATTTATAAAATTTTGTTAGTAATGGCGCACGGCCGACAAAGGCGCCATTACTAGTTTTAATTAGTAATGGCGCATCGTCTCACGGGCGCCATTACTAAGTTTTTATCAAAAAATTCAAACAAAATTTCAAAAAAAAATTATATTTTTTCAAAACTAGTAATGGCGCACCACCACACGGTGCACCATTAGTAGTTTGCCCAGCTTCCACCGAATGCACCCCCCCCCCCCCGTGGACCGCCTTTTCAGTTTTAAATTTTTTTTAAAAAAATGATAAAAATGTCAAAAAATAAAAGAAAATAAGTTTTCCATGTGATATGTGGTCTAGTTGTTGGGAAAATTTACAAATATAAATTTCGACTTTATTTGTAAAATGTCTCTGAAAATTTGTAAAATGGGAACCCCGTTAAACATTTTTAAAATCCTCAAAAGCCTAACAGAAAAAAAGTTACGGGGCTTTTAAGATCTGGAGGCAAAAAAATTCAAAAAAAATTAGTTTTTTTTTAGTTTTTGTTAAATCTGGTCAAACTATGGTCAAACTAATTATTCAAGAATATTAGTGTTAATAAATAATTATTTTAGTTTTTTTGAATTTTGGTCAAATCTGGTCAAACTATGGTCAAACTGTGGTCAATCCGTCAAACTATGGTCAAATCTGGTCAAACTATGTGCTAACTAAATATTCAAGAAATATTAGTGTTACTAATTTTTAGAACAATAGTTTCAAAATCAAAGAGTGAAATGTGTCAAGACATGCTCAAGCTAAATTCACGAGGTTAATAGGATTGACATCTTACTATTGTCGAAAACAACAAGTGCGACTTGGAAACGAGGGAGAATAGAACCCGGAAGTTAAGCGTGCTCAGTGGAGTAGTGAGAGGATGGGTGACCTTTCGGGAAGTTTGACTATGGAGTGCGATTTGACCTGAGATTAAGCATATTGACTCGAGATTAAGCCATAGTGACCTGAGATTAAGAAAAAAACAAAAAAAATGGAAATTTTGAAAAAAAAAATTTAAAAAATCCTGCAAAAAAAATTTGAAAAAAAAATTGTTACTAATGGCGCACTACTATGTGGTGCGCCATTAGAATACCAGATTCTAATGGCGCACCAGCGGTGCGCCATTAGGAATTCTAGTGGCGTGATGCTAATGGCGCACCGGTAGTGCGCCATTAGTAGGCAAAACCGGTGCGCCATTAGAAGGCTTTTTCCTAGTAGTGACACCGGAGAGGGCTAGGGTTACACAGAGTCGGTTACAATGGTAGGAGATCTACATATCCAGATTGCAAGCTTGCCTTCCACGCCAAGGAAAGTACCATCCGGACACGAGCCGAGTCTTCAATCTTGTATCTTCGTAGTCTTGGAGTCCGGCGGATATTGATAGTCCCGCTATCCGGACACCCCTAGTCCAGACTCCTCAAGAGCCCTCGAACCAGTCTTCAATGACGATAAGTCCGGCGTGCATAATGTTCGGCATTGCAAGGCGTGTTCCTCCCTTGAATAATCCAGAGAAGATAATGAACACCAGGATAGTGTCCGGCTCTGCTGATGTATTACGCGGCGTGTCATCACACCGCAACCAAGCCTTTGTTTGAATCGTTTTTTACTATACCACCTCAAAGACGCTTAGCTTAAGCGGTTTTCTTGGCACGCCTTGTCAAGGCAGATCGTGTTCCCTTTATTCCGGATCCTCATCAATATGTGCGGTAACCCAACCGCTCCTGCCGCCACTCCTCTATCGAAGGGGAATTCCAACGGTCACGGAGACAGCCCTTGGTATTTCTTCCCTTTATAAGAGGACCAAGGCCTGTCCTTGTTCTCCAATCTCGTGATCGAATCTTTTCCCGCTCCCAGCCCAACACCCGAGCCTCAGATTCGAGCGCCGGATCTCAATCATGTCCGCTCCGATCTCCGTGGTCGGTGGATGCCCTCCTCCATCACGGAGGAGGACATATTGAAGTTGCGCGAGGCCAAGCACTGGCCTACGAGGTTTCAAGACAGGTTGCTGCCCAAGGGCAGGCTGTGCCAGCCCCCGAGACCGTGAATATGTCGCCAGATCCCACCTCCGCCGGGTTTAGGCTTCCCGACGGATCCCTTCGTGAGAGAGCCTGCTCTACTACGGGCTGGACTTTCACGACTTGGCTCCGAGTCTATCCTCCATATCTCCGCATTCATTATCGCTCTGCGGCCTTCCTCGCGTCATCCCCCACTTCGCCTATGGTCAAGACCTTCAAGGTGGAGCCAAGATGGTCGGGGGCGCTAAGTTGAGTCTTGCGGGGCGACCATAAGCAAGAAGGTCGATGCCCCGTGGCCTGAGGGTTCCTTCCAAGAGGAACTTGGACTGTTGCAGCAGGAGTGGTTCTATATCACCGCTCCAAGGGGCAGCAGGCAAAAGCCGCCGCCCTCATTCCGCCCGGGACCTCCATGCCAACTGATGTCGTGGGTCAACCAAGGGCTCAACTGGGGGCCGTCCGAAGACGTGCCCTCACTGCAGGGCCGGATTCGAGATCTCCAAGTGAGGGAGATCGACCTGATCAAGGTGACGCAGGTTATGCTAATCAGGCACCTTCTGGCCTGCAAACGCCGTCCTCTCCGTCTATGGGAGTTCAACCCGGAGGGACCTCGGATTCTCCAACACTTCATGGGTGCGACACCTGTGGAGATGTATAAGTTGTTCTTTGGACCGCAGGTGGCGTGTCCGGATTTAGCCGAGGATGCAGGTTTAAGCCGCGATCGCCCGGATACTCAGGTAAGTAGCTCAGAGTCCGGACATTTTGTTTATGTGCCTTTCTAAAGTTCGCCTCCTGACCCTTTGTTCTTTACAGGAACGGGTGGCGCGATCAAGGCTGATAAGGTGTCCGGCCCCCCTCCCAGAGACCGCAGTGGAGCCCGTGCTGGTCAGAATGTTGGAGGTTGCTCCCACAGAAGGGGGCGACGGGGAAAATAGAGGAGCTAATATTTCGCCCAAAGGGGCGACAGAAGAGGAGGGAACCAAGAACCCCTCCCTTCAGGGGGAGAAGAGGACCGCCTCCGAAGATCCAGAGGCCAAAGCCCCTAAGCGCGGGAAGAGATCTTCCCCGGGGGTCCGGCGCCCGGAGAGAATCCGGACGCACAATCATCACCAAAGGATCGGCCCTCCAGCGAGCCGTGAGTATGAAAGAGGGAATAAATTAGTAAGGAAATACCTTCATTTGTGCTTCTGTAGGTAACCGAAATATTTATATTGCAGTTCGGATCTGCAGCCTTCTCAGATGAGTTCATCTTCGGGGGACCTTCTTCCGGAGATGATGGAGAGCGATATGCCTCCATCCGCAGCGCCGCCAGATGAGGCAGGCGAACCCGAAGTGTCATCACGGAGGGTATCCCCGAGTCCGGAGGGGCCAGAGTGTTCGGCGCCTAATAGTATCCGGCCGGGAGAACTAAAGAATCTGCTTGAGAGGGCGTCCATTTCAGAAGATCACCGTGCGTTAATGCGTATGGTGATTGGAAGGATTTCGTCCGCCGAGAGCGGATTGCGTAATGCCGCCATGAGTTTGCTGGCGGGATTTGAGGTACGCAATAATGACGCACCCCCTCGTCTTTTACCAGTTTTGCATATAAAAATGCGCCCTGTATAGATAGTAGCCCCTGAGACTCGGCAGGTTGTCAGAAACGACAGCGTGCCGAGGATCGAAATCACAAAATCTCAAGTAATGAATACTGCCGTCCCTATGCAGGTGGCGGATAGTCCGAGGGCCAGCCGGACTAGTGAATTTGCCGAATTAAGTCGGCAACTTGACGTGGCGGATGCGGATATCGCGCTTGTCAACCAGCGACTTGACGAGTCGCAAGGTAAATAAATTCTCCGCAGTTGCTTTATCTAAGGGGGTCAAAGCCCACCTCTGATAAATTGTATGCTGTTGTACAGACGGTGCTGCAGCTGTGGAGAGCCTCCGGGCCGAACTTGCTCGAGCTAAGGAGCAGGCCCGAAGGGTGATGCGGCTGCCTCGAAGGCGGCCGAAGAGTTGAAAGCCGAAAAGGCTGTGCACTGCCTAAGCAGGGCGGAGGTGGCCGAATTGGCCATGAAATTAAAGGATGCTACCGACCGCAATGAGGCTCTTGAAAAGGAGCGCTTATCGGAGCGGGAAGACCTGAAGAAGGCCACCGCCGGTTAAGGATGCCCGCTCTGCAATGCGGGCTATGAAGGAGGAGCTGCACCAGGCCGGAGAGATCGTGGCTGGCAAGCCTATTCTGCTGCGTCACTGGTTTATGGATGCGAAGTATGCTCAATTTGAGCGGCTGTGGAGTCCGGAGGATCCGTGATATGGAGTTAGCTGCAAGCGCCGATGTCGTTAAGCACTTCCGGAGCTGGGGATCACCGATCGGAAGAGCTGTATTGGTCTCAATTCCACAACCGGATCGCTCCCTTCCGCTGACGGACCGTTGGCGAATGGGCCGAAGCTAAATAGATTGTCCGGACTTGCCATGTTCGACATCGTGGCCCATGTCCGCCGAGAGGTCCAAGGCGACGAGCTACTTCGCCATCGCAGCAATTCCTTAGAGCGGTGCCGCATATAAAGGACATGAAGCGGTCGGCCTGCATCGAGGGCGCGCGGATGGCTCTTGCCCGTGTGAAGGTGCATTATCCGGAGATGGATGCCACCGCCGTTGCCGCCAGGTCCGGATGAAAGCTGCTCTCGCCGAGCACTACTTCGGAGAAGTCATGCGCGGTGCTCGTATAATAGAGTCGCAGTGCTCAAAGAATGTAACGTTCAAATGAATGCATTAGCTTGTAAATCGATGATTATGTTATAACTGCTTTTTATACTTGTGCGCCCAAGTAAAACTTCTCTGGCGGCCGCCACGTATACTTGTGTATAACTTGAAAGATTGCAGTCTTCGGCTTCAGCCCCCACGCATAGGGTGCGGGGGTGTTCGCAAAAATAGCGCGTTTTCACACTTAATCCGACGTCTCGGTCCTGTTTAAGAAGGTGGTAGCGTAGCGAACTAGGCAATCCGGACTATAGTGCTTTATCACTTTCACTTAGCCGTGGAGCTCGAGGGTGGGGCTACGATATAGCCTCGGTGGCACCGCACATCTCCGGATTCGGGTGCGATGTGCCTGACCGAAACGGTCCTTCGTCAAAGCGGAATTCTAAACATTCCGATAGTCGATCAAGTGGTTGACCTGACACTCGCTATATCATGACGATCCGCCGGCTTTCATCGAGGTGCTCGCCAAATAACCGGGGCACAATCGCATAATTCTCCGGTGCCGCGTTAGCCGATGATACGGAACGTAAGGCAGCAAAACACGTGAGCAGGCAAACCCAACATTTGACCAAAGACATGATTCGAGCTGATGCATATAATGCCTAACTTCGAGACGCCAACACTACCGAAGGTGTTCGGACTTTATAATAATGGGCAGACCGATGCCCTAAGCCCCTAGTGTCCGTGTACGGCATGGTCTTCGACGCGCCGATGCTAAGGCGCCAGTTCGCTTTGGCTATAGGAGGAAACCAAGGAGAGTAACAACAAGAGACAAGAAAAAGGTCTACGCAGGTCTTAATCTGAAAAGAATCCTTGCAACGGGTCCCTACCGCACGTCTGCGCTTTGTGTCTCCGCTATACCGTTATCCGGACGGGTATGCATGTTGTTCATCTGTAGAAAGAGAGGAACGTTTAGTTTCAGAAACAATTCGTGCGAAAAATATGTAAAATAAGAAATATGAATAATCAAAGCAAGGTTCATATGAAACCGCGATTGTTTGTGCGCGCAGCCCCCTGTGAAGGGGTATGCGGCTAGGGAGCCCCTAGCCTGCTGAGGCCGGATTCGTCTATCCGAGTCCGGGGTCCTTGAGTGACCTCGATCAAATGGCGCCACGCGACCGGCATCTTGAGTGTAAGAGATGCGAATGCGGTATGGCGTTAAAGCTTAACAAAAGCCTTTTGTCCCAAGAGTGCTTGATATTCACTTTCAAATGGGACGATATGAAAATTAATTTTTCGCGTTAAAATTGTTGGCGATCCAACACGACTTCTAGTAATATAGAGCCTGCACTTGGCGTAAGGGCTGGCGCCACTCCTTTGAAGGAAGTGCGGCTGTGTCGAATTTTGGTAGGGTCTATCCCCATCCTATGGATTGTGTTTGAATATAGCAGGTTTAAGTCACTGCCTCCGTCTATTAGGACGTTAGTGAATTGTAATCCGTCTATTATGGGATTCAATATCAGGGGAGTCCGTCCCGCGTTTCGAACGCTTCTGGAATAGTCCAGGTGGTCGAAAGTGATTGGTTTTGATATCCAATCTCTACGGTCTGCTGGGTTGGACCATGCGCTTTTTAGAAAGTGCCGCACTATTTTTCCGTGTTATCACATGAAGTGAGTTTACTGCTTTGACCCCTTGTGGGAAAGTCTTTTGTTTTCTGGTGCCCTGCTGGCGGGGTTTATCTTCTTCGCTGACGCGTCGAGCCCCTTGTGTTCGGCATTTAATCGGCCGGACTGTTTAAAACCCAACAATCCTCGTGGGTGTGATTTGCGTGCCTTCCGGGTCTTGTGGATTTGGCATATCCGACCCAAAATTTGGTTTGTTGACACCGTCACTATCATCCTTAAGAGGCTGAGTTTTGTTATTGGGCCATGAGCTTTTGAATCCGGCGTTGATCGCCGTGCTTTTTGGCCTTTTCTCTTTATTCCGGCGCTGCTCTTTTCGCTACCGTGATTTTCCGCTTTCCATCTCTTATCTCGGATGTACTTGGGTCGCTGGTGCTGCTTGCTAGCTAGCTTGTCCTCTCCCGCATGTAAGCGGGTCATGAGGCTTGTTAGTGCGGACATTGTCCTCGGTTTCTCTTGACCGAGGTGCCTGGCGAGCCATTCGTCTCGGACATTGTGCTTGAAAGCTGCTAAGGCTTCGGCGTCCGGACAGTCGACTATTTGGTTCTTTTTGGTAAGAAATATGTTCCAGAATTTCCGCGCTGACTCTCTGGGCTGTTGAGTTATATGACTTAAATCATCTGCATCCGGAGGACGGACATAAGTTGTCGGGGGCGGCGGCGGCACTGGGTGGCACGCCCGCCGCGGACACCTATGGGGCCGGAGAGCCCCTTCGTGTGTTCGGTACGAGGGCAGAGGATGCGCGGAGAGCAGATCGAGGCGATGCACGCGGGCGGGATTTTTACCCAGCTTCGGGCCGCGATGGTCGCGTAAAACCCTACTGCTGCTTTGTGTTGTATTGGATCTTGCTCAAGAATGCGAGCGTATGGTGGTGTAATGTGGAGTGAATCCAACTAGCCGAACCCCAGGCGCGAGAGTTGCCAAGGATTGGAACCCCCCCTACGTTGTGCATGGGCCTCCTTTTATAGGGCAAGGGGTCACCGACAGGTGTCAACGTAGGAGAAAGGGGTATAAACGTAAAAGAGGTGGTAGTTGGAACAGGCGGAACAAAGGCAGTCTGACTCGATTGCTTGAACAAAGGATTCTACCTACTTTTGAGAGAGGGGACAAGGGCATTAAATGCCCGTCGCCGTCGACCCCAAAAGCTCCCCGCCTTGCGTCTCCGCTCGCCACGGCGATGGATCCACCACCGTGGAGTGCCACCGCACCCTCATGCTGCACAGCCACCCGCCACGCGTCTCGGAGAGGGCTTAAGGCGACGCTGCGGGCAGATGAGCGCGGAGGCGGCACGCAGCGCAGCTCTCCGGCAAGCGCCTTTGCCGGGTCTTGATCTTGCCGACCCGGAGCTTGTCGGGCTCAGATCTCGCCGCACCTCGGTCCTCGCCGACGCGCGATAGCACCGGGCGTGTCTTCTGTGATATAGTCTTCTAGTCTCCCCGGCGAGCTCCTCTCGCCAGGGCCTTGCATGAGTGATGTAATCTTGAGCCTGGAACGGCCTTCCCGGCAAGCTCCTCTTGCCGGGGTCTCGATCTTCTGCCTTGTACACTTTGTTCTTGGATGGCTTGATATGGAGCAGGAATGGTCTCCGGCAAACATTTGGTGGATCCAGCTGCGGGGAGCTGCGACTGCCCGTGCACAAGTTGGGGAACTGAGGTACCCCTACCTTAGTACACCGACAGAGCCCCGAACTGGGCCACACACGGCAGCCGAAGCGCTGTTGGGCCAGGCCCAAAACAGTGCACGGTACGCTTGAAGCCCACGGGCGCGTCGACTCCACTTCCGCCTCTGCCGCCTCACAAGTAACAAAGACGCGCCGATTGCGGCGTCAGGATGGGACGTGCCCACGTTCTTTAATGAGAAGGACGGAACGCCCCCACTTTCCCATAAAAACAGAGGAAGCAGCGCGGTTCCCTCCTTCGCTTTCATTGCTTCTTCTTCCTCCTCCGAAATCCTCTTTTGCGCCCGCCTCCGCATCTCCTCCGCTGTTTTTGTGTTTGCGGCGCTGCCGATTCTTCGCCCCTCCTTCCCTTGCCGCCCCGCCATGGCCCCGAAAACCAGGAAGGGAAGGGAAAAGCGGAGAAGACCAAGAAGGAGAAACCGAGCATGCGGAAAGCTTGCCCAGATGCGGAGGGAGAACGTCGATCCTCCCGCCGCTGCTCGGGCGGCAGGAACTCGGGGCAAGTATTTCTGTTCGGGCTAAGAGGACCACGGCGCATCCTCGACCAGAGCTCATCCGCTGCCACCATGGACAACTATCCCAAGGGTACTATTTCTTCGCAGCTTTCTTCCACCTGCGGTCTTTGTCCTCCTTTTTCTGAATTCTTCTGCGACATCATGAACACATACGGCTTCCACCTTCTTGATTTCACCCCCAACGCCGTCCTCACAATGGCGGTTTTCGCACATATGTGTGAAAACTTCATAGGGATACACCCAAATGTAGCTCTGTTCAGGCACTTCTTCACCCCTAGAGCAGAGCCCGGCTCCCCCCTCTCCGGAGGGATTTCTTGGGTTTTCCGTCTGAACTTGAAGGGGTCGTATTTGCCGGGAGCTCCGCCAAGTGGGAAGAGGGCGCAGATCTGGTGCTGGATCGTCAAGACGAGCCGCAGCCTCTTCACAGCGCAAGACAACGCCCATTGCGCTGCGTAGATCGGAGCGAGCTGGATTCGGACGACATCAAGCTCGACGTTGCCCTCATTCGGATTCTTCGTCTTCGAGAAGCGGGGCTGTCTGTTGCAGAAGTAGGCGCCGACTTCCTCCGCCGCCGCATTGCCCCCCTCCAAGACAGGAAAAGGCCGGCCTGGGAGTACGGCGGCGCAGGGGATATCATGAGGCTGCGCCCCGGGCTGAACTTCAACTTCACGACGCTGAGCTGAGGGGATGGTCCGGGAACTCTTCAGATATGACCCGACCATCCCGAGTGGTTCAGACCTCCCGGGTGGTGCCTTCCTAACAACAGACGGCTCGATCGCCTCGCCATGATGCCCGCGGCGACTTCGCAGACGGCGTGGAGCGCACATGGATTCCGCCGAATCGAGTGGATCGCTCAACTTCTTCGACACCCTTGAAGAGGTGGCGAAGAACAAGGACGAGACCCGGGGCTGACACGGGACACCACGGACCAGAGCTCACAGACATAGCTTCTCGGTCAAGAGGCTGCTGCAGCCGCAGCTGCAGAAAGTTCGGCCAGACGCCCGAGGAGGCAGAGGCTGCGGAGGAGTCCTACCAAACGGAGGCGGCGGAGATCTGCAGGCTGCTGCAACTTCCTCCCGTGCGCGCGCGGGTCCCTTTCGAGGCACTCCGGATCCCGGAATTACGGCCGAGGCAGCGGCAAGAGGTGGTGCCGCCGAGGGAGCCGAGGCGCCGCAGGAGCGGAGGCGCCGAGGAGCGGAGACGCCAGGAAGGGTCGCAGCGCAGGCGCTGGTCCGGGCGAGCCAGCCGGCGAGGAGGAGGAGGAGGATGCCGCGTCGCCGAGGATGCCGGCGGGTCCACGGACCTTTAACGACGACCTCTCTCTCGTCCGCCGGAAACCTCCCCCGTCGGCGAGCCCCAAACGCGTTCTCGCTGAAGCGCCTCCGCAAGGCGGCGACTTAAGCAGTACGCAAGCCCCCGCAACTATCGCTCGCCGGGCAGCGCAAAGCTTCCCGGGAGTCGAGCAGCGCCGAGGGCGACGACGACCGACATGGCGGAAGCGACCCGCGCAGGTTACAGCAAGGGCGCCTCGCAGGTCGGGCGCCGAGCGGACAGGGTCTTCTCGGGCGGAGCGGCGGCTCGCCCGCTTCGGGTCCCTGCCGCCAGGCCGGGTTCGCAGCCCCCAGCCCCGAGGACCGCCAAGCGCCCGAGAGGCCTTCGCCTCCGCCTCCTCGCGCCGACGCAACCCAAGTGCAGATGATTTCTCCGCCTTTGAGCGAAGACGACGAGGAGGAACAGGAGGCACCGAGATCTTCATCTTCTTAAATTTCGCCTTGATTATTGTCGAGGCTAATCTTGTTTTTATGTTGATTTCAGGACCTTGACCGAGCGGGCGCGAAGAAAGCCAAGGTGCCCGTGGTCGAGGTCATGACGACTCGCCTGGCCGAGGCGACCGGGATGCGCGGATCCAAGCCTCGCTGACCCGAGCGCTGTCCCGAGGAGCAGCCCCCAGCCGCAGCCCCCAGCGTGAGTCCTGGTCCCGACCTTCGCTTGCGGGGCGGCTCGAGATTTCATCTTGTTCCAATATCTTGACGTGTTTGTCTTGACTTGTGCAGAGACGGAGCCGCAGCGCAGGAGCATCCGGAGGTCGCCCTTGAGGAGCCGGGCATCCCTCCATCCCCGCCAAGGTTGGACTCCCGCGAGAGCTGCCCGCCAAGGGCGGGTACTCCGCCAAGGGCGAGTACCCCGCCAAGAGCGAGCAGCCCGGCGAGGGCGGTCACTCCGCCAAGGGATAGTTCCCCGGCAAGAGAGCCCGCCGCTGATGACGCCCGCCAAGGTAAGTTCTGCAACTTTGCCTTCTTGGCGTCGTCTCTTTTTGGATATTTGCTTGAACTTCTTCCGCTTTTTCTTCTTCTTCTAGATCCTCCTCCTCTCCCCGAGCAGATGGAGATGGAAGTCGTCATTGAGGAGGAGGAGGGCGTGCAGGGTGGCGGCGACGACGCCCCTGTCGTCGAGGATGCGGCGGGAGCCGCCGAGCCACATGTGCCAGAGACCGCTCCGGCTGCAGACGCAGCGGCCGGAGAGGGGGACGGCGATCGCACCACTGGCCCGGAGGCTGCGGGAGCGTCGAGTGCTGCGCCGGTCACCGACCCCTCCGCCGGAGAAGAGCGGTCCGGCTACTACTTGGAAGCCCCCAACGGCGTCTTCATCTAGGTGCCGTGGGGTTCCTCGTCGCGAGCTCCCGCGGAGGGCGAGGCCTTTGATGGAGAGGTCCTCGCCCCGGGCTTGAAGATCGCCGAGGGGTCTGGCAGAGCGGCGGGCGAGGAGGAGAAGCCGCTTCACCAGCTCTGGCCCTTTACCGGCCAGACAGCAAAGCTCGCTCCCGAGAGGCCCTTGCCGCCAAGGGCCAAGAGATGGAGAAGCGGCGGGCTTCAGCGGCCGCCAACCAGGCTGCTCTCCGCGAGGTGGCGGAGAAACGTGGAGCAACTTCGCCGGGCAAGATGAAGGGTGGCTGCTGGAGAAGGCCGAGGCGAAGAGCAGCAACGGCTCGCCCGGAGTGGAGCTGTCCCGGCGAGAAGGAGAGCTCATTCAGCTGGAAGGTTGACCTTGACGCCCACGAGGAAGACCTTGCCGCCGAGCAGGCCCTTGGTGGGGAATTGAAGGAGGCGAAAACGCCAAGGGCGCATGGAGACCGCCAAGGAAGATCTTGCCGCCAAGGTCGCGCAACTGGAGGAGTTGTTGAAGGCGAACGCGGAGAAGATCGCCGCGCTCCTCACAGGCGAGGAGTACGCCACACCAACTCGAGCTCAGCGCGTCTTTCCAAGAAGGGCGACGAGCTGAAGGTCGCCAAGGACTCCGTCGAGGATCTTGAGCGAAAGTCTTCGCACAAGGACTCGCTTCGACGCTGCACGGGACCGGAAACCAAGCTGAAGGAGGAGCTCCGCGAGGAGCGAACCTTAGTGGCCGGGCGCCAACAAAGCAGCCGAGGATTTCCGCCGCATCGCCGAGATATGGACCGAGGATTTGGTATCTTCGCGTCCGCCATTGACCAGGCGGGCGCAAGCTGGAGCATCTCATCTATTCCCCGGATCCAAACTCGCCACGGCCAAGCTCAGCCTCTTCTTGAGGGAATCGGGCGGCCCTTGCAAACCTCAAGGAGAAGATCCCTCAAGAACTTGCCGAGGAAACTTCGCCGGATGTCTTGCGAGGAACCATGGAGCGTCTCGACGAAGATCGTGATACGGAACCCCGGCATAAACCTCGCATAACGTTCTTCGCAGCTTGCCGCCGACGCGAACATGGAGGCTCAAGGAGCAGGTCGCCACATCATCGCCAAAGTGAACAAGATCCTCGGGATGGAGGGCGACCGCGTGAGACTAGGCCCCTTTATCTTTATCTCTTTTGTCGCTGCATAGGTTGTTATGAACTCGTTAATCATCGCGACAATTTATTCCTTGTAAGATATTACCTTTATTTCGATCAGCAGATGCGTTGTCATCTCCTTGTTTTTGATCCTCAACTTCGCATGCTTCAACTTTATGCTTCTAGGAGTTTTGCGGCAAGGAGCCCTTGCATGAAAGCGCTGAGTGTCGAACTCGAAGCAGCCCGCTGGCCAAGGTCCTACCGGCAAGCAACCTTGCCGTGGCTTGCTGTAACGCACCTAGCTTGCTGAGCGGACTCAAAAACGAAACAAGGGTGCAACACTTTGTCTCAGCTCACTTAAATCGTTGAGCGTGCTCTACGGCAAGATAAGGGTGCGGCTATCCACGGGTAGGTTCCTCCGAGCACAAGTTTTCCATACAAAGTGTGGTTGTTCAAGGAAGGCAACTTAAAATTTAAAATTCTGAGCTGCTCAAATCCTTAGCTTTAAGTGATCTATCGTTCTCCGCAAGCTTCTCTTTCTTGAACAGCACTTGGTTCATCTTCCATTTCCTTCCCCGCAAACTTGTGCACGAGGAACGCTTTTGCTTAAGAGACAAGGAAAGAGAAGAAGGAAAAAGCATATGACCTTCGGGTGCTATTGCTTGCGGATATGCGTGTCGCATTTAAAAGATGCCAAATAACTCATGCAAATAGCAAAGAAGAGCATGGAAAAAAGGCAAATAACGCAAGACACGGAAACTTTATTGCTGCACGGTCCGCGCCCGGCTTTGTACAAAGGGTTACATGCAGCGATGGCAAAGCTTTTGTACAAAAGGTGGTCACGGAGCGGATCACGGCAACCGCGCCTTATGGGTAAAACTTGCGAAGATGCTCTATGTTCCAGAGTTACTCATTGGTAAGCCTTCTTCGTCTCGGCGGACAGCGCTTGGGCCTCGTGACTTGTCTCACCCGATAAGGGCCTTCCCACTTCGGCGTCAACTTGTTGGAATTCTTGGCGGACTGAACACGCCGAAGAACAAGGTCGCCTTCCTCGAGACTCTGGCTTTGACCTTGCGGTTATGGTAGCGGCGCAAGGCTTGTCGGTATCGAGCAGCTTGTACAAGCAGCCGAGGCGTCCCTCCTCGAGGAGCAACGCGCCATCTTGTCGCAGCTTGCTCTTGCTCGCTCATCATAAGCGCAGCACTCGAGGAGATCCGTGATACGAAGTTCCGGGGAGAACTGCTTCGCTCCATAGACTAGAGCAAAGGGTGTCTGTCCCGTGGCTCGATTTGGTGTCGCTCGATTGACCAAAGAGCGCGGCAGCTCCTCTATCCAATTTCTTCCGCACTTCTGCGCAGCCTGTCGAAGTTCTTGTCTTGAGTCCGCTGCAGCACTTCAGCATTGGCCCTTCTGCTGACCGTTGCTCCTTGGGTGCGCAACGAGCGAAGCAGAACCTTGGCGCCAAGGTCTTGGACGTCTTGCATGAAGGTCGCGGTGAATTGTGTACCGTTGTCGGTGATTATCTGTTAGGGATCCCGGCGGCACACAATCGACCAAGAACTTGACCGCTGATTGTCTTTGTCACCTTTCTCCTGGCTCCACTTCTGGCCACTTTGTGAACTTGTCGATTGCTACGTATAAGTACTCAAAGCCCCCGACAACACGGGGGAAGGGGCCGAGGATATCGAGCCCCCAGACCGAGAAGGGCCAGGATAAAGGGATTGTTTGGAGAGCTTGAGGTGGTGATGAATCTGCTTTGCATGGAATCGCACGCTTCACACTTGGTTACTAGTGCGATTTGCATCTTGGAGGGCTTCTTGCCAAAGAACCCTTGCCGGAAAGCTTTCGGCAAGTGCCCTTGCGCCAATGTGGTGGCCGCAGATGCCTCCGTATATCTCCAACAGCTTCCATCCATCTTCCCCGGAGATGCACTTCATCGACACCATTGAGCCTTCTTTCTGCACAGCTCGTTATCCTGAACTGGTACATACTTGACTGTCTGGTTATCTTTTCTATTTCTTACCGGTCGTCGAGAAGTTCTCCAGCTTTGCAAGAAACAGACGATCTGCTGCGCCCATGCGGAGCTCGGGGCTCAACGGCAAGGACTAAAGGCATGAGGGCCGCTGCGGGAACCTCGGCCACTGCAGGATCTCACAGCTCTGCGCCGTGAGGTCCTCGGCAAGCTTGCCGGGGCAAGGCTTGTCGGGAACACTTGCTTCAACCGCACAGATCCGAGGATCTGCGGGTGCAAACTGTTCCTCAGCGTTCTGTCCGTTGATCTTGGGGACCTTGGCGGCGGCTTCAGGGAGATCCGCCGGCAAGTAGTCGCCGGAGACCAACTTTCTTCTTGGACTGCCCAATTGATGGTGTGGCGGAGGGTTGAGTCAGCTTGAGCAGGAAGGTCCCTGGTTCCACGTAACTTCATCGAAGCACACTTTGAAAGGCCATCCGCGATTTCATTACGAGCTCTCGGGACATGCTCCATCTGCAAACCTTCAAAGCGCTCCTCAAGCTTCTCACTTCATCTACATAAGCTTCCATCAAAGGGCTCGATAGCTCTTGTTAACTTGCGGACCACCAGCCGAGAATCTCCCAAGACGATCAACTTCTCGATCCCAAGTTCGGCCGCAATCCACGAGGCCGGGCGAGCAAACCTTCATATTCAGCAGGTGTTGTTTGTCGCTTGCTCTCTTGGGAAGTGCATCTGGATGACATACTTGAGGTGCTCTCCGGTGGGCGCGATGAGTACCACGCCGCACCGGCGCCTTGCAGCGAGAAGGCACCATCAAAGTACATTACCCATCCACTCGTCGCTTCTCGTGCGGGTGTACTTGTTTCTTGGACTTCTTCATCAGGTGTTGGGGTCCATTCTGCTATGAATTCTGCCAAGGCCCGGCTCTGTATGGTTGAAGTACTTTCAAACTTGAGTCCAAAGCTCGACAGCTCAAAGGCCCACTCAACGATCCTGCATGCTGCTTCGGGTTGTGCAATATCCTCTTCACGAAGCAGTGACCACTGTTATCTCGTGTGCCTGGAAGTAATGGCGCAGCTTTCTCGAGGCCATGAGGAGGCCGAAAAGCAGCTTTTGCACACCAGAGTATCTTGATCTAGCCCCCTGAAGAAGGGAGCTTACAAAATATACTGGGCGCTGCACCATCTTCTTCCGCACCTCACCCTGTTCCTGCGCAGAATTGCCCTTGTCGGGGCCAGAGCTTGTCGGAGCAGCCCCCTGCTTGTCGCGGGACTCGCTTGCCGGTGGTGTGGCCTCCTCGTCGGACTCCCTCTCCGCTACTAGCGCAGCAGTAACCACTTGGTTGGTTGCCGCTAGGTACAGCAGCAACTTCTCCTGTGGTCTAGGTGCGACAAGTATTGGGGTGGAGGATAGGTACCGTTCAAATCTTGCTTGGTTGCCTCCGCTTCGGAGTCCACTTCATGGGGCCTGCCTTCTTCAAGATTTTGAAGAAAGGTAGGAGGCGCTCGCAGACTTTGAAATGAACCTCACTGAGGGCAGCCACACAACCCTGCGAGCCTTCTCGACATCCTTGACTCGCCGGGGCTTCGATCCGCTCAATGGCTTTAATCTTGTCCGGGTTGGCTTTAATCCCTCTGCGATATAAAGAACCCGAGAAGCTTGCGGAGGGCACTCCAAATACGCACTTCTCGGGTTCAACTTAAGTCTGTATCTTCATGCGGGTTCTGAAATGTCTCTTCCAAATCTTGAATTAGCGTATCCTTGCTCTTGCTCTTCACCACGATATCATCCATGTATGCCTCTACATTTCTGTGGATCTGTGGCTCAAAAGCAGTATACACTACCCTTGCAAATGTTGATCCTGCATTTTTCAGTCCAAATGGCATGCGTATGAAGCAATAGGTGCCACACGGAGTGATAAACGCAGTCTTCTCTTCATCCTCTTCGGCCATAAAAATCTGGTGATAGCCTGAGTATGCATCAAGAAAGCAGAGCAGCTCACATCCGGCAGTGGAGTCAACAATCTGGTCGATGCGCGGCAAGGGGAATGGATCCTTGGGACATGCTTTATTTACATCGGTGAAGTCTATACACAGCCTCCACTTCCCGTTAGCCTTGCGCCGACGCATTTATCGGGTTTGCTAACCACGCCGGATGGATCACACCTCTAACTAGGCCTGCTGCCTCTAGCTTCTTGATTTCTTCGCTGATGAACTCTTGGCGCCCACGGCTTGCCTCACTTTTTGCTTGACGGGGTCGCATGAGGGCAAACGGCAAGCTTGTGCTCAATTACCTTCCAGGAACACCGGGGATGTCGATGGTTGCCATGCAAACACATCGACATTCGCCCGCATGAGAAGGCAACGAGCGCTTTCCTATTTGTCGTCAAGCCGGCGGCGATCGGTGAAGGTACCACCAATGCCGCCCTCCTTGGCGGACACCTTCTTAGTTGCCGCGAGCAGCCATTCCCTTTTTACTCTTGCCGGTGGAGCTCGACGGACGTCCTCGACAGCAGCGCAGCGCTCGAAGAAGTGCGTCGCGCGGAGTGGGCCCCGAGCGCTTGCGGACTTGGTCTTCGTTTCTTCCCCGGGAGCTTCAGCGCAAGGGTATCCTTGTCGGCCGCTGCTGCCGCATCCCGTAGATCTTGTCGGTGCGTATAAGCGCATCTTTCTTGTCGCCCGTGGATGGTGATGACGCTTATCGCCCCGCATCTTGAGCACGTTATAAGCGTAATGGGAAGCTGCCATGAACTTGGCGAGGTAGACGGCCGAGTATTCCGCCAGTATGGTAACGGAATATCGGCGACGTCGAAAGTGATGCGCGCCAGTCCTGAAATTGAGCTCCCGCCAAAGGTCACCGGCAGAGTGATTTTCCTTGGGCTTGCTCCGTCCCGGTTGATTCTTGGAAAGAACGGTCTCTTCGAGCTCGCCATCCGGAATTTGGAGTTTCTTGATCACAGCAGAGGAGATCAAGTTCAGCCCGCCCCGCCGTCAACCAACATCTTGGTGACCTTGAGGTTGCGGATGGTGGGTGAGACCAGCATCGGTGAAACACCCGACCGCTGTGGTGCGGTCGGGGTGATCCTCAAGATCAAAATGATGGGCGTGTTTGACCATTTGAGGAGCTGCGCGACTCTATGGGCGGCTCTACTGCATTCACCTCACGTGCCCACTGCTTTAGCTGGCGGTGGGAGGTGTGTAACGAGGCACCACCGTCGACGCACAGGACCTCCGTGGCCTTCTGGAACTCCTGCTCGCTGTCATCCTCATCCTCCATGTCCTCGTCACCGCCTTCTTCATCCTTGTCGCGCTCCGGGAAGGTCGATCACCTTATCGCCGCTTGGCCTTGCCGGGGTCCTCCCCGACCATTGAACAACCGCCGCTTGCTCGGCTCCTCCGCCACCTTGGGCCCTCTCCTTGTCGCGCCTCTCGTATTCAGCCTTTTGCTGCTCGACGAGATAGTCGACGCGCTTGCAGTTGTAGAGATCGTGCCCTTTGGTGCGGTGGATTTTGCAGTATTGCTTGCCGGGGCCGCCCTGCTTGTCGGCTGCCGCCACAGGGGCAAGCTCCTTGCCGGAATTGCCAGCCTGTGTTTGCTTCGCGGGAGCTTCCTTGCCGGACTTCTCGACGGCAAGCACCTCTTCCTTGCTCTTCTTCTGAAAGTTTCGCTGCCGGCGCTTCCTTGCCGGGGCGGCGTCGTCGGAGTCGCTTCCTCTGCGCCAAAGATCCTCCCCGGGAGCCTCCTCCCCTCTTCCAGCGCGCATTTATCGCCTGCAGCATAAAGCTCGCTGACATCCCGGATCTTGGTCATCGCCATCTCTTCACGCAGATGCGGCGGTTACGCCGCGTTTCGTGGAACGCGCTGATAACCGCGGCAGGGTGGACGTCAGGGATGTTGTGCTGCACACGGCTGAAGCGTTGGATGTACTTGCGCAGGGATTCTCCTTCCTTCTGGGCCAGAATGTGGAGATCACTCTCCTGGCCGTGGGGTTTGTGGCCGCCAGTGAAGGCGCCAACAAACTGATGGCAAAGGTCTGCCCAAGAAGAAATGGAGCCTTCCGGCAAGTGCATTAGCCACGAACGAACGCTCGCCTGGCACGAGCGGGAAGTAGTTTGCGAGAATCTTCTCGTCGCGCCAAAGAGCTCGCACCGCGATGGTGTAGATACCGAGGAATTCCGAGGTGCGCCTTGCCGTCGTACTTCTCCGCACGCGTCGGGCTTGAAATTCTTCATGCTGGAGCCACTGGGACGCCGCCGCAGCTCACGAGTGAACGCAGGGCAGCTCGCCGCAGACGGAAGTCGCTGGCTCGTCGGGCGCTGCTACGACAAGTGCTCCCAGCCCTCTTATCGATTGTCGCTGAAGTCTCGGGCGGCGCCGATCGTGGTCCGAGCGTCTTCTCGCCGCCGATCGTCAAGGACCTGGCGTTGATCCCGACGAGCCCGCGGATCCGACGATGCCGTGGAGCCGTCGTCGGCGTTGTTCCGGCAGGGCGGCGTCTTTCGCTTCCGCGGCGGGGAGTGCACGGTGGTTGCACCCCCGGCGGTCTTGTTGCCGTCGGCCTTCGTCTTCTCAGCTTGCCGCGGCCGTGAGGCCACCGGCCGCCGTAGACGGTCGTTGTTGGCGAAGGCGACCAGGCTCTGGATGGTAGCCCTCCAGTCCTCGGCCTTGTCTGC
This sequence comes from Aegilops speltoides, assembly GCA_021437245.1. Classification (NCBI taxonomy): domain Eukaryota; kingdom Viridiplantae; phylum Streptophyta; class Magnoliopsida; order Poales; family Poaceae; genus Aegilops; species Aegilops speltoides. Next base: position 407,570,417 of record CM038144.1, on the reverse strand, counting down.
TGCTGGAGGGAAGTCGAGGAGCATTTGCGCTCTTGTGAGCGCTTCCGCAGGAGTGGCGGGAAGCGGGGGAGCGAAGCGGTGTGGAGGACGCCGCCGGACTTCTAACGGTGTTAGAAGGAGTAGGGTCCTGCCCCAGCGCCTCCGCTTTGCCTGTGTCCGGCGGTGGTCCGGAACATCCCGCGAGCCTCCGGTACGTCCCTGCTCCAGTAGGCGGATACCACCTCCCGTGGTATGGCGCTGCTGGGTCGTAGTGCGCTGAGATGGACGTGGATCTGGCGGAGACCGAGGGCGGTCATCCGTCCTGTCCCTGGATCTGGTGGCACCGCCGAGTGTTCTCACCGTGTCCACCCTTCCGCCGGGCGCCCTCCGCCTACCGCTATTCCGGTGGTGGTGGGTGAGACGCAGACGGGTCTGCAACCCTGAAGCCCTCGCTTCGGGCCATGGCGCAGTTGTCGGCGAAATTGCTGACGAAGCCGAGAGGTTGATGAAGAACGCGCTGACGCCGGATCAGGTCCGAGACAACCTCGACGCCTTTACCGGGCGCGCCAAAGATGTCGGGGGCGGCGGCGGCGCTGGGTGGCACGCCCGCCGCGGACACCTATGGGGCCGGAGAGCCCCTTCGTGTGTTCGGTACGAGGGCGGAGGATGCGCGGAGAGCAGATCGAGGCGATGCACGCGGGCGGGATTTTACCCAACCGGGCGCGATGGCGGTCGCAGAAACCCTACGCTGCTTTGTGTTGTATTGATCTTGCTCAAGAATGCGAGCGTATGGTGGTGTAATGTGGAGGAATCCAACTAGTCAACCCGTGCACGAGAGTTGCCAAGGATCGGAACCCCCCCTATGTTGTGCATGGGCCTCCTTTTATAGGGCAAGGGGTCACCGACAGGTGTCAACGAGGAGAAAGGGGTATAAACGTAAAAGAGGTGGTAGTTGGAACAGTGGAACAGTGCAGCTACAAGGCTTGAACAAGGATTCTACCTACTTTTGACGAGAGGGGACAAGGGCATTAAATGCCCGTCCGCCGAACCCCAAAAGCTCCCGCCTTGCGTCTCCGTCGCGCCACGGCGATGGATCCACCACCGCGGAGTGCCACCGCACCCTCATGCTGCACAGCCACCCGCCACGCGTCTCTGGAGAGGGCTTAAGGCGGCGTGGGCAGATGAGCGGAGGCGGCACGCAGCGAGCTCTCCGCAAGCGCCTTGCCGGGTCTTGATCTTGCCGGACCCGGAGCTTGTCGGGCCTCAGATCTCGCCGCACTCGGTCTCGCCTGACGCGAGAAGCGCCGGGCGTGGTCTTCGTGATATAGTCTTTAGTCTCCCGGCGAGCTCCTCTCGCCAGGGCCTTGCATGAGTGATGTAATCTTGAGCACAGGCGGCCTTCCCAGCAAGCTCCTCTTGCCGGGTCTCGATTTCTGCTTTGTACACTTTGTTCTTGGATGGCTTGATATGGAGCAGGAATGGTCTCCGGCAAACATTTGGTGGATCCAGTGCATGGGAGCTACGATCGCTCGTGCACAAGTTGGGGAACCGAGGTACCCCTACCTTAGTACAACCGACATAAGTCCTTGAAAATTTGCTCTAAACGCTTCCTCGAGCTCTTCCCAACTTCCAACAAGAGCTCGGGAGGCTTTTGAGCCAATGACGGGGCCCTTGAGCTTGAGGGGTAGATATTTTATGGCGTGGAGATCGTCTCCTCTGGCCATGTGTATATGCAGTATATAATCTTCTATCCAGACTCCAGGGTCTATTGTTCCATCGTAGGCCTCTATGTTCATGGGTTTGAACCCTGCTGGGAATTCATGGTCCAGCACCTCATCGGTGAAGCATAGTGGGTGTGCGGCGCCCCTGTACTTGTATGTGCCGCTATCATCGGACGCTTGACGTGTTACTTTGCTTCCTGGGGCCTTCTTTTTGGGTCCGTAGATGGACCTGGCTGGGCCATTTGGCGGTGGAGGCTCTATGGCCTCTTCGTCGAATTTCGGTAGCAGCTTACGCTTCGGGTAGCTCTTCGATTGGTGGTCATTGCCGTATTTATCTATGGTTTTGGGTACTTTGCTCCATCTTATTCTGAGCGTGTCTTCCGCTGTTTTGAGTTTCCGCTTTTCCTTCTTCAGGCTTCTTGCTGTGGCGATGAGCCTGCGCTTAAAAAGCTCTTGTTCGACGGGGTCCTCGGGCACAACGAATTTGTCGTCATTGAGGCTTGCTTCGTCTTCGGAGGGAGGCAGATAGTTATGATCCTCAACCTCTTCGTCTGCCGCCCTCTCGTGATTGCTTGCTTCGTGATCCTCCCGCGCTGAGTCTTCTTTGGGGGATTGTCTTCGCACTCTACTGGGTATTGTTATCTCTGTGGCCGAATCTCTATTCTTGCTGTGGCGGATTTAGAGCGGCTTGGCCACGACGCCTTGCGCTGCTGCTTTAAAGAGTCTCCGCCCGCTGCTTTTTTGCCATCCCTTCTTTGGGGTATCCACCATGTATACGTCATATGATGAGGTGGCCTTCAAAGGCTCTCGTAGGCGTTGGTTCTCGTTCTTCTCCCGCATAAATCGTCCATAGCGCCGATGTCGCCGAGTCGAAGTCTAGCATGTCGGTTAAATCCTCGGCGATTGGCTACAAAGTGGGTGTTGGTGGGCTCAATTTCTTCGTCGTCCGCATTCCAACCATCATGGCCGTAGTCCGCCAGACTCTCCCGATAACGGAGATGCTTTAATGAATTTAGGATATCGCCAAAAGGCGTAGTGTTGGAATATGTCCGCGGCGGTGAATTCTATAACCGGCGCCTAATCCGGATTGATTGGTAAGGCGCTGGAGGTTCGGAGTCCGGCGAGGAGTCCGCGCCGGAATCACGAAGTTCGCGGGGGACAAGATTGGTGTTCGCCCATCGCCGCGGATGTTGAAGACCCTGTATGGCGTTTATCCACCGCCTCGATCCGGCGATCGGCTCCGGGCCAATGGCTGAAGCTGATCCGTGCGGCCACCAAAATCGCTGGGCGGCAGAGCCAGATCATGCCCATCGTCGCTGATCGCGACGCAGCTTTCGGCATCGAGGAGTTCGTCGAAAGCCCACGGTGGCACCGCACATCTCCGGATTCGAGTGCGTATGTGCTGACGGAAGCGGTCCTTCGTCCAGCGAAATTCTAAACATTCCGATAGTCGATCAAGTGGTTGACCAGACTCTCGCTATATCATAGCGGTCAGTTTCGGCTTTCTCTCTTTGAGGTGCTCGCCCGGCCCAGGGCAATCGCGATAATTCTCCTGGTGCCGCGTTAGCGATGATCTGAGCGTAAAGCGACAAAACCAGGGCGCGAGGCAAACCAACATTTGACCAAGACATGATTCGGGCTGATGCATATAATGCCCAACTTCGAGGCGCCGGAACACTACGAAGGTGTTGGACTTTATAATAATGAACCGATGCCTAAGCCCTAGTGTGTCGAATGCGGGCATAGTCTTGCGACGATGCCAAGGCGTCGAGCTCGCTTTGGCTATAGGAGGAAACCAAGGAGAGTAACAACAAGAGAGCGATAAAAAGGTCTGCGGGGTCTTAATCGAAAAGAATCCTTTTAGCGGGTCCCCTCTGCGTCTGCGCATGTCTCCGTTGCAGATTATCTGGCGGGTATGCATGTTGTTCATCTGTAGAAAGAGCGTTTAGTTTGAGAAACAATTACGTGCGAAAAATATAAAATAAATATGAATAATCAAAGCAAGGTTCATATGAAACCCGCGATGTTTGTCTTGCAGCCCATGAAAGGGTATGCGGCTAAAGGGCCTAACTTTCTTGGGCGGATCGTCTATCAGTCAGGGGTCCTTAAGTGACCCTCGCCTTTGAAATGGCGCCCGCAGCGGGCAGGCATCTTGAGTGTAAGTCATGTCACGGTATGGCGTTAAGCGAACAAAAGCCTTTGTCCCAAGAGTGCTTGATATTCACTTTCAAATGGGGCGATATGAAAATTAATTTTTCGCGTCGAAAATGTTGACGATCGAACCACGACTTCTAGTAATATAGAGCACATGCACTTGGCGTAGGGCTGGCGTCCTCCTTTGAAAGTCTGCGGCTGTAGCCGAATTTTAGTGAGTCTATCCCATCCTATGGATTGTGTTTGAATATAGCGAGTTTAAGTCCTTTGCCTCGTCTATTGGGCGTTAGTGAATTGTAATCCGTCTATTATGGGATTCAATATCGAGTCCGTCAGCGTTTGAGCAACGGAATAGTCCGGTGGTGAAAGTGATTGGTTTGATATCAATCTCTCTGATCTGCTGGGTTGGACCATGCGCTTTTTAGAAGTGCCGCACTATTTTCCGTGTTATCACATGAAGTGAGTTCTTTGCTGACCCCTTGTGGGAAAAGTCTTTTGTTTACGGTGCCTACTTTGTGAGGTTTATCTTCTTAAACAGCGTCGAGCCTTAATACGACATTTGTCGGCGGACTGTTTAAACAACAATCACATGGGTGTGATTTGCGAGCCTTAGAGTCTTGTGGATTTGGCATATCCGACCCAAAATTTGGTTTAAGTTGGACAATTCGTCACTATCATCCTTAAGAGGCTGAGTTTTGTTATTGGGCCGCGAGCTTTTGAATCCGGCGTTATTGCCGTGCTCTTTGGCCTTTTCTCTTTATTCGTGGCCCCTCTTTTACTGCGCGTGATTTTCGTTCCATCTCTTATCTCGGATGTACTTGGGTCATTGGTGCTTTGCTTCTTGCTAGATTGTCCTCTCATATGACGGGTCATGAGAGCTTATTGGTGCGGACATTGTCCTCGGTTTCTCTTGACCGAGGTGCGTGTGACCATTAAGTCTCGGACATTGTGCTTGAAAGCTTGCTAAGGCTTGGCGTCCGGACGATCGATATTGGTTCTTTTGGTAAATATGTTCCGAATTTCATGCTGACTCTCTGGCTTGTTGAGTTATAACCGTCATATGTTGCGCTCCGACGGACATAAGTTGTCGAAATGGCGCCTTTGGTGGCACGCCCGCCGCCCAGACTATAGGGGCGGAGAGCCTTCGTGTGTTGATGCGAGGGCAGAGGATCGGTGAGGCGGTCGAGGCGATGCAGGCGGGATTTTACCCAACCGGACGCGATGGTGGCGTAAAACCCTGCTGCTGTGTTGTATTGGATCTTGCTCAAGAATCTGGCGTATGGTGGTGTAATGTGGGTGAATCCAACTAGCAGAACCCGGTAACGAGTTGCCAAGTTGGAACCCCTACTCGTTGTGCATGGGCCTCCTTTTATAGGGCAGGGGAGTGCGCAGAAGGGTGTCAATAGGAGAAAGAATTGCTCTAAGCGTAAAGGGTGGTAGTTGGAGCAGTCGCGAGGCAGTCTGACTCTGATTAGCGAGCAGTGGATTCTACCTACTTTTGACGAGAGGGACAAGGGCATTAAATGCGTGTGTCGACCCAAAAGCTCCGCCCTTGCGTCTCCGTGCGCTTGCGGCGATGGATCCCCAAGTGGAGTGCCGCACCCTCATCTTGCCGCGACCACCGCCAGCGTCTCTGGAGAGGGCTTAAGGCGGCGGAATGAAGTCGCGACGAGCGGTGCGCTCTCCCGACAAGCGCCTTGCGGGGTCTTGATCTTCTTGGACCGGGGCAGCCGGGCTCTGTATCTGCGCCCGCACCGGGTCCTCTGCGGGACAGCGTATAGCAGGCGTGTCTTCTGTGATATAGTCTTCTAGTCTCCCGGCAGCTCCTCTCGCCGAGGCCTTACATAGTGATGTAATCTTGGGCACAGGAGCGGCCTTCGGCAAGCTCCTCTTGCCGGGGTCTCGATCTTCTGCCTTGTACTTTGTTCTTGGATGGCTTGATATGGAGCAGAATGGTCTCCGGCCAACATTTGGTGGATCAGTGCGAGGCTGCACTTGCCCGTGCACAAGTTGAGGCTGAGGTACCACTGTAGTACACCGGCAGAGCCCCGAACTGGGCCACTACGGTCTTGCGGTTTGTTGGGCAGGCCGCTCGGTCCAGTGCAGCGAAGCCCGCGGCGTCTCCTCTTCCGCCTCTGCCTCCAGCCTTGACAACCGCGTCGATTGCTGCGTCGTGGGATGGGGCGTGCCACGTTCTTTAATGAAGGACGGAGCGCCCCCACTTTCCCATAAAAAGCGAGAGGAAGCTGTTGGCAGTTCCCTCCTTACTTTCATTGCTTCTTCTTCCTCCTCGAAATCCTCTTTTGCGCTCGCCTCCGCATCTCCTCCAGCTGTTTCTTGTGTTTGCGGCGCTGCAGATTCTTAGTCCTCCTTCCCTTGCCGCCCCGCCATGGCCCGAAAACCTTGAGGAAGGGAAGGGAAAAGCGGGAAGACCAAGAAAGGAGAAATCGAGCATCTTGAAAAAGCTTGCCCAGTCACGGAGGGAGGCGTGGAATCCCCTCTTGGCGGCTCGGCGTCTGCAGAACTCAGGGGCAAGTATTTCTGTTCTGGGCCAAGAGGACCCTTGGCATCCTCGGGACCCGAGAGCTCATCCGGCTGCCACCATGGACAACTATCCCGTGGGTACTATTTCTTCGCACTTTCTTCCTTTGCGGTCTTTGTCCTCCTTTTTACTGTCTATACCGCACATCATGAACACACTCCTGCTTCCACCTTCTTGATTTCACCTTGCCGTCCTCACAATGGCGGTTTCGCTTTTATGTGTGAAAACTTCATGAGATACACCCAAATGTAGCTCTGTTCGGGCACTTCTTCACCCCTAAATGAGGCGGCTCCCCCTCTCAGGGGAGGAGATTTCTTGGGTTCCGTGCAGACTTGAAAGTCGTGCCGGGAACTCGCGTCAAGTGGGAAAAGAGTGGGCGTGCAGGCCAGTGCTGGATCGTCGAAGGCGAGGCAGCTCCCTCACAGCGCCCGCGCTAGCGCCCACTGCAGCAGGCTGGGCGAGGCTGGATTGGGCGACATCAAGCTCGGCGTTGCTCCTCATTCGTTCTTCGTCTTGAGCGGGGCTGTATTCGCAGTAAGCGCCCGACTTCCTCCGCATTGCCCCCCACCAAGGCAGAAAAAGGCAAAATGCGGCGCGAGGGATATCATAGGAGCTCGCCCGGTGAACTTCAACTTCGGGCGCTGAGCGGGGATGGTCGGGAACTCCGGATATGACCGGACCATCCAGTGGTTCGAACCTCCCGAGTGGTGCCCCGCAACAGCTGAGCTAAGGATCGCCTCCTGCGCCATGATGCCCGCGTGCGACTTCGCGCAGCGTGGGCGCACATAGATTCGCCCGAACGAGTGGGCGTCCTCAACTTCTTGACACCCCTTGAAGAAGTGGCGAAGAACAAAACAGACCGAGGACCGACGGGACACCACGGACCCGAGGCTTCGCGTACATAGCTTCTCGGGCGAAGAGCAGCTGCGGCCATAGCGGCGAAAGATTCAGCTGTATCGCCGAGGCGAAGGCTGCGGAGAGTCCTACCAAGCCCGGCGGAGATCACGGTACTGCTTCCTCCGGTCGCTCGCGGGTCCCTTCTGAGCACTCAGGATCCCGGAATTCTGGTGAGGCAGCGGCAAGTGGTCTTTGCGGAGAAAGGCGCCGAGGCCAGGCGGAGGAAGCGAAACGCCGAGAAAAAAGTGCGTAGCGGCAGGTCAGCAACCGGCCGGCGAGAAGATACATGATGCGCGAGAGATGCGTAGCGGGTCCGGACCTTGCAGCGACCTCGTCGTCCGGAAACCCCCCGTCACGAGCCCCAAAGCGTTCTCGGCGCCTCCGCAAAGCGGCAGCAGGCAATCGCATAAGCCCGGCAACTATCGGCTGCCAGGCGGCATAAGCTTCCCGAAGTCGAGCAGCGCCCAGCGGCAAGCGCCCCACCGGACATGGCGGAGCGACCAGCGCTTGAGCCCGGCAAAGCGCCTCGCAGGTCGGCGCCCGGCGGACGAGTCTTCTCGGGCGGAAGCGGCGGCTCGCCCGCTTCGGGTCAGCGCTTCTGAGGGCGGTCGCCATAACCCGCCAGCGAGCCAAAGCGCCGGGGAGCGCCGCCCTCCTGCTCCCTGCGCCCGGCGCAACCGGTGCAATATGATTTCTCCGCCTTGGCGAAAACAGTGAGGAGAGCAGGTAAGTGCCGAGATCTTCATCTTCTTAAATTCGCCTTGATTATTAGCCGAGGCTAATCTTATTTCGCGTTGATTGGGACCTTGACGGCGGGCGAAAAGCCAAAGGTGCCCGTGGTAGTCGCAGACGACTTCGCCTTGAGCGGCAGGGATCTGCGGATCAAGCTCTTGGACCAGCGCTGTCGGAAGCAGCCGCAGCCCGCAGCGGTGATGCTGGTCCCGCTGCGCGCTTGCGGTGGCGTCTGGAGATTTCATCTTGTTCCAATATCTTGGCGTGTTTGTCTTGACTTGTCGCGAGCCAGACGCTTGTGGCGGGAGCATCCGGAGAGTCGCCCTTGAGAGGCCAGCGATCCCTCCATCATGGTTGGACTCCCGTGAGGCGTCCGCCAAGGCGAATTACTCATGAAGATACCCGCCAAGCGAAGCAACCAGGAAAGCGGTCCTCCGCCAAGGATAGTTCCCGGCGAGCACTTGATGGCGCCCTTAAGGTAGGATTACGCAACTTTGCCTTCTTGGCGTCGTCTCTTTGGATATTTGCTTGAACTTCTTCCGCTTTTCTTCTTCTTCGATCCTCCTCCTCTCCCGAGCAGATGGAGATGGAAGTAAATCATTGAGGAGGTCTGAGGATGGCAGCGGCAGCCCCTGTCGTCGAGATCTGGCCGAGGAGCGCCAAAACCTATGTGCGAAGACGCTCAGAAGCTCATGAGCCTTAGCCGGAGAAGGGGCAGCGTCACTGCTTGGCAGGAGGCTGCAGGGGCGTCGAGTCTGCGCCAGTCACCGGCCCCTCCGCTGGAGAAGCGGTCGGCTACTACTTGAGCCCCCCCAGCGTCTTCATCTAGGTGCGTGGGGTTCCTCGTCCGATGACTCCAGCGGGCGGGAGCCTTTGATGGAGAGGTCCTCGCCTCCATGGGCAAGATCGTCGAGGGCTGGCGTGGCGGCGGGCAGGAGGAGGGCTGCTTCACCAGCTCTGGCCCTTTACGGGCAGACGGGCCATCGCTTCCAGAAGCCCTTGCCGCCAAGGCCGCGAAGATGGAGAAGCGGCGGGCTTCAGCGCCCGCCAACCAGCTGCTCTCCAGTGGCGGAGAAAGCGTGGAAACAACTTCGCCCGGGCGTTATGGTGGCTGCTGGAAAGGCGGAGAAGAGCAACGGCTCGCGGTGGAATGTCGGCGAGAAGGAAGCTCATTCAGCCGGAAGTTGACCTTAGCGCCCACGAGAAGACGCTTCGAGGCAGGCCCTTGGTGGAATTGAAGGGCGAAAAGCGCTTGGCGGCGACATGGAGACCGCCAAGGAAGATCTTGCCGCCAGGTGGCGCAAGCTGGAGGAGTTGTTGAAAGCGAGCGGAGAAGATCGCGCGCTCCTCCTGGCGCGAAAGTGCCCACCGACTCGAGCTCGGTAGCGTCTTTCCAAGAAGGCGTGGTGAAGACGCCAGGACTCCGTCGAGATCTTGAAGCGAAAGTCTGTTGAAGGACTTCGCTCGGCTTTGCAGGACAGAAACCAAAAAGAAGGCTGAAGGAGGAGCTCAGCAGACAATGTGGCCGCCAACAAAGCGGCGAGGATTTCCGTCGCATCGTCGAATATGGATGAGATTTGGTATCTTCTGCGTCCGCCATTGACCGAGGACTGGCGTAAATGGAAGCATCTCATCTATTCCCGGATCAAACCTCGCTCCGGTAAGCTCGACCTCTTCTTGAGGGAATCGGGCGTACCCTTGCAAACCTGCGGAAGATCCCTTGACTTCTAGAAACTTCGCCGGATGTCTTGTGAGGAACCATGGAAGCGTCTTGTGAAGATCGTATCTGGAACCCGGCATAAACCTGCATAGCGTTCTTCGCGGCTTGCGGCCCGCGCGAACATGGAGGCTCACGAAGGGCAGTCGCCCATCATCGCCAAAGTGAACAAGATCCCGGGATGGAGGCGACCCGTAAGACTGGAGCCCCCTTTATCTTTATCTCTTTGTTGCTGCATAGGTTGTTATTCGTTAATCGTCGCGACAATTTATTCCTTATGAATATTACCTTTATTTGATCAGCGGATGCAGATGTCATCTCCTTGTTTTGATCCTCAACCCGCATGCTTCAACTTTATGCTTCTAGGGTTTTGCGGCAAGGAGCCCTTGCATTATTGAAGTCTTCGAACTTCGAAGCAGCCCGCTAGCCAAGTCTTACCGGCAAGCAACCTTGCCGTGGCTTGCTACCGCCTTAGCTATGACGGACTCGAAAAGAAACAAAGCGCAACACTTTCGCAGCTCACTTCGTCGTTGAGCGTGCTGGCAGCGGCAAGATAAGGTGCTTGGCTATCACGGGTAAGTTCCTCGAGCACAAGTTTTTCCATACAAAGTGTGGTTGTTCAAGGAAGGCAACTTAAAATTTAAAATTTTGAGCTGCTCAAATCCTTAGCTTTAAGTGATCTATCGTTCTCCGGCAAGCTTCTCTTTCTTGAACAACACTTGGTTCATCTTCCATTTCCTTCCCGCAAACTTGTGCAGGAGCGTTCTTCTTAGAGACAAGGAAGAAAGAAGGAAAAAAGCATATGACCTTCCGTGCTATTGCTTGCGGATATCGTGTCGTGCGAAAAGATGCCAAATAACTCATGCAAATAGCAAAGAAGAGCATGGAAAAAAGGCAAATAACGCAAGACAAACTTTATTGCCTGGTCTGCGCCCGGCTTTGTACAAGGTTACATGCGATAGCGGCTTTTACAAAAGGTGGTTGCGGAGCGGATCACGGCAACCGCGCCTTATGGGTAAAACTGCGAAGATGCTCTATGTTCGGAGTTACTCCTTTGGTAAGCCTTCTTGATCTCGGCGGGCAGCGCTTGGGCCTACGTGACTTGTCTCACCCGATAAACCTTCCCGCCAGCGTCGGCTTATTTGGAATTCTTGGCGGACTGAACAGCCGAAGAACAAAGTCGCCTTCCTCGAGACTCTGGCTTTGACCTTGCGGCTATGGTAGCGGCGCAGGCTTCGCGGTATCGAGCAGCTTGTCTGGCAGCACAGGCGTCCCTCCTCGAGGAGCAATGCGTCATCTTGCCGCGATTGCTCTTCTCCAGCAAACTCATCATAAGCGAGCACTCGAGGGAGATCCGTATCTGATTCGTGGGGAGCTTTTACGCTCCATAGAGCTAGAGCAAAGGTTATCTGTCCGGTGGCTCGATTTGGTGTCGTTCGATTGACCAAGAGGCGGCAACTCCTCTATCAATTTCTTCCGCACTTCGCGGCTGCCGAAAGTTCTTGTCTTGAGTCATGAGCACTTGCGTGGCCCTTCTGTGACCGTTGCTCCTTGGGTGCAAGCAGGCGGCGCAGACCAGCGCAAGGTCTTGGGCGTCTTGCATGAAGGTCTGGTGGTGAATTGTGTACCCGTTGTGGTGATTATCACATTAGGGATCGAAGCGGCACACAATCGACGAAAGAACTTGACGGTGATTGTCTTTATCACCTTTCTCCTGGCTCCGCCGTTACACTGCAGACTTGTCGATTACTCGTACAAGTACTCAAAGCCCCGACAACCGCAGGGGGAAGGGGGCGGATATCGAGAGCCAGAAGGGCGGGATAAAGGGATTGTTTGGAGAGCAGGGTGGTGATGAATCTGCTTTGCATGGGCAGCACGCTTCACGGTTACTAGTGCGATTTGCATCTTGGAGGGCTTCTTGCCAAAGAACCCTTGCGGAAAACTTTCGGCAAGTGCCCTTGCGCCAATGTGGTGGCGCGGATGCCTCCGTGTATCTCCGCGGCTTGCATCCATCTTCCACGGAGATGCACTTGATCGACACCATTGAGCCTTCTTACATGCAGACTCGTTATCCTGACTGGTACATACTTATTGTCTGGTTATCTTTTCTATTTCTTACGAGTCGTCGAGAAGTTCTCGGTTTGCAAGCAGACGATCTGCTGCGCATCATGCGGAACTCGGGCTCAGCAGCAAGACTAAAACATGAGGCCGCTTGCGGGAACCTCGGCTTCCTGACAGGATCTACCCAGCTCTGCGTAGTCCCGAAGCTTGCCGAGGGCAAAGCTGTCGGAACACTTGCTTCAGCCTTGCACGAGATCCAGGAGATCTCGGGTGCAAAGCCTGTTCCTCGGCGTTCTGTCCGTTGATCTTGGGGACCTTGGCGGCGACCGGGGAGATCAGCCGGCAAGTAGTCATGGGAGACCAACTTTCTCTTCTTGGACTGCCCAATTGATGGTGTGGCGGAGGTTGAGTCACTTGAGCAAGAAGGTCCCGGTTCCAGTAACTTCCTTCAAGCACACTTTGAAAAGGCCATCTGCGATTTCATTACGAGCTCTCGGGACTGCTCCATCTGCAAACCTTCAAAGCGCTCCTCAAGCTTCCTCTTCATCATCATAAGCTTCCATCAAAAGGGCTCACGATAGCTCTTGTTAACTTGGGACCACCAGCTGAGAATCTCCCCGCACGATCAACTTCCAGATCCCAAGTTGGCGCAATCCACGGGCAGCGAGCAAACTCTTCATATTCAGGTGTTGTTTGTCGCTTGCTCTCTTGGGAAGTGCATCTGGATGACATACTTGGGTGCTCTCCGATTGAAGCGCGATAGTACCTTGCCCGGCACGGCGCCTTGCGGCGAAGGCACCATCAAAGTACATTACCCATCCACTGATCGCTTCTTCTTGGTGTACTTGTTTCTTGGACTTCTTCGCCAGTGTTGGGGTCCCATTACTGCTATAGATTCTGCCAAGGCCGGCTCTGTATGGTTGAAGTACTTTCAAACTTGGTCAAAGCTCGCCAGCTCGGTGCCCACTCAGCGATCCTGCATGTTTACGGTTGTGCAATATCCTCTTGTGGGAAGCAGTGACCACTGTTATCTCGTGTGCACAGAGTAATGGCAGCTTTCTCGAGGCCATGAGGAGAAAAGCAACTTTTGCACAGGAGTATCTTGATCTAGCCCTGAAGAGGAACTTACAAACTCTGGTAACACCATCTTCTTCCACCTCACCTGTTCTCTGAGTTGCCCTTGGGGCAGCTTGTCGGAGCATTTGCTTGTGGCAGGACTAGCTTGGGTAGTGTGGCCTCTCGTCGGACTCCCTCTCCGCTACTAGGCAGCATAACCACTGGTTGGTTGCCGCTGGGTACAACAACTTCACATGGTCTAGGTCGACAAGTATTGGGGAGGAAAGGATGGTACCGTTCAAATCTTGCTTGGTTGCCTCCGCCGGAGTCCACTTCATAGGACTGCCTTCTTCAAGATTTTGAAGAAAGGTAGAGGCGCTCTCTGAACTTTGAAATGAACCTCAGGCGACCACACTGAGCAACCGACATCCTTGACTCGCTTGGGCTTGATCGCTCAATGGCTTTAATCTTGTCCGGGTTGGCTTCAATCCCCTGCGATACTAAAGAAACCGAAGCTTGCGGAGGCCTCCATCACATACTTCGGGGTTCAACTAAACTGTATCTTCGCGGGTTAAAATGTCTCTTCAAATCTTGAATCAGCGTATCCTTGCTCTTGCTCTTCACTGCGATATCATCATGTATGCCTCTACATTTCTGTGGATACGTGGCTCCAAAAGCGTACACTACCCTTGCAAATGTTGATCCTGCATTTTAGAGTCCAAATGGCATCGTGTGAAGCAATAGGTGCCACTGGAGTGATAGCGATCTTCTCTTCATCCTCTTGACCATAAAAATCTGGTGATAGCTTGAGTATGCATCAAGCGAGCAGCTCACATCCGGCGGTGGAGTCAACAATCACGGTCGTCTTGGGCAAGGGAATGGATCCTTAGGACATGCTTTATTTACATCGGTGAAGTCTATACCACTGACCTCCACTTCCGTTAGCCTTGCGCCTGACATTGGGTTGCTAACCCGTCGGATGGATCACACACCTCTAACTAGGCTTTCTGCCTCTAGCTTCTTGATTTCTTATTTGATGAACTCTTGGCGCTCCACGTACGCTTCCTCACTTTTTTTTTGCTGGACGCATGAGGGCAAGCAACAGCTTGTGCTCAATTACCTTCACAGGAACAGGGGATGTCGGATGGTTGCCATGCAAACACGCCGACGATACGCCCGCATGAGGAAAAGCGGCAAGCGCGCTTTCCTATTGCATCAGCGGCGGCAGCGATGGTGAAGGTACCACGGTCTGCCGTCCTCATAGCGGACACCTTCTTGATTCTTGCGGCGGACAGCCATTCCCTTTACTCTTGGAGGTGGAGCTCGACGGGCGTCCTCGACGACGCCCGGCGCTCGAAGAAGTGCGATGCGGAGTGGGCCCGGGCGCTTGCGGACTTGGTCTTCGTCTTCCCCGGGAGCTTCAGCAACAAGGTATCGTCGATACCCGGCCGCATCTGATAGATCTTGTCGGTCGGAGATAAGCATCTTTCTTGTCGCCGTGGGCGGTGATGGCCTTGCTCGGCCGGCATCTTGAGCTGCGTTATAAGCGTAATGGGAAGCGCCGCCATGAACTTGGCGAGGCGAGAGCCCCGAGTATTCCTTGTATAGTAACGGAATATCGGCGTCGAAAGTGATCTGATCTGAAATTGAGCTCCCGCCAAAGGTCACGGCGAGTGATTTTTCCCTTGGGCTTGCTCCGTCCGGGTTGATTCCTTGGAAAAGAACGGTCTCTTCGAGCTTCATATCGGAATTTGGGTTTCTTGATCTGGCGAGAGAGATCAAGTTCAGCCCGCCCGCCGTCGACCAACATCTTGGTGACCTTGAGGTTGCGGATGGTGGGTGAGACCAGCATCGGCAGCACCCGACGCGGTGGTGCGGTGAGGTGATCCTCAAGATCAAAAATGATGGGCGTGGGACCATTTGAGAACTGCTGACTCTATGGGCTCTCTTTGCATTCACCTCACGTGCCCTTTGGTGGCGGTGGGAGGTGTTAACGAAACACCACGTCGGCGCCACAGGACCTCCGTGGCCTTACGGAACTCCTGCTATTGTCATCCTCATCCTCCATGTCCTCGTCACGTCTTCTTCATCCTTGGCGCTCCGGGAAGGTCGATCACTTATCGCCGCTTGGCCTGCAGGGAGGTCCTCGACCATTGAGCGGCCGCTTCTTGCTCGGCTCTCCTCATACCTTGGGCCCTCTCCTTGTCGCGCCTCTCGTATTCAGCCTTTTCTGCTTTCGGAAGATAGTCGGCAGCTTGCGATGTAGAGATCGTGCCCTTTAGTGCGGTGGATTTTCTTGATATTGCTTGGGCGCCATGCTTGTCGGCTGCACGCCACGAGGGCAAGCTCCTTCTTGAATTGCCGACTGTGTTTGCTTGCGGGAGCTTCCTTGCGGACTTCTCGGCAGCAAGCACCTCTTCCTGCTCTTCTTCCGAAGTTTGTTCTTGGCTTCTTCTTGCGGGCGGCGTCGTCGTCGCTTCCTCTGCGCCGGCATCCTCCCGAGCCTCCTCCCCTCTTCAGCGTCGCGCATTATAACGAGCATAAAGCTCGTGACATCCGGATCTTAGTCGCCGCCATCTCTTCACATCTGTTGGTTACGCCGCGTTACGGTGGGCAGCGCGATAACTTGTGGCGGGTGGACGTCGAGATGTTGTCTTTGCTGGTGAGCGTTGGATATACTTGCGCGAGATTCTCCTTCTTGGCGGTGTTGTTTCCGACAGAAACCTTCTCGGCCATTGCAGCGCACTTGTATTGTTGAGCGGACTCGGAAACAAAGCAAGGACGCAACTTAACCACGAGTTGGTTCCTCCGCGCACAGGTTTTTCGTAAAAGGGACGAACGTTCGAGGAGTATAACATAAAAGCTTAAAAACTGAAAAGTGCTCTTTATTTAAGATTGGGCGACTTAGCTTTTCCGTCTTCTGTGATCCGGCGAGGCCGCACTGCTCCCTTGACTTCCTCCCTTGTATGTTTTCGCCCGTACGCTTTCAGGGAACCCGCCGGTGCAAACACACTTGCTGAGTGCAGGGCGTCGACAGCTACCGGCGGTGTTGCTTTCGGCGAGAAGAACTCGTCGGGCTAGTTGTGCGGCGCTTTCATCGTCGGCGGACTCAAACAGATCAAAGGTGCAACAGCCATGATTTAACCCTTCTGCGTGCAAGTTCTTCATACAAGGTACGGATTCTCAAGAATACAATTCAAAAGATCGAAATCGACGCCTTCTTAGCCCCTCTTGGCGGTGGAGCTCGATGGCGCATTCTCGGCGCAGCGCTGCGCACTCGAAGAGGTGTGCTTGCCGGAGCAGCACCGAGCTGTTGCGGGCTTAGTCTTTGGTAGATCTGCCTTTGTCTTCCTGCACTTGCGGCGGAGCTCGATGAGTGCGTCCTCGGCGGCAGCGCAACATCCGGAGAGGCGCTTGCGAGTGGGCACTGAGCTGCTTTGCGGACTTAGCCTTCTTCTTCCCCGGGAGCTTCAACGGCGAGTGGCTTGCTCTCTCGCTGCGGCTGCTGCTTCTGGTAGATCTTGTCCGGTGCAGATAAGTGCATCCTTCTTGTCGCCTTGGACGGAGATGACACTTAGCGGACTGCATCTTGAGCACATTGTATGCATAGTGAGAGGCTGCCATGAACTTGGCAAGCGCTGGTCGGCCAGTATCCCATTGTAGGGTAATGGGATATCAACAACATCGAATGTGACCCTTTCGTCACGAAGTTCAGCTCGCCGCCAAGCGTTAACGGCAAGAGCGTGATCTTCCCCTTGGGCTTGCTCCTTCGGATTTATCCTTGAATGGTACCGGTTTCTTGAGCTGTTTGTCGGGATCTGGAGCTTCTTGAGCACGGCGGAGGAGATAAGGTTTAGGCCGGCCCCGCCGTCAACCAACATCTTCGTGACCTTGAGGTTGCGGATTGTTGGTGAGACCAACATCGCCAAGCACCCGACTGCAGTGATGCGATCAGGGTGGTCCTCAACGTCGAAGACAATGGGCGTGCCGGACCACTTCAAAGGCTTGCGCGCCTCGACGGACGGCTCCGCGACATTTACCTCTCGCACCCACTTCTTGAGTTGGCGGTGCGAGGCGTGCAGAGAGGCGCCGCTGTCGATGCACAACACCTCCGTTGCCTTCTGAAACTCTTGGTTATCAGTCTCATCTTCCTCCATCTCATCATCCTCATCTTCATCTTCGTCCTTGTCGCGGCCGCGGGGAGGCCTGTCTCCTTGCCGCGGCTTGGCCTTGCCGCGGTACCCTCCCCGGGCGGGAAGCTTCTTGCCGGATCCTCCGCCACCTCCCTGGGCTCTCTCCTTATCGTGGCGCTCGTACTCAGCTTTCTGTAGCTCCGCCATCTGCTCCACTTTTTTGCAGGTTTGGAGATCATGGCCCTTGGTGCGGTGGATCTTGCAATACCGCTTGCCGGAGCCATCCTGCTTGTCGGCGGCTACCACAGCCTCGCCGGAGTCATCGGCTTTGGCCTTGTCGGAGCCGCCTCCGTTACCGGAATGCTCGACAGCTAGCACATCCTTGGCCTTTCTCTTCCTATTGTTCCGCCGCCGGTTCTTCCTTGCCAGGGCGGCATCCTCACTGTCAGACCCTTCTGCTCCTGCAATCTCTCCGGGAATTTTCCTCCCTTCCTCAGCCCGTGCACACTTGTCGGCCAGAGCATAGAGCTCGCTGACATCTCTGATCTTGCACATCGCCATCTCCTCCCTCATCTCTGCGGGTTGGCGCGTTACGGTGGAACGCAGCGATAACGCAGGGTGGACGTCTGGGATATTGCGCTGCACTTGGCTGAATCTCTGTATGTATTTGAGCAGGGGCTCTCCCTCCTTCTGGACGAGCAAATGCAGATCGCTCTCTTGGCCATGGGGTTTGTGGCCGCCCGTAAAGGCGCCGACAAACTGGTGACATAAGTCCGCCCATGAAGAGATGGAGCCGTCCGGCAAATGCATGAGCCAAGATCTGACGTTGGGCTTGAGTACCAGCGGGAAGTAGTTGGCGAGGATCTTCTCGTCGCGCCCTCCGGCAGCCTGCACCGCGATGGTGTAGATGCTGAGGAACTCCGACGGATGTATCCTGCCATCATACTTCTCGGGCACGTCTGGCTTGAAGTTCTTGGTTTTGGGCCACTCGACTTGCAACATCTCACGGATGAACGCAGGGCAACCCGCCGCGTACGGCAAGTCGCCTGGTTCTCCGGGTGCGTGCACGTCGACGGTGGGTCCAGCGTGCTGGTCAGATTGACGTCGCGCTTCTCTCCGGCGCTCGATGCGAGTGCGAGCGTTTTCGTGTTGCCATTCTTGGAGAACGTGGCGTTGATCGCGGCAATTTCGCGGGTCCGACGACGTGGTGGAGTCGGCGTCGGGGTTGGTCCGGCGAGCTGGCGATCTTGGCCTTCGGGGCTGGGAGTGCACGGAAGTGGCACCCCCAGCGGTCTTGTCGGCGTTGGCTTGCGCCTGGGCGCCTTGCCGGGGCCTTGATGCGCTCGGTTGCCGGGGCTTGTCGCCGTTGGCTAAGCCGATGAGACTGTATATGGTCATCCTCCAGTCGTCGATTTTGTGCGGCGTTGGAGGGTAGTCCGTATAGCTAGGCTCGCCGGCGCTTCTCTCGGCTGTCTTGGTGGCGGCGGCGACGAAGCGGCGCGAGGAACGGATGTGCTTGGACTCCCAACGGATTGGGAGGTGCAATATCCCGTCCGGCGGCAGCACTCGCTTCGCGCCAAAGATGCGGGCGTGCATGCTGGCCTCGAAGCGCCCCGCGCCCCACCAGCTTGGCTCTTGTTCCATCGCGCGAGCACGGTGCTAGGAGCACCGGGCGTTGTCGACCTTGCACCTCCCGGAAGGGTGCGGTGTCGCACGATCGCCCGACGCTATGGGCCTTGTTTTGGACCGGTGATGACGTGAGTCCACCGTCGGGCGCTCGCCTTCGCGGCGTCGACTCCACCGCCCGCTGTTCCGGCGGTGGTGGCGTAATCGATGTAAGCCGGAGCGGCCACCGAGAGGCTTCTTCTTCGTTGGCAGGTTGACGATGACGTTGATGTAGCGCGTGGAGACCGGATCGGATGCTCACGACCTCGACAAGACTTTACCTACAGCGCGCCAAAAGATGTCGGGCGGCTCTTTGTGCGACCACGAGCACCTATAGAGCACGGGGGCCCCTTCTAGTCCGGGAAGCGGCGGGCGTCTTGAGAGAGATCGAGCCCGGCAGGGAGAGGCAGGCGAGTTTACCCAACCGGGGCTCTCCGGAGAGATAAAACCCCTCATCGCTACTTTTGTGCTTGTATTTGATCTTGCTCGAGAAGCGGCGTATGGTGGTGTTGTGGGTGTCGAATGGATCGAACCCCTTCTCGTGCACATGGGCCTCCTTTTATACTCTGAAGGGGGCATCCACGGTGGCGGCGTAGGAAGAGGGGTAGAAAGGTAAAATCGCAGGTTGGTACAACGGTGACCATGATGACCCCTACCTAACTCGGGGGGGACAAGGGCATTTAATGCCGTCCGGTGCGCAACGGTGGTAAAGAAATGACCATTAGGTGAGCCACCGGTTGCCATGATGGCGTCGCTGTCAGCTTCACTTGCCACCTTGCCCTGCATGGCTGCGCAACGCCTCGCCACGTGCCCCTGGGACGGCCCTGGGGTGACACGTTGCTGGGTGCGCTGGACTCTGAGTGGCAGCCTTGCCGCGGCAAGTGTCTTGCCGCGGCCCTTTTCTTGCTGTGCCGGCAAGCTTGCCGGCCGCTGGGCCTTGCCGGGACGCGTGGGGCGTCGTGGCAAGTCTTCTCGAAACGCCTCGTTTGATCTTCCCGGCAAGCTCCTCTTGCCGGGGCCTTTATTTTCTCAGTTGATACTTTGTTCTTGAATGGCAGTAGTAGGTATGATGGATGGTCTTATGGCGCCTCGCAAGCCTTGCCGCATGGTGCTACGATTGCCCGCAGCACAAGTTCGGGTACTAAGGTACCCTACTTTAGTACACCGACAATCGGAGCACGGGGAAGCAGAGGAAGGCGGGCCGACCCACCACCTCCGCCTGCGGACGGCTCGGTTTCCCACCTTCACCGCCACGACCCCCGCCAGCATGGGAGCCGCGTGGCGAGGAGGCGGCCGGGCGATGATGAAGTGACCTCACCCTGCCCGTGATCACGAGGGTGGACGCCTTGAAAATCGCAAGACTACCCACGCCTCCCACAACGCCGCAATCGACGTGCCATTGCGGGAGGACGCGTGGAAGCGGAGGGTTTTACGTGGACCTGTGCCGCTGCGTGCCCAGATCGCTTTTGGGCCTGGCCCAACAACGCCGGCACCGTGTATGTCCCAGCCAGGGGCTCTTGCCGGTGTATTAAAGTAGGGGTATTTTAGTACCCGAACTTGTCTGCGGGCGATCATAGAGCGCCGCTGCAAGGCTTGCTTGGCGCCCGCAAAGACCCTCCATCATTTCCTATGACTGCCATTCAAGAACAAAGTATCAACTAAGAGGACAAAGGCCCCGGCAAGAGGAGCTTGCCGGGAAGGCCAACCAAGGTGCTCCAGAGGAACTTGCCGCGGCGGCCTGCGCGTCCCGGCAAGGCCCGGCGGCCGGCAAGCTTGCCGGCGCAACAAGAGAAGGGCCGCAGCAAGGCGCTTGCCGCGGCAAGGCTGCCACCCCGCACCCCAGCGCATCCAACGACATGTCACCCCAGTGGGCCCCAGAGCATCGCGGGCGAGGCGCTGGCGCAACCATGCGGTGCAAGGTGGCAGCGAACGACAAGGAGGCCATCGTGGCGATCGGTGGCGCACCTAACGGTCGTTTTTGCACTATTGAGCGACCGGACGGGCATTAAATGCCCTTGTCCCCCGCCGAAGTTAGGTGGGGACATCGCTGGTCATCTGTACCAACTCGCTTACCTTTCTACTCCCCTTTCTACATCAAGCACTGCCGGTGACCCCTTAGACCATAAAAGGGAGGCCCATGGGCACGAGAAGGGTTCGGCGGTTCGTAACTTCTCCACACCGGGGTTCCGCAGTTCGTAGATCCAACACCACCATACGCCGCGCCTCGAAAGCAAGAACAAATACAAACACAAAGCAGCATGGGGTTTTATCTCTCGAGAGCTCCGGCTGGGTAAAATCGCCTGCCTCCCAGCGCCGACCTCGACCGCTCACAGACGCCTCCGCCTCCTTGTCGGACTAGAAGGGCCCCTGCCCCATAGGTGCTCGTGGCCACAGAGAGACGCCCCGATAGATTGACAACCCCTAATCGCGTTGGTTGCGAGTAGCTATCATTTTGTGTATGTACGAGGGACTTGTGCATGGTCTCCTACTGGATTGATACATCAGTTCTCAAAAACTGAGTGAAATACTTAAGCTACTTTGCTGCATCATCCTCTCCTCTTCGGGGAAATCCAACGTAGCGCTCAAGAGGTAGCACCCCCACTATGGCCAGCCTAACGTGACTTATTACACCTAGATGGAGGGAGTAGTAAGTACGAGATACAGTGGCACACTGACTTAGGTCGAATACAAGTGCCCGAAATTGGGTGCATGTTATAATAAGGATTCACTTAAAATAGTACGTGAGCGAACAGAGGGATCAATTGGATAGTGTTCCCGAGCAGTAGCAAGATGTGTGAGGTAAGATACACCGCTGGCGCTTTATTTTTCTTATTAATTTGTTTGTTTCACCCTCTGACTGGTGGGACCCAACATACTACATGGAGAGAGGTAAGGTGACTAAGGCTGCATTATTTCTGCGCCACTGTGGATAGTCTTACCACCAAAGCCACATGACACAATTATGATTTAAATGCCAATGACTCCCACACACACACACACACACAAACACATGGCATGCTTGTCACATGAATGTAGGAATGTATAAAAGGTTATTTTCCTCTCGTTGAACATAACGGGAGGGTTGTGTAGATGGTTAGCCTGTTTGCTCATGAAACTTAAGGTCTCGGGTTCCACTCAAAAAAACTTGAGGTCTCGGGTTCGATAACTACACTTGAGCATAATTTGTGCCAGGAGGATTCTTTGACTGGTCAAAATGGATGGATACGGAGCTATATGATCTCGTAGTGACCGTATAATCACGTCATCATGTATAAGCTGCAGCCTCGGCGCTTGTTTTCTAGGGTTTGCACGCTTCACACTCTCTCTCCAGTATATATATACACGCTGGAGCCTCAGCGCTTGTAGTTGCTCTCTTCACACTCTCTCACCCTCTCCAGATCTAAACAAGACTTCATTGGCTCTCTCTCCTCACCGCTGCTCAAAGAGCCGGAGGTTCCGTCCACAAGGGAAGGAAAGGAGGCTTAACGTAAATGGAAATCGCGAGGAGGAATCCACTATCGGCCGCATTGTTTACTTTCACCCAGCGGCGGTGCGAGAGGGCCTCCGACCCCTTCTTCTTTGCCGCCGTCCCGTCGACCACCGAACCACGCCCCAAGAACCTTAAGGTATAATTTACTTATTCCACATGCATTGCTCTAGCTGCATGTATACCATGAATCTAGGACGTGGTTCAAAGAGGAAAGGTGTGGGGCAAAGTAGTGGGAAAAGTGGTTCAAAGAGGAAAGGAAGGGGGAAAGTTGTATAGCATGAATCTAGGACATGGTTCAAAGAGGAAAGGAATGGGGGGAAGTAGTGGGGAAAGTTGTATCGCATAAATCTAGGACGTGGTTTAAAGAGGAAAGGAAGTGGTGAAAGTACTAGTACAGACTGGCTATCCAGCACCTACGTTGGTCGAAAAGGGAAAACAATGACAAACGCAGTACACACATCTGTAACGAACTGATCTTTTGTTTTAGGGGACAAGGCTGTATTGTTTGAGCAGGACTAGATTTGCTGCGCTCACATAGGGAAAGGTGTCTATAGATAACAAAACTGGGACCAACACAAATATGCTCCTGGGTTGTTTGTTCTTTGTTGCAATAGACTGTGCATGACCACAGTACATCGGTAGATGCACATGGTGCTCGTGTGTCCACTGTCCCGTGCAACTCTTTAGCTGTTGTTAATATAAGGCCCTGTTTGGTTAAAAACTCCCTAGTCCCTACCTGCTTGGTTGTAGGGACTAAGCATGGACTAGAGGTTATAAAATGACATGCTAAAAGACCATGTTACCCCTAGTAATGAACTAATAGAGACAAGGTGCGATGCGTGGCAGGGGCAACTGTTGAAAAAAGTCCCAAAAAGACTCCCTCGGGGTCTTCTTTCTTTAGTCCCAAAAATTCCCACTTTTAGTCCCTAAAAGTCCCTCCTGTGTAGTTTAGATGGGACTGACACGGAGTTTTGATAGTCCCTACACCAAAATGTCCCTGTAAACAAACACCCTTTAATGCCGCTGGAAAATTGATGCAATACCACAGTTAAAAGCAAATTACATGTTTAATGAATTTTATTGTTAATATAATCTCTATGTTAATATTAATCAATGCCACCATTTGAGAAATGCTACTGTCTTGTTTTCTTTACCATTTAGATAAGGTAGATGCTTCTTTTTGTTGGCTTCTGTGTCATCCACCGTTATTAACCACTAGTTGTTTCCTTTGCACCTTTGTGTAAATAGGGTTATCTACTTCACCTCGTTGCCATTGTGACCTTTTGTTGCACTGCACAAAACACTTTTGTCTTAAGAGTGTTTTGTGTAGTTCAACCAAAATGTCACAACGACAATGTTGCTTGATTGCTTGATCTTAGTGGAACTGCACAAGAGCAGATCTTACTTCCTATCCGTGTTGGCAAATTTGGTTCAGATCTTCTTCTTGTGAGTTGTTTGAATGCCACATCATGAGTGGTCAGTACTATCCTTCTTTCACATGATTCTGCAATGTGCTTTCATATGTTGTGCTACTTGTACGGTAATGTTGCTTGATTTTAGTGAACTGCACAATTGGAGACAAGACTTCCAATTTGTATGTGCACCGTACTATCCCATTGAGGTAAGATAAGGATATTTCACAACTGTTGGCCTGTATTTTGCCAATTTCATCAAAATATTAATGTCATTGTTTAGTGCTATACTTGTGATCCCTAATTGACATGCCAAATCTTACATTGAAGGCGAAGCTTGTCTGTTATTGAACCAAGTGATGAAGGGGAAGAACAAGCGGAAGAAAAACAGAAATCAACTCCCGGTGCTGTAATGAAGCACTGGAATTGTGATGACACAAGTAATGATATAGTTTTGCATCTTAATTTATTGCTATGGCTAGAACGAGCAATTGTTTTCCACTGATTTGATGACATTCTTAATGTAATACGTAATTCTCTCTACTTGTGCAAACAGGGATCTTCTTTGAAGATACCATATATTTTAGTGGAACTGCACAAGAAGATGTTGGAAACATTAAACTAATCGAGGAGTATATAGTAAGCATGGCCACCACAGTAGATAGCAACAGATGGTTCCGGAGAAGTGCTTCATCTGTATGCTCTACACAATAAGTCTCCTGACAAAGGTTGGTACTCGCCCACCTGATTTCATCCATATGATTGAGCTTTGTCATCTCTATTGGTGTTGTGCTACTGTTTAGATACAGTCATGAAAAAGTGGTATTGTCCTTGAGCAGTGCTTCATCTGTGCTGTTTTAAATATGTCCTTTCCTTTTTTTCGAGCAAACAGGGATGCTAGCATTTAGTTGTCCTCTTGTCTTAGCACAACAGGATCATCTTCCTCTAAAGAAGAATATGGAGTACGTGAAGTGACTAGTTCCGATTATGCCAGGATGAAGAAGCCCTGTCTATCTTCTCATCAGAAGGAGCAGTTGAAGGATGGTTACATTACTCCCCACAAGACCAAACTAACTTCAGCTCAAAAGGACTGACAAATCTCCATTTTTTCTTTGTGATCTTGCTTGAGTACAATGTTGTTCTAGGATTCTTTCTGGTGAGTTCCATTTTTCTAAATGTGTGCTCTATATGGACCATGTAGGTGCCTGTTTAAACTGTCAATTCATAGTACAGTTTGCTTTATACTAATCACTTTTTTTGTATTTGTGTAAACAGAGGTGCTCAGCTTGATTTCAATGGGAACTGCACAAAATGTTCAAGAATAAATCGAATCATTCATTTCCACCACAAGAAAGAGGTGACGATAAGTTCAAGGCGTTGCAACATATAAGGGCGAAATCATACAAGCTACGCGCGAATTTGGTTGATTTTGGCGGAACAGAAGAAAAAGAACAACAGGTTTATTTAGCACGAGGTGCCATGTCAATGTCCGAACTGATGTCAAACCCAGCCCACACTACTAGGGAAAAGCCTAGCAGCAGCGTGGGTTTTGGCCCTCTCAGTAGTGCGGGTACCGACGCTACTAATAAGGCGCTACAGCTAACGCATAGCAGTAGCGCCTATTCACCCACGCTACTGCTACTGCTGAATATCTGTAGCACTCTTTGGAAAAGGGCGCTACTGATATAATCTGCAGCGCTTTTCAGCAGGAAGCGCTACAGGTAAGTCGGTGCTACTGCTAAATTTTCCCCCCTCGCTACTACTAGTTTTATTAGTTTTTTTCCCTGCATTTTCGTTTTTTATTTGTTTTGTATTTGAATAGGCTTTATACAATAATCTTTAGCATATCATCCACATACAAATGTAATCATAGCATATACATACAATTAGTCTCATCAAATCATGTCATCATCATAATCATCATCCAAAACAAAGTGGTCTCTCGTCATCAATCTCGAAAATAGCGTTACAAGTCTCGATTACTTGCAAATACACCGTCATCCATCTAAACAATGATATACGCGAGAATAGCTATCACTTTGAGTACATGAGTTCGTATCCCTCTCTCGCATTAGCGTGAACCTAAACTAAGTACTGCGTGTCGCTCGGAAACCGAAAATCGGTACACTGGGCTCGACACTCCGGCCACTTGTCGATATATACTCTGGCGTAGCACTTCTTCGCCATCTATGATCTATGCACTGCATCGTCACATGAGTCGATGATATGCAACATATATAGTTGAGAAAGCAGAAAAGAGACAGACTTGGCAAAATAGAAACAACATATCATAAGCATAAATAACAAAGTTCATCGTACCCAAAATGACCTAACTAGAGTGATTTTCGCTAGTCGAGGAGGAGGACGGTTTAATTACATCACGAATAAAGTTTCACCGTGCATAACTCAAATTTTTGTCGTAAAAGAAAGTATGGACTAAACGGACACATTGTCATATATCGACAATCACTCCATCATGTCGTGCCATCCATCCATGTCAGGGAGATAGTCATCGAGCTTAGTGAAAGGCTTCCTGTCGAGACGCTGAGAGGCTATCCATGTTCGGATGTCTTCCCGCGACATTTGTCCTTCTCCATGTAACATCCCTGTTTTTCCGACGACCTCATTCATGATGATTTGGGCAAGTTCGCGCTGGATGTTATAGAACTCAGCTCGAAGTCGATGATCCTCGATATCTCCTATGTCCTTTGCTCATTGCAGAATATGGGCATTGCCAGATCTAGGTGCCATGTGAAGGTTCTGGTGATCCCGTCTGTACTCCAGCATGTGGTGTAGGACATAGAATCCATCATTAAGAGAATCGCTTGGTTCTTTGGATGCAGCAGAAATCGGTCTTATGGCTGAAGGCGACCCGCCGCCCCTTCTCTTCTTGTCCCTAACCTCTCCACCCCTTGCTTGGTAGTAAAACATAGCACTGTCGAGAATGTCTTTGATGTGGGTGTAATCCTTTTTGTGAATGTTCTTCGACGAGTCCAAGTAAAGAGCGTGGGAGAATCGGGGGTACAGGATGATGAGGACGGCGCCCATTGCCAAGCAAAATAAGTACACCTCAAATTAATTAGCCTCCACCGCGCAAATGAATTATTGAAATCGAAGGAAGGATAGCAGCGCGGATGACTTACATGGGATGATAAGGCACGAGAATCGCCTCCTTGTCCTTATTGGCGAGCATGAAACTGATGATGTAATCCCTCGCGTATTCACGATGCTGTGCACAGACTCCCAAGAGGCCCTCGTGCATGTAGTACAGGTCAGCGACAAAGATAAAACGTATCTGCTCAACCCCAATGATGTAGTTCATGTGCAAGGCATAAAGGCGGACAAACGTAAAATCCAACTTCTTCACGTGAAACATGTCGAATATGTAATCGAATCGGAGGAAGAACTTATCCGCGGGGAAGCCGTTGACGTACGACATTTGCCGCGGAACGTTAACCACGAGAGTGGGTATCCCGGATCTTTCGGCGATGAGGCCTTTCTCTACCCGCAACACATCGTCATGAAGTCTCCTTAGATCGCCAAATCTGGCCCGTAGTGCTGTTTGGTAGGATTGGTTGACCAGGATATGCCATTTATCCGCATCGGGATATCTACACGGTCTGGCCGAGGCTCTGCCGAGGCGGCCGGATCATAGAATCAGCTTTTTGCCTTTCCTCACTCTCTTCCTAGGCTTCTTTACCACGGATGGTCGTCACTAACACGTTGAGGCGGTAATTCAGGCACCGACTCATGATGCTCAAACCGAGGAGGCGCCAAGATAGACATCTTGTTCACGCCATCATCATCCTCATCCTCATCCATGGCGACGTCATCACGACTAATGGAGCCACCGCTTACCCGTCGCTATCACCCAACCCGACACCCGACACTAATTGGGTAGGTGGGGTGTTGATGTTCATACCTTGCTGAGGCTGCGTGCTCGTGGGTGTGCGCCCGGCCGCCTCTAGACGAAGCAGACCCTTTGGCCACAACAGGACCCACCCATTGCAACAATCGCCAAGCCGCCGCGGGATCTCGTCGTCATCCCCCACTAGTATTAGAGGAGGCAAATTCTCGTGGCCCGGTTTGACACTGGCCACGGAAACCTTGAAGGCATTCGGGGGGATCGACCAGCTGTGGAACAATGGTTCCTTCAGCTCCACTATCATCCCCTTCCCCCTATCCACCTTCTGTTCGCCGATGGTGTACAATATGGTGCACGGGGTTTCGTCGGCCTGCAAAGAAAAGTCTGCGACGTGAGACATCTGAAAGGCAACGAAAAAGGTAGATTATACATTTATATTGAAGGGGGCCAGTGTGGCAGATACCGTGAGGGCGTCGAGCTCAGCTAAAGAGGAGGCACCACCGAGCACGTCCGGTCTGCGGCGGCAGTCGGGAGGCCAGTCCAAAGGGAGCGGTGCGGGAGCAGTGCTCCCAAGAAGTCGACAAGGGAAAGTCCTCTGCATTTTTTCTGGATTTTGCCTTGTCCAAGTGTGAACGCCCGTCACCAAGGAAGTAGATATATCTGCAATCGCTTTGTTTTGCGGCAGCTCTTTGCTGCGATCGTTATCTGAGATGATTTCTTCTCAACCGCAATCTCAACCTTCTTGTCGATGCTTTCTTGATTAACCTCCGTCTTTCCTTTTTCTCCTCCGTGGTCTCACGGTAGTACTTCTTCCACGTGGCGCCGTCTCCGACACCGTGCACGCGTCCATATGATGGTCGAGTATCCACCGGTTGTTGTTTCGATATGTTCAACGCCCGGTTGAATGGAGTGTCCCACTTGGGCCTCGCCAATGCCTCAGACGGCGAGTCGCCTTCGGCCGCTATCCGGTGCTGCTCTCTCTGCAAAAGGCACAAGGATCGTTTACAAATATGACTAACGTGTGCAATCGAATTGATCAGAAACTAAAATTACCAGCAGTCTCATGAACTCCGTAATGATCGGTGTTGTCTCATAAACCTTCTTCACTGGGTCCCAACGGTGCCGGGCCCTCAGGACGTCATGCTCCTGCGGGACGGTGAAATCCGCCAAGGGGTCTGGGATGCCCAAACTCGCGGCTTCCGCATCCTCCTTGTCCCATTTGGACCTCTTTCCGCCGTAACCACGGCTTCCGAGGTGGTGGGTCCCAATGTTCCTCTTTTGAAGCCCCTTCATGTACTTAGACTTTTCTTTGGCAGCTTCGGCCTCGCAAGCCTCCTTGAATATTTGAAACTGCTCCTCCATGATTGTTAGACTTTCCTTTACAATCTCGGAGTAGGGTTCCCCATCGTTGATCTTTGCTTTCACTCGATTTTTTCAGGCGGCCAACGCGTTGCTAAACTTGGTCATGGCGTGTTTGTTTATCTTCTTCATTGCCGGGTCCTTGTCTGGATCTTCACAATCCTTCTCATTCCGGCCCGGGAACAAGAATATCTGGTGAAACTTCTTTAGATTCTCATCATTAATGGTGGCGGTTGTTCGTATGATGCAGCCTATTTGATTGCCGTAGCACGTGCGTGCTTCCTCGGGCGCCTTTGGCTCAAAATTGCCGTTGTCCACCTCCGTGACCACCAGTTTAGTAGTCCTGAGTTTGTTAGGAACCCGTTGCCTCTTTGTTGTTAGTTCTACACCAGCTCCGCTCCCTGAGGCAGCACCGGTCTCAGCGCCAGTCTTGATGCCGGTCTAAATCTCAGCGCCGGTGTCAGTCTTAGCACCGGTCTGCGTGTCGGTCTCAGCACCGGTCTGCGTGTCGGTCTCGATCCCGATGCCACCGGTGGGCCCAAACAACATCTGCTGATCGTCGGTAAGGCTAAAAATTAAATCGCCGCCCGAGAGCGTCGTCGCAATCACCGTAACCACATCCTTCATCGTTGCTAGCCATGTTTCCTATGATTAAATCTAGTCAATTAATTCTAGATCTAATAAAATGAATAATGACATAAAAAGGACTATTGTTTTGCAGGAATGTTGACTCCTTCACTGGTGCGGCAATTCCGGGCACTCGATATGTCCTAGTTTGTAGCACAAGTCATGCGAAATTCACGGGAAATTTCGCATGACCTTTAACTAAAAAGTGGACAAATCGAGAACACTGAAATTTGTAGGAACGAAATGAATCAACATTCCGCAAAACTATAGGCCACTCAAAGATCATTCCACGAAACAACAAAGCCACTTGGGCACAATCGAACAACTTCAATGAAAAGATATAACATGACCACTTCAATGAAAAATAAAATTTGCCTAAATTCTTTTCCTTGAAAAATAGTGGTCTTTTCAAAAATCAAAAACCTTTGCCAATCTACTTAACCTAGCTTGTGAATCCAACGAACCTAATTAACCTACCTATGTAACCTAGTTAGTTAATCTAGTTTACCTAGATAATTAACCCTAATTAAACTAGTTAACGCAGCTAGTTCTCTGTCAAAGCCTAAAATAAATTTTTGCACTAATTAACCTAATTAAACTAGTTAACCTGACTAGTTCTCTCTCAAAGCCCTAACTAAGTTTTTCCACTAACCTTGATAATTAACCTAATTAAACTAGTTAACCTAACTACTTCTCTGTCAATGCCCTTACTAAATTTTTGCCCTAACCTAGATAATTAACCTAATTAAACTGGCTAACCTATGCATGAGAGAGAGAGGAGGGGTGGGCTTCTGAGATGATGGCTCGGTGGTGGCGGCGGAGGCAAGTGGTGGCGAGGAGGTAGGGGCGTCTCGACGGCGAGGGAGGCAGGCGTCTCTGGTGACGGTGAGGAAGGTGCGCGACGGCGGCTCGGTGGCGTTGCTGACGAGCAGCTGGCTCCGTGGCATGGGGCGGCTCGGTGTCGTCGGCAGCGCAAGACGGCTCGTGGTGGCGTCGGCGGGCTAAGTGGGGCGACGGTGAATCGGGAGACAGCGGCGTCTTGGGTGGGTTGAGGATTTGGGGAGAAGTGGTGGTGGGGAAACAGTTTTTGGTTAAGTCAAACTTAGCGGTAGCGCGTTTACAAAAGCAGCTTATAGCTAAGATAGCTATAGCGGTTTTAAAAAGCGCTGCTGCTATAGCTATGTAAATTTCTTCCATTTTAATTTCCTTTTCTATTTCTATAGCGGGGTCTAGGACACGCTACGCAGCCACGTTAGCTATAGCGCCTCTTACAAACAAACGCTGCTGCTATGCCTTCCTCCGATTTTTCGCTTTTTCGTTTATTTTGCTTTACATTTTATTTTTCCCTTTCTCCTTTTTCTATTTCTTTCATTTTCATTTACTTTTCTATTTGTTTTTCATCTTATTTTATTTCCGTTAGTAGTAGCGCTCTTCTCAAGAAACGCGCTGCTAATTATGCTCTAGCGGTAGCGCGTTTCTTCGAAGCCCACTACTGCTATGCGTAGCCTAGCATTCTGCCAATGGGAATATTAGTAGTAGCGATTTATCAACCACAAGCGCTACTGCTAAGTTTGTATCTGTAGCGCAGTTTTTCTTAGATCGCTACTGCTATATAGCACTAGCATGCTTTTTTGACCCGCGCTGTTGCTAAATTTCTGTGTATAAGGTTTTCCCTAGTAGTGCCATCCCACAATCATAGGCATTTGATATTTTGGAATGGGACAACCTTGTCAAATTTTGCTGATTGATTTTAGCAAGACATGTGTTTGATATTTTGGAATGGGACGCCCTTTGCTGTCAGCAGCGTCGATCAACTTATTCTTTATTCTTAAGTTGTGAAGTAAATATTGCCTCTAACATGTGAGTCGCTGAGATGCATAATCATCAATTGCTTTGAATATTCTCTATGAATTTCCCGTCCTGTGTGTTTGATTCCAATGTACAGAAACACTAAAAAGCTACTCAAACTCTTTGTACTCCTTCTGTTCCTTTTTACTTTGCACATTGTGAAAGTGCATACTTTTTTCTATAAGATTGGTCAAAGTAGAGATACTTTGACTGCAGACAAAACTTGTATGCATACTAGAAAGGACCGGAGGCAGTACATGTGAAACGGCTGCAAACGAGGTGATCACCCTAGGAATAATGCTAGTACGTATTGTTTTGCATGTTCATCAAATGCCAGTGATACAGGAATTAGAACTACTCGAAAAAAATTCATTCATACACAGTCGGATTTCATATAAACATGCCGGATTTCATTACATTCCATACATTCTTCAACTAAAAAGGGGTGTGCTGGAGCTACCCACCTGTGTCCCGCTGAGCCGAACAGAAGCTTCAGTGACTTAACTGCAGGTGCAGTTGCGTAACTGACATGTGGCATGTTGGGCCCACGTGTCAGTCAGCCGACTGCACCAGCAGTTAAGTACAAGCGGCATTCTTCTCCAACACAGCTCTCCGATTCCACGTCGCCGCCAAGAAGCTAACTGGCCGTCAATGGTCAACCCACCTAGCTTGGCTTCAATCGGAGGGTAGGAGCGGTGGCCTTACTTGGACCCGAGTGGCGGCGACCTACCGTGTTCTACTCTTCCTCGCTTTCTGTGTGGCGCGGCCTTGTTGGCAGCGGGGCGGGGCCTCGGCTGAGCCGGCGATGTCCTCTATCTCATTGCCGACGGGTGGCACCTCGGCAGAGCGGTGGAAATCCTCCCCTCATTGTCGGCAGGGTGGGGCCTCAGCTGCGCCGGCAATGTCCTCTGCCTCGTTGTTGGCGGGACGGGGCCTCGGTGGAGCCGGTGGTGTCCTCTGCCTCGTTGTTGGTGCCGCGGGTGTCGGTGTCAAAACCGGCGGATCTCGGTAGGGGGTCCCGATCTGTGCGTCAAGGCTGATGGTAACAAGAAGTAAGGGACACATGTGTATACCCAGGTTCGGGCCCTCTCGATGGAGGTAAAACCCTACTTCCTGCTTGATTAATATTGATGATATGGGTAGTACAAGAGTAGATCTACCAAGAGATCGTAGAGGCTAAACCCTAGGAGCTAGCCTATGATTGTATGAATGTAATTGTGATCGGCCTTCTAAGGACCAACCTCTCCGGTTTATATAGACACCGGAGAGGGCTAGGGTTTACATGGAGTCGGTTACAAGGAAGGAAATATAATATCCAGATCACCAAGCTTGCCTTCCACGCCAAGGAAAGTCCCATCCGGACACGGGCCGAAGTCTCGAGTCTTGTATCTTCACGCTTCAATAGTCCGAACGTTGTACACAGTCCGGCTGTCCAGATACCCCCTAATCCAGGACTCCCTTAGTAGCCCCTGAACCAGGCTTCCATGACGATGAGTCCAGCATGCAGTATTGTCTTCGGCATTGCAAGGCGCGTTCCTCCTCCGAATACTCCAAAGTAATTACCGAACACTCAAATCGTGTCCAGATCTGGGAAATGATCTTCGCATACCACCGTAGAGAGAATGATATTTCAAAAATGCAATCTGCTGACAACTTTCTCTGATGACGTGACACGTTATTATGATCGGATCCATTATTCGAACCGTTTCCACACAACCAGCTACAACGCATATCACGAGACGGTTTCTGTGACACGTCTTGTCAAAGCAGAGATCGTGTCCCCTTATCACGGGATTCTCATCAATACGGGCATGGGTAATCTAACGATGCCATTAACCGTGGCGCTTGTGAAACAAGTGATTCCCAACGGGCAAGTGGGGAGGCGCACTGCTTCCGGCGCCTCTATAAAGGGATAAGATTCCCCCATTTTCCTCCTTTGCCCACCCTTCCCCGCTCGAGCTCCAGCGCCCAAGCTCAAGTCTTCCCCGCACAGCGAAACATGTCCGGAGCAGGAGGCAAGTGGGTGGCTTCCACCGTCAAGGAGAAGCACATCGCCAATCTTCGGGTGACCGGATACTTGGCTGCGGTCATAGCGCACCATCTACCAGACGCCGGGTAGGTCATTCCGACCCTAGGACCCCACGAGAGGGTCGTATTCATCGCCCACTTCGTCCGTGGACTGGGATTTCAACTCCATCCCTTCGTCCGCGGGCTTATGTTCTACTACGGGCTGGATTTTCATGATCTGGCCCCGAATTTTGTCCTCAACATCTCGGCGTTCATCGTCGTGTGCGAGGCTTTCCTCCGCATCCGGCCTCACTTCGGCCTATGGCTGCAATCCTTCTGCGTGAAGCCGAAGGTGGTAAGAGGCCAATAGGCGGAGTGCGGAGGGGCCATGGTGGGCAGAATTCCCAACGTCACATGGCTCGACAGCTCCTTTGCGGAGACCGTAAAAGGATGGCAATCGGGGTGGTTCTACATCACCGAGCCACCTGGCGCCAATTGGGCGGCGGCCCCCGAGTTTCGATCCGGAGCCCCCATGCGGCTTACCTCCTAGGAGAGGAAGGGCCTGTCCTGGGGCGATTCCACGGAGCTGGCCAGACTCCAAACATGCGTCAAAAGCATGAAGGACAAGAACATCAAGCTTGTCGACGTGGTCCAGGTCATGCTCGTTCGCCGAATCTTGCCCTGCCAGACGCGGGCAGTCAATCTGTGGGAGTTCGTTCCCACCGAGCATCGGACGCTCTAGAGGCTCTACGACATGATGCACAAAGGCGCATGGAAGGAGCTGTTCAAGGCCTCCGAAGTGCCTCCTCCGACATCCGAGGACCGCGGGCTTCATGCCGCGCGGGCTTCTAATCCGATGAGTTCTTAGACCGACACCGGACACAGTTCTTCCCGATATATTCACGGGAGTGCCTTAAGTAGTCATGTATATTTATTTCGGGATTACGTGGAGACAACGGAGCAGGTTTAGTGCCCTGCTCCGCTGCCAGAAGACCCAGCGGATGTTCTCCTGACGGAGATGCTGGTCCCGGCGTCGTACAAGGTGCCGGAGAAGAAGGCCGAGAAGAAGGCGCCGAGGATCCGAAAGGGTCTCCGGTGTAAGGTTGTGCCGGAAGCCTCGTCCGAAGACGACGAGGCAGACTCCTCCCACGAAGGGGAGGAGGAAGAAGAAGAAGACGCCCCATCCGGAAAGGATGAGGGGTCTGGGGAGGCAGACCCGGGGGCCGGAAAAGGTCTTCGGTGCAGGGCCGTCATTCGCTTGTCATCCGATGACGACGAGTCAGATTCCTCCCGCGGAGGCAGGGGGAATCAGGAAGAGATCCTACCTTCCCCCACCGGGGGGAAGAAGAGAAAAGCTGCCCCAGGAGGGGAGGCTGGGGCATCCAAGAAGGGGAAGGGGCCCCTTCCGGACTACTCCGCCACGGCCGCTCTTAGCGAGGAGGGGTGGCTGCCCAGGGGGAAGCCCCTACCGCGGTCGTAAGTGTTCGCACTCTATCATGACTTCACTTCACAGTTTTTGTATTTATAATGCCAAACATATGTGCAGTCGGGATCACCCCGAGGTGTCCTCTTCCGGGTCCCTGAGCAATTCGGAGATGAATTCGCTTCCGACGGCCACCACTCCTCAACCCGCGGACGACACAGAGGTGTTGTCCCAAAGGCTCCCAGAGCAGGGGGAGGTGACTCTGGAGACGCCTCGAGGCGGGGTCCCAGTCGTCGGACACGCGGGGTTCAAGATCCCCGCAGATCGTGTCGACGAGAGCCACGGCCAGCCGGGCTCTCAGCCGAACACAATTCCGGAACCTTCGATGGTTCCGGACTCAGGCAGGCGACCCCTCGCTAAGGAGGGCGAGCCGGCTGTTCGCGGACTTCCATTGTGCATGAGGCGCCAGATGGTCTGCTGGAAGTGCTTTGTGGCGCTTCCCTGGATGAAGGGCATCGTACTCTTATGAGTACGGTGATTCGGAAGGTTTCGTCCGCCAGGAGCGGACTAACCGAAGCTTGCACCAGCCTCCTAACAGGCTTCAAGGTAAGTAATAAATATGTGCAAAATTACCACCCGATAGGTAGTAGCCCCTGATACTCTGTTTGGCGTTCGGAAAGAAAAGTCGAGCAGAGGGTCAATTAAAATCCGCAGGAGTCTAACCATAAGTATTTTTTTAAATAAGCAGGCTGTGTTGCTTGCTGTTGCTGCCCGTACCGCCAAGATTGTCGATCTGAAACGGAACCTGGAGCAGGCGCAGGGAGAGCTCGACCTCACGAGGAGGCAGCTCGCAGAGAACAAGGGTAAGTAATTCCCGTTCTTGTATATTTAAGGATGGGCAGGATTGGTGGGTCTGACAACTAAGTGTCGTGACCGTGTAACAGGGGCCCCCGCCGAAGTGGCGGCCCTGAGGAAGGCGCTGTCCGAGGCCAAAGACAAGGTGGCCTCGGAATGTAAGGAGCGCGAAAAGCAAAGTGCTAGAGTAGGTGAGGTACAGCAGGAGCTCCAGAACCTCGGCAAGAAATGCGAGTCCGTGGAGCATGATCTGAAGGCGAAAGGGGCCGAGCTTGTGAAGGCCCTTATGAGCTTAAAAGACGCCAAGGCTGAAGCTGAGAAAGCACAACAGGAGATCCAGGAGGCCAAGAAGATAGCAGCGGGTAAGAAGTTCTTTATGCAAAGCAAACATGTGGAAGAGGCGTTTCTTTTACTTACCCGAATTTGGAGCTCTCCAGGGGCATTCTTAGATCTGCCACGCAGCGTATCAGACGCTGTGGAGTTCTACCGTGCCCAGGAGGGGAACTCAACAGAGAACCTGTTCTGGTCCCAGTATGTTGGGGCCAAACACCCGATGCCTCTGAGTGACCAACTGAAGCAGTTGGTCGAACTCCACAGGGCGGCCGAACTGGATATGAAGGGGTTCATAGTCCATATGTGGCCTAGTGAGCTCATGCCCAGTAGCTACTTCGGCCTGATCAAGCGGATGATGGATGCCTGCCCGCGCTTGTGGTGATCAAGCGATCCGTGTGCATCGAGGGTGCCCGCCGGGCCCTTGCCCGTGTCAAAGTGCATTGGGGCAAGATGGATGCGGAGAAGCTGGTCAAGGACGGACCGCCTGAGGGCAAGGCGCATCGCCATCCCGATCTGTACTATGATGGCGTTATGAAGGGTGCTCGCCTCGTGGCTGACGAATGTACCAAGGACATCATATTTCCCTGAGGGCATCTGTGCCACTTGTTGTAATATGGGATAATGGCATGTTTGTTATATATTGCCTATTTTATTTGGACATATGTTCTTCCTGTGCGGCTGTTTATTGTATGCAAATTCTGGGAGTTGGCCAGTAGTCGGCTTCTGCCCCCTTGTAAAAAGGATACGGGGGTGTTCGGGATATATCTGAACGCTCTTTATCCCATAGTTGGGTCCTTTTAAGGAGGTCTATCATTCCGTGAACCAGGCAATCGGACTATAAGGCTTTATTACTCTCACTTAGCCATAGGAATTTGAGTATGGTCGGCGCAGCCCCTAGTGTTCGGAAGGCCGAACTAGGGGCTCTATTGGCGCCTGATCAAAAGACCGATCCGTCGCACTTAGAATTTATGATGGCATTATGCAGAATAAATCTTTAGGGATTTTATGACCTCTCGAACAGCGGACCGGCTCTCGCTTCATCATGACAGTCGGTTTTCGGCTTTCTCTACTGAGGTGCTTGTCCGGCTGAACTGGGACACAATCGTAGTAGTTCTGCCAGCGCTACCTTAGCCGATAGAACGGAATGTAAGGTACCAAAACATGGGAGCCGGGCAAACCCAACCAATGACCCAAGACATGATTCAGAGCAGATGCATATAGTGCTATAAGTTCGGGGTGCCGAATGACCGAAAAGGTGGTCGGACTTGTTTGTCGTACTATGGAGCCCCTGGTGCAACCAGGCGAACGCGGAGTGTGGCTTTCATTTTCGGCAAAGAGGCGCCGATGATAAACGATGGCCGGTAATTGCTATTTACGCATTGTAGTAGAATTTTATGTCTATGCATATTAGTATGATGTATGGAAAGAGGTGTTGTTTGACGGAACCTGTTATGGCCGGACTGGAGGGGGCTGTGAGCGGGTCGAGAATGAATCCGAACTGCCTTCTACCTGCATGTTCCTTCCTTTGTGTGTCCGGGATAATTCCATGCCGCCAATTCTGTTCTGCGTCAATCGTTAGTTTGCAAATGAGAAATGCTTGAAGACAGCTAGGTGTCCTCTTGTTGTTGCGCCCAGGGTCCCTAGTTGGGCCCTGGTTTGCCCAGTCGTTAGAACGTGAGGTAGTACGGACTCCGCCGTGGATGTCCGGATGGTTGGCCTGGGTAATTTACCATGTAGAATCTAGTTGACGTGGTTTTTCCCGTTAGCATGCGGTAAGCTATCGTATGGGATGGTGCCAAAGATTAATTCTTTGGCGTAGCATTTTTGGATGGTCCGAAGGTAACCCTTTAGAGTGGTGGGCCAACAGAACTTGGCCTTTGCGCCTTACATCTTTTAGGAGATGTTTTTCGTGGCGTCATACCCTTGTGAGCTTTGTGTGTTATGGAGCCCACTGATTACTTGGTCTAGAGGCACTGCAAATAACTTGTCGTGGTTTAGGTAGTCCTGGGCGGTCGGCCGTACTATTACGCTCTGGGGGGGGGCTCTTGACGATGCATCTCCCCTTTATTGCTTCCGGCGTGCGACAAGCCACTTTGCTTTGAGAATCCTGTATTCTCTATTGGTATGCTTTGCCGTCCTTCTCGGGGTACCATGAATTTCACACGGCTGATCTAGCGTGTATCTTCGGTCGAGTAGGCTTGTGCTGCTCCTTGCCTGTTTGTCGGATTGAGCGTTGCCGGACTCGTATCTGCTGCTTGCCACCTTGGACCGTAGTGATGCGTGGGCGTTTATGTGCATGCCCCTTATTGGGGCTCTCGAGTTTGTATTTTTCGGCGGCCAGTATCTTGGTCCACCTATCCTCTAGCGCATCTTGGTCAGCTGTGAGCTGCTCTTGTTTCCTTTGCAGGCTCCTTGCTGTAGCCTTGAGCCGTCGATTGAAGTGAACTTGTTCCACTGGGTCCTCTGGTATGCTGAATTCATCGTTGCCGAGGCTTGCCTCGTCGTCGGAGGGGGGTGTGCTTGTACCTCTCCCAGTATCCCGTCGTCATTGGTCCGGCCTGCTTAGGTGTAGGCTGACTCGGGTTGTATTCCTTCGGAGTGTCCACCATATATATATCATATGAGGAGGTAGCCGTCCACCGCCCGGTGAGCAGTGGCTCCTGTGATTCTCCTACATCGTCGTCCATACCGTCGATGTCTTCAGAGTCGAAGTCAAGCACGTCGGTTAGATCATCGATCGTGGCAATGAAGTAGGTGGTGGGTGGGTAACGAATTCCGTCGTTGTCTGCTTCCTGCTCGAGCCGGACATAGTTCGGCCTGGAGTCTCCTGACAAGGAGGGAGACTTCAATAAGTCCAGCATGTCGCCAGAGGGCAAGTGCTGAAGAACGTCCGCCGTGGCGAATTCCATCACCGGAGCCCAACCAGGATCGGCGGGCTCGGGGGCGCGCGGACTGGGACCTGCGTCCGGATATGAATCCGGGGGTCCGGAGTCACAGGTTCCCTCAGAGGTGAAACCTGTGTTCAGCTCCATCGCTGATGAAGGTACGGCCTGCGGGGCGGGGTCCATCCCTCCGTCGTTAGGCGAGGCAACCTGTCCCGGATTTATATCCGAGGCTTCTGCCGGGACGATATCCCGAGTGATGTCTGATAGCGGGTCTAAGCCATGCTCGTCGCGACTATTCGGCGCTTCTGGCACTGGCCCGAATCCATCGAAGATTAAGTCTCCGCGGATATCCGCCGTGTAGTTCAGGTTTCCGAACCCGATTTGAGGGACGGGGGCATAGCTATCGATCTGCTGCAAGTGGCCAAGCGAATTGGCCCGCAGCGCGAAGCCGCCGAACACAAAGATCTGTCCAGGGAGGAAAGTCTCACCCTGGGCAGCGTCGTTAATGAAGATCGAAGGAGCCATCGAGCCTGACGGCGACGTCACAGAGGAACTCTCAATGAAAGCACCAATGTTGGTGTCAAAATTGGCGGATCTCGGTAGGGGGTCCCGATCTGTGCGTCAAGGCTGATGGTAACAAGAAGTAAGGGACATAGGTGTTTACCCAGGTTCGGGCCCTCTCGATGGAGGTAAAACCCTACTTCCTTCTTGATTAATATTGGTGATATGGGTAGTATAAGAGTAGATCTACCACGAGATCGTAGAGGCTAAACCCTAGGAGCTAGCCTATGATGGTTTGAATGTAATTGTGATCGGCCTTCTAAGGACCAACCTCTCCGGTTTATATAGACACCGGAGAGGGCTAGGGTTTACATGGAGTCGGTTACAAGGAAGGAAATATAATATCCGGATCGCCAAGCTTGCCTTCCACGCCAAGGAAAGTCCCATCCGGACACCGATCGAAGTCTCGAGTCTTGTATCTTCACGCTTCAATATGTCGGACGCTTCAGCAGGGCCTCGGCGGAGCAGGGCCTCGTCGACGCCAGCGGAGCGGGCACTCGTCGGAGCTGGTATTGTCCTCTGCCTCATCCTCGGTCTCGCCAAACAGCGCCTCGCCCGCTTCATCGCCCTCTTTGTAGGCGGCCGCAACCTCCACCACCCGCATGTGGTACCGCCAGCGCTCGAGGCGGCCCTCGCGGGCAGACCGGTACGAGTCGAGCAGCGCCTCCTACTCCGCCCGCTCCACGGCGATCTGCTCCTTCGCCTGCAGGTGCTCCATGAGGAGATGGTGGTTGCTGGCGGCGTCGGCCTGCGCCTCCCGAAACTGCTCCTCACGCATCTGCCTCACCGTGTCCATATATTGGGCACGGGCCTCGCCGATGTTCATGGTGCAATGCACCAGCGAGGATGGCACGAAGGAGGGGGGTGGCGCCGGATCTTCGACTAGCATGTCCTCCATTGGGGCGTCGTCGTCCTCCGGCTGCCTGCCGGCCAGCCGGTCGGCAGCAATGGCTGCCATCTCCTTGTGGTCCGTCGTCTGCCTGTCCCGAAGAGCGTTGGAGCGCGAGGAAGCCATGGTGGGCAGTAGTGGTGTGGACAGGAGAAAGGGAACAGATGCGGATGACTGCGGCTATGGCCGGCGCAGTAGTTTATATAGCAATGGTGGGCGGCGGAGGGACGGACGTGTGGCGCCGAAGTAGCCACCTTGGCAACCTCATATCATTAATGTGGGCGGCAGATGGACGGACGGTTGGCACTTGTGTCGTTTGAAGGCGGAGCAATCGCCTGCACCGGAAGCGAAGGCGGGCGCTGATTTGTTTTGGCGGAAGCAGCGTGGGCGAGAGATGACTTTACTTGGAGAGGATGACAATGGGGACCCACCAGGGCCATAGCCTCACGTACGCAAGTGCCTCATTATTATATATATATATAATAATATTTTTTTTGCTTCCTCCTGCTTTCCTGACATCACGGCCCCACACCATTGTCAACCTATGTAGTCAATAAACGAGAGAATTGCACAAGAAGTGGCCGACAGCTGGGACCAAGCAGCTCGAGCGATTTGTGTTTTGAGGTGTGAGCCCGCAGAGTTTTTCGATGTTTAGCCCAGATATTAATTTTTCTCCTCCGAACAACAACGAAAACATCGCTGCAGTATTAATCTGTAGTTTGTGGCCCGTCTAGCCAGGGCGGATATCCAACCGGATATTATTTTATTTCAAGTGAAAATGGCTAGCCCAGCTATACTTTTTTAGGAATACCGAGCAAGGTCAAGTTGTTATTCTCCGCCCCGCTGGGCTGCAAATCTTTCCTAGGAGGGATGCATTAGGCTTAACAAGAAAATGGGCTTTAAGAAATAATAAATGGGATGTAATCACAAAATATGGGCAGTAACTATAAAAAAATGCACCAAACATGTAATTACTTTATAAAATATTATTTTAGGATATTGAAAATATTAATTTCATTAATTGTTGCGAGCGCAATGTTTTGTTGGATTTTTACGTAATATAAATTTATATTGAAATTGTATTTAATCTGACTAGAAATTTCGGGATAAAAATATTTCAGATCCCATCAAAATGTGCGAAATTTTATTGAATTCTGTTTTCAACAGTTGGTTGAAATGGGTTGTACTTTTAACAAACTGTAAATGGGCTGTAGTAAATTCCATTAGAATTCAAAAATGGGTTGCACATTCGTACAAATCTCAAATGGGCTATAAGTTCTCTGCCACACACTTGTGGCCTTACTAAGTTGACGCGTCCCCTAAAAAAAAAGAGTTGACGCGTATGCAAGGCTTTGACAACTTGTAGTCAACACACGGTTCTAGTAGCAGTGGCCGTTGGATGTCCATCCAACGGATGCCATGCTTCTTCTTCAATCTTGAATATTCTAGCTTCACCCGCCCAAAAAATGATTCCTCCCCCTGACATCTGGGGGGCACCGTTTCGGAAGCTGACCTGTGGGCCTACTAAGTTGACGTACCAAGGGCTTTGTCAACTTTGTCAATATAAACGATTCTAGCTGCAGTGACCGTACGATGTCCATCCAACGGCCGTCGTGCTTCTTCAACCTCTGGTCTTCTTGCTCCAGCCACCCAAAGCAGCGCCGGTCGTGCCGCCTGCTCTTGCCTCCCATGGCCGGATGTGCTGCCGCGGAGGCCTCACCGCCCCCTACTACTCCCACCGCTGGCCAGGCCATCCCTCCACTCACCCACACCCCCTGTTATTCTGCGGTGACGGCAGCCTCACACCGCAGCCAAACCAGTGAACCCTCATACTCCTCTCCGCATGGGCATCCACTGTCACGTCTTCCTCAGCTCTGTGTCGTCCCCTTCCTAGGCCTTGCCGTCGTCCACCACTGTGGTGCTCTCGGCGCGGCGTGGTCAACA
The DNA here is from genome assembly GCA_021437245.1 of Aegilops speltoides. Lineage (NCBI taxonomy): Eukaryota > Viridiplantae > Streptophyta > Magnoliopsida > Poales > Poaceae > Aegilops > Aegilops speltoides. Next base: position 407,528,262 of record CM038144.1, on the reverse strand, counting down.
TGGTCAAGGAACGACTTCCATCGGACGTGGACTGTACGCGAAGAGGCTGACAACTGGGTCCACGGCCACAGCAAGGAAGTGCCTCCTTATTACGCGGAATATAATGATTCCTCCACCTAACAGCTGGGACCCACCGGATGGGCCACTGTATTTCACAAAAAAATCATTTCCCCCCTGACTGCTGGGACCCACCAGCTACATCTTCGCACGCAAGGAAGTGCATCCGAAAAAAAACGATTCGCCCCCTGACTGCTGGGACCCACCAACTACATCTTTGCAGCCAAGGAAGTGCCTGACAGTCGGGACCCACCTGGTCGAAGTGTACGTAGCATTGTCATTCTGGTCGCGAACGTGTACGTACATATATATTGGTCGATGTAGAGGCGTGCACGTGTTGTAGTAGAGGCGCGCACGTAGCATGTACACGTACGTACAGGGGCGAGTGTGCAAGAAAGAAAATACGGCCACGTATGTGTACATACGGGCGGGGTCTCGAATGCCTACTCGCGCATATGTATGGCCAGGGCTCGTGTACATGGCTGTGTCGGAACGGAGAAACAACGTCGTCGTCGTGTTCATGGGGAGCCAACCGGCTGGGTCGGAACGGAATGCGTCGTCGTGTTCATCGGGAGGGCTTGGACGGACAGCGATAAAGCGAGGCTGGCGTACGCAGAAGCGGAGAAGCGGCCTTGTGTTGAACGACCATGTTCAAACGGGATCTGTGCATCGGGAGGGGTGCAGCGTCGATCGCAAAGCGGAGAAGCGGACCTCCTACGGTCGAAATGGGGTCTGTTGTCGGGAGGGCTGTGGCGTGCCGAAAACGGATTTAAACGGACTTGTGTTTGAGCGCTAGGGTCGAAACGGGGGTCCTGTTCATTGGGAGGGGTGTGGCGTACTGCAAAACGGGACTCCACAGGATATTGTTCATCTCCACCGTCGACCTCCTCTAGCCTCCACGGGCTACTATTCATCCATCGTCGACCTCCTCCAGCCTCCACGGGCTCCTGTTCATCCAGCCTCCACCGCGCGCTATTCCACGGGCTCCTGTTCAACCACCCCTCCATGGGTTACTGTTCATCCACCCCTCCACCATCTACTGTTCATCCACCCCTCCACGGGGTCGTCCTGTTCATCCAGCCCTCCACGGGGTCCTGTTTATCCAGCCCCAACCAGCTCGATCGATCGGGGTCCTGTTCATCTAGCCCCAACCGGCTCGATCGATCGGGTTCCTATTCATCCAGCCACAACCGGCTCGATCGACCGGGGTCCTGTTCATCCAGAGGCAACGCCACAGGGTCCTATTCATCCACCCCCACCGCTCACTGTTCATCCAACCCCCCACCCCCCCGGGCAACGCTAACTGTTCATCCAAACCCCCCTGTAACGCTCAGTCTTCATCCAGAGGCAGCATCGATCGGCTTTAGTTAGCAGCAGTAGCGAAGGAATCGCTCGATCGCTCGAGTTCAGTAACGTGTAGCCTGCAGCGCAATCGCTCGGGTTCAGTTAGGCGACGCCTCGCTCGGGTTCAGTTAGAGCCCAACTCCTCGCACACACGCACGTACATGTATGAGAGAAACGCGCATCGCTCGGCCCCTGACCACCCACCATAACCGGGAACTCCCCCAAAAAATTTCCTCGCCCTCATTTCTACCATGGTTTTTTCCGTCACGGGCGACCCAAAGAATGTCATGCAGCTGCGTCTCCGGCCCACCCAGGACAAAAATCCCATTTTCTGTCATGATTTCTTGTCATAGAAGTAGGAGCCCACCACATCTATGATGATATCGGGTTTTGTCACAATTATCATCATAGAAGTGTCATAAGTATGACAGAAAAAAATTTCGTTCGGCCCAAAATGTCACAGATATGTCTTTTTTTTGTAGTGTATTGAATTCAAGTGGGACTTATTGGAAAGAATTAAACGCAACTCTGAAGATTGGGGTTCCGACAATGGTAAGGAGTCAGGTATGACACCTAAGTTTGATTGTGTTAAATCTTTTATGGATACCGATGCTTTTCTTGGATTTAGCACTAAATATGGACTTGACTCAAAGATAGTAGCTTCTTTCTGTGAATCATTTGCTATTCAAGTTGATCTCCCTAAGGATAAGTGGTTTAAATATAACCCTCCCACTGAAGTAAAAGTAGTTGCACCTGTTACACTTGAAGAAAAGATTATCACTTATGATGATCCTATTGTTCCTAACTTATGTTGAGAAACCACCTTTCCCTGTTAGGATAAAAGATCATCCTAAAGCTTCAACTATGGTTCGTAAAAGTAATACTAGAACACCTACACCACCTGAACAAATTAAAGTTGAACCTAGTATTGCTATGGTTAAAGATCTCTTGGCTGATAATATTGATGGGCATGTTATTTATTTCTATGATGAAGCTGCTAATATTGCTAGACCAGATGCTAGGATACATAGACCTGTTGTGGGCATGCATGTTATTTCTATTAAAATAGGAGATCATTGTTATCATGGCTTATGTGATATGGGTGCTAGTGCTAGTGCAATACCTTTTTCTTTATATTAAGAAATTATGCATGATATTGCACCTGCTGAGTTAGAAGATATTGATGTTACAATTAAGCTTGCCAATAGAGATACTATTTCACCCTTTGGGATCGTTAGAGATGTTGAAGTCTTGTGTGGGAAAGTTAAATATCCTGCTGATTTTCTTGTTCTTGGTTCCCCACAAGATAGCTTTTGTCTCATTATATTTGGTAGACCCTTCTTGAATACTGTTAATGCTAGGATTGATTGTGAAAAGGATGTCGTTACAATTGGCTTGGGGGACATGAAACATGAGTTTAATTTTGCTAAATTTTGTAGACAACCCCATGATGAAGAATTGCCTAGTAAGGATGAAATTATTGGTCTTGCTTCTATTGCCGTGCCTCCTACTGATCTGTTAGAACAATATTTGCTAGACCATGAAAATGATATGTTCATGAATGAAAGAAGGGAGATAGATGAAGTATTCTTTAAACAAGGTGATATTTTGAAACACAACTTGCCTGTTGAATCCTAGGGGATCCCCCTCCACCCAAGGGTGATCCCGTGTTTGAGCTTAAACCATTACCTGATACTCTTAAATATGCTTATCTTGATGAAAAGAAGATATATCCTGTTATTATTAGTGCTAACCTTTCAGAGCAGGAAGAGGAAAGATTATTGAAAACTCTGAAGAAGCATTGTGCTGCTATTGGATATACTCTTGATGATCTTAAGGGCATTAGTCCCACTCTATGCCAACACATAATACAATTGGAAGAAGATGCCAAACCAGTTAGAGATCATCAACAACGGTTAAATCCTCAGATGAAAGAAGTGGTAAGAAAGGAAATACTAAAGCTCCTCGAGGCTGGTATAATTTATCCCGTGGCTAATAGTTAGTGGGTAAGTCCTGTCCATTGTATCCCGAAGAAGGGAGGTATTACTGTAGTCCCTAATGATAAAGATGAATTGATCTTGCAAAGAATTATTACAGGTTATAGGATGGTAATTGATTTTTGCAAATTAAATAAGGCTACTAAGAAAGATCATTACCCTTTACCTTTTATTGATCAAATGCTAGAAAGACTATCCAAACATACACATTTCTGCTTTCTAGATGGTTATTCTGGTTTCTCTCAAATACCTGTGTCAGCAAACAATCAAGCAAAGACTACTTTTACTTGCCCTTTCGGTACTTTTGCTTATAGACGTATGCCTTTTGGTTATGTAATGCACCTACTACCTTTCAAAGATGCATGATGGCTATATTCTCTGACTTTTGTGAAAAGATTTGTGAGGTATTCATGGATGATTTCTCCATTTATGGATCGATTGCTTGAGCAACCTTGATCGAGTTTTGTAGAGATGTGAAGATACTAGTCTTGTGTTGAATTGGGAGAACTGCCACTTTATGGTTAATGAAGGCATTGTCTTGGGGCATAAGATTTCTGAAAGAGGTATTGAAGTTGATAAAGCTAAAGTTGATGCTATTAAAAAGATGTCGTGTCCCAAGGACATTAAAGGTATAAGAAGTTTCCTAGGTCATGCCGTTTTTTATAGGAGGTTCATTAAGGACTTTTCTAAAATCTCTAGGCCTCTGACTAATTTATTGCAAAAAGATATTCCTTTTGTCTTTGATGATGATTGTGCAGAAGAATTTGAGATACTTAAGAAAGCTTTGATTTCTACACCTATTGTTCAGCCACCTGATTGGAACTTACCCTTTGAAATTATGTGTGATGCTAGCGATTATGCTGTAGGTGCTATTTTAGGACAAAGAGTTGATAAGAAACTAAATGTTATTCAATATGCTAGTAAAACTCTAGACACTGCTCAGAGAAATTATGCTACCACTAAAAAAGAATTCTTAGCAGTTGTATTTGCTTGTGATAAGTTCAGACCTTATATTGTTGATTCTAAAGTAACTATTCACACTGATCATGTTGCTATTAAATATATTATCAAAAAAAAAGATGCTAAACCTAGACTTATTAGATGGGTTCTCTTGCTCCAATAATTTGATTTGCATATTATTGATAGAAAGGGAGATGAGAACCCCGTTGCAGACAACTTGTCTAGGTTAGAGAATGTTCTTATTGACCCACTACCTATTGATGATAGCTTTCCTGATGAACAATTAGCTGTCAGAAATGCTTCCCGTACTGCTCCATGGTATGCTGATTATGTTAATTACATAGTTGCTAAATTCATACCACCTAGTTTCACATACCAGCAAAAGAAAAAGTTCTTTTATGATTTAAGACATTACTTCTGGGATGACCCACACCTTTATCAAGAAGGAGTAGATGGTGTTATTAGACGTTGTGTACCTGAGCATGAACAGGAACAGATCCTACGCAAGTGTCACTCTGAGGCATATGGAGGACACCACGCTGGAGATAGAACTGCACATAAGGTATTGCAATCCGGTTTTTATTGGACTACTCCCTTCAAAGATGCCCGTAAGTTTGTCTTGTCTTGTGATGAATGCCAAAGAATAGGTAATATTAGTAGAAGTCAAGAAATGCCTATGAATTATTCTCTTGTTATTGAACCATTTGATGTTTGGGGCTTTGATTATATGGGACCTTTTCCTGCTTCTAATGGATATACACATATTTTAGTTGCTGTTGATTACGTTACTAAGTGGGTAGAAGCTATTCTAACTAGTAGTGTTGATCATAATACTTCTTTTAAGATGCTTAAAGAAGTTATTTTTCCGAGGTTTGGAGTCCCTGGATATCTCATGACAGATGGTGGTTCACATTTTATTCATGGTGCTTTTCGTAAAATGCTTGCTAAGTATGATGTAGAATTGCATCTCGATAACACCCACAGTCTAGTGGTCAAGTAGAACTTAGAAATGGAGAGCTCAAATTAATTTTGCAAAAGACCGTTAGTAGATCTAGAAAGAATTAGTCCAAGAAACTTGATGATGCATTATGGGCCTATAGAACTGCATATAAGAATCCTATGGGTATGTCTCCATATAAAATGGTTTATGGAAAAGCTTGTCACTTACCTCTCGAACTTGAACATAAGGCATATTGGGCCATTACAGAGCTCAATTATGATTTCAAACTTGCCGGTGAGAAGAGGTTATTTGACATTAGCTCACTCGATGAATGGAGAACCCAGGCCTACGAGAATGCCAAACTGTTTAAAGAAAAAGTTAAAAGATGGCATGACAAAATGATACAAAAGCGTGAGTTTAACGTAGGTGATTATGTGCTGCTACTCAACTCTCTTTTAAGATTTTTTGCAGGAAACTTCTCTCTAAATGGGAAGGCCCTTATGTTATCGAGGAGGTCTATCATTCCGGTGCCATAAAAATCAACAACTATGAAGGCACAAATCCAGAGGTGGTGAACGGTCAAAGAATCAAACATTATATCTGAGGTAATCCTATAAATGTTGAAGCTAATATTATTGAAACCGTGACCCCAGAGGAATACATAAGAGACACTTTCCAGAATGTTTCAGACTCCGAAAAGGAATAGGTATGTGGTACAGTAAGTAAACCGACTCCAAAACAGTTCTAATAGCAATTTTTCTCCGTTTTGGAATATTTAAGAAAATAGGAAAATAAGAAGTAGTCCGGGAAGGACACGAGGCGTCCAGAAGGGTGGAGGGCGCGCCCTACCTTACTAGGCGCGCCCCCTGCCCCGTGGGCACCTCGTGTGCTCTCTGGACTCCGTTTTCTTGCACGATACTTCTTTCGGTCGGTAAAAATTCATTATATAATCTCCCGAAGGTTTTGACCACCGTATCACGCAAAGATCCTTTGTTTTTGTCTTGAGCTGTTCCTGCCACAGATTAGAGCAATATGTCATCCCAAGATTCGGAGGGAGAAAGCTATGTGGTTGATTACCTTGCAGACCCTAAGGTCTATGGGTACATAGAGCACTCTAGCTGGACCATTGAGGAAGAAGAAGACTATGAGCCTATGGGAAAGGAGGAGACGAGCTCAGATGAAGATGAAGTCCCATTGCCTCAACCCGGGGATATGCATGTGGAATTAAAAAAGTCAAGCCTCTTTGATAGAGCAAACAAACCAAAGATAGAGTTTATCCCTTTTCGTCTCTTGCAGGAAAGCAAACAGGAACTATGCAAAAGGATATAAAAACCTGAGCAGGAGATCGATGATCTAAGGGAGCAAAATTCCTTCCTCAAACGTAAATTGAGGAAGAAGCCTACATCATCAACAACTCCTTCATCACCACCTCCGAGGACATAATCACATGGGTATGGGCACTCCCCTTGGCAACTGCCAAGCTTGGGGGAGTTGCCCCGGTATCGTATCACCATCACACTCCTATCTTTACCGTTTTACTTAACTCGATCCTTTTGGTAATATCTTGATCTAGTAGAATAAAGTTTTGGTATGAATAAGATTTGAGTTTTGCTTTGTGATCCCTCTATGTAATCGAGTCCGTGAGCTATATATAATAAGGATTAGTATTGAGTCAAGGGCTTTGCTATCTTGCTATGATCTTAAGTGCACAAAAGAATAAAAAGAAATAAAAGAGTTCATATTGATCTTATGGATAGTAATGACTTCACACATAAAAAGTATGAGGCTTAAAAAGTTGTTGAGAGTTGGCAAACATAGTTTTGGTCATCGTTGCAATTAATAGGAAGTGATAAAGAAACAGAGGTTTTCACATATAAATATACTATCTTCGACATCTTTTATGATTGTGAGCACTCATTAAAGTATGACATGCTAAAGAGTTGATGTTGGACAAGGAAGACAACGTAATGATTTATGTTTTATCACATCTCAGTTAAAGTATATTGTCATGGATCATTCAAACATGTTGAGCTTGCCTTTCCCCCTCATGCTAGCCAAATTCCTTGCACCAAGTAGAGATACTACTTGTGCTTCCAAATATACTTAAACCCAGTTTTTGCCATGAGCCTACCTATGGATTCAGTAAGATCCTTCAAGTAAGTTGTCATGTTGTACGCAATAAAAATTGCTCTCTAAATATGTATGACTTATCAGTGCGGAGAAAATAAGCTTTATACGATCATGTGATATGGAAGTAGTAAAAGCGACGGACTGCATAATAAAGGTTCATATCACAAGTGGCAATATAAAGTGACGTTCTTTTGCATTAAGATTTCGTGCATCCAACCAAAAAGCACATGACAACCTCTGCTTCCCTCTGCGAAGGGCCTATCTTTTACTTTATGTCTTTTACATTATGCAAGAGTGAAGGTGATCTTCACGTTTCTTTTTTTTATTTTATCCTTTGGCAAGCACCTCGTGTTGGAAAGATCCCGATATATATATATATATATATATATATATATATATATATATATATATCCAATTGGATGTAAGTTAGCATGGACTATTATTGTTGACATTACCCTTGAGGTAAAACATTGGGAGGAAGCACAATAAGCCCCTATCTTTCTCTGTGTCCGATTAAAACTCCATAACCATAAGTATTGCGTGAGTGTTAGCATTTGTGGAAGACTAAATGTCAGTGTACTAAAGTAGGGGTACCTTAGTATCCCGAACTTGTGCACGGGCAGTCGCAGCGCCCCGCGGCAAGGATTGTCGGGTGACCGCCAAGATCCTCCGTGGTTCCTATCGGAGCCATTCAAGAACAAAGTGTTCAAGCTGAGAAGACAAGGCCCCGGCAAGAGGAGCTTGCCGGGAAGAACAAGGCCCCGGCAAGAGGAGCTTGCCGGGAAGGCCAACCAAGGCATTTTCAAGGAACTTGCCGCGACCGCCACGCGTCCCGGCAAGACCCGGCGAGCGACAAGCTTCCGGACGCGACAAGATAACGACCGCGGCAAGATGCTTGCCGCGGCAGGCTACCACTCTGTACCTATGCTCCAGCACATCCGTCAACGTGTCGCCCTGGGACCGCTCCAGGCACGCGTGGCGAGAGGCTGTGCAGCCAAGCGGTGCGAGGTGGCAAGCGGAGATGGCAAGATTGCCATCTCGGCAGCGATGGCGCCCTAACGGTCACTTTTTCGCGACTGTTTAGGCGACACAGACGGGCATTTAATGCCTTTGTCCCCTGCCGTCAGGGTTAGGTATGATACACTGTGCAAGTAGGTATACCTACCGCACCTCTTTTCCATTTTTACCCTTGCATGCGTTGCCACCTGTTGGTGACCCCTTGAGCATATAAAAGGAGGCCCATGCGCAACGTAGAAAGGGTTCGAATGGAGAAGACACTCACGCTCGGTTTTGTAGCTCTCAACGCTCCCGAGCAAGAACACAATATAATCCGACAAGCAGCAGTAGGAGTATTATCTCTCCAGAGCTCGGCTGGGTAAAATCGCTTCGCGTTAGCCGATCGATCCGCTCTTCGTGCGGCCTCCGCCCCCCGCCGGGCCGAAAAGGGGCCCTGCCCCATAGGTGTTCGTCCCCATGACATCTTTGGCGCGCCAGGTAGGGGGCGTCGAGGTTGTGTGAACCCGATCCGGCGTTCACGCGAGCCAGATCTTCATCTTCGTCATCATCTTCATCGACATGCCACCGAAGAAGAAGGCTTCGGAGGTGGCAGCTCCGTCCACGTCGATCCCACCGCCACCGGAGCAAACGGGTGGTGGGGTAGACGTCGGCGAAGGAACGGGTGTCGACGAGGGAGCTCACGCTGCCGCCAGGTCCAAGGACAAGGCTGCGCAAACCTCGGCGTCCGTACATGCACCGCGCAAATCTCAGGAGGTGCGGGGCCAACAGCGTCATGGTGCTCGCGGTACCATACGCTCGTTGGACCAAAATCGAGCTGGTGGATCTCAGGGTGCTCAAGACCAGCATGCATGCCAACCTGCTGGCACGAGCAAGACACGGTCGCTTGGACGGGATCCTGCTCCTTCTAACATAGTTAGAAGTCCGAGCATATCCCGCTCCTCGCACCGTTCACCACCGCCACCGAAGACTCCAGAAGAAGCGTTGGCCCGAGCCCAACTGCTCCTGGATTACCCTCCAACGGCGAACAAGATCGACGATTGGAGGGCCACCATTCAAAGTCTCATCGGCTTCGCCAACGGCGACACTCCACGGCAGCCGAATGCGTTGCAGCCACGGCAAGATTGCCGGACGCGAGTCGATGGCGACAAGACCGGTGGGGGTGCAACCACCGTGCACTCTCCACCCCGAAGGCCAAGATCGCCGACTCGCCGGGTCAACCTCGACACCGACTCCACAGCGTCGTCAGATCCACGAGTTCGTCGCGATCAGCGCCAAGTTCTTCAAGAACGACAGCAAGAAGACCCTCGTACACGCATCAAGCGCCGAAGAGAAGCGCGGCGTCAGCCAGACCAGCGCGCTGGGCCCACTGTCGACATGCATGCGCCAGGGGAACCAGGCGACTTGCCATACGCAGTAGGTTGCCCTGCGTTCACTCGTGAGCTGCGGCAAGTCTAGTGGCCCAGTACAAAGAACTTCAAGCCAGATGTACCAGAGAAGTACGATGGCAGGTTGCATCCGTCGGAGTTCCTCAGCATCTACACCATCGCGGTGCAAGCTGCCGGGGGGCGCGACGACAAGATCCTTGCCAACTACTTCCCACTGGTGCTCAAGCCCAATGTCAGATCCTGGCTCATGCACTTGCCGGACAACTCCATATCCTCATGGGCGGATCTGTGCCATCAGTTTGTCGGCGCCTTTACAGGCGGCCACAAGCCTCACGGCCAGGAGAGCAATCTGCATATGCTCGCCCAGAAGGAAGGAGAACCCCTGCGCAAGTACATTCAGAGATTCAGCCAAGTGCAGTGCAACATCCCAGATGTCCACCCTGCCGCGGTCATCGGTAGCGTTCCATCGAGCGTGTGTAACGCGCATCATGCGGAGGAGATGGCGATGTGCAAGATTAGAGACGTCGATGAGCTATACGCCTGGCCGACAAGTGCGACGCGTCAAGAAGGGAGGAAACTCCCGGAGAGAACGCAGGAGCGGGAGGATCTGACAGCGATGATGCTGCCCCGGCAAAGAAAAACCGGCGGCGGAACAACAGGAGAAAGAAAGGCAAAGATGTGCTAGCTGTTGAGCAGTCCGGCAACGGAGGTGGCGCCAAGGATGCCGAAACTGTGGCGGCCACCGACAAGCAGGACGGCTCCGGCAAGCAGTATTGCAAGATCCACCGCACCAAGGGCCATAATCTCCAGAGTTGCAAGAAGGTTGAGCAGCTTGTCGAGCAGCAGAAAGCTGAGTACGAGCGATGCGACAAAGAGAAGGCCCGAGAAGGTACTGGAGGATCCGGCAAGAAGCGTCCCGACCGGGGAGGACGCCGCGGCAAGGCCAAGCAGCGGCAAGGAGACAGACCTCCCCGCGGCCGCGACAAGGATGAAGATGAAGACGATGATGAAGAGATGGATGAAGATGAGGCCAACGAGCAGGAGTTTGTAAAGCCACAGAGGTTACGTGCGTTGACGGCGGTGCTTCTCGCATACTTCGCGATCGACAACTCAAACGATGGGTGCGGGAAGTTAATGCAAGAGAACCACCGGTTGAGTCGCAAGCCTCTAAAGTGGTCTGAAGACGCCTATCATCTTTGATATTGAGGACCACCCTGATCGCATAACTGCGGTCGGGTGCTTGCCGATGTTGGTTTCACCAACTATCCGCAACCTCAAAGTCACAAAGATGCTAGTTGACGGCGGGGCCGGCTTGAATCTGATCTCCTCCGCGGTACTCCAGAAACTCCAGATCCCCGACAGCGAGCTCGAGGAGACCGGCACATTCCAAGGAATTAACCCGGGAAGGAGCAAGCCGAAGGGGAAGATCACGTTGCCGATGACATTTGGCAGCGAATTGAATTTCAGGACTGAGAGGGTCACTTTTGACGTAGCTAATTTCCCATTACCCTACAATGGGATACTCGGCCGTCCAGCACTCGCCAAGTTCATGGCAGGCTCTCACTATGCCTACAACGTGCTCAAGATGCCAGGTCCGATAAGTGTCATCTCTGTCCCTGACGACAAGAAAGATGCTCTTATCTGTACCGAAAAGATCTACCGGGAAGCAGCAGCCGCAGCGGATCGCAAGCCACTTGCCGCTGAAGCTCCCGGGGGGAAGAAGAAGACCAAGTCTCGCAAGAGCTCTGATGCCCACTCCGGCAAGCGCACCTCTTCGGAGTGCTGCGCTACCGTCGAGGACGCACCATCGAGCTCCACCGGCAAGTGTAAGAAGACGAAGGCAGCTCCGCCAGAGACCAAGAAGGTGTCCACCAAGGAGGACGGCACTGGTGGTACCTTCATTATCAGTGCCACGCTCGACCCTAAATAGGAAAGCGCGCTCGTTGCTTTCCTGCGGGCGAACGTCGACGTGTTTGCATGGCAACCGTCTGACATCCCCGGTGTTCCCAGGAAAGTAATTGAGCACCATCTTGCCGTTTGTCATCACGCGCGGCCCGTCAAGCAGAAAGTCAGGAAACAAGCAGTGGAGCGCCAAGAATTCATCGCAAAAGAGATCAAGAAGTTGGAAGCAGGAGGCCTTGTCAGAGGAGTGCTCCATCCTACGTGGTTGGCCAATCCTATAGTCGTGCGCAAGGCAAGCGGGAAATGGAGGCTTTGTATCGACTTTACCGATGTTAATAAAGCTTGTCCCAAAGACCCATTTCCCTAGCCGCGCATTGACCAGATTGTTGACTCCACGGCCGGATGCAACTTGCTTTCATTTCTTGATGCATACTCAGGATACCATTAGATCTTCATGGCAGAAGAGGATGAGGAGAAGACCGCATTCATCACTCCTTGTGGCACGTACTGTTTCGTACGGATGCCTTTCGGTTTGAAGAATGCTGGTTCAACATTTGCAAGAGTAGTCAATCATGCTTTTGAGCCACAGTTACACAGAAATGTGGAAGCCTACATGGATGACATAGTGGTCAAGAGCAAGGACAGAGCAACTCTGATTCAGGATTTGGACGAAACCTTTGCAAATCTGCGCAAGATCAACATCAAGCTCAACCCCGAGAAGTGTGTGTTTGGAGTTCCTTCCGGCAAGCTTCTCGGGTTCTTCGTGTGTCAGCGGGGAATTGAAGCCAATCCCGACAAGATCAAGGCCATTGAGCAGATTGAAGCACCGAAGCGCGTCAAGGATGTACGAAGGATTGCCGGCTGCGTGGCTGCTCTCAGCAGGTTTATCTCTAAGTTTTCTGAGCGCGCCCTGCCATTTTTCAAAATACTGAAAAAGGCAAGTCCAATGAAATGGACTCCGGAAGCGAAGGCTGCGCTGCAGGACTTGAAGAGATACCTGTCCTCCACTCCAATACTTGTTGCACCTAAGCCACAAGAGAAGTTGCTGCTGTATCTAGCGGCAACCAATCAAGTGGTTAGTGCTGCGTTAGTAGCGGAGAGGGAGGCGGATGATGAGCCAGCAACCACAGCAGATGCATCCAGCGACAAGCAGGGGGCTTCCCCGACAAGCTCTGGTCCCGACAAGGATGGATCTGTGCAGACACAGGAGGTGCAGAAGAAAATGGTGCAGCGCCCAGTTTACTTTGTCAGTTCCCTTCTGCAGGGGGCTAGGTCAAGGTACTCTGGTGTGCAAAATTGCTTTTCGGCCTTCTCATGGCCTCTCGAAAGCTGCGCCATTACTTCAAGCACATGAGATCACAGTTGTCACTCGTTTTTTCGCTAAAGAGGATCTGCGCAGAATCCGTAGCAACAGGCGGGATTGTCGAGTGGGCATCGAACTGTCAAGCTTTGGCCTCAAGTTTGAGAGTACCTCAACTATCCAGAGCCGAGCATTGGCAGAATTTATAGCAGAGTTGACGCCAACACCAGATGAAGAAATTCCAGAAACGAGCATCCCCGTCAAGGAGGTAAACAAAGAATGGCTGATGTACTTTCACGGTGCCTTCTCGCTGCAAGGCGCCGGTGCGGGCGTGCTACTTGTCGCACCCACCGGAGAGCACCTCAAGTACGTAGTCCAGATGCACTTTCCCAAGGAGCAAGCAACAAACAATACTGCAGAGTATGAAGGTTTGCTTGCCGGCCTTAGAATCGCAGTAGACCTTGGGATCAAGAAGCTCATTGTCAGGGGTGACTCGCAGCTTGTCGTCCGCCAAGTGAACAAGGATTATCAGAGTCCGTTGATGGAAGCCTACGTTGACGAAGTGAGAAAGTTAGAAGAGCACTTTGACGGCCTACATATGGAACATGTTCCAAGAGCTCAGAACGACATTGCAGATGGCCTGTCAAAGTGCCCCGCACTTAAGTTACCTGTGGAACCAGGGATCTTTGTGCTCAAGCTGACTCAACCATCTGTAACACCATCAACTGGACAGAGCAAGAAGAGGAAGTTGGTTTCTGGTGACTACTTTTCGGCAGAGCTCCTCGAAGCCGCCGCCAAGAAGGTCCGCAAGATCAACACCAAGGGTGCTGAGGTGCAGTCTGCTCCGACAAGCCCTAGGGTTTGTTCCGTTGAAGCAGACACTCCCGACAAGTTTTGCTCCGGCAAGCTTGCCGGGGAACATCAAGCTCCGGCTGAGCCGCAGGTTCTTGCCGTAGAAGCGGATGCTCCCGCAGCAGCATATGTGCCTTTAGTCCTTGTTGTCGAGCCGCAAGCTCCAGCATGGGCGCAGCAGATTGTCTGTTTCCTTCAGACAGGAGAACTTCCCGAAGAGCAAGAAGAAGCGGAAAGAGTAGCCCGGCAGTCAAGTATGTACTAGTTTGTCGACGACACACTGTACAAAAGAAGACTCAACGGTGTGAAATTGAAGTGTATACCCCGGCAAGACGGACAAAAGCTGTTGGCAGAGATTCATGGAGGCATATGTGGTCACCACATTGGCGCAAGAGCACTTGCCGGCAAGGCATTCCGGCAAGGTTTCTTTTGGCCAACAGCCCTCCAGGATGCAACTGCACAAGTAACCAAGTGTGAAGCGTGCCAGTTCCATTCCAAGCAGATACACCAGCCAGCTCAAGCTCTCCAAACGATCCCTTTATCCTGGCCATTTTCGGTCTGGGGGCTCGACATCCTCGGCCCCTTTCCCCGAGCTGTCGGGGGCTTTGAGTACTTGTACGTTGCAATCGACAAGTTCACAAAGTTGCCGGAAGTGGAAGCGGTGAGGAAGGTGACAGCACAGTCAGCAGTCAAGTTCTTCAAGTCGATTGTTTGCCGTTTCGGGGTCCCTAACAGGATCATCACCGACAACGACACGCAATTCACGAGACGCACCTTCATGCAGTACATCCAAGATCTTGGTGCCAAGGTCTGCTTCGCTTCTGTTGCTCATCCGAGAAGCAACGGTCAAGCGGAGAGACCAAATGCTGAAGTGCTGCGCGGGCTCAAAACCAGGACTTTCGACAGGCTGCACAAGTGCGGAAGAAACTGGATTGAGGAGCTGCCGGTGGTTCTTTGGTCGATCAGGACGATGCCAAATCGAGCCACTGGCCAGACACCTTTCGCTCTAGTCTATGGAGCAGAGGCAGTTCTCCCCACGGAACTCGTATACGGATCGCCTTGAGTGCTCGCTTATGATGAGCCTGAGCAAGAACAGCTGCGACAGGACGACGCGCTGCTCCTTGAGGAGGATCATCTTGAGCTCTTTGTCGACGAGCTGCTCGATACCGACAAGCTTTGCGCCGCTACCATAGCCGCAAAGTTAATGCCGAAGTCTCGAGGAAGGCGACCTTGTTCTTGGCGCGTTCATCCGCCAAGAATTCCAACAAGTTGACGCTTGAAGTGGGAAGGCCCTTATCGGGTGAAACGAGTCACTAGGCTCGGCTGTCGCTTTGAGACCGAAGATGGCTCTCCGTGAGCAACTCCTGGAACATTGAACATCTTCGTAAGTTTTACCCGTAAGGCGCGGTGGCCGGAACCTGTTCCGGCAACCACCTTTTGTACAAGCCTTGCCGCTGTTGCATGTAACCCTTTGTACAAAGCCGGGCGCAGACCCCGTGCGTAAATAAAGCCCATGTGCTCTGCACGTCTTGTCGATTTCATGCTTTCTATTTTTTGCATGCGTTATCTGACACTTTGTGCAGCACCTTCCCCCGGTAAGCAATAACGAGCCTTAAGGCTCCATATCTTTATTTTCTCTTCTTTCTTTTTCTCAAGAAAAGGGAAGGTTCCCTCGCACACAAGTTTGCCGGGGGGAAGGAGAAGATAATGGTGTGGACCGGGCGTCGTTCAAGAAAGTTTCGCCTTGCCGGGACACAAACGACAGAAAAGCTAAGTTGCCAAAGTTTGAGCAATCAGTTTTAAAAAATTTAAGTTATCTTCCTCGAACGACCGTGCTTTGTATGGAAAACCTGTGTGCGGAGGAACCAACTCGTAGCTAGTTGCGCCCTTACTTTGTTTCGAGTCCGCTCAACAACTTAAGTGTGCTGCGACTAGCTGCGACAAGGTTTCTTGTCGGTGGCGGCACCGCCAGCAGGCTGCTGACGTTTCGCACTCAGCGCTCGCGGCAAGGGTGTCTGCGCCGGCAAGTTCCCTAAAAGCGTAGGGTAAAAACATACAAAGGAAGGAATCAAGTAAAGGAAATAATATAGCAATTGATACCCAAAATAAAAGTTATATTACAAAGATAACTTGTCGCAGCTCTAATAGATTGTTCTCGTAACATGACTAGCAGCGGCAAGAAAAGGAGAAAACAGGCGGCCTAATCTACGCGACCACCATCAACCCTCCTGACTTCATTCACCTTGTCCACAATGGGTGCGACAAGGGCCTTGAGATCTTCAAGATCAGCATCCGCCGGCAGCTTCCTGAGGACGTTGGTGAGGTTGAGGCCTGGGTTGCGGAAGGCCACCTTCACCAACACCTTCTCCAGAACTCTGGCGCAGATCGTGCGTGACTCGTCGGCCAGCTGCTTTGGGATCCTTTCCCAGAGTTGCTGGAGGGCCATCGCCACGCCCTTGAAGAGCAGAGTGAGCTTGGCGCTGGGCTGGAGGTTCTCGTGGAGGAGTACCCGAGACCCCCCACCCCCAGCTGCACCAGCTCCTCGTCGATGACTGCAGCGATGTTCACGAGGCCCTCTGTCTAGAGCTCCACCGTCTCCCTAAAGGTGTTCTGGGTTTCGGCGGCCCTCGTCAGCAGCGCTTCGTTGGCCTTGATCTCCTCTCTCAGGGTCACCACCTGCTCCTTGGCGCTGTGCAGCGTCTGGGTCAACGTAGCCAGCTTCAACTCTAGATCAGCATTGGAGTCCTTGGCGGCGCTCAGCTCCTTTCCCTTCTCGACGAGGCGGCCCTGCACCTCACCGTGGGCAAGGGCATCCTTCTCCCGCTCACGCTGAAGCGCGGCAAGCTCTTCGTCCCTCGCCTTGAGATCGGACTCTAGCTGCGTCACCTTCGTCTCCAGCTCCTTCTTGGCGGCCTCAGCAGCATCCTTTGCCTCCTTGAGGGCCCCGCCAAATGTCCGCTCTCGCGCGGCAAGCTCCTCTTCGTGGCTGTCCAGATTGACTTTCCGCTGCGTCAGCTCGCCTTCCCGCGTAGACAGCTCCTCGGCGGCAAGTCTCTGTTGCTCTTCAGCTTTAGCCTTCTCGAGAAGGAAGGCTTTCTGCGCCTCGACGAGCTGCGCCCGCTCCTCTACAATGGACCGGAGAGCTTCCTGATTGCGTTCCCGGAGCTCCTCCGCGCGCTTCTCAATGTCTGCTCCCGCCTGCGCGACAAGCGCTTCCCGGGATTCCACCTTGGCTTGTCGGGCGCGGTAGAGCGACACCAGCTTCCGGAGCAGCTGCTCCTCCTTAGACTCGCCACTGCTGCTGCTCGGCGCCCCAACCAGTGTCAGCCCAGCAGAGGCGAGCACTTCCCCATCAAAGGTCTCTCCTTCAACTGGCGCCCTGGAGCTTGAAGCCCAGGGGAGCTTGATGAAGACACCGTCGCCGGCCTTCAAGTAGGCGCCGGGCTGGGGCTCTTCGGAGCCTGGCGCTGCGTCAGAGGCGGAGGGATCGGCGGTCGGCGTAGCTCCTTGCGCCTCGCGGCCTCGTGGTCGTCGGTCACGATCGCGGACCTCGCCCGCCTCCTGCGCCAAAGAGCCTTGGCGGCCTCTTCGCCGGCTGGGATCAGCGCCGCCTCTTCTTCGTGGCGGCGGCGTCGACAAGATTGCAGCACAGATTTGCCTCGCCGGTGGCCTCGGTCTCCATCGGCTCCGTGGAAGGTGGATCTGGCGGACGGAAGAGGGAGAAGAGTCAAGCAAATATCCAAAAAGACAATCATAAGAAGAACCCAGGGGGAGTTTCAAGCAAGGGGGATTACCTGTACTGGATCTACAGTCATGGGCTCCGCCAACGGGGAATCGCTGGTGCTGCCCCTTGCCGGAGACTCCTCCCTTGCCGGGGACTTCTCCCTTGCCGGAGAATGCTCCCTTGCCAAAGAATCCTCCCTTGGCGGCGTAGTCGAAGCAGATAGTGTCTCAGGGGCGGCTTCAAGAGGCTCTTGGTGAGGCTGTTCTGCTCCTACACAAGCGAACCAACAGCCAGATGTCAAAAAAGGAAAGAACACCCATGCGCGCTGAGGGAGTCCTGGACTAGGGGGTGTCCAGATAGCCGGACTATCAATATCCGCCGGACTCCCAGACTACGAAGATAGAAGATTGAAGACTCCGGCTCGTGTCCGGAAGGTACTTTACTTGGCGTGGAAGGCAAGCTTGGCAACACGGATATGTAGATCTCCTACCATTGTAACCGACTCTGTGTAACCCTAGCCTCTCTGGTGTCTATAAAAACCGGAGGGCTTTAGTCCGTAGGACACAACATGACATCTCAACAATCATACCATAGGCTAGCTTCTAGGGTTTAGCCTCCTTGATCTCGTGGTAGATCTACTCTTGTACTACCCATATCATCAATATTAATCAAGCGGGACGAGGGTATTACCTCCATCGAGAGGGCCCGAACACAGGTAAAACATTGTGTCCCTCGTCTCCTGTTACCATCCGCCTAGACGCACAGTCGGGACCCCCTACCGAGATCCGCGGTTTTGACACCGACATTGGTGCTTTCATTGAGAGTTCCTCGTCGCCACCGATAGGCTCGATGGCATCTTTAACCTTCAATGCTGTCCAGGTGAGACTTTTCTCCCGGACGGATCTTCGATTCGGCGGCTTTGCTGCGGGCAATTCTCTCGGCCATCTGGAGCAGATCGAAAGCTCGCCCCGCCGTCAGTCGATTCGAAGCCTAAACTTCACGGCCGATGACCGCGGAGACTTGATCTTCGACGGACTCGAGCCACAGACCAATAGCGCGCCAAGACCGCGACGATGGGCATGATCGACTCTGCCACGGACGGTGCTTTGGTGGTCGCTTTTCGAATCCGCCCGGCTACTTGCGGAGCCGATTGCCCATGACGAGGGTCGGTGGATAGACGCGCCCGGGCTTCAACATCTGGCGATGGAGCCGAATACCGATTTTGTACCTTGCGAAACTTCGTGATCCCGAGACGCCGGACTCCTCGCCGGACTCGAGCCTCCCGCGCCCCCGCCAATTAAGCCAGATTGGGCGCCGGTTATGGAATTCACCGCCGCGGACATCTTTCAACACTCGCCTTTTGGCGATGTCCTGAATTCTCTGAAGCATCTCTCGCTATCAGAGAATCTGGCGGACTATGGCGGGGCGGTTGGAGTTCGAGACAACGAAGTAATTGAGCCCACCCACCACCCACTTTGTAGCCACTGTCGAGGATCTAACCGACATGCTAGACTACGACTCCGAGGACATCGACGCTATGGACGATGATGCCGGAGACGATCAGGACCCAGCGCCCACGGGACACTAGAAGGCCACCTCGTCATACGACGTCTACATGGTGGATACCCCAAAGGAAGGGGATGGCGAAAAAGCAGCGGAGGAAGATTCTTTGAAGAAGCAGCCTAAACGCGGCGTCGGCCAGCGCCGCTCAAATCCCGCCACAACAAGAATGGAGAATCCGGCACGGGAGACAACAACACTCCGGAGAGTGCCGAAGACAAACCCCTCCAGCAAGACTCGGCAAAGGAGGATGTAGAAGCAAGCCCTCACGAAAGGGCGGCAGAAGAAAAGGTTGAGGATCACAACTATGTACCTCCCGAAGACGTAAACAAGCCCCAATGACGATTTAACTCAAGAGCCCGTCGAGCAAGATCTTTTAAACGCAGGCTCATCACTACAAAGAAGAAGCTCAAGAAGGAAAAACGGAAGCTCAACACAGCGGAAGACGCGCTCCGGATAAGAAGGAGCAAAGTACTCAAAACCGCAGACAAACAGGGCAACAGCCACCAATCGAAGAGCTACCCGAAGCGCAAGCTGCTCCCAGAATTTGACGAAGAGGCCATAAAGCCCCCACCATCAAATGGCCCAGCCAGGTCCATCTATGGACCCAAAAGGAAAGCCCCAATAAGCAAAGGAACATGTCAAGTGTCCGACGATAGCGACGCACGCATAATCTGGGCGCCGACACCCACTATGCTTCACACGAAGTCTTTGGAACATGAATTCCCAGCAGGGTTTAAACCCATAAACATAGAAGCCTACGATGGAACAACAGACTCGAGTGCGGATAGAAGACTATATATGCATATACATATGGCCGAGGAGACGATCTCCACGCCATAAAATATCTACCCTCAAGCTCAAAGGGCCAGCCCGTCATTGGCTCAAAAGCCTCCCAGAAAACACTGTTGGAAGTTGGGAAGAGCTCGAGGAAGCGTTTAGAGCAAATTTTCAAGGGACTTATGTCCGGCCTCCGGATGCAAATGACCTAAGTCACATAACTCAACAGCCCGGAGAGTCAGCGCGGAAATTCTGGAACAGGTTCCTTACCAAAAAGAACCAAATAGTCGATCGTCCAGGACGCCAAGCCTTTGCAGCTTTTAAACACAATGTCCGAGACGAATGGCTCGCCAGACACCTCGGTCAAGAGAAACCGAGGACAATGACCGCATTAACAAGCCTCATGACCCGCTTTTGCGCAGGAGAGGACAGCTGGTTGGCAAGAAGCAGCACCAGCGACCCAAGTACATCCGAGATAAGAGATGGAAACAGAAAATCACGGCGCAGAAAAGAACAGCGCCGGAATAAAGAGAAAAGCCCAAAGAGCACGGCAGTCAACGCCGGATTTAAAAGCTCACGGCCGAATAATAAAGCTCAACCTATCAAGGATGACAACGACGAACTGTCTAACCTACACAAAATTTTGGGTCGGATATGTCAAATCCACAGTACCCCCGGAAGGCCTGCAAATCACACCCACAGGGATTGTTGGGTTTTCAAACAGTCCGGCTGACTAAACGCCGAACGCAAGGGGCTCGACGTCAGCTTAAGAAGATAAACCCCGCCAGCAGGCACGGAAAACAAAAGACTTTCCCACAAGGGGTCAAAGCAGTAAACTCACTTCATGTGAGGACACGAAAAAACAGTGCGGCACTTTCTAAAAAGAGCTTCGCACGGTCCAGCCCAGCAAACCAAAGAGATTGGATATCAAAACCAATCACTTTCGACCACCGGGATTATTCCAGAAGTGTTCGAACCGCGGGACGGACTCCCCTGATATCGAATCCGATAATAGACGGACTACAATTCACAAACATCCTAATGGACGGAGGCAGTGACCTAAACCTGCTATATCCAAACAGAATCCGTCGGATGGGTATAGACCCTACCAAAATTCGACACAGCCGCACTTCCTTCAAAGGAGTTACGCCAGGCCCTTACGCCAAGTGCACAGGCTCGATATTACTCGAAGTCGTGTTCGGATCACCGAACAATTTTCGACGAGAAAAGTTAATTTTCCATATCGCCCCATTTAAAAGTGAACATCAAGCACTATTGGGACGAGAGGCTTTTGTCCGCTTCAACGCCATATCGCATTACGCGTCTCTTACACTTAAGATGCCCGGTCCACATGGCACCATTTCAGTGTGAGGGTCACTTAAAGACCCCGGGTTCGGATAGACGAATCCGGACTTAGCAGGCTAGGGGCTCCCTAGCCGCATACCCTTTCATAGGGGGCTGCGCGCACAACTAACCGCGGTTTCATATAAACCTAGCTTTAATTATTTGCACTTATTCTTTTGCATTATTTTCGCACGAACTGTTTCTAAAACTAAACTGTTCCTCTTTTCTCTGAGATGAACAAACGTGCGTACCCGTCCGTGATAACGGTATAACGGAGACCTGGTAGCGCAGACGTGCAGAGGGACCCGTCGCAAGGATTCTTTTGATTAAGACCCTACGTAGACCTTTTTATTACTGTCTCTTGTTGTTAATCTCCCTTGGCTTCCTCCTATAGCCAAAGCGGAGCCCGACGCTTTGGCATTGGCCGCGTCGGAAGACAATGCCCGTACCTGGACACAAGGGGTTTAGGGCATAATTCTGCCCATTATCATAAAGTCCGAACACCTTCGGGAGTGTTCGGCGTCTCAAGTTGGGCATTATATGCATCAGCTCCGAATCATGTCTTTGGTCAAATGTTGGGTTTGCCCGCTCTGTGTTTTGCTGCCTTACGTTCAGTATCACCCGCTAACGCGGCACCGGAGAACTACTACGATTGTGCCCCGATTCGCTGGGCGAGCACCTCAAGAGAGAAAGCCAAAACCGACGGCTGTCATGATATAGCGAGAGTCTGGTCAGCCACTTGATCGACTACCGGAATGTTTAGAATTCCCCGCTTTGACGAAGGGCCGCTTCCCGGTCAGGCACATACGCACCCCGAATCCGGAGATGTGCGGTGTCATCAGGGGCTATATCGTAGCCCCACCCTCGAGCTCCATTGGTTAAGTGAAAGAGATAAAGCACTATAGTCCGGATTGCCTCGTTCGCTACGCTACCACCTCCTTATAACAGGACCGAGACGTCGGATTAAGTGTGTAAAAGCGCTATTTTGCGAACACCCCAGCACCTTGTGCAAGGGGGCTGAAGCCGAAGACTGCATCTTTCAGGTTATACACAAGTATACACAAACGGCCGCACAGGAGAAGTTTTACTACTTGGAGGCACAAGTATAAAAAGCATTCATACGATAATCGTTGATATACAAGTTAATGCGTTCAATTGAACGTTACATTCTTTGAGCGCTGCGACTCTATTATACGAGCGCCGCACATAACTTCCCCGAAATAATGCTCGGCAGGAAGCTGGTTCCCATCCGAACCCTGGGCAGCAACAGCGGTGGCATCCATCTCCGGACACTGCGCCTTTACACGGGCGAGCCATCCCGCGCCCTCGATGCAGCCGATTGTTTCATCTCCTTGATATGCGGCACCGCCCCAAGGAACTGCTGCGATGGTCGAAATAGCTCGTCGCCTTGGACCTCTCTCGCCACACATGGGCCACGATATCGATCATAGCCAGCCGGACAGTCTGTTCAATTTGGCCCATTCGCCAACCTGTCCGACAATGAAGAGGGCGATCCGGTTGTGGAGTTGAGTCCAATATAACTCTTCCACCTCGTGATCCCCGGCCGGAAGTGCTTAACGGCGTCGCCGCACTCGCAGCCAAGTCCATATAAGGATCCTCCGAACTCCACCGCCGCTCAAATTTAGCGTACTTGGCATCCATAAACCGGCGACGATAAGAAACGGCTTGCCACCGTGATTTCTCGGCTTAGCGCAGCTCCTCCTTCATAGCCCGCATTGCAGAACGGGCATCCTTGGCTTCGGCGGTGGCCTTCTTCAGGTTTTCCCGCTCCGATAGGCGCTCCTTTTCAAGAGCCTCGCTACGGTCGGTAGCATCCTTTAAATTCTTGGCCAATTCGGCCACCTCCGCCCTGCTTAGGCAGTGCGCAGCCTTTACGGCCTTCAACTCCTCGGCCGCCCTCGCGGCAGCCGCATCACTCCTTCGGGCTTGCTCCTTAGCTTGTTTAAGCTCGGCCCGAAGGCTCTCCACAGCAGCCGCACTAACTGTATAAACAGCATATAACTTATCAGAGGAGGGCTTTAACCCACTCAATAAACCGGCTATGGGGAATTTATTTACCTTGCGACTCGTCAAGTCGCTGATTGACAAGTGCGATGTCAAGATCGCCATGTCCATTGTCGACTCGATTAAACAAATCGATCGATCCGGCTGGCCCCCGGACTATCCGCCACCTACATTAGAACGGCGGTATTCACTACCTGAGATGTTTCGATTTTCGATCCTCGGCACGCTGTCGTCTTTGACAACCTACCTAGTCTCAGGGGCTACTATCTATCTGGGCGATTTTTATATGCGAAGCTGTTAAAAGATAAAGGGTGCATCATTTTCGCATACCTCAAATCCAGCCGAGAAGCTTCAGGCGGCATTACGCGATCCGCTTTCAGCGATTTAAATCCTTCCAACAACCGCACGCGATTAGCGGTGATCTTCTGAAATGGACGCCCTCTCAAGCAAAATCTTCAGTTCTCCCGGCCGGACTCTGGTGGGTGTTGAACTCTTTGGTCCCTCCAGACTTGGGGACACCCTCCGTGACGACACCTCGGGCTCGCCTGCCTCATCTGGCGGCGCGGCAGATGGAGGCGTATCGCTCTCCATCATCTCCGGACTCATCTGAGACGGTTGCAGATACGAACTGCGATATAAATATTTCGGTTACCTACAGAAGCATAAACGAAGGTACTTCCTTATTAAACTTCCTCTTTCATACTCATTGCTCGTTGGAGGGCTGGTCCTTGGGCGATGATTGCGCGTCCGAATTCTCTCTGGACGCCGGACCCCCCGGTGGGGAATTTTTTCCCACGCTTAGGGGCTCTGACCTCCGGATCTTCGGAGGCGGTCCTGTTCTCCCTGTGAAGGGAGGAATCCTTGTTTCCCTCCTCTTCAGTCGCCCCTTTGGACGAAGTATTAGCTCCTTTATCTCCCCGCCCCTTCTACGTAGGCGCAACCTCCAACATTCTCGACCAGCACGGGCTCCAGTGTGGTCTCTGGGGGGGGCGGACACCTTATCAGCCTTGATTGCGCCACCCATTCTGTAAAGAATAAAAGGGTTAGGAGATGATCTTTTGAAAGGCATATGATAGAACGTCCGAGCTCGAGCTATTTACTCGAGTATCCGGCGATCGCGCTTAAGCTCGTGCATCCTCGGCCGAATCCGGACACGCTACTGCGGTCCGAAGAACAGCTTGTACATCTCCATGGGTGTCGCGCCCATAAAATGCTGGAGAATATGAGGTCCCTCCGGATTGAACTCCCATAGCCGGAGAGGACGACGTTTGCAGGTAGGAGGTGCCCGACTAGCATGACTTGCACCACCTTGACCAGGCCGATCTCCCTTGTTTGGAGGTCTCGAATCCGGCCCTGCAGTGCGGGCACGTCCTCGGACGGCCCCCAGTTGAGCCCTTGGTTGACCCACGACATTAGCTGCCGTGGAGGTCCCGGGCGGAAGGAGGGCGGCGGCTTCTGCCTGCTGCCCCTTGGAGCGGTGATGTAGAACCACTCCTGCTGCCACACTCCCTGTTCCTCTTGGAAGGAACCTTCGAGCCACGGTGCATCGACCTTCTTCCTTATGGTCGCCCCGCCACACTCCGCTTGACGCCCCCCGATCATCTTCGGCTCCACCTTGAATGTTTTCAGCCACAGGCCGAAGTGGGGGATGACGCGAAGGAAGGCTTCGCAGACAGTAATAAATGCGGAGATATGGAGGATGGACTCCGGAGCCAAGTCGTGGAAGTCCAGCCCGTAGAAGAACAGGAGCCCCCTCACGAAAGGATCCGTCGGGAAGCCTAATCCCCGACGGAGGTGAGATGCGAAACGACGATTCGCCGGGCTCGGGTTGGCACGGCCTGCCCTGTGGGCAGGCAACCTGTCAGCGAAACTTTGTAGGCAGGTACTTGGCCTCACGCAACTTCATTATGTCCTCCTCCGTGACGGAGGAGGGCACCCACTGCCCTGGAGGTCGGAGCCGACATTGCTGTAGGTCCGGCGCCGAGTCCAAGCTCTTGGTGTTGGAACCGGGAGCAGAGGAAAGATTCGGCGCGAGGTTGAAAGACAAGGACAGGCCTTGGTCCTCTTATAAAGGGAAATAATACCAAGGGCCGTCTCGTGACCGCTTGAGATTCCCTTCGATAGAGGGAGGCGGCGACGGAACGGTTGGGTTACCCACGCACGTATTGATGAGGATCCCGGAATAAAAGGGAACACGATCTCTGCTTCGACAGGACGTGCCAAGGAAACCGCTTCGCTAAACGTGCTGAGGCGGAATAATAAAAATGACTCAAACGAGGGCTTGGCTACGGTGTGATATCACGCTGCGTAATACGTCAGCAGATTGAACTAAGTGTGTATTTTATTCTCTCTACGTTGGAATGTGGAAATTATTTTGCGAGCCGACACTATCACGGTGTTCATTATCTTCTCCGGATTATTCAAGGAGGAACCCGCCTTGCAATGCCGAACATTATGCACGCCGGACTTATCGTCATTGAAGACTGGTTCGAGGCTACCGAGGGAGTCTCGACTAGGGGTGTCCGGATAGCCGGACTATCAATAGCCGCCGGACTCCCAGACTATGAAGATAGAAGATTGAAGACTCCGGCTCGTGTACGGAAGGTACTTTACTTGGCGTGGAAGGCAAGCTTGGCAACACGGATATGTAGATCTCCTACCATTGTAACCGACTCTATGTAACCCTAGCCTCTCCGGTGTCTATATAAACCGGAGGGCTTTAGTCCGTAGGACACAACATGACATCTCAACAATCATACCATAGGCTAGCTTCTAGGGTTTAGCCTCCTTGATCTCGTGGTAGATCTACTCTTGTACTACCCATATCATCAATATTAATCAAGCAGGACGTAGGGTATTACGTCCATCGAGAGGGCTGAACTGGTAAAAACATTGTGTCCCTCGTCTCCTGTTACCATCCGCCTAGACGACAGCCGAGACCCCTACCCGAGATCCGCCGGTTTTGACACCGACACGCGCCCAAAAGCGAGAAGTAAACCATATACTTACGCTGGGGGCTGTCTGGGGCTGCCGGGAGTAGTTGCGGGCCCGCAAGGTGGTCTCAGCGCTACCGCTGTCACGGGCGGGCTCGCCCTGATGACAATCACGGTGCCTTGGCTCTCTTCGCCGCTCTCTGGGCTGTGGTCCCAAAAGGAAACAGTTCGAATAAAGCAGATCGATCATGAGGACAAAGACAACAAGAAATCGAAGAACTACAAATACAACAAAGAGGCTTACTCCTCTTCTTCCTCGTCGGAGCTGAGTGCGGAGAGGTCGAAGTCAGGCCCATCTTCGGCGCGACGAGGCGGAGGAGTAGGTGCCCTCGGCCGCTTGGCGGGGGCAGTGGCGGTAGTCCGAGACGACCCCGCTCCAGTTGCCCCTGCGGTGCGAGGCGCTCCCGCGGCAACATTACTTGTCGCAGCGGAGCGCGTCGCGCGGCGCGTCGGCTGCTGGCTCGTCTGCCGCCCTACTACATCCCCGGCCTTGTGGAGACGCCTTCTTGGTGGAGCTGGGCGCATGCTGGGGCTCCGCTATGGAAGCTACCTGGAGACGGCGGGCCGCTCGCACCCTCGGCGGGTTCGCTCGACTCGGCGTCAGGCGCGGCAAGCTCTTCCTCGCCGTCAAGCCACTCTCGCTCGGCAAGGCTTGCCGCCTCTGCCGCCTCTACCTCCTCCATGGTAAACCCGAACTCGCCCGCATCTCCTCCTCAGTGGTGTCGCGGGTGAGGCTTCTCTGCTCGTCGGCGCGGACCGCTACCTCCACCGGGCCGTTGAAGAACTACTGCACGACATCGTCTGCAGGCTCCTGCTAGCTGGGGACGATTCCATGCGAGTCACACTGCGGCATCATTCCGTGGATGCGGTCAAGCGAAGAGTTGTTGCACAGCGGAACGACACCCGCCGGCAATCTGAACCACTCGGGATGATTGGGGTCGTGCTTGAACAGCTCCTTGAGCATCGCATCCAGCTCCAAAACAGTGAAATTGAAGTTGAGGCCCGGGCGCAGCCTCATGATGTCCGCTGGACCCCCGAACATCCAGGCGGGTCTCCCCCTCTCTTGCAGAGGGGCGATGCAGCGGTGAAGAAAGTCCGCGCCAACAGCGCCTACAGTGAGCCCGGCAAGCCTGAGTCGCAAGATCCGGGTGATGGCAATCTTCAGCTTACCATCGTCTGCGGCCAGGGCACTCCAATCATTGTCGCGCACTGCTGGGGTTTGGCGCAGGGCAGTAAACGGCTGCGGGTTCTCCTCGACAATCCAGGACCATTCCACTCTCCACTCCTCCCATTTGCTGTGGAGCTCCCCCTCCAGATAAGCCTCCTTCTTGCCGGCTCTCGAGATCCAGGCGATCCCGCCGGATAGGGGCTCTCCTCTCTCGACCCGGGGCATGAAGTAGTGGCGGAAAAGGGCTACGTTTGGGTGGACTCCGACAAAGTTTTCGCAGAGATGTGCGAAAACCGCCATGGTCAGGACAGCATTGGGGGTGAAATCAAGGAGGTGGAACCCGAGGTGTTCATGATGTCATTGAAGAACTCGGAGAAAGGCGGGAAGAGCCCGCAGAGAAGAACAAAGACGAAGAAGGGTATCCGCTTGGAGCCCGCTTCAAAGCGGGCGGCAGAGAGTACCTTCGGCGCTGGATGTGCTCGCGTCTCCGTCGACCGAAGAGGTAGTACCACTCCCTCAGCTCGCGCTTGGCGAAAGCTCGAGAGGAAAGTTGCCCGCTCGCCAGCGCCTCGGCCGACTTCGCGCCCTTCCCGGTTTTCGGAGCCATGGCGGAGGTGGTGTGGGAGATCGAAGGCGTTGGCGGCGATGGCGGCGATGGGGGGCGGAGCGCTGCTCTCTTTCGACCTTGGAAGCGGAGGGGAGGGGCGGAGATTTCGGAGATAGGAACAGCAAATGGCGAAGGTGGGGAAATTGCCCCTGTTTCCCCTGCTTATAAAGAGGGAGGAGGCGAACGTTACGCTTTTTTCGAATAAAGAACCACCCACGATCTCTCCCACGACGCTGCATTCAACGCGTGCCGTTAGGGGAGAGCGCGGTGGATACGGAGTGACATACGGTGTAACTCAGCCAGCGTGCCGCAGACTTTGTTTTGGGCCCGCCCAACAACGCCAAAGACCATGTGTGGCCCAGGCCCGGGGGCTCCTGTCGGTGTACTAAAGTAGGGGTACCTTAGTATCCCGAACTTGTGCACGGGCAATCGCAGCGCCCCGCGGCAAGGATTGCCGGGTGACCGCCAAGATCCTCCGTGGTTCCTATCGGAGCCATTCAAGAACAAAGTGTTCAAGCTGAGAAGACAAGGCCCCGGCAAGAGGAGCTTGCTGGGAAGGACAAGGCCCCGGCAAGAGGAGCTTGCTGGGAAGGCCAACCAAGGCATTTTCAAGGAACTTGCCGCGACGCGCCGCGCGTCCCGGCAAGACCCGGCGAGCGACAAGCTTCCGGACGCGACAAGATAACGACCGCAGCAAGACGCTTGCCGCGGCAGGCTACCACTCTGTACCTACGCTCCAGCACATCCGTCAACGTGTCGCACAGGACCGCTCCCAGCATCGCGTGGCGAGAGGCTGTGCAGCCAAGCGGTGTGAGGTGGCAAGCGGAGATGACAAGATTGCCATCGTGGCAAGCAGTGGCGCCCCTAACGGTCACCTTTCTGCACTGTTTAGGCGACACAGACGGGCATTTAATGCCTTTGTCCCCTGCCGTCAGGGTTAGGTATGACACACTGTGCAAGTAGGTATACCTACCGCACATCTTTTCCATTTTTACCCTTGCATGAGTTGCCACCTGTTGGTGACCTCTTGAGCATATAAAAGGAGGCCCATGCGCAACGTAGAAAGGGTTCAAAAGGAGAAGACACTCACGCTCGGTTTTGTAGCTCTCAACGCTCCCGAGCAAGAACACAATATAATCCGACAAGCAGCAGTAGGAGTATTATCTCTCCAGAGAGCTCCGAAGCTGGGTAAAATCACTCGCGTGCTTCGCCTCGATCCGCTCTTCGTGCGGCCTCCGCCCCCCGCCGGACCGAAAAGGGGCCCTGCCCCATAGGTGTTCGTCCCCACGACACTAAATGATAGTTGAGTATGTGGACTTGCTGAAAAGCTCTATTATTGACTCTTTCCGATGTTATGATAAATTGCAATTGCTTCAATGATTGAGATTCTCATTTGTTAGTTTTCAGTGAAGTTTCTAAACCATACTTGACATTGTGAATAGATTGCTACTTGAGCATAAGGAATCATATGACAAAATATATATATGTGTTGCTATTATAAGAATGATCATGATGCCCTCATGTCCGTATTTTATTTTTATCGACACCTCTATCTCTAAACATGTGGACATATTTTTTTGATATTGGCTTCCACTTGAGGTCAAGCGAGGGTTAAGCTTGGGGGAGTTGATACGTCCATTTTACATCATGCTTTTACATCGATATTTATTGCATTATGGGCAGTTATTACACGTTTTGTCACAACACTTATGGCTATTCTCTCTTATTTTACAAGGTTTAACATGAAGATGGAGAATGCCGACAGCTGGGATTCTGGGCTGGAAAAGGAGCAAATACTGGAAACCTATTCTGCACAGCTCCAAAAGTCCTGAAACTCCATGAAAAATATCCAACGGAAGAAATACCTGAGGGGGGCCACCCACCGTCCATGAGGGTGGGGGGCGCGCCCACCCTTAGTGGGTGCGCCCCCTGCCTCGTGGGTCCCCTAGTGGCCCTCCAGTGCCCATCTTCTGCTATATGAAGTCTTTTACCCTGAAAATAATGAGAAGGAATCTTACAGGACGAAACTCCGCCGCCACGAGGCGGAACCATGGCGGAACCAATCTAGGGCTCCGGCGGAGCAGTTCTGCCACGGAAACTCCCCTTCGGTAGGAGGAAATCATCACCATCATCATCACCAATGATCCTCTCATCGGGAGGGGCTCAATCTCCATCAACATCTTCTTCACCGGCACCATCTCCTCTCAAACCCTAGTTCATCTCTTGTACCCAATCTTTGTATCCAAACCTCAGATTGGTACCTGTAGGTTGCTAGTAGTGTTGATTACTCCATGTAGTTGATGCTAGTTGGTTTACCCGGTGGAAGATCATTTGTTCAGATCCTTAATGCATATTAATGCCCCTCTGATCATGAACATGAATATGATTTGTGAGTAGTTATGTTTGTTCCTGAGGACATGGGTGAAGTCTTGCTATTAGTAGTCATGTCAATTTGGTATTTGTTCTATATTTTGATGAGATGTATGTTGTCTCTCCTCTAGTGGTGTTATGTGAACGTCGACTACATGACACTTCACCATTATTTGGGCCTAGAGGAAGGCATTGGGAAGTAATAAGTAGATGATGGGTTGCTAGAGTGACAGAAGCTTAAACCCTAGTTTATGCGTTGCTTCGTAAGGGGCTGATTTGGATCCATATGTCTCATGTTGTGGTTAGGTTTACCTTAATACTTCTTTTGTATTTGTGGATGCTTGTAATAGGGGTTAATCATAAGTGGGATGCTTCTCCAAGAAAGGGCAGCACCCAAGCACCGGTCCACCCACATATCAAATTATCAAAGTAAGGAACGCGAATCATATGAGCGTGATGAAAACTAGCTTGACGATAATTCCCTTGTGTCCTCAGGAGCGTTTTTCTCATTATAAGAATTTGTCCAGGCTTGTCCTTTGCTACAAAAAGGATTGGGCCACCTTGCTGCACCTTATTTACTTTCATTGCTTGCTACCCGTTACAAATTATCCTATCACAAAACTATCTGTTACCTACAATTTCAGTGCTTGCAGAGAATACCTTACTGAAAACCGCTTGTCATTTCCTTCTGCTCCTCGTTGGGTTCGACACTCTTACTTATCGACAGGACTACGATAGATCCCCTATACTTGTGGGTCGTCATGCACTGACTTATCTGTTTTGTTTCTTTGTCTCCAGCATGAGATATGTACCAAAGATCGAATGCCTTCTGTCGTGAGCAATATAAAGGGGTATGGTCTTATGGTTGTAGCATACCTCAACATTAGCATCTTGATACGGGCCTGACAAGGTGCTGGCGGAAAGATACTTTTCATGACAGGTTTTTGATAACCCACAAGTATAGGGGATCACAACGGTTTTTGAGGGTAGAGTATTCAACCCAAATTTATTGATTCGACACAAGGGGAGCCAAAGAATATTCTCAACCACACCTAGATAACTTAGTATGTGCAACAAAGTATTTAGTAGCAAAGTAGTATGGAAGTAACAGTAACAGTAGCAAAAGTAACGGTAGCAGTTTTGTAGCGATTGTAACAATAGCAGCGGTAAAGTAAATAAGCAAAGCACAATATTTGAAAAGCTCATAGGCATTGGATCAGTGATGGATAATTATGTCGGATGCGATTCCTCATGTAATAGTTATAATATAGGGTGACACAGAACTAGCTCCAGTTCATCAATGTAATGTAGGCATGTATTCCGTATATAGTCATACGTGCTTATGGAAAAGAACTTGCATGACATCTTTTGTTCTACCCTCCCGTGGCAGTGGGGTCCTAATGGAAACTAAGGGATATTAAGGCCTCCTTTTAATAGAGTATCAGACCAAGCATTAGCACTTAGTGAATACATGAACTCCTCAAACTACGGTCATGACCGAGAAGTATCCCGATTATTGTCACTTCGGGTTTGTCGGATCATAACACATAATAGGTGACCATAGACTTGCAAAATAGGATCAAGAACTCGCATATATTCATGAAAACATAATAGGTGCAGATCTAAAATCATGTCACTCGGGCCCTAGTGACAAGCATTAAGTATAGCAAAGTCATAGCAACATCAATCTCAGAACATAATGGATACTAGGGATCAAACCCTAATAAAA
Organism: Aegilops speltoides; assembly: GCA_021437245.1. NCBI lineage: Eukaryota > Viridiplantae > Streptophyta > Magnoliopsida > Poales > Poaceae > Aegilops > Aegilops speltoides. The sequence continues at coordinate 407,496,078 of CM038144.1, read as the reverse complement.
CTAACTTGATTACATGGTAAATCTCATCTAACCCATCACCGTCCAGCAAGCCTACGATGGAATTACCCACCCACGGCGGTGAGCATCATGAAATTGGTGATGGAGGATGGTTGATGATGACGACAGCGACGAACCCCCCCCCCCCACTCTAGAGCCCCGAACGGACTCCAGATTAGCCCTCCCGAGAGAGATTAGGGCTTGGCGGCGACTCCGTATCATAAAACGCGATGAAACTTTTTCTCTTATTTTTTTTCAATGCGGAAGCAAATATATGGCGTTGGAGTTGAGGTCGGTGGACGTCCAGGGGGCCCATGAGGTAGGGGGCGCGCCCAGGGGGAGGGGGCGCGCCCCCACCCTCGTGGACAGGGTGTGGTCCCCCTGACGCTATTTCTTTCGCCAGTATTTTTTATTAATTTTGAAAAGTGGCTCCTTGGATTTTTAGGTCATTCCGAGAACTTTTAATTCTACACAAAAATAACACCATGGCAGTTTTTTGAAAACAATGCTTGATGCAGGTTAGTTCCATTCAAATCATGCAAGTTAGAGTCCAAAACAAGGGCAAAAGTGTTTGGAAAAGTAGATACGATGGAGACGTATCAACTCCCCCAAGCTTAAACCTTTGCTTGTCCTCAAGCAATTCAGTTGACAAACAGAAAGTGATAAAGAGAAACTTTCACAAACTCTGTTTGCTCTTGTTGTTGTAAATATGTAAAGCCAGCATTCAAGTTTTCAGCAAATATTATTAACTAACCATAGTCACAATAACACTTAGGTCTCATGTTTACTCATGTCAATGGCATAATCAACTAGCGAGCAATAATAATAAAACTCGGATGACAACACTTTCTCAAAACAATCATAATATGATATGACAAGATGGTATCTCGCTAGCCCTTTCTGGGACCGCAAAACATAAATGCAGAGCACCATTAAAAATCAAGGACTGACTAAACATCGTAATTCATGGTAAAAGAGATCCAGTCAAGTCATACCCGATATAAACTAAGAGTAATGCATGCAAATGACAGCGGTGCTCTCCAGCGGGTGCTTTTTAATAAGAGGATGATGACTCAACATAAAAGTAAATAGATAGGCCCTTCGCAGAGGGAAGCAGGGATTTGTAGAGGTGCCGGAGCTCGATTTTGAAATAGAGATGAATAACATTTTGAGCGGTATATTTTCACTGTCAATGTAACAACTATGAGATCTCAATATCTTCCATGCTACATACATTATAGGCGTTCCCAAACAGAATGGTAAAGTTTATACTCCCCCACCACCAACAAGCATCACTCCATGCTTGCCCGAAACAACGGGTGCCTACAACTAGCAACAATCCTGGGGGAGTTTTGTTTAATTATTTTGATTTGGTTTGATCTTTTTGATCATGGGACTGGGCATCCCGGTTACCAGCCATTTTCTCGTGAATGAGGAGCGGAGTCCACTCCTCTTGAGGATAACCCACCTAGCATGGAAGATACAGACAACCCTAGTTGATACATGAGCTGCTCGAGCGTACAAAATAGAATTTCATTTGAAGGTTTGGAGTTTGGCACATACAAATTTACTTGGAACGACATGTAGATACCGCATATAGGAAGGTATGGTGGACTCATATGGAATAACTTTGGGGTTTATGGAGTTTGGATGCACAAGTAGTATTCCCGCTTAGTACAGGTGAAGGCTAGCAAAAGACTGGGAAGCGACCAACTGATAGAGCGACAACCGTCATGAACATGTATTAAAATTTATCAACACTGATTGCAAGCATGAGTAGGATATAATCCACCATGAACATAAATATCGTGAAGGCTATGTTGATTTTGTTTCAACTACATGCGTGAACATGTGCCAAGTCAAGTCACTCGAATCGTTCAAAGGAGGATACCACCCTACCATACCACATCACAACCATTTTAATAGCATGTTGGCACGCAAGATAAACCATTATAAACTCATAGCTAATTAAGCATGGCATAAGCAACTATAATCTCTAATTGTCATTGCAAACATGTTTATTCATAATAGGCTGAATCAGGAACGATGAACTAATCATATTTACAAAAACAAGAGAGGTGGACTTCATACCAGCTTCTCTCATCTCAGCCAGTCCATCATATATCATAATTATTGCCTTTCACTTGCACGACCGAACGATGTGTATAATAATAATAGTGCACATGCATTGGACTAAGATAGAATCTGCAAGCATTCAATCCAAGGGAGAAGACAAGGTAATATGGGCTCTAGGTTCAATCAACAATCATGCATATTACAGCCACTAAGCATTTTCAATATGGTCTTCTCCTCCCGACCCCCAAAGGAAAGAAAAAATTAAACTATTTACACGGGAAAGCTCCCAACAAGCAAAAGAAGAACGAGAAATCTTTTTGGTTTTTCTTTTAATTACTAGTACAAGCATGGAAATTAAACTAACTATTTTTTTTCTTAAGGTTTATCAAACACACAAGAAGAAAGCTAGAAAAAGAAATTGAACTAGGATGAATAGCACAATGAAAAAGTATGAGCACCGACTACTAGAATGAGTGTGTGAACATGAATGTAATGTCGGTGAGAAATACGTACTCCCCCAAGCTTAGGCTTTTGGCCTAAGTTGGACTATGGCCATGGATCGTGACTACTCTCCCCGGTGTACTGAGGAGTGCCATCGTACTGCCACCGGCTGGCGATCTGCTCCGGATCCCACTGATAAGATGATGGACGATAAGGTTCTAGTGGTGGTTCCGGCTCAGGCTTTGGAGCTGATGTCTGGCATCGGTGCACGTACACGGCCGATGGCAAGACGAGGTAATGGCCTGCAGTTAAATCAAACAAAGAAGGCACAGGCAAGATAATAATCTCATTGTGTTTCTTATTAAATCTCAGGTTATATAGAAGCATCTTATCATCATTGTTAACAATAAACTCATGTGCTACCATGCTCTTATAATCTATAAAAGTAGGGGGCAGTAGTTTTTCCTCTTTTTCATAATGCCTATTAGGTCTCTTGAAGTGTTTAGCAAGGCGTGCAACATAGATGCCTCCAAAGATGGGACCCTTTGTATGGTTTAGGCTTAAACGTTTGGCAATAACGGCACCCATACTATAAGAGTTATCAAGAAATAAAGCATGGAACAAAATAATAATATCAGGAATACTAAGCTTTCCACAGTTTCCGCGACCAATTAAGCATCGACTAGCAAATATGGCAAAGTAGCATAAAACAGGAAAATGTATGCTAGTTATTCTTGCATCGGAAACCTTCCTGGATTCCCCTACAGTAATAGTATCAATAAAGCCATCCACATCTTTATGATGTGGTTCCTCTAAGCTGCCCTCGAAGGGTATTCTACAAACCACGCAAAAATTACGTAATGACATCTCCCTAGCCTCATCATATAAATGAAAAGCTATTGAAGGAGGTGAATTCTTAGGATAATAGTAGAAGTTTTTCATGAAAGTATTGGTGAGTAAGAGATATTGTTCGATCCGGTCGTGGAGGAAGTCGGTGAGGCCCGCATCAGCCAAACAATAAAAGTCTTCATAAATTCCGGCTGCTCTCAAGAAATTATCACAAGGCCACTCACACGGCTGTAGTTCCGCCACGCGAGAAAGATTATACTTGGCCTTTTCTTTCTCCTTAGCTTGTTTATCCTTAGCCTTCGCCAGAAGAGCCCCTCAAAAATCTCTTCATCATTTTCTGAAATTTTCTGAAATTTTTAGTAACTCAAAATAAAAGTGAATCAAACTTAATAAAATTGATAGCAACTACTCCCACAAGTGCCTAGAGCCTATATCATGCATTAGAATTACTTGGGACCTCATAAATTTGACATGCAAGCTCAAGAATAGGGTCACTTAGGCAGAAAAATTTGCAATGAATAAAGCACTAGAAAAAAAACTAATTGGACCATTGGAGGAGTCACATACCATGGAGCAATCTGCCAAAGCAGTTTTATGAATGGAGCTTTGAGCAAGGAGATCGAAAATCGCAGCAAAATGAGCTAGAACTCGTGCTTGACCTGGATGGTGATTTTTTTGGGAGGAAGAAGAAGTGTGTGGGCGCAAGAATAAGTGGAGGGGGGCCAGTGTGGGCCCACGAGGCAGGGGGCGTGCCCTGCAGGGGTGGGCGCGCCCTGGACCCTCGTGGCCAGGTGCCAGCTCCCCCTGCTGTGTTCTCAGTGCCAAAAATTCTCAAATATTCCAGAAAAAATCATACTAAATTGGTAGGGCATTTGGAGAACTTTTATTTTCGGGATATTTTTTATTGCATGGATAATTCAGAAAACAGACTGATAATACTATTTTTACTTTATTTAGGCTAAATAACAGAAAGTAAAAAAGGGTACAGAAGGTTGTGCCTTCTAGTTTCATCCACCTCATGACCATCAAAAGGAATCCACTAAAAAGGTTGATCAAGTCTTGTTAACAAACTCATTCCGAATAACATGGAACCGGAGAAATTTCAAATGACACTAGGTTACCTCAACGGGGATATGAACATCCCCAATAATAAGAATATCATATTTCTTCTTGACAGTAGGGAGAGGGAATTCAAAACCTCCAATAAGAATAGTTGGAATTTTTCCAATAGAATTGATGCTATGAACTTGAGGTTGTTTCCTCAGAAAGTGTACCATATGCTCATTACCATTAACATGAAAAGTGACATTGCCTTTGTTGCAATCAATAACAGCCCTGCAGTATTCAAAAAGGTTCTACCAAGGATAATCGACATACTATCGTCCTCGGGAATATCAAGAATAACAAAGTCCGTTAAGATAGTGACATTTGCAACCACAACAGGCACATCCTCACAAATACCGACAGGTATAGCAGTTGATTTATCAGCCATTTGCAAAGATATTTCAGTAGGTGTCAACTTATTCAATTCAAGTCTATGATATAAAGAGAGAGGCATAACACTAACACCGGCTCCAAGATCACATAAAGCAGTTTTAACATAGTTTCTTTTAATGGAGCATGGTATAGTTGGTACTCCTGGATCTCCAAGTTTCTTTGGTATTCCACCTTTAAAAGTGTAATTAGCAAGCACGGTGGAAATTTCAGCTTCCCGTATCTTTCTTTTATTTGTAATAATATCTTTCATGTACTTAGCATAATGATTCACTTTAAGCATATAGGTTAAGTGCATACGTAAGAAGATAGGTCTAATCATTTCAGCAAAGCGCTCAAAATCCTCATCATCCTTTTCCTTGGATGGCTTGGGAGGAAAAGGCATGGGTTTCTGAACCCATGGTTCTCTTTCTTTACCGTGCTTCCTAGCAACAAAATCTCTCTTATCATAACGTTGATTCTTTGATTGTGGGTTATCAAGATCAGCAGCAGGTTCAATCTCTACATCATTATTATTGCTAGGTTGAGCATCAAGATGAACATTATCGTTAGCATTATCACTAGGTTCATATTCATCACCAGATTGTGTTTCAGCATCAGAAATAGAAATATCATTGGGATTCTCAGGTGTGTCTACAACAGGTTCACTAGAAGCATGCAAAGTCCCATCATTTTTCTTTTTCTTCTTTTTAGAAGGACTAGGTGCATCTATATTATTTCTCTGAGAATCTTGCTCAATTCTCTTAGGGTGGCCTTCAGGATACAAAGGTTCCTGAGTCATTTTACCAGTTCTAGTAGCCACCCTGACAGCAAAATCATGTTTATTATTTAATTCATCAAGCAAATCACTTTGAGCTTTAAGTACTTGTTCTGCTTGAGTAGTAACCATAGAAGCATATTTGCTAATGAGTTAGCCATATAATCACTCAAGGGTCCAATCATGTAAGCATTACTCTTTAATTCTCTACCAATATAAGCATTGAAATTTTCTTGTCTAGCCATAAAGTCATCAAATTCATCTAAACATTGGCTAGGAAACTTGGTAGACGGGATTTCAACCTTATCATATCTATAGAGAGAATTTACCTTTACTACATGTGCCGAGTTATCAAGACCATGTGTTTCTTCAATAGGCGGTAGATTAAGACCATGTATTTCTTCAAAAGGAGGTAATTTCTTAACATCTTCAGCTTGAATACCTTTTTCTTTCATAGATTTCTTTGCCTCTTGCATATCTTCGGGACTGAGAAATAGAACACCCCTCTTCTTCGGAGTTGGTTTAGGAATAGGCTCAGGAGTTGGCTCAATTGGCTCAGGAATTGGCTCAGGAAGAGTCCAATTATTTTCATTAGTCAACATATTATTCAATAGCAATTCAGCTTGATTGATTGTTCTTTCCCTAAAAACACAACCAACACAACTATCCAAGTGGTCCTTGGAAGCATCTATTAGTCCAATATAAAAGATATCAAGTATTTCATTTTTCTTAAGAGGATGATCAGGCAAAGCATTAAGTAATCGGAGAAGCCTCCCCCAAGATTGTGGGAGACTCTCTTCTTCAATTTGGACAAAATTATATATTTCCCACAAGGCAGCTTGTTTCTTATGAGCAGGGAAATATTTAGTAGAGAAGTAATAAATCATATCCTGGGGACTACGCACACAACCAGGATCAAGAGAATTAAACCAACTTTTACCATCACCTTTTAATGAGAATGGATATATCTTAAGGATATAATAGTAGCAAGATTTCTCATCATTAGTGAACAGGGTGGCTATATCATTCAACTTAGTAAGATGTGCCACAACAGTTTCAGATTCAAAGCCATAAAAAGGATCAGATTCAACCAAAGTAATTATCTCAGGAACGACAAAGAATTCATAATCCGTATTAGTAACAAAGATAGGTGAAGTAGCAAAAGCAGGGTCATATTTCATTCTAGCATTTAGAGATTTCTGTTTCAGTTTAACTAATAACTTCTTAAGATCAAATCTATCATTGCAAGCAAGAAAATCTCTAGCAGTTTCTTCATCCATAACATAACCCTCAGGAACAATAGGCAATTCATATTTAGGGGGAGAACCTTCATCATCACTATCTTCAATGATTTTAATTTCAATAATTTCATTCTCTCTAACCCTAGTAAGTTGTTCATCAAGAAATTCACCTAATGGCACAGTAGTATCAATCACAGAAGTAGTTTCATCATAAGTATCATGCATAGCAGAAGTGGCATCATCAATAGCATGCAACATATCAGAGTTCATAGCAGTAGCAGGTTTAGGTGTCACAAGCTTACTCAGAACAGAAGGAGAATCTAGTGCAAAGCTAGACGGCAGTTCCTTACCTCCCCTCGTAGTTGACGGAAAAATCTAAGTTCTTTCATATTTCAAGTTCCTCATAGTGACCAGCAGATATAAATCCCAGGTGACTCAAATAATAGAGCTATCCTCCCCGACAACGGCGCCAAAAAATAGTCTTGATAACCCACAAGTATTGGGGATCGCAACAGTTTTCGAGGGTAGAGTATTCAAGCTAAATTTATTGATTCGACACAAGGGGAGCCAAAGAATATTCTCAAGTATTAGCAGTTGAGTTGTCAATTCAACCACACCTGGATAACTTAGTATCTGCAGCAAATTATTTAGTAGCAAACTAGTATGGAAGGAACGGTAGCAGTAGCTAAAGTAACGGTAGCAGTTTTGTAGCGATTGTAACAGTAGCAACGGTAATGTAAATAAGCAAAGGACAATATGTGAAAAGCTCGTAGGCGTTGGATCAGTGATGGATAATTATGTCGAATGTGATTCCTCATGTAATAGTTATAACATAGCGTGACACAGAAATAGCTCCAGTTCATCAATGAAATGTAGGCATGTATTCCGAATATAGTCATACGTGCATATGGAAAAGAACTTGCATGACATCTTTTGTCCTACCCTCCCATGGCAGCGGGGTCCTAATGGAAACTAAGGGATATTCAGGCCTCCTTTTAATAGACTACCGGACCAAAGCATTAGCACTTAGTGAATACATGAACTCCTCAAACTACGGTCATCACCGAGAAGTATCCCGATTATTTTCACTTCAGGGTTGTCGGATCATAACACATAATAGGTGACTATAGACTTGCAAGATAGGATCAAGAACTCACATATATTCATGAAAACATAATAGTATCAGATCTGAAATCATGGCACTTGGGCCCTAGTGACAAGCATTAAGCATAGCAAAGTCATAGCAACATCAATCTCAGAACATAGTGGATACTAGGGATCAAACCCTAACAAAACTAACTTGATTACATGGTAAATCTCATCCAACCCATCACCGTCCAGCAAGCCTACGATGGAATTACTCACGCACGGCGGTGATCATCATGAAATTGGTGATGGAGGATGGTTGATGATGATGACGGCAACGAATCCCCCTCTCCGGAGCCCCGAACGGACTCCAGATCAGCCCTCCCGAGAGAGATTAGGACTTGGCGGCGGCTTCGTATCGTAAAATGCGATGAAACCTTTTCTCTGACTTTTTTCTCCGCAAGAGCAAATATATGGAGTTGGAGTGGAGGTCAGTGGACGTCTAGGGGGCCCACGTGGCAAGAGGGCGCGCCCAGGGGGAGGGGGGCGCCCCCACCCTCGTGGACAGGGTGTGGGCCCCCTGACGCTATTTCTTTCGCCAGTATTTTTTATTAATTCTGAAAAGTTGCTCCGTGCATTTTCAGGTCATTCCGAGAACTTTTATTTCTGCACAAAAACAACACCATGGCAGTTCTGCTAACAACAACGTCAGTCCGGATTAGTTCCATTCAAATCATGCAAGTTAGAGTCCAAAACAAGGGCAATAGTGTTTGGAAAAGTAGATACGACGGAGACGTATCAGTTGTCCGTGTACTTAATTCCACCAGTGAGTATACCGGGTCTGAGCTGATTGTTCGGCTTTTGACTTACCCATGTTGTCGGTATACCCATTTGTGGTAATAGGCTGTGAGATGCTTTACATTGTCTTTGAAGTCAAATTGTCGAGGTTGCATAGAAATCTTGGATCTGACAAAACAGACTTGGATATTCCACACTAACCATCCTTGGCAGGTTCCATAGGACAAGCGGGTCGGTGGAATATGAAGTCCTTGAAGAATATAGTAGGCCTCTGAGAGTATGTCTTTGTGGATCCATATGGCCTCCAACTGACTTGGGTATCCGGACACTGATGGTCGCGCAAGAATCATCATAATATTGCTGTCAGTCTCCCCCTTTGATGGTCATGAATTTCTTTGTCAGGATACCTTAATGAAATAGCTTGGCCACATAGGTTCTTGATTCTTCATAAAACTATGGATGTGGGTAGTGCAATATTTTTGGCACCATTACTTGTGCTCATTTTCTGACCTGGGTACGCACCTATATGACATGTGCTCGAGGCTTGTGGCTGTACAAAGCTCGTTGTTGGGGCCAACCATACAAGAGGGTGACAAGGTTTCATGAGTTTTCCTTGTCGGGTGCGGGGATAATGACCTTGGAAATCGTTGTCTAGACTGTTGATGCTGCGTTATTGGCCTTGGCAGTCGTCGATTCTTGCACCACATGAGATGTATCTATGCTTATCTTTATTGGGCAGGACTCATGAGTTTTGTTGAATCCTTACCTTCCTTAGGTAATTCCGCTTGATCACAGTTGTATTATTGAATGAGTGACTTGCATGTATGGGGACACATTCTCACCTTATAGATGGAGAGATATGTAGTCGAACACTTGATTTCTGAAGAAGGCCTATGCCTTGACTGATTTGTGCTTCTGACAAAAAAACTGTGAATCTGATTCTTGATCTATACTGCCATGTGTGGCCACCTCATCGTGTAATATCCGACAACAGTACATAAGGTGATACTGACACGGGCTGGGTGGCTTATGAGAGAAGCCATCCGAGTAGCTTGCTGAAGAAGACTCGGTAGCTTCTGCTCGAAGCTTTTGCGGGGGTAGCGTCCTGGAGAAGCCTGAGTTCCGTATCAGAGAAGCTTCCCGTCTGGTTGCTTGTTGAGAAACATTCAGTCCCTTACATCAGAAGCTTGTACTGAGGTATCTTGCATCGGAAGACTGGGTATCTTGGACCGGAATATGTCCATATATTGTAGTAAGGAAATTTTTGGAGTCTTGCATCATAAGCTTCTTCCGATAGCGTGTGGAGAAAGACTGAGTTTCTCATATCCAACTTTTTATGTTGTGATATACAGACTGAAAACCATACACTCACCCATAATATTTTTGTGTTTGGTTAACTGCATGATAAAAGTTATTTGATTGCCTTCCTTGATCATAGCACATTTTGGTTTTCTTTCCAAAGTAGAGCATGTTTCCCAAGTTCATTCATAGCTGAAATGCCTTGTATATGAATCATACCTTGTTCCTAAATACACCATGGGTCTTGTGCATGCCTTATCTTCATGTTGTTTTGATCATTACTGCTGAAAAAGGGGCATAACAGATGTGGACTTGCTATTGATAATCGATTAGTGACACCATTTATATACCGAGCAGATATTTCCAACATAATGCAGCCAACTGAGAGTACCATATTGATGTGCTTCCATATCTAGTATATTCTTGCTTCTTCTTCGAGTTCGGCGCCGGTTGATGAGCAACTCTTTATAGGGGGAAAATAATGTAACACTGGAGCCCAAAAAGAAGCAAATAAAACAATTCAACCAAATCAAAGAATAAAAAAGGCATACAAATCACATACAAGCAATATCACATATTACTGATATACACAAAATATGCTCGGCTACGTAAGCACAAAAACCTCATGGAAACCCTGGTACTATGATCTATCATGCTGTGGCGGTGTGCATGAAGACGAAATAATGTGTGGGAAAAGTTGGTGTAAGCATCGCTGCATCAAGTGCTGGCCTAGCAAGGTAGCAACCTTGATTAGCTCGGAGGCGAGGACATACTTGGTAACCATCCAGCGGGACACGAATGTCGCGACCACATTTTATCAAGCAGACGGAAGGGATCTATAATCGTCCACGAGATAGGATAGCAAAGAAAGCTGAGTCGACTGACATTGCCCTTTCTTGATGACTAAGATCGTTAGGGGTTGCCAACACGACAAAAAGTCATGTTTCGGGGTAGCAACCTGTCTACCACCGGAATAATAGGGATGGCTCGAAGGAAGAGATTGGTGTTATACCCGAGCGCCGTTCCTGGAAATAGTACCTGGACCACTTGGCATCACTCTGTTGGGACAGAGATGACGCCAAATACTTAGGAAAAAGAAGAAACTGGAAGGATGCAGGGGTTGTGCTGTGGTGGATCTGATGCCAGCTACACTCACAAGATAAATCATTAGCAGTAAAATAATAAGTCTATATGCATGCTATGAAACAAACAAATGCAATAACCATATGCAACAAACAAGGCAGACTCTATACTACCGATTACTACCTTTCGCACTGACTAGGGCGTCCTATAGCCAGACCTGCTCTGTTACCAAGCTCTGTGGCACGCCGGCTTAGAGGAAGTGGAACACCCCATATTCCATCCCAGAGATCAACTCTTCTGGAATACGGCACTGCTTCACATAGAACAAATCAACTCTTATTACAAAACATAATGGTGCACGGGTCTGATGTTACAAAGAATCACATTAGCACGGCGACACTACGCCTCCGATGCTATGCTTGCTCTTGTCTAGTAGCAGAACAACTCATAGCGGCAAAAATCTTCTAGCAGCGGAACAACGACGAAGGTGGTGAACTCCACTCCAAAAGGGACTCCTACTCGGACATGATCTAGCTCGCACGGGCGGACTCCTAGACAATCAAAGCAATCAAAGCATCACCTGCAATCTAGCAAGACACGCCAGGTCAGTACATTGAATGTAATTTCAAGCTCACAACAACCAAAAGCATCAAGGCAAGACAACAACATAGCATTAAACACGTTAATTAAATTAACAGCTACCATAATGCAAAGACAACTACTAAGCATAATATGAAACTACTACAATGCTAATAATCCAACATCTCAATCTCAATAACCATCTCACTCTTGACTATCCGGCCAAGCAATATACCATCTTGATCACCTCGTGATCAAATACCTCCTCGTGATCACCGCGTGACCACGTCACAAACTGAATTATCATCCTCAAGATCATCCCAACATCATCATCGGCATCCTACCAAGCTGTAACTGTTCACATCATAAACATGGAAGTCCTATAAAAGTCATTATGTCATGTGAGTGTTGATCGAACGGTGTGACCTAGTACGAACTTGTGCCCATGACGGAGGATGCGGCTATCGATAGTTTAAACACACACTCTACAGAGGTTAGCACAGTCTACCCACATCATAGAACCCATGGCTCTTGCTCCCATTCGGGTGGACCAACGACATTCCGACAAACCAGTCTACTGCCATGACACTTTCCCGGCTACTCCGACCAACACCCCCTTTGGGTTCAGTCCTGGGTGGCCCCGATGTCAAATCATGACATCCAATGGCCACCGTCGTGTTGAAACAAAAACCGACCCAAACGGGGACAAAAAGGGCCCTATCCAACTACGGGCACACAACGCCGATCACCGCCTACCTGATCAGGGTAGTGCACACCCATAACCTTCCCTCGTTGGAGGCACCGATGGGAGACATGACAATAGATCACATTAGGGCCTTCCCATAAAGGCAAATGTGGTTGCACTGGAAAATCCCGGTTCGGTGGCACCTGACCAACGAAATGACGGAATTTGTCCCTAAGATAGATCTGTGATAACTGATACTCTGATATCATCTATCAACCTATGATCTAAGTCATAGCAATATCCAACAAATAATCCAAAGCATAACCTAGCCATAACATACTCTCTGAGGGTAACAAAATTATTCAGAGCATGTTGAATCCAAAAATAATAATAATAATACTCCAATAGCAAGAACAATATATTGAGCTAAGATCCACATGCAAGCATCATATCCAAAATCATACTCCAAAACATACTACTCCCTCCATTTTTGTATACAAGGCCACTATCTAAGATTACAGGTACCTAGGTAGAATTTAATGTGTGCTTTGCCATCCAACTCTTCTTTTCGTTTACCTTGAACATTAACACCCCGCATGCAAAACCCTTCGATAATCCCGCACATTTTTACTCCCGCCGCGAACAACAAACAAACTCCCTCACTCCCCTCGCTTCCCCCCGCGAAGAGCAATTTTTAATCCCGTGCCCAGCTCTCTCTCTCTCTCTCTCTCTCCCGCCCCTTTCACGCGTTGCATGTAGCCATGCAGAGCAGCACTAGAGCATGCATTGGACGGCCAAAAAACGGGCTGCACATACTTGCCCGAGCCATTTTTTTTGCATATTATCGCCGGCGCCATCTTTTGCAAATACTCGTCGGCGCCATTTTTTCCAAAGGTTTGCGGCGCCAAACACTGACCTGTTTGCTATTTATACTCCACTATTCATTATGAAACGCATCACGTTGTGGGCCAGAAGCTATACACCAAAGGATGGTTCTTGTTTTGAACGTCCGTGTAGAGGAGGTTGAAGACTACATCCATGGTGGTGGTGGCGGATATCGGTTCGGAGGCAGTGGCGGCAAGGAAGTTAGTCACGCGTTCCTCATCACGAGAGTAATTCCTGCAATAAAGGCAAAGTGGCCTGCTGAGGACCGTCATCAAACTATTTACATACAGCAAGACAATGGCAAAACTCATGTTTCGGTGAATGACAAGGAAGTTTTAGAGGCGGCACAAGCCGGTGGTTGGGACATTAGGATCGTATGTCAGCCACCAAACTCTCCAGATGAAAACATTTTAGATCTTGGCTACTTTACTTCTATCCAAGCTATGTTGAACAAAATCTCAGGACCCCGACTCAATGCCACATCGATCTAGCATGTAACACCTCATATCACTTTGCGGCCTCACGCACGGTATTCCCACGGGTGTCGCCTTACCTTTGCCCAGGACCGTTTGAGCCTTTTGGCACACGTATATGATAGTGTCACTAGCATCCATATGATCAGGAGCCCGGGCTGACATGGCTAGTCGTAAACCCAAAGTGGCACTAACTTACAGGGACAGGCATACATGACCCAGCAACGAACATGTCGGTCATCAGTGAGTGAATCCGGGCTATAGCAACTGGGCTAGCAGGACTCCCGTAAACCGGGCTGTAGCAGGCTAACAGGACTCCGGTAGACACCGCGTGACATTTCTCCGAAGGGACAGACACAGGAACGAAGAAGGACACATGCCGGCCAGCCTAAGTGTTCCGGAGCAGTAGCAATCTACCAATGATCAGTGGAAGCACTAGGAGACATTTCCCGGTAAGAGAGGCTACCAAGGATAAACAACTAGATGGTCAGATCCCACACATACCAAGCATTTCAATAACATACACACAATATGCTCGATATGTGCAAATACAACATGCCATCACAACATGACTCTACAACTCAGGTATTTTATTCAATAGGCTCCGAGGAGCGAGATATTACAAACATGGGTCTCACGACCCAACATTTAGAGCATACAAGTCAAAACACATGCGGAAGCTTAGCATGTCTGAGTACAGACAACTACAAATGAAAAAGGCTGAGAAGTCTGACTAACTACCAGATCCTGCCGAGGGCACAAGATCGTAGCTGAGGTAACAAGCTAAACGTCGAAGTCCACACGGAACTACTAGTGAGACGGAAGTCTCTGCAAAAACGTAAAGTAGGCAAACGTGAGTACAAATGTACCCAGCAAGACTTACATCAGAACTAACTACATATGCATCATTATCAACAAAGGGGATGGTGGGGTTTAACTGCAGCAAGCCAGCTTTGACTCAATGGCTATCCTAAACTACATTTGCAAGTAACTCTTTTGAGGCGGCCTTTGCGAGTCCACATATTCACCATATCAATACACCACTATGGATCCGCTCCCGTCTCCCTACGAGAACGCCATCCATAGCACTCACGCTTCTCTTGCGCATTTTAGAGTATCCACTTTCACTTGTCTATGAACTTTACAGGCAACCCAGAAGTCCTTTACCGCGGACACGGCTATTCGAATAGATAATGTTAACCCTGCAGGGGTGTACTTCTTCACACACGCTCTCACCACTTATCGCCGTTTACACGACATGTACTCAGCAACCTTCAAGTGGAAGCCCAGCGAGGGTGTCGGCCACGACCTGACTAACCACGCAAGTCTCTCGTCCAGGATTATCGCCTATTCGGGTTCCATCCGCAAGGAGATCCGGCCGGGGTGTCACTCACGGCCCCAAACGATGTGAGCAGGGTTCCCAAGCCCACCATCCGGGTGCCACTTGGTATACCGTGCCACTGTGCCTAGTCTGTCCCAAGCCCACCTGTACCGGGTGCCACTTGGTAGACTACTAACACTACCTACAAACACCAGAAACTAGTTGCGACTACTGGACAGAGATCAAGTCGGTTAATAAGTCGAGAGAGTCAATTAAGGATCCCAATGTGTGGTAGTAGCTGTTCATGGATCACAAACACGAACTCGTTCACGAGGATGGCTGCAATGAGACAACCCACCATGTACTCCTACATGGCCTCTCACCGCTACCTTTACCAAATCGTGTTCACACACTTAGCTCTCAACAGTGGGACATGTTCACACACCTCCAATTCATCCACGATGAATCGGACTGACACAACTCTAAGAAATAGCAGGCATGACAAACAAGTATGAATGAGTAGGCACATCGGGGCTCAAACAACTCCTACTCATGCTAGTGGGTTTCATCTATTTCTTGTGGATTTGACAGTCATCAGAGGATAAAGGGTTCAACTACATGCAGCAAGTAACAAGTGGTATCATTGTTGTCCTAATGCAGTAAAAGAGAGCAGGAGCGAGAGAGTGGGATTGTATCGGAATGAACAAGGGGGTTTTGCTTGCCTGGCACTTCTGAAGATAGGATATTTCTTCATCAGTGTCATTGATCACATCGTCGGTATCACGTCTATCGAGAGGGGACAAATACCGGCAACACAGCAGGAAACACCATCAATGGAATGCACAATATGATGCATGATCATGACATGGCAATATGCTGTGGTTTGAGCTAATGCAACGAGCAGCAAGTTAAATGGGGTTGGTTTGAACCCTAGGTTCAAATTCAAACTCCATATGTGAAGGTTTAAATGTCATTCATATGATTTGTCCTAAACAGCAGCTATAAGTTGTTCTAACATGCATGAAAATGGTACATACGAATAGATTGGATTTTTGTGATCATTTTTCATATATAAATTATTTAATTTGGAGTTACGGTTGAATTTCTATGAATTTCAGAAGTTTTGACTATTTTCTGAAATTTCCTGAATTAAAATTAATCCAGAAAATGAGTTATAGTGTCAAGACTACGTCCTTTCGTGGCGTCAAGACGTCAACTGACCGGTCCAGTCAAACTGACCGATGGGGTCCACACGCAGATGTCTCGAGCTGGTTTGTGTCACGACATGTGGGCCCGATCGGCAGCCACGTCAGCTTGGTCAAAGCTGACGCGTGGGCCCACTGAGGTTAATTAAAACTAAACAGAAATTAAGCTATGTTTAGTTAGATAGTGGGGCCTTGTTGTTAGTGTCTCTAAGCTTAATTAGTGGGGCTGTTAGTGGCTAATGACGGGCCACGTCGACATCGCCGGAGTTCGGCTCGCGGCGACCAAAACCGACGACGGAGACGCTACGGGAAGGCGCTACAGGGGACGGTTTCGAGCGCGGTTTGCAGCTATGGGTTGCTGGCAGTGCGGCGCATCTGGTGGTGGCCGCGTGGTGTGCTGTTGTTGTGTGTAGCAGCGGTGGCGACGAGACGGGTGTCCGCCGGAGTTCGGAGGTGCTTCGAGACGGTGCTACGAGGCGCAGCAGGACAGGTGAGTGGGTGAGTTCGGCTCCTGGGGGATTGCTGAGCACGAGGGTGGGCTAGGACGCAAGCGGCGGCGGCTAGAACGGCGACGACAACATGCGCGGCGGAGCCGAGCTTTTGACCATGGCGGATGAGGGAGTCCTGGACTAGGGGGTGTCCGGATAGCCGGACTATCATCGTCAGCCGGACTCCAAGACTATGAAGATACAAGATTGAAGACTTCGTCCCGTGTCCGGATGGGACTTTCCTTGGTGTGGAAGGCAAGCTTGGCGATACGGATATGTAGATCTCCTACCATTGTAACCGACTCTGTGTAACCCTAGCCCTCCCCGGTGTCTATATAAACCGGAGGGTTTTAGTCCGTTAGGACGACAACCATTACAACAATCATAACATAGGCTAGCTTCTAGGGTATAGCCTCCTTGATCTCGTGGTAGATCCACTCTTGTACTACCCATATCATCAATATCAATCAAGCGGGAGTAGGGTTTTACCTCCATCGAGAGGGCCGAACACAGGTAAAAACATCATGTCCCTTGTCTCCTGTTACCATCCGCCTAGACGCACAGTTCGGGACCCCTACCCGAGATCCGCCGGTTTTGACACCGACATTGGTGCTTTCATTGAGAGTTCCTCTGTGTCGTCGCCGATAGGAAGGATGCCTCTTCCCGTCTTCAAGGACGGTATCTTCGTCAAAGGAGCCTTGGCCACCGGCCAAACTATCTGGCTAGGTGGTTTTCTCATGACCGCCTGTTCAGCCACCGCTTCAACAATGACCTCTCAGGTCGTCAAAAGCAATCTTCACGTCAGCTCGGAATTCGCCGAGCGTCTGGATCCAATAGAGCTCTTGTCCGTAAACGAGCTCTTGGATTGCATCGCCGCCCTGGGAGTCGCCACTTACTACAATCAGATTGGGCTTAAAACTGATCTGAGAGAGATTAACTCTCCCGGTCACCCCTGCGTTGCGATGGTAGAGGAACAATGGCGACTCTTCTCTGTATTGAAAACTAGTCATGTCCGGGCTCCCGAACCCTCCATGCCGGATTCCCGCGGAGGGACGGACTTCGATCGAGCACTGAACCTAAAGTCAGGCATCGGACCGGACTCGTTGGACAACATCCAGCAATCTAAGCTTCCAAATTTGGAAACTTCTCGGCCCTTGAGCCTCGAGACGGGTAGGGTTCCGGACTTAATTCCACCCACCCGCCCAGACATATGCGATCTATCTCTAATCCGGCAAGAGCCCGCTGAAACCAGTACATCACTCTTGGGCGATTCCTCCTGGTTATGGACAGGATAAAGGACTGCCGAGAGGAAAGCATAATCTCAATTTTTGCAATAATTGCAGACGAGGAATCTTGAGCGCCGTCGGCCGTCGTGAAATTACACGCCACGACCTAGCTTCCATAGTACGAAAATCTTGTGCGATGGAGAGTTTCGGAAAACCGAAAATAAGTTTTGGGACAATCCAGCCCGAATACAACCCTAGTCCGCAACAAAAGGGTGCATTACACTCGGGCACCGGTACAAAACCAAAAAGCAAAATCCCAGAAGGGCACGGAGGCTATCTTTGGAGGGATGGCTTAGCGGACCTGTAAAATTCATAGTACAAAGGGCACCATCCCAACACATAGCCTTGAGCATGTTGGATATTACGGCGGTGGCCAAAAGTGGCGAGGAGCTTCTAGCCCGGAAAACCACTCCAACAATACCGATGCGGTATCAGCGATCTTTGAGACTTTTGCATCAAATAATATGAGGAAACGAACAATCCGCAGCCTCGCCGAAGTCTACCAAGTAGCAACAACAAATCCATGGAGCGACACAGCCATAACCTTCAACGCCAGCGACGAACCTAAATTCCGAACAGCCCGAGCACCAGCTGCATTGGTCCTCAGTCCAATAGTGGACGACTTTCGACTTACCAAGGTACTCATGGATGGTGGCAGCGGATTAAACCTCATCTACGAGGAAACTCTTCAAAAATGGAAATAGACTGGAGCCGCATTGAGCGAAGCAGCACAACCTTCAGAGGAATAATAACTAGCCGGGAAGCGCGCTGCACCGGAAAAATCACACTCGATGTGGTGTTCGGCTCGCCGGACAATTACAGGTCCGAAGAAGTCACGTTGCAAGTGGCCCCGTTCAACAGCGGATATCACGCTATATTAGGAGGAGAGGCATTCACAATTTTTCAAGCCGTACCCCATTACGGGTACATGAAGCTCAAAATGCCTGGGCCCGGCGGAATAATCACTCTCGTTAGTGATCCGGACATAGCACTCCGCGCCGAAAACAAGACAGCCGCATTAGCCCTGGAGGCACTATCCGAAGCCCTAGCGACAGAAGAACTCACTGCGCTGCGCTCTACGGTGAATAGGGACGATGCGATACTCGATAAGAGATCTAAGTCCACCTCCTTTAAACCAGCGGATGAAATAGTAAAATTCCAGGTCCATCCAACGGACCCAACAAAGATGGCCTCCATCGGGGCACAGTTGAACCCTAATGTAGACGCCGCACTGCGAGAATTCCTTCAGGAAAATTGGAACATTTTCGCCTGGCACCCTTCAGATATGCCAGGAATCCCACGCAGATTGGCAGAGCATAGCCTAAATATCCTAAAAGGGTTCAAGCCAGTCAAACAGGCTCTCCGACGATTTTCCGAACCTAAAAGACAGGCAATGGGAGAAGAACTAGCCAAGCTATTGGAAGCTGGATTCATCAGAGACATCAAACATCCAGATTGGCTAGCAAACCTGGTAATGGTACCAAAGAAGGACAAATACTGGTGCCTATGTGTCGATTTTAAAGACCTCAACAAGGCCTGCCCAAAGGATCCCTTCCCCCTCCCCCGGTCCGACCAAATAATCGATGCTACCGCAGGACACGATTCATTGTGCTTCCTGGACGCATACTCCGTCTACCATCAAATCAAGATGGCAGAAGCGGACCAAGCCGCAATGGCATTCATTACTCCATATGGACCATTCTGCTTCAACACGATGCCCTTCGGACTTAAAAACACCGGCGCAACATATCAGCGCATGATTCAGACATGTCTGGCTACCCAGATCGGCAAAACAATAGAGGCATACGTAGACGACGTAGTCGTCAAAACCAAACACGTAGAAACCCTAGGAGACGATTTGAGGCTCACATTCGACAACCTCCGAGCATATGACATCAAGCTGAATCCGAAAAAATGCGTTTTCGGCGTACCAACCGTTAAGCTCCTGGGCTTTATCGTATCCGGTAGAGGAATTGAAGCAAATCCAGCCAAGATCCGAGCTCTGTCACAGCTAGATATTCCAAAAGACCTCAAACAAATACAAAAATTGACTGGATGCGTGGCGGCTCTAAGCCGCTTTATCTCCCGTCTAGGAGAAAAGGCATTGCCCCTCTATCGCCTCCTTAGGCGCATCGAACACCAGAGGGCGGATGCTGCCCTTCGCCGGACTCGAAGAAATAAAAGCCATATTGGCAACAAATCCGGTCTGGCTGCACCCAACCTGGGCGAACCAATGTTGTTATACATCGCGCAACACATCAAGTTGTAAGCGCGGTACTCGTCGTCGAGCGAGAGGCGAAGGGCATAAATTCCCTCTTCAAAAACCATTGTACTACGTATCCTTTGTGTTAACCCCCGCAAGTCCGTTACGCACTATCAAAAGATAGCGTATCACGGTGTTCATGGCATCCGGAAGCTCCGACACTACTTTCAAGAGTGTTCGATAACAGTGGCCTCCGAAGTACCCCTCAATGACATTATAAACAACCGCGACGCGACGGGCAGGATTGCAAAATGGGCCATAGAGCTCTTACCATTCGATATAACTTACAAACCTCGGCGAGCTATAAAGTCACAAGTTATGGCTGACTTTGTCGCTGAATGGACCGAAGCCGAACTCCCTAAAGAGTACGGCGCATACTCCAATTGGATTATGCACTTCGACGGCTCTAAAATGTTGGCCGGATTGGGGGCTGGCGTCGTATTGACGTCCCCAACCAGGGACACACTCCAATACATACTTCAGATTATGTACACGGACTCCAACAACGCAGCTGAATATGAGACCCTTTTACATGGCCTCCAGATGGCAATCTCCATGGGCATGCAACGCCTAGAGGTGAGCGGGGATTCAAACCTTGCAATATCCCAAGTAAATGGAGACTTCGATGCCAAGGATCCGAAAATGGCAGCCTATCGTAACGCTATCCTAACAATGTCAGCTCGGTTTGAAGGACTTGAATTCCACCACGTAGCCCGGGATAACAACCAAGCAGCCGTCATATTGGCACGCATCGGCGCAAAACATGACGCTGTCCCTCCAAATATCTTCCTAGAACGGCTCTTTAAGCCATCCGTACTATGGGAAGAGGAGTCCGGAAATAACAAACCAGAAGCAGCCACACCAACCGAGACAAGACAATCTGACATAATCGACGACTCAGCCGATGAAATAACACCTTCAGCCCACGAAATAATGGCAGTAATCGCCCCGTGGACAGAGCCATTCCTAGCCTACTTGCTTAGGCAGGAACTCCCCGAAGACCAAAATGAGGCCCACTGCATAGTTCGGCGATCTAAAGCCTACAAGGTCCATGAGGGAGAACTTTATAAGAAAAGCACAACCGGAGTCCTTCAAAGGTGTATCTCTGAAGAGGAAGGGCGAAACCTTCTGGCTGAAATTCATGCCGGACTAGGCGGACACCACGCCGCAGCTCGGGCCCTTGTAGGAAAGGCATTCCGTACAGGATTTTATTGGCCGACGGCCCGGGCAGATGCTCAGGACTTAGTCCAAAGATGCGTCTGTTGTCATCTCTTTGCTAATCAGAGCCATATGCCACCCACCGCCCTCAAAACTATACCCATTACCTAGCCGTTCGCGGTCTGGGGGCTTGACATGGTTGGACCCCTTAAAGGGGGAACCCACAAGCAAAGGTACCTATTGGTCATGGTGTATAAATTCACCAAATGGATAGAGGCCAAGCCAGTTAAAACGGCAGAGTCCGGACCAGTGATAGACTTCATATCCGGGGTAGTACACCGTTATGGTGTCCCCCACAGCATCATCACCGATAACGACACGAACTTCACGGCCGACGAGGTTAAATCATGCTGCAAAAATATGGGCATTAAGCTCGATTACGCTTCAGTCTATCATCCTCAAACCAACGGTCAAGTGGAACGAGCGAACGGTCTAATAATGAGCGGCATCAAACCCAGACTAGTGCGGTCACTTAGGAAATCTTACACGCACTGGGTAGAGGAGCTCGACTCTGTACTCTGGGGGCTGCGGACAACGCCCAACCGTACTACCGGATTCACATCATTTTTATGGTATACGGCGCAGAGGCAGTTCTGCCCTGCGACATCATTCATGACTCACCTCGAGTGCGCATGTACGAAGAAAGAGAAGTCGAGTTGGATCGGCAGGACAGCTTGGACGCATTGGAGGAAGAACGCAATGTCGCCAAGGCTCGTTCCGCATTTTATCAGCAGCAGGCTCGAAGATATCAAAGCAGAGAAGTACGGGCCAAGACTTACAACGTTGGCGAACTAGTTCTCGCTGCGGACAAGAAAAGGACAAGCTTAAGCCCAAATGGGAGGGCCCTTCATTATCGATCAAGTCCGACCGCCGGAGCGCACAAATCACTTAAATCGTCGGACAACCGACTCGAGCCGAACCCATGGAACGCAGCCCGCCTCCGAAGATTCTATGCCTAGCACCGGACTAAGAGTTCGATCCCTCCCCCTGTCCAAATTTTTACACTTCAGCTGTCTTTTGTTTCTCTTTCTTCTCTCAACCCTTTTCCTAAAAAGCCCTTAAAGGCCTACTTGCGCATTGTTAGCACACACTTGATGTGCCATCCGCACTCATCATACCTGGGGGCTTCTTTACCAGAAGCCGAATTATAAGGGCTTCATGCCCAGCACATGTGTGAAGCTTCCACGTGTACCTTTTATTCACCATTATATGCATCGATATGACTTAAGTTTTGGCCAAGCTGGGTTGCCTGGCTCCTGTGCTTACCCCTACGTTCCCGATTGTTCGGCTAGGAGGTAAAGGAGCATCTCTGCGATTATTCTTGCCGGTCGTCCGGATATGTACCTCGAGCAGGGTGAAGCGAAAGCTAAGCGTTCTTAAGGGAATATTGATTCGGTGACTTGAAATATGATTTTTACCTACTTTTTATCTGCCCCGGATGTTTTTACGCTCTTTTCACAGATCGGACATGCACTTTAGGGCATGCCTCCCAGAAAGGAACCCTTAACGGAACTATTCTCCTGGAAGATGTTTCTTACTAACCATGTAATATAACATAACTAGTTGGGCACTTGTCTGATAAAGGACTAATGACCCCTACGCCTGGTCTCCATGCATGCCCCGGTTGTTTCTTAACCGAGAAGGTATTCAGACACACTCCGGACTCTAGGGTCCCGAGGATGAAGCGAAAATGTCGGCAAAGACAAACGATCTACAATCCAGCTAGAAGGCATTTTACATGTCATTTTAAAATACATTGTCAAATCGACTGACTGTATTCCTCCTCAATCCCGTCTAATAGGCTGTCTAATTTACAGTCCCGTTGGGAAAATTTAGTGGCCAACTCTATTTGGCCGTATACTAAACTCACAGGGATCTCCTTCCCATCGGGCCCCACAGGTCCGACCTCGGCCATGTGGTTGGGATCCGCCTTCTTGTACCGCGTCTTCACCATGGCCCAGGCATCCCTGGAACCTTGGCGGCAGGCCAAAATCTTCCATAAACAGAAGCGCTGCCGCACTCCCTGAAGCTTCTCCGCAAGCTCCCCAAGGCCCTCGGGCAGGGAGAGGGCTGGAAATAAAGCCTGGACGACGGCGCTCATTGCCTGCCGAACTCGTTCGAGCAGTTGCAATAGCTCGGGAAGTTGATCACCCATTGATATGGGCATCTCCTCCGCAGGGCGACCCGTGAGTATACCTACAGACATATTTTGTCAATTGACTTCCTCACCGAATTCTTCTGTTCAAAGGAGTTCGCTCAAGCACTTACTATAGATGCCGCGACGAAGCGCTGATTCTCCTTATGAGCTGACAGCTCGGCCGAACACCTTTCAGCTCTTCTCCAAGCTGGGCGTGGGCATCCTGGAGCTTGTTCCTCTCTGCTGCACCTTATTCAGCACCCTCTCGCCGCCTTGGTAGCACTGATGAGTTCTTGCCTGTCCGGATCTTGTCCGCAAAGACTGTAATGTCATTTTTAGACTTGCACGCACGCCGCACACCACTTATCTTTTTAACAAAAAATACATTAATGTGTTACCAGGGGGGTCCCTGTGTCTCCTCCTGCGGCAGCCAGTGCGGCCTCAGGTTGGGCCTTACAATCTTGCAGCTCCTGGGACAGTTGGGTATTCTTCTTCGCAAGATCCTACATTTCCATTGATCCTTAAATCAGTTAATACAACTACTTTAAGTCTCGGGGGCTACTGGCATATACAACTATTAAAATCTCTTACCCGTATGTCTTTTACATACTGCTCTGTGGCTCTGGTTAAACCATCTTGAGCAGCACGGAGGTGCGCGTCCCCCGTGTTAAAGGCATCCAACGCCTCATGGGAGAAGCACGCGTCACGAAAGACTGTCCGGCGGCGCCTGTGGTTCATGGCGCTCTCCACCTCAGACTTGGTGGCGGACAGTCTGTCGGCATCCTCCGTTGGAGGAGTATCCGGCTCGCGCCTTGCGCTCGCCTCCCCCTCCAGACCAGGCGCTGGAGCTTGGCTGGTAGAGGCTGGGTTGGCAACTTCTACGCCCGCAGTCCCGCGGGCACTTGTTCTCCTACAAAAGTCATGAGCATTCAAACGCTTCCTAGGAACGTTGCTCTAAATAACAAACTGTGAGCTATACCTTTGCGGTGACGTTTCAATCCGCGCCGCGCTCCTCTTCCGCCTACTGGGCCAGACTGGCCCTTGTTGGTCAGCCGTCGCGGGCTCGGCTTCCCGCCTTGAAGGCGCTTCCTGCAAAGCACCATTATACATGGGGGTCAGAAATGAGCAAGGAACAAATAATGGTGTCGGGACTTCGGTCACAATCACCTGGGAAGCCGGATATAGTCCGGGATAGTCAGCCGTAATGGCGACTAAAGCATTATCCATGCTGAGCTGGTGGAACACCCGTCGATTAGCTCCACCTTTATGTCGGGTCCTCTTGGAGGCGGATCACAGGATCTCTCTGGATCCTCGGGTTGCGGAGCTGGGCTAAGCATGCCCTCCACAACCCGACGCAGCTCTGCGTCGAAAACATCATATAAGAAACTTAAATTTCGAGAGCATGGGTCGGGCACACAGAGTGTTCGCTTACCCAACGCCGGGGATTATTCATGGAGAACCCATTCAACGGGTTAAATGCGAGGAAATCCTCCTTCTCCCCTTGTACAGGCCGGACGGGATCTTCGTCAGTCCTCGGCGAACCCGCCCTTTGCGGCCATGACGGGTGGCATCGTCCTCCCGTTGAAATCCCACATAGGGTGGCCCTCTGCAGCGGCTGCACCCCGCATAATGCATGTTGCCATGACTCCAATCATGGTCAACCCGGAATGGGCCAGTAACCTTATCCGGCCCATCAAATAATGGACACTCTTGTCTTCCTCCAGTTGGGGGCTCCGTGGGCGCCAACTAAGGTGTTTCTTGAGAGGAGCATTCTTGAACTCCGGAGGCCGATCCGAACAGGTCCGGCAGAGAGCGTCTTCTATGTAAAACCATTAGGAGGCCGGTCTTGGACGCCTTCTTAGGGGTTCGGATGGATATCCGGTCCCGGCGATCGCCATATTTGGCGCCGCCCACTTGATATATGGACCCCTCGTGAGAGCGGGTACAAGGCGAACAACCTCTTCCTAAGCAAAATGGGGCTTGGCGCCGAAATAGCTCGCAAAGAGCTACGTAACCCGCGATATGCGAGGATAGAGGCGGCGTGAGGTGATGCATTTGGAGTCCATAGAACTCAGAGTCCACGGAGGAACGGATGTATAGAAATCCGAGCCCCTTATCAGATAGGGGACGAAGCATACCCGCTCCCCTTTGTTGGGATTTGGGGTAGCCTTGCTTCCCACCTTGGTAGGTGGCCAGCCCGGCTCGAACCGGGACCATGAAGGCCAGAGGGAGATATCCCTCCGCTTGGAGCGTCACCCGGCTCATTTGTCGCGAGACAGAACATCCCTTGATCTCTGGCGGAGGGCTGGAGCGAGAGGAGGAGCGTCGGCGGTCCATGATGGAATGGATTTTTGGTCGGAAGCGCTCCGATGAGTACTCGCGGAAGGAAGATGGTCTGATTTGGATCTGGATTCTTGCCTCTCTTATAGGCAGATTATTTGCACAGCTAGGGGGTAAAACATAAAAGATACCACGGCTTTTCGCATTCGTGCGGAGCGTGGAAGATGGCCATTATTGGGCGTGGAAGCCAAGAAGCATAGCGTTGATAAGGAATCCGGACACTTTGCTCGCGGTACATGGAACTTAAGGAGAACCCGCCTTGCAACGCGAAGACTACATACTGTCTGGACTTATCGTCATTGAAGCCTGGTTCGGGGCTCTTGAGGAGTCATGGACTAGGGGTGTCCGGATAGCTGGACTATCATCGTCGGCGGACTCCAAGACTATGAAGATACAAGATTGAAGACTTAGATCACGTGTCCGGATGGGACTTTCCTTGGCGTGGAAGGCAAGCTTGGCGATCGGATATGTAGATCTCCTACCATTGTAACCGACTCGTGTAACCCTAGCCCTCCCGGTGTCTATATAAACCGGAGGGTTTTAGTCCGTAGGACGAACAACCATTACAACAATCATACCATAGGCTAGCTTCTAGGGTTTAGCCTCCTTGATCTCGTGGTAGATCCACTCTTGTACTACCCATATCATCAATATCAATCAAGCAGGAGTAGGGTTTTACCTCCATCGAGAGGGCCTGAACCTGGGTAAAAACATCATGTCCCTTGTCTCCTGTTACCATCCGCCTAGACGCATAGTTCGCGACCCCCTACCCGAGATCCGCCGGTTTTGACACCGACAGCGGAGATGCATCCTGGAGGTCGCAAACGCGAGGAGAAGAGAGAGGTTCGGATCAGAAGCTCACTGCGAGGTCGGAGAGAAGCTCGGCGGACTCGGGAGCGTTCTGCGTGCGGCGAATCCACGGCGTCTGAGGCCGAAGACGATGATGGTGGCGATGAAACAGGCCTCTGGCGCCGTGTAGCTCGGTGGAGAGGACTAGGAAGATGTGGCGGAGCTTCTAGGCTGCTCGAGGGGGAGAGGGAGAGGCGATGGCTGTGGTGGTGGCGAGCAGCGTCGGTGGTTGCGCTCGGGCGCGAGAGGGAGAGAAAGCAGAGGAGGGGAGAGGCACGGGAGAGAGTGAGAGGGGGCCTGGGGCTGCGTGGCGTCGCCTGGTGCATCAAGGAGGAGCCAGGCAGGCTGGGAGGGAGGAGGTGGAGGCCTCGGGCGCGCTGGCGTCGACACGCCTCTGCCTACTGGTAGAGGTTGAAGACGACCGCTTCGCCCTGGTGGGCTGGGCCTCAACTATAGTGCTGGGCCAGCTGGGCTGCCAGGTGAGCGCCAGGTAAGTTCTCTCTCTCTCTGGTTCTCTATTTTAATTTCTGTTTTCTATTATTCTGTAATCTTTAAGGCTTTTCTAAAAATACCTAGACCCTTTCAAAATCACTAAACTGCACATGCCCACTCTATAGAATATATCCAACATGGAACATTTCAGTTTAGGAGTATTTGGACATTTAAAATATTTTATAGAATTTAAATGTCCAAATTCAAATACTTATGATTTAATTCAGTGACCTTAGGATGACCTAGAAAATTGTGCACCATTTTTGTCAGAGGTTTAAGACCAAGGCAAAGATGATGAACATTTTAGAAGGGCATTTCAGGTTCATTGAAAATGATTTTATGTTGAACCTATTTGATTTGATCTGGTGCTAGGGTTTGATTAGTCCCCATTTCAAGTTCATTTGAAAAGTTAAACATGATGCACACATGAAGGGCTAGCCTATTGCATACCAGGACGAGGGATGTGACAACTCGCCCCCACTAAACAAGAATCTCGTCCCGAGATTCAAGCGTAGGGTAGGAAGAAGGGGGAACGCAAACTAACATAATCTTCATGATCCAGGTTGCACTTCATAAGAACGTTGATTCGATCACCCTCATTGTCTCGAAGTCTTGCGCTAAGAACCCCAACTAACATGACAACGAGAGGAAAGGAAAAACTCTAAAAGGATCGATCTTCTGGAAGATCAAACAACTTAGGATCAACTCATGGGATGAGACATTGAAACATCTCGCGGGCTGAGACACGAAGCAAACACCTAAAGGGATGGGGTGAAACAAATGAGGAAGGTTCACTAGGTAGACAACAATTTCACACTTAAGAAGGTGGTGAACAGTTGTCAACGTAGCGAGGAGTTGACTTGCCATGATACCATAACGAGACATCTTAGAGGAGGTGACTCGTAGAATCATTCCTTAAGTGGCAAAAAGAATTACCTTTGATTCAGAGATCATCAAAACTCTTTATACCAGCCTAAGGCAATTCTCGAGCGATCGTTTGGAGGGGTTTGGTAGAATGGCATACCCGGATTAGAATGGATGATGTGGACTACCTTGTTGAAGACAATGCAAGGGAGGATTTTGGTTGCGCATGCTCTCAAGAACTTGAGCATTTCCATATTCATCAAGGTTCTACCAACGTCCGTGTCAAGGATCCTGGTAACACAACATACTACCATGATGAATAGTGATGGACGATGCAGATGGAAAGGATTACAACATCTTCTCAGATTTCACCTTGGCGGGGCCAAGGAAATAAAATCTGGATGATCGACCGAGAGACATTTAGCACTCCGCTTCTAATGTTCTCCTTGATGTGCTAGCGTAACCCATTCATAGAGATGGTTGGACATCTAGAACATCAAGTAAAATATCGGACTTCAAAACACAAAAATCATAAGGCACAACTAGGGAGTAAATCCTACGAAGTCCTTATGGGGAGGTGGCCAACTTCTTCAATCAAGATATTACAATAACAGGTCTTCCAGCTGGGTGTGTTGGCCACGACATCCACTTTATCGGTTATCGAGTGACCAATATTATAGTTCTGGGGAAATGTTCCAGCCATCATATCTGCCTGAGATTCAGATCTGGTTGGTGTCAGAATATTCCAGACTCATCGAGTCTAGAAAGAAAAATGAAAGTTTGCAACACAAATCGAGGAGGCGACGTTGCGAGATTCTCGGGAAATGGACTACGGTAGTAAGCTCCAAAACATGAGCTGGTTATGCTACAAACATGTGAACATGTTGTCCCAGACAAGCATGGCCACATAGTAGTCTTATAATAACACACTACCAAGTGCAGGTGGGGAACCATCATCGAGGATAACGAAATCTTGTACAAATCCGTCTGGTACCTTCGGGACTAGCACTTAGAACTTATTAACCTTGAACAAATCAATCAGTGGCTTGGTGTGCTAGGGACACATAGAATGAAGGTTGCAAATGTCCAAACCACAGAATACTTCGCACGTATGCATGACTGATTTGGGACGATTCAAAGGAAGCAACGTTGACTTTCTCGAATTCATGACGGCAACTTGCATCAAATGCACATGAACTGGAGGAAGTCACTTCTTACATCCGAACATATACTTCATGGGCTAGCATGAAGAAATGCTTCCAAAAGTTTCCAACACTAGCTTAATGCTCAACAAAATCATGGAGAAGATAAAAATGTTGTTGATGGGCTCAACAACAATTCATCCAGGTTTCCATGAAGATGGAGTTCCATAATTATGTGAACAAGTGATAGTATTGGTCAGACCAAAGGATGTAATGGTGTATGCTCGAGGGATCAACCAAGAGTAAGACAACATTAAGATCACCATTGGTTCTGATTTGATTTGAGGATAGCCCATACTCAAATCAAAGTTTTGACAAGACAATAGATCCAATAATTGACCACGAGGCTCAATCAAGGAAGATATCATCTATCTTCAACACACACACACACACAAGATATCCCTTAAAATGAACTAAGTCGGACAAGCTTTCATCTTCCAACTCTCCAAGTTGTTGTTTAGCTTAACCAACTAGCATAGGGTATCCAACACAGACTCTTGGAGAAGGGGTGGTTACAAGGAACCATCTTGATCACGAGCTCAACATAACAGTCAGGTGACAACCTGGTGATACTTCCGAGAAGATATTCAGGAAATCATGAACGACCGAAATGTTATTAAGCTCGGGAGAAATCTTGCTTTCCAGAGCAAGACGATGATCACAAGAGTGAGGGATTGGCACAATCCTAACTCATTGATCGAGGAGTGCACCGGAAATAAGGACTAGGTAGCACGATCCATCTTAGAATGATGATTCAAAAACCAACACACTAAGAATGAAATTATTGTCCATTAAGTACCAAGCAACAAGGTTGCTAGGAGTATTGAATGCACACATCATGGTTCACTTGTCGGCATTCTGGTCACAACAACACAGGAACCGAGGAATGAAGAATGAGGGCGAGAAGTATCACTAAATCGAGAATTCATAATAGGTGATGCAATTCTCATGACATTCTTGATAAAAATGGCAATACTTCAAGGTAGAACAGACCAGAAGCTGGATTGCATCTTGATCTGCGGAACACAACTGCTTTGACCCAATCCTGGATATGGATGAGGTACTGGAGTTTGTTTCTCCTAGTCATTCCAGAATGGAATGGTTTGACGAACCACAAGGGTAATAAGCATCGATGAACGAATGCATACATACGCTTGACTATCAATTGATAGATGAAGGTCAGAAGACAACTAAAGAGGGACAACTCAAACGAACATATGATTTTCTGAGTTGTGGGTGCATAGATTAGCATGTCGAACGAGTTCAACATATTTCTTCCGGATAACCCATGCAGAAAGGTAGGACTGGCAGAGCCACAATATAGAATGGAGAACTCGCCAAGAGCACTCTAGTTGTGATCTTTCGGTTCAACGAGGAACTTCTGCCATAAGTAGTTCATGGTATTTGGAAGAAGAAATACCATGAACCTCGAAGACTATTGCAAAGGTTACTAATATCCTAAAGGAACTAGCAAACACTATCAACAGGAGGTAAGTAGAGTGAATCTCGGGTTCAAGAACCCAGGAATAGAATACTATTAACTAAGTAGCATCACGGGATGCTTTTCGAGAATGATGGCCAGAATTATCACACCGGGAACACAAAACATGGCTAGATTACTAGGTGGTCGGGTCAATGGTACCCCCGAGAGATCCGTCTCCCTCGCGTGAGTCTCCACTTTATGCTTGCCGAACTCCATTGGAGCGCCGCTAGACATCCCCTCTCTATGTGTCATCGTGGGTGTGCTTGTTGTGTTGTGGGGCGCGATTGAAGGTTTGAAGAGACTAAGGTTATAATGGACGCAGGAATTAAAGGGGAAGCCGGATGGCCTGGAATATCGACCGGCACACCCTGATGGCAGTTGTAATTCACAGCGCGTAACTCCATCGTGCCGCAAGAAACTGCATCATGTGGCAACGGGCGCGGTGCAACCACATGCATATGGGGCCGCCGACGTGATCATGCGCAGGCCCAACTGCTGATAGAGCGTGCGTGGAGGGATGCGAGCAGAGCGCTCTGCACTACTAGGGAAAAGCCTAGCAGCAGCACGGGTTTTGGCCCTCTCAGTAGCGCGGGTACCGGCGTTACAACTAACGTATAGCGATGGCGCTGACCCACGCCATCTTGCTACACATGAATAGCTGCAGCGCTCTTTAGAAAAGGGGACTACTGATATTATCTGCAGCGCTGTTTACAGGGAAGCGCTACTGGTAAGGCGGCGCTACTGCTAAATTTCCCCCTCGCTACTACTAGTTTTATTAGTTTTTTTCCTGCATATTTGTTTTGTATTTGAATAGGCTTTATACAATAATCTTTAGCATATCATCCACATACAAATGTAGTCATAGCATATACATACAATTAGTCTCATCAAATCATGTCATCATCATAATCATCATCCAACACAAAGTGGTCTCTCGTCATCAATCTCGAAAATAGCGATACAAGTCTCGATTACTTGCAAATACATCGTCATCCATCTAAACAATGATATACGCAAGAATAGCTATCACTTTGAGTACATGAGTTCGTATCCCTCTCTCGCATTAGCGTGAACCTAAACTAACTACTACGTGTCGCTCGGAAACCGAAAACCGGTACACCTGGGCCTGACACTCCGGCCACTTGTCGTATATATACTCCTGGCAAGCACTTCTTCGCCATCTATGATCTATGCACCTGCATCGTCACATGAGTCGATGATATGCAACATATATAGTTGAGCAACAGAAAGAGACAGACTTGGAGTGATTTTTGCTAGTCGAGGAGGAGGACGGTTTAATTACATCACAAATAAAGTTTCACCGTGCATAACTCAAAGTTTTGTCATAAAAGAAAGTATGGACTAAACGGACACATTGTCATATATCGACAATCACTCCATCATGTCGTGCCATCCATCCATGTCAGGGAGATAGTCATCGAGCTTAGTGAAAGGCTTCATGTTGAGACGCTGAGAGGCTATCCATGTTCGGACGTCTTCCCGCGACATTTGTCCTTCTATGTAGAACATCCCTGTTTTTCCGACGACCTCATTCATGATGATTTGGGCAAGTTCGCGCTAGATGTTATAGAACTCAGCTCGAAGTCAATGATCCTCGATATCTCCTATTTCCTTTGCCCATTGCAGAATATGGGCATGGCCAGATCTAGGTGACATGTGAAGGTTCTGGTGATCCCGTCTATACTCCAGCATGTGGTGTAGGACATAGAATCCATCATTAAGAGAATCGTTCGGTTCTTTGGATGCTGAGAAGTCGGTCTTATGGCTGAAGGCGGCCCTGCCGCCCTTCTCTTCTTGTCCCTCTCCACCTTGCTTGGTAGTAAAACATAGCACTATCGAGAACATCTTTGATGTGGGTGTAATCCTTTTGTGAATGTTCTTGACGAGTCCAAGTAAAGAGCGTGGGAGAATCGGGGTAGAGGATGATGGCGATGGCGCGCGCCGCCAAGCATAAAATAAGTACACCTCAAATTAATTAGCCTCCACCATGCAAATGAATTATTGAAATCGAAGGAAGGATAGCAGCGCGGATGACTTACACGGGATGATAAGGCATGAGAATCGCCTCCTTGTCCTTATTGGCGAGCATGAAACTGACGATGTAATCCCTCGCGTATTCACGCTGCTCTGCACAGACTCCCAAGAAGCCCTCGTGCATGTAGTATGGGTCAGCGACACAGATATGACGTATCTGCTCAACCCCAATGATGTAGTTCATGTGCAAGGCATAAAGGCGGACAAACGTTAAATCCAGCTTCTTCACGTGAAACATGTCGAATATGTAATCGAATTGGAGGAAGAACTTATCCACGGGGAAGCTGTCGACATACGACATTTTCCACAGAACGTTAACCACGTAGAGTGGGTATCCTAGATCTTTCGAGGCGATGAGGCCTTTCTCTACCCGCAGCACATCGTCATGAAGTCTCCTTAGATCGTCGAATCTGGCCCGTAGCGCTGTTTCAGGTAGGATTGGTTGACCGGGGATATGCCATTTATCCGCATTGGGGATATCTACACGGTCCTGAAGCCGAGGGTGCTGAGGCGGCTGGATCATAGAATCAAATTTTTTGCCTTTCCTCACTCTCTTCCAAGACTTCTTTAC
The DNA here is from genome assembly GCA_021437245.1 of Aegilops speltoides. Taxonomy (NCBI): domain Eukaryota; kingdom Viridiplantae; phylum Streptophyta; class Magnoliopsida; order Poales; family Poaceae; genus Aegilops; species Aegilops speltoides. The sequence goes on along the minus strand of CM038144.1, from coordinate 407,462,561 downwards.
TACCGGAAGGTCGTCAATAATACATTGAGACGGTAATTCAGGCACCGACTCATGGCGCTCAAACCGAGGAGGCGCCCAGTATAGACATCTTGTTCAGCGCCATCGTCATCCTCATCCTCATCCATGGCGACGTCATCAGCGACTAATGGAGCCACCTGCTTACCCCGTCCGCTATCACCCAACCCGACACCCGACGCTAATTGGGTAGGTGGGGTGTTGATGTTCATACCTTGCTGAGGCTGCGTGCTCGTGGGTGTGCGCCTTTTGTTCGCCGATGGTGTACAATATGGTGCACGAGGTTTCGTCGGCCTGCAAAGAAAAGTCTGCGACGTGAGACATCCGAAAGGCAACGAAAACGGGAGATTATACATTTATATTGAAGGGGCGGTGAGCAGATACCGTGAGGCGTCGAGATCAGCTAAAGAGGAGGCACCACCGAGAACGTCCGGTGCGGGAGCAGTGCGGGGAGCAGATACGGAGCAGTGCGGGAGCAGTACGGAGGAGGCAAGGGAGCAGTGCTCCCAAGAAGTCGACAAGGGAAAGTCCTCTGCATTTTTTCTGGATTTTGCCTTGTCCAAGTGAAAACGCCCGTCACCAAGTTAGTAGATATATCTACAATCGCTGTTTTTGCGGCAGCTACCGCTATTCTTGTTATGCGAGATGATTTCTTCTCAACCACAATCTCAACCTTCTTGTCGATGTTTTCTTCAGTTAACCTTCGTCTTTCCTTTCTCTCCTCCGTGGTCTCACGGTAGTACTTCTTCCACGTGGCACCGTCTCCGACACCGGGCACACGTCCATACGACGGTTGAGTATCCACCTGTTGTTGTTTCAATATGTTCAACGCCCGGTTGAATGGAGTGTCCCACTTGGGCCTCGCCAATGCCTCAGACGGCGAGTCGCTTTCGGCCGCAATCTGGTGATGCTCTCTCTGCAAAAGGCACAAGGATCATTTACAAATATGACTAACGTGTGCAGTCTAATTGATCAGAAACTAAAATTACCAGCAGCCTCATGAACTCCATAATGACCGGTGTTGTCTCGTAAACCTTCTTCACTGGGTCCCAAAGGTGTCGGGCCCTCAGGACGTCACGCTCCTGCAGGACGGTGAAATCCGCCAAGGGGTCTGGGATGCCCAGACTCGCGGCTTCCGTGTCCTCCTTGGCCCATTTGGACCTCTTTCCGCCGTAACCACGGCTTCCGAGGTGGTGGCTCCCAATGTTCCTCTTTTGAAGCCCCTTCATGTACTTAGACTTATTTTTGGCAGCTTCGGCCTCGCAAGCCTCCTTAAATATTTGAAACTGCTCTTCCGTGATTTTCGGATTATCCTTTACAATCTCGGAGTAGGGTTCCCCGTCGTTGATCTTTGCTTTCACTCGATTTTTCTAGGCGGCCAACGCGTCGCTAAACTTGGTCATGGCGTGTTTGTTTATCTTCTTCATTGCCGGGTCCTCGTCTGGATCTTCATAATCCTTCTCATTCCGGCCCGGGAACAAGAATATCTGGTGAAACTTCTTTAGGAGGGAGCTCCTCATATTTTCTATCTTCTGTAGTTTCTCATCGTTGATGGTGGCGGTTGTCCGTATGATGCAGCCTATTTGATTGCCGTAGCAGCGGCGCGCTTCCTCGGGCGCCTTTTGCTCAAAATTGCCGTCGTCGACCTCCGTGACCACCAGTCTAGTAGTCCTGAGTTTGTTAGGAACCTGTTGCCTCTTTGCTTTCGGTTCTACACCGACTCCGCTCCCCGAGTCAGCACCGGTCTCAGCGCCGGTCTCGATGCCGGTCTGAATCTCAGCGCCGGTCTCAGTCTCAGCACCGGTCTGCGTGTCAGTCTCAGTCCCCGATGCCATCGGTGGCCCAGCAACAACATCTGTTGATCGTCGGTAAGGCTAAAAAATTCGTGTGCCGCCCGGTAGACATCGTCGCAATCACCAGAACCCTGTCCTTCATCGTTGTTAGCCATGTTTCCTATGATTAAATCTAGTCAATTAATTCTAGACCTAATAAAATGAATAATGACATAAAAAAGGACTATTGTTTTGCAGGAATGTTGACTCCTTCCTGGTGCGGCAAATCCTGGGCACTCGATATGTCCTAGTTTGTAGCACAAGTCATGCCGAAACTCACGGAAAATTTTGGCATGACCTTTGCTAAAAAGTGGACAAATCGAGAACCTGAAATTTGCCGGAACAGAAATGAATCAACATTCTGGCAAAACATAGGCCACCAGCATCATTCCCTAGAAACAACAAAGCCACTTGGGCACAATCGAACAACTTCAATGAAAAGATATAACATGAGCAAACACTATTGAGGAATTTGCATATAACATGGCCACTTCAATGAAAAGATATAATCAACAATAATGGAATATGCAAATGAACATCAATGACATATATCATATAAAACCAATCTTGTTTTTTGTTTACATAGCAACAATTAGTTTGACCAAGTTTTTGAAAAGAAAAACAATTCTGTTTTTCGTTTATAGCTAAATGCCATAGCTACTGTTTTTTATTTATAGCTAAATACTTTTGTTTTTTGTCTAAAGCTAAAAGTCTAGGAACTACATTTTCTCTAACCCTTTTGACCTCACCAAAATTTCCACAGCAAGACCTTAGTACCTACACCCAATTTCTTCAAAAATATTTAGGTCCATAGTCCAAATAATTCAAATTTCATTTGAATGAAATTTGGAACAAATTCAGGTCCGTAGTCAAAATATTTTTTTATAGCTAAGTGTTTTTTGTTTATACCCTCTGTTAATTTAAATCTAAATGCTACTATTATTTATATACCCTCTATTAGTTTAAAGCTAAATGGAATTACTGTTTAGGAATTTTCATAAAAATTGCCCTAGAAAATTTCCTAAAAAAATTGCTAATCATTTTTCCTAAATGCAATAAAATGCCTACTGCCCTAAAAAAATCTAGGGTTCATATGAACACCTAGGGTTCATATGAACATCAACACAGTATCAACATATATATAATTGCCCTAGCAGAGAGAAATAGGAGGGTAGGGGACAGGAGAGGCATAGCCTTACGGTCGGCGGCGAGGGCAGGCTCTGGCTCGGGCAGCGGCGGTGAGGTCGAGGGCGGCGGCGGTGAGCTCGAGGGAGGCGACGGCGAGGTCGACGATGGCCTCGGGCGGCGGCTGTGAGGTCGAGGCGTGAGGGCTCTCAGCCACCCAGGCGGGATACTTAACGCGTTAGCTATAGCACTGAAGAACCTTTATTTCGGAATAAAAAAAATCTATTCGCGGTTCTAAGGGAAGGAACTTCCTATTCCGACCGAGGGGGGCGGCCTCGGGCGGCGGCGGTGTGGTCGAAGGCGGCAGGCGGCGGCGGTGTGGTCGAAGGCGGGCGGTGGCGGTGTGGTCGAAGGCGGCAGGGCAACGGCGGCGATGGAGCAGTTGGGGGACAGGGGGGAGTAGAGAGGGGGGGAAGGACTTAGCAAAATTATGGGCCCGGGTTGCCGGGATTTGAGTCAAACTAGCAGTAGCGCGTTTTGCCGAAATGCGCTATAGCTAAGATAGCTATAGCGTGTTCCAGAGAAACGCTCTACAACTATCCCTTTCTGTTTTCTTTTTCTTTTTCTTTTGTTTTCTTTACATTTTCTTTTTCATTTCTCCTTTTTCTATTTCTTTCGTTTTCATTTACTTTTATACTTATTTTTCTATTTGTTTTCTTTTACATAGCAGTAGCGCTCTACAGCAGAAATGCGCTGCTACAATGTTTTTAGCAGTAGTGGGCTTCTTGGAGAACCGCTACTACTATTCCTAGCCTACCGGCACTAGTGAGGGAATTTTAGTAGTAGCGCTTTTCTTCGGAGACGCGCTACTGCTAAAATAATGGTTGTAGCGTGGTTTTGCAACAAGCGCTACTACTAAGTAGCGCTAGCGCCTAGTTTTGACCAATGCTACTGCTATACCTCTGTGTATAGCATTTTCCCTAGTAGTGCTGCGGTCGCCTCAACTGAGCAGTTGAACACACAAGTTGAACATACAAGGAAAAGTTGTCCACAACCCGAGCGCGTTGACGGACGTGAGCAGAGCGTGCCATGGCGCGTAAAGGCGAGCACAGCGCACTGTGGCACCTAACAGCAATTGGAGTTTGCCGAGGGATGCGAGCACAGGCCGGCACAGTGATACGTGGCAAATAAGACGAATTGTGCGAGTGATGTCGGAGACATCAAGCATGAATCAGATTAGAGTTGCGTGTGCGATACGTGGCATATAGTTGATCCATCCTAGCTGATTGTGATGGGTTAAGGCATGTGTGTTGTGGGCAAACGCTTGCTAGTATATAACTTCAAATTTAACAAACAAAATGTTAATGCATGTTACAAAAATTATGTAATTGGAAACTATGTTGACATGTGAATCCAACAATATAATCTTTGGCGACATGCATTCGTATTTTATTAATTAAATCCTACTTCTAAACCAGGACGGGGGTATAGTAGGTAATTAAATCACAGAAGTTTTTTTATTAAACGTATGTCTACGTGTCTTTTCATCCTCCTTTCGCACATCTTGTCACCCCGCTGCCACAGACGGTTCAAGCGCAAGCTTGAGCAGCGCGCGAGGGCGTTCTTTTGGCCAAACGATGGTGAGCCCGTTCCCGCGCAACCGTGCAGGTTCCCGCGCAAGCTTCTCGCCTGACTCGGTGAAATCCCCCAAAATCCCAATGCTTACTAGCCTACTATATAAACCCTCATGGCCGGCGAGTCTTGCATCGCATTTTCCCCTCCCTCCCTGTAGCTTATCTCGTCTGCTTCTCCCACAATCGGCAATGGCACCGGACCGTCATCGTTGCTTAGCCACTCCATCGTCATTAGAGCACAGCTCCAGCTCAGAGGCTACACCGCGGCGGCGGTGCAGTCCCCAGCGTACTGTAGTATGTGTGGCGTCCCTGTTGGGTGTGCGCGGAAGACCCACCACACGCTCGGCCGCCCGTGCCCGTCGGCAGCTATTGCCGGCCACCGTTGCCGCCACAGCTCCGTCGAACGCCAGGTCCTTCACCCACTCCGCCGCCGCGGCCCGAAGGTGGGAGGTGGCCGTCATGGCCGCCACACCACTACCGGCCACCGTGGCCTTCACCCGCTCCGCCACCACGGCCCGAAGGCGGGAGGTGGTGGTCGTGGCCGCCACCCCATTGTCGGCCGCCGTGGCCGCCAGCCCACCATTGACCGTCGGGATTATCACCCACTCCTCCATCGCCGCCCGAAGGAGGGAGGCGGAGGTGGAGGCCCACATGTGCGGCAGCGACCTTGCGCGCTACATCAAGTTTCTGCGGTAGGAGGAGGAGCGCCTCGTCGAGCATGCAAAGAGTCTTACCGCCATCATGGCCATGACACATGCTTTCGCAGAGCGCGAGGTGTAACACCCAAGTGTAATGATGCTATAGTAATCCCTGGGGTTAAGTTAATCCTTTTGCTAAGCAAGTGTTTGTTCATCATTGTCTCTTATCTCTTTCAAATTCCAGTTGATTTCAATTTCAAATTATGTGTGAAATTCAAAAATGCTCAAACATGAAAACTAAAATGTTCATCTTGTGGAAAGTATTCTTCTGGTAATATCGGCGGTGAACCAACATAGTTGCAAAGTGTCTAAATGGCCTAAAATAGCTAAAACAGAAAGTTTTTAAAAGAAAAGGCAAAAGTTAAAAAAAAGGAAAAGCAAAGGGGTGGGAGAGCCCCTGGCCTTCCCATGGGCCTCGACCCATCCCAGTAGGCCGGCCCACTTCTCCTCCCTGGTCGCTTCCTGTTCCTCTGACCGGGCGGGACAACGCGCGCCTGTCGCCATCCAACCACCTCGCCGGCGACGCCCGACGAGAGGATAAGGCCCCAGACACCTCGAGCCCCAGAAATATGATGTGTAAACATGTGATGTGTTTGTTTGTTTCTCTTTTAAAACATGGATAAAATATTGGAGAAGAGTACCTCGTTATGCAATGGTAAAGGAAGTAATGCAGATAAGGTTTAAGATAGTGAGACATCCCTGTTGGTCTCCAAGAAAGCTGATAGAAACAATATTGAAGACACTGAGACAACCCCAAAGTCCTGTCTTGATGTAGTGTTCAAGTTACTTGCTACTACTGCTGGCACCAGCTCTTCTAACTCATTGCTTGAATCAGTTTGGCTTCTTGAGTCTCAACTTCAAGTTGAAAGACATCGATTAGATGTTATGCGACAGGAAGACGAAGGACTGAGGAAGTCCCTGCAGAATTCAGATGCATACTTTCTGGTGCAACAACAAGTGGTGGAGGATTTAAGCGCCAAACAAGAGAAAGTTAATAAGCCTGCTAAGCATCTTGCCATCATTATGGGTACCCAGGATATTGTTTCTTGAGGTCTTCTGAAGTGGTTTCAGTTCTGGACTTGTTTTGCTGTGACGTTTATATGCTGTTGTGTTCCCTATATTTGCACTGTTGGTGAACTTTGATGCCAAGTGGATGTAATATGTGTAATAGCCGTGATAGCCTAGCGTAAGTTGCTTGCTTATTTATTTCCTTATTGTCTTGTTTATTTCTTTGCTTGTAGTCAGTGCAGTTCTTTTTCCGCAGTTTGCTAGTGGCCGCAATAACCTATGTTTTAAAACTAGGCCACAATAACCATGGGCTACATATTTACTGTAGTTACCATTTCCCTCCTACGGGCCGTAGAAACAATGGACCTTCTACGGGTCGTAGAAACAATGGGACTTATACGGGTCGTAGACACAATGGGCCTTCTACGGTCCGTATCATCAATGGGCCTTCTACGGGCCGTATGATCGGTTAGCCAAACATGGCCCAATAACAGACCGCATTATGGCCGTAAACGGGCTAGAGTTGGAATCGTCCGTTCATGGGCCGACCATAACGGGTCGTCGTTAATCGGCCATATTTTATGACGCTATGAAAACGACCCAACGTATTAACAGGCCACAAACGGGCTGACTGTAACCTCGGGCTGAATTTGGCCCACAAGCAGAAAATGACAGTAACGGGCCGTAAGTAAATGAATGCTGGAAATGAGCCCAAGAATAAATGGGCTCTGAGAAGGCCGAAAGATAACACGGGATGGAAATGGCCCAACGGAATAACGGGCCCTTAATGGGTATAAAGTGATACACTGTTCATTACGGGCCAGTTTCACCACGGGCCGTTAATGGGTATAAAGTGATATACTGATCATTACGGGCCAGTTTCCCCACGGGCCGTTAATGGGCAAAGAGTTACAAAGGGCCTCATATGGGCCGAAAGACGACATGGGCCATACATGGGCCTGAAGTTAAAACGGGCTGGAATCATATTGGACATCCCGGATGACGCTAATGGGCCTAATTTGGATAGGTCATAACGGGCCCTGGGTTAGCGGGCTGTAAATGGGCTATATGCGAACAGGCCATTAACAGGCTTTCCATGGGCCGGGCCGCCACCTTTTGACCAAGTCAAATGGGCCGGCCTTTTCACAGGAATGGGCCTCTGTTGGGTCGTGCCACTTGTCGATGTATCATAGGCGCCTTCTGTCCAATGAGTGGATGACATCTGTCCCAACGGTGAGCCGACATGTGTTTCCTCCACCCAATGATGATTTTACACGTGGAAAATTCCCATTGGTCGGGGCTGTTAACGGGTTATCGGATCCAAAACCGGACCCGATAGCTTAACGGCGTTCCGTTACAGTGGATGCCACGTGTGGGTCACCCTTGACGAAAGCACTTCTGTGACGCGCGATTTATCGTCATGGAAGTGGACACTTCCGTGATGATAATTTTGGTAATGTCATGGAACACTTCTACGACAGCATGGGGTATGACTATCTTGATTCTGTAATAAAATCGTCATGGATGTACATGCATCACAGAAAATGTGACCTACTGTGACAAACACCTATCATCATGGAAGTGTATTTTTTTGTAGTGGTGGTGCTCACTTATTAACTGTTTGGTAAATTAGTTGTCGTGTTCAGTTAACTGTTTGGTTCAATTCCACAAATGTGATGTTCAATTCTTCAGGGTGTGCAATTTTGTATTGTCTTCCATGTGAGAAATAAATCGAATTTTTCTTTACAAATACATGAGAAACAGATCCAATTGCTATATTTCCAAGTTGTCAAGCATGCTTGGTTTGGTTAATTGTTTGATCTTCTAGTATGTTATACATTGTGCAATGTGGTGCTCAGTTAACGTTTGCTTCATTTGTTGTGGTGTTTAGTTAACTGTTTGGTTCCATTCTGCAATGTGATGTTCAATTGTTGTGGGTTCATTCTGTTATTATATACCATGTGAGAAATAAATCGAATTTGGTTGTACTAAATACATGAGAAACAAATATAATTGCTATATTTCCAAGTTGTTAAGCATGCTTGGTTTGGTTAACTATCTGATCTTCTATTAGGAGTATGTTATATTATGCAATGTCGTGTTTAGTTAATGTTGGGTTCATTTGTTGTGGTGTTTAGTTAACTGCTTGGTTCAATTCTGCAATGCAATGTCCAGTTGTCGTGGGTAGAACTTTGTATTGTTGTGCATGTGAGGAATAATCGAAATTGGCTGCACTTAATACATGGGAAACATATACAATTGCTATATTTCCTAGTTCTTAATCATGGTTGGTTTGGATAAATGGGTTTTACATGTGGCTTGAATTGATCTGATGAATCTGCAATGTGCACATCTGCCAGAATTAGTAAGGTACACAACAATAACATGTATATCAAATATACCTTTGTTCACTTTACCATCCTTCTTATCCGCCAAATACTTTGGGCAGTTCCACTTCTAGTGACCAGTCCCTTTGCAGTAGAAGCACTCAGTTTCAAGCTTGGGTCCAGCTTTGGATTTCTTCCCGGGAGTGACAACCTTCTTGCCATTCCTTTTGAAGTTCCCCTTCTTTCCCTTGCCCTTCTTCTTAAAACTAGTGGTCTTGTTAACCATCAACACTTGATGCTCCTTCTTGATTTTTACCTTTGTAGCCTTTAGCATTGCGAAGAGCTCGGGAATATTCTTTTCCATCCCTTGCATATTGTAGTTCATCACGAAGCCTTTTTAGCTAGGTGTCAGTGATTGAAGAACTCTGTTAATGACACAATCATCTGGAAGATTAACTCCCAGCTGAGTCAAGTGATTATGGTACACAGACATTCTGAGTATGTGCTCACTAACAGAACTGTTCTCCTCCATCTTGCGGATATAGAACTTGTTGGAGACTTCATATCTCTCAACTCGGGCATTTTCTTGGAATATTAATTCAACTCCTGGAACATCTCATATGGTCTGTGACGTTCAAAACGTCTTTGAAGTCCCGATTCTAAGCCGTAAAGCATGGCACACTGAACTAGCGAGTAGTCATCAGATCTAGCTTGCCAGACATTCATAACGTCAGCTTCTGCTCCTGCAGCAGGCCTTTCACCTAGCGGTGCATCAAGGACATAATTCTTCTGTGCAGCAATGAGGATAATCCTCAAGTTACGGACCCAGTCCGTGTAGTTGCTACCATCATCTTTCAACTTAGCTTTCTCTAGGAATGCATTAAAATTCAAGGGGACGGTAGGACAGGCCATGGATCTACAACATCGATATGCAAAAACTATTAGGACTAAGTTAATGATAAATTAAGTTCAATTAATCATATTACTTAAGAGTTCCCACTTAGATAGACATCCCAGAAGTCATCTAAATGATACGAGATCCAAATCAACTAAACCATGTCCAATCATTGGTGAACATCTCTATGTTGATCATATCTACTATATGATTAACGTTCGACCTTTCGGTCTCTAGTGTTCTGAGACCATGTCTGTACATGCTAGGCTCATCAGGTTTAACTTGAGTATTCCGCATGTGCAAAAATGGCTTGCACCCATTGTATTTGAACGTAGAGCTTATCACAACCGATCATCACGTGGTGTCTCAGCACGAAGAACTTCTACAATGGTGCATACTCGAGGAGAACACTTTATACCTTGAAATTTAGTTAAGGGATCATTACTGCCGTACTAAGCAAAATAAGATTCATAAAGATAAACATCACATGCAATCATAATATGTGATATGGTATGGCCATCATCATCTTGTGCTTTTGCTCTCCATCACCAAAGCAACATCATGATCTCCATCGTCACCGGCTTGACACCTTGATCTCCATCGTAACCTCGTGGTCGTCTCGCCAACTATTGCTTCTATGATTATCACCAAAGCAATTATATGGAGTTTGTATTTCATACAATAAAGAGACAACCATAAGGCTCCTGCCAGTTGCCGATAACATTCACAAAACATGATCATCTCATACAACAACGTATATCACATCATGCCTTGACCATATCACATCACAACAAGCCCTGCAAAAACAAGTTAGATGTCCTCTACTTTGTCGCTGCAAGTTTTACGTGGCTGCTATAGGCTTCTGGCAAGAACCGTTCTTACCGACGGCATAAAATCACAATGGTGATTTATCAAGTTTGTTGTTTTAACCTTCAACAAGGACTGGCCGCAGTCAAATTCGATTCAACTAAAGTTGGCGAAACAGACACCCGCCAGCCACCTTTATGCAAAACTAGTTGCATGTTTGTCAGTGGAACCGGTCTCATGAACGTGGTCATGTAATGTTGGTTTGGGCCGCTTCATGCAACAATACTGCCAATTCAAAATAAGACATTGGTGGTAAGCAGTATGACGATCACCGCCCACAACTCTTTATGTTCTACTCGTGCATATCATCTACGCATAGACCTGGCTCGGATTGCACTGTTGGGAAACGTAGCATGCAATTTCGAAAAAAAATCCTACGGTCATACAAGATCTATCTAGGAGATGCAAAGCAACAAGAGGGGGAGAGTGTGTCCATGTACCCTCGTAGACTAAAAGCGGAAGAGTTTTCTCAACGTGGTTGATGTAGTCGAACATCTTCTCATTCTGACCGCCCGAGTACCGAATGTACGGCACGTCCGAGTTCTGCACACGTTCAGCGCGATGACATCCCTCGAGCTCTTGATCCAGCAGAGGGTCGAGGAAGTAGATGAGTTCCGTAAGCACGACGGTGTGGTGATGGTGATGGTGATGTGATCCACACAGGGTTTCGCCTAAGCACCGCGAGAATATGATCGGGCGTAAAGCGTGGGGCGCGCACTGCGGCTTGGAACAAATTGATGTGTGTTCTAGGGCACCTCCCCCCGCCTATATAAAGGAGGGAGGGAGAGGAGGCCGGACCTAGGCGCGCCCCAAGTAGGAGGAGTCCTACTTGGGGTCCTAGGAGGATTCGACCCCCCCTTCCTTTTACCGGAGGGGGAAAGGGGAAATGAGAGAGAGGGAGAAGGAAAGGGGGGCGCTGCCCCCTCCCCTTGTCCAATTCGGACTCCTCCTTGGTGGGGGCGCGCCATCCCTTTGTGGGCTGGTGTGCCTCCCTCCTATGGCCCATATCTTCCCCTTGGGGGTTCCGGTAACACCCCCCCCAGGGTACTCCGGTATGTACCTGATATATTCCGGAACACTTCCGGTGTCCAAATACTACCTTCCAATATATCAATCTTTCCCTCTCGACCATTTCTAGACTCATCGTCATGTCCATGATCTCATCCGGGACTCCAAACAACCTTCGTTCACCAACACATAACTCATATAATACATATCGTCATCGAACATGCGGACCCTACGGGTTCGAGAACTAGAGGGAGGTGATAGATCGGGAAGAGAAGCACTGGAGAGATGTGAGGGTTCACTGAAAGATTGGAGGTTGAATCTGGATCAGGGTACTCTGCTCAACAGAGAGGAGCTATGAGACAAAGATGATGTCTGGGGTGTTTAGCTAAGGAAGGACCACCATCCTGTTAATTTTGAGAAGTGGACCAAATACAACATGGTTGCTTTGTAAATGCACAATTGGCCCAGAAACTTGATCTAGATGATGCACTCACTTGGAGTAGCCACTTGAGCTCAAATATGGCAAGGAAGCATGTTTTGGACATATGAAGATTCTAAAAAAGTTTCATACCAATTGGACTTGCCAAAATGGTACTTGCTTCACAAACATCCTCTCTGTCTAGAAACTTGCAATAATTTTGGTGATAAAATGGCTTAAGGAAATGATCCCAAATTTGGTGGAGAGATGTTATTAGGGTAGGAGCATGATCTAGTAATTTCTCAGAATTAAAGAAGCAAAATAGATTATACTTGCTTCACAACCTGAAAATATTAACAGTGTCAAAGATTTGATCATGTGCTCACATAGATGAATGGATGGAGTTTAAAATTGGGGGAATGGGACTATATGAGCACATAAAGGAGTGTGCAAAATTTCAACTTATTTGGGTAACCCTAGCTAGTACTTCCTTCACAAAGCCTCTATTAGGACAAAAAGTTTGAAAAATCACTGATGAAGATTAACTAGGCTAATGGAGTTGAAACTTGGCATGAGGCAATTATTTGGATAGGAAAGAATACCCAAAAAGTTTGGGAGCAAACAAGATAAGATAAATGGCACTTCCTTCACAAAGTGCCATTTTGTACAAAATGGAAGAATGAATATTCGGGAATTATTTTTTATCACGACAAGGAAGGATTTGGTCACATTTGAGCAAGATATGACCCAAACAATTTATGAGAATTATTTGGGAATTTATGGAGTGACAGAAATATAGGTTGCTTCATAACCTAGGATAAATAGGGTTATTCCTTTAATAAGAAAAAGGAATATTCCCTAGAAAAGAATTTATAGAGTTGGGCTAGAATGGAAATGGCATGACCTTGGGGATGAGTTTGAGAATGATGAACCACTTGGGAGAAGAAGAAGTGATGATCTCCCAGGTTTCAAGTCCACAGAACTGCTCCAAAAAGAAAATCAGGGCAAAAATCAAATAAATCAAAAAGAAAAAGAAAGGGCAAAAACCAGGCTGTTACAAACCTTCCCCCCTTAAAGAAATCTCGTCCTCAAGATTTGGTTGCTCAAGGAACAAGTATGCTTATACCTTAAGGAAATTGTTTCCAACTCAGGTATCCTTTTCCTTTGTTTATTGTTCCCCCAAGAATTTCATAAGATCTTCTTACCTTTCTTTGGGGTGGTTTGCTTCACCTTTCCCAGATTCTGACGAGTCTTTCCTCATATACCAAAGCCTTATGCTGATGGTGATACTTTCATATCTACTGGTGATATTCTGAGCATGACTTTCCTTTGGTCGGGAAAACCTTTTACATAGGACATTGGGTTGTCCAAACAAATGCATGTCTTCCAGGTGCAAACAGTACTGAGAATCATGACCACTCTTCTGGCGAGGTCTGACTGCTCGTAGGTGGCACTAACTTATCTGTTTTGTTTCTTTGTCTCGAGCATGAGATATGTACCAAAGATACGACTGCCTTCTGTCGTGAGCAATATAAAGGGGTATGGGATTATGGTTGTAGCATACCTCAAACAGTACCATCTTGAGACGGGCCTAACAAGGTGCTGGCGGAAAGATACTTTTCATGACAGGTTTTTCGTGTACTTAATTCCGCCAGCGAGTATATCAGGTCTGAGCTGATTGTTAGGCTTTTGACTTACCCGTGTTGTCGGTATACCCATTTGTGGTAATAGGCTGTGAGATGCTTTACACTGTCTTTGAAGTCAAATTGTAGAGGTTGCAAAGAAATCTTGGATCCGACAAAACAGACTTGGATATTCCACACTAACCATCCTGGGCAGATGCCATAGGACAAGCGGGTCGGTGGATGAAGTCCTTGAAGAATATAGTTGGCCTCTAAGAGTATGTATTTGTGGATCCATATGGCCTCCAACTGACTTGGGTATCCGGACCCTGATGGTCGTGCAAGAATCATCATACTATTGTTGTCAGCCTCACCCTTTGACGGTCATGACTTTCTTTGTCAGGATACCTTACTGAAATAGCTTGGCCACATAGGTTCTTGATTCTTCATGCAACCATGGATGTGGGTAGTGCAATAATTTTGGCACCATTACTTGTGCTCATTTTCTGACTTGGGTACGCACCTATATGACATGTCTTGGAGGCTTGTGGCTGTACAAAGCTCGTTGTTGGGGCCAACCATACAAGAGGGTGACAAGGTTTCACGAGATTTCCTTATCGGGTGTGGGGATAATGACCTTGGAAATCATTGTCCAGACTGTTGATGCTGCGTTATTGGCCTTCGCACTCATCGATTCTTGCACCACATGAGATGCATCTCTGCTTATCTTTATTGGGCAAGACTCATGAGTTTTGTTGAATCCTTACCTTCCTTAGGTAATTCCGCTTGATCACAGTTGTATTCTTGAATGAGTGACTTGCATGTCTGGGGACACATTCTCACCGTATAGATGGAGAGATATGTAGTCAAACACTTGATTTATGAACAAGGCCTATGCCTTGACTGATTTGTGCTTCTGACAAAAAATTTGTGAACCTGATTCTTGAGCTATACTGCCATGTGTGGCCACCTCATCGTGTAATATTCGACAACGGTGAATAAGGTGATACTGACACGGGTTGGGTGGCTTACGAGAGAAGCCATCCGAGTAGCTTGCTGAAGAAGACTCGGTAGCTTCTGCTCGAAGCTTTTGCGGGGGTAGCGTGCTGGAGAAGCCTGAGTTCCGTATCAGAGAAGCTTCCCGTCTGGCTGCTTGTTGAGAAACATTCAGTCCCTTACGTCAGAAGCCTGTACTGAGGTATCTTGCATCGGAAGACTGGGTATCTTGGACCGGAATATGTCCATATATTGTACTAAGAAAATTTTAGGAGTCTTGCATCATAAGATTCTTCCGATAGCATGTGGAGAAAGATTGAGTTTCTCATATCCAACTTTTTGTGCTGTGATATGCAGAGTGAAAACCATACACCCACCCATAATCTTTTTGTGTCTGGTTACTTGCATGATAAAAATTATTTGATTGTCTTCCTTGATCATAGCACATTTTGGCTTTCTTTCCAAAGTAGAGCATGTTTCCCAAGTTCATTCATAACTGAAATGCCTTGTATATGAATCATACCTTGTTCCGAAATACACCATGGGTCTTGTGCATGCCTTATCTTCGTGTTGTTATGATCATTACTGCTAAAAAAAGGGGCATAATAGATGTGGACTTGCTATTGATAATCGATTAGTGACACCATTTATATACCGAGCAGATATTTCCAACATAATGCAGTCAACTGAGAGTACCATATTGATGTGCTTCCATATCTAGTATATTTTTGCTGCTTCTTCGAGTTCGGCGCCGGTTGATGAGAAACTCTTTGTAGGGGAAAAATAATGTAACACTGGAGCCCAAAAAGAAGCAAATAAAATAAATCAACCAAATCAAACAATAAAAAAGGCATACAAATCACATACAAGAAATATCACATATTACTGATATACACAAAATTTGCTCGCCTACTTAAGCACACAAAACTCATGGAAACTCCGGTACTATGATCTAACATGCTGTGGCGGTGTGCACGAAGATGAAATAATGTGTGGGAAAGTTGGTGTAAGCATCACTGCACCAAGTGCTGGCCTAGCAAGGTAACAACCTTGATTAGCTCGGAGGCGAGGACGTACTTGGTAACCATGTAGCGGGACACGAATGTTACAACCACATTTTATCAAGCAGACGGAGGGGATCTATACTCGTCCATGGGATAGGATAGCAAGGAAGCTAAGTCGGATGACATTGCCCTTTCTTAATGACTAAGATCATTAAGGGTTGCCAACACGACAAAAAGGCATGTTTTGGGGTAGCAACCTATCTACCACCGGAATAATAGGGATGGCTAGAAGGAAGGGATCGGCGTGATACCCGAGCACCGTTCCTGGAAACAGCACCTGGACCACTTGGCATCACTCTGTTGGGACGGAGATGATGCCAAATACTGAGGAAAAAGAAGAAACTGGAAGGATGTAGGGGTTGTGCAGTAGTGGATCCGATGCCAGCTACACTCACAAGATAAATCGTTATCAGCAAAATAATAAGTCTATATGCATGCTATGCAACAAACAAATGAAGCAACCATATGCAACAAACAAGGCAGACTCTATACTACCGATTACTACCTTTCGCAATGTCGGATTTCGGGTTCCGGCAGACCCTTGAGGTTCGAACACTGGGGTGCACGCGAAGATCACACCTCCAACCTACCCATGTCTCGCCGCCTCGCCAGGATCTAAACTACACAAAGAACAACACAAGGGACACGAGATTTATACTGGTTCAGGCCACCATTGTGGTATAATACCCTACTCCAGTTTGTGGTGTGGTGGATTGCCTCTGGGGCTGATGTGGAACAGTACAAGGGAAGAACGGCCTCGTGAGGGTCTGTTCTTGGCTGGTGCGATGAACTGCTAGGGGGAGTTCAGTCGCCTCTCTCTCTCTCTCTCTCAGATGCGGATACCCTTAGATGCCCCCTACCTTGTGGGTGGCTATAGTCCTATTATAGGCGAAGGCCCTGGGCCTCTTCCCGAATATTGAGCGGGAAGGGCACCAACAATTGGCCATTTTGAAGGGGAACATCTAGTACACTTATCCTGACTAAAGTTGGTCCTCGCCTGCCAAAGACCCTGACGATGACGCTGGCTTGGGCTCCACAATGACCTGCGCTCTGCCGTCCTGCTGGTCTTGGTCTTGTTTGACCGAAATGGTTGCCTTTGCTTGATACCCTTGCCTGTGCTTGCCCCCTTTGCACCAAAGGGGAAATAACGACTCTGCGCAGGCCGGCGCCCGCCTGGCGCCCGCCTGGCCTTGGTCGTTGTGGCTTGCGTCACGGGCACCTCGTGAGGTACCCCGCCTTGATCTCTCCGCCTCCTCGCGAGCCAGCCTGACGAGGTCGTGCCTGAGGAAGCCTCCTGTCGTTCGCCCTGCGAGGCTTGGCCCCTCGCGAGGGTCTTGAGCATGTGCTGATGAAGATGGGGCGTACTAGGCCACTCCTTGAGCCACGCTGTAGGCCGCAGGTAGGAAAGTCTGGGTACCCCCGTTCCCAGAACGCCGACAGTAGCCCCCGGGCCCAAGGCGTGCTTGGACTTGGCTTAGCAAAGAAGCGAAGAGGCAAGTGCGAAGTGCCGCGGGCCCCAATAGCCTGCGGCCTTGGGCGCTGCGTGGCGGTTGATTGGATGTGGGCGTCCTGGCTCCCCCACGACACCTCGGCAACTGCACAAATTGATAAGGGAGTGGTACCCGTCTAGGCTTACCTCCCTTGCCTTCTCCTTCACTGCCCAGATCCCCTTTCTTGCTCCTGTCCTTCTTGCTTCTGAAATCCCTAGATCTACTCCAACCCTGCATCCTAGCAAGGCATGGCGCCTCACGAGACCCCAGCCGGAGCATGGTACTCGCCCGCCTTGGATCCTCTGAATGTGTCGGAGAAGAACCTTGCTCGGACGCTCCAGATGCTGGCGGCATTGTTGAGGAAATCGTTAACTGGTAGCTGCTCGGTTGGCTTGCGAGTAGGGAATTAATAGGCTAATCGGCAAGTTAATTGACCATTTAATCAATTAATCGGATGATTTATTGGTTTATCGGCTACTCGGTGGTCCTACGAGTAGGGGTTAATCGGCAAGTTAACTGGTTAACCGGACGAGTTCTTGAACAGGGGCTGGCGGCGCAAGGCAACGACGGGGCGGCCGCGCTCAAGGTCGGCTCCGCCCTTCCTCAGGGCAGAGGAAGCACCTTCTAGCCGATCTTCCTGAGCGCCATCGCCACCGGTCTGGTCCCCCCTTTTTTCGAGTTCTTCCTTTCTGTTCTCCACCATTACAATATGCAAGCTCTGCACCTCCATCCCAACTCTGTTCTTCTCCTGGCGATTTTCGCCTACTACTGCGAGGCTCATGTCGGGGTGAGGCCTTCGGTGGCCTTGCTGCACCATTACTTCTACCTCTGGGTCTCCCGCGGCTCCATCACCGTGTGCGCGAGCTTTGTTGCGCACGGCAGCTCTAACGCCATGTCGAAGCCCGGGAAGAGGATTGAGGGCTTCAGGAGCAAGTGGGTCATGGTGCATGCTGGGTGCACCCACTCCCGGCTGATTCTGCCCATGGGGCAGCCCAAGTCCGTTGACGTTTTGTCCCGCGTGGAGCTCGTTGATCCCCACGTGAGGCCGGTGCTGGACCTCCAATCCTTGATTGGGGAAATGGACGCGGACCTGTGGCCGGACAACATGGCGACGGCGAAACTGACCGGGGTGTCGCTCCGGAGGGAGTTCCTGGAGCATCGGGTGGCTCCGCTCCGAGAACACTCGCTTCCGTTGTGGAAGCTTGGGGGGCCAATGCCGCCCTTCGCTCGAACCCCGAAGTCCTGGCCGACGAGGATCTGGTCGCGGTCCTCCAATCCTTGGTTGGGGGAAATGTGGCGAGGTTGGAGGATGCTCCCGTGCCCTTGTTCCTTCGGGATGACTGGGAGCAGGTGGTGAACTCCATGTCCGCTTTCAACGAGGGCGGGCCTGTGCCCGCGGAGGTTCCTTAGGACCCGGCGGCCCTGGCGACGGTGGACGTGTCTTCCGGCAACTCCAGCGGAGAGGAGGAAGAAGAGCAGCAGGAAGAGGATCCTGATTCCGAGGCGACCAACGGGGAGTCCAGAACACCCCTCCCCCGGCGCAGGTCCCGCACCCTTTGTCTCTTGCCAGATGACGACGAGCGAGGTGGCAAGAGCTCGCCTCTAATCCCGAAGAATGACAGGACGGGGCTGGTTCCCCGCGGGTCTGCTCCGGCTCTGAGGCAATCTTCTAGCGTGCCTCCTGCTCCCAAGCCTCTTGAGGTTGATCCCAGCATCCGGCTCTCGGGCTTCAAGTTCGGCCGGAGGTTGATTGAGCCCGCGAGCGATGACGAGTAAGTACTCGATTCTCGTTTTGCTTCTTGCTTCGTTGTTGAGGCTTGACGTCCATATTCCTTGGCTAGGCCAGTGCCTGCGGCAAAGAAGCTGAAGGGGGCTCCCGAGGCTTCGTCCGGGAGAGCACCCCCACCCGCTGGAGAAGGAGGCGGCAAGACGCGGGCCTCTCAGGTCCGGTCATCCTCGCAAGGCCTGGCGGGGCTAGCTGGAGCGAGCTCAGCCCCCATGGCTCAAGCGACTCCCGAGGCGTCCTTGCCTAACGCCACTGCCGCAGTCATCGGGGCGCAGAAGGTCCTGACCCCTGGTGCTGTGATCATGCTGCCGTCTTCTCCTCCTACTCCGCCAACTACCGTCTCTCCGACTCCTTCTACTATTATGGATCGTGCTGCTGCTGAGCTAGACCGGCTGCGGAAAGATCTTCTGGGCGCTGACCCTCGCTTGGTGGTCGGGCGCCTGGAGCTGGTCTCTGGTTGGGTCCGCTCTGATGCTTCGGTCCGAGCGGCGCTGGCTCAGGCCGTGACAGCTTGTGACGAGGAGAAGTAGGCCACCCTCGAGGCGAAGGCCGCCCGTGATGCCACCTTGGGTGAGGTTGCGGATATCCAGGGTCGCTACAAGGTGCTGGAGAGCGAGCTGCAAGGCCTGCGCGACCAGCTTGCCAAGGAGGCCCGTGTCCGCCAGGAGAAGGAGGAAGACATGAAGGCTCGCGAGGCTGCCGCCAAGGACTGGGATGTCGGGCTTGACAAACGCCAAGGCCGCTTGGGTGCACTGGAGCAGGCGTTGGAGGCGAAGAAGATCGAGCTGGACGGCAAGGCGCAGGTCCTGGCCGAGGACCACGTGGCCTTCGCGAAGCTGGAGGTGAAGGCTCGCACCCTGCTGAAGTCGCTCTATGACAGCGGCCTGGAAAGCCGCTAGCCGGCGCCGAGGAGGGCCCCGCCAAGCTTCTTCCCTTCCTTGTCCGCTCCCTCGAAGATGTCGCCCTCGGCCTTGGCCCCATGGCTGAGGCTGAGGCGCATGTCCTTTCTTCTGCGGCGCTGACGCGCCTCTTCACCCACGTCTACCTCCGTGACCCCAGCGTTGACCTCGACAGCCTGCTGGAGCCTGTGAGCGGCGAGCTTGCCGTCGTCGTTGCTGAGGCCATGAAGGGTCACGCGGAGGCTCTGCTGGCGAAGTTTCGGGCCTTCAGCACCAAGCCGAAGAGAGGCGCTGCTGGTCTTGAGGCTCCACGAGGCGAAGTCGCCCAGCGCAGCTCCGTCACCAGCGATGGCACCGCCAAAAAGTGACCCCTTCGCGGCTCCCATCCTGCTTTTAATTCCTGCAACATGCATTCTGCCTCATGGAGGCGTTTAAACTTGTGTTTGGCATTGTCAAAGTACTCTATGGACTGCAACATTTGCTTTTGAATTTCTTGATATTTGCGCTTTTCCTTCCTACTTGCTTGTGTTCTACGTCGGTAGAGCCCGGCCCCGCGCATACCTTAGCCGCCGTTAGCCCCGACCGGAAACCAGGACGGGACCAAGGAGTGAGGGGCTACGTGACAAGTTAGGCTCCTGAGTCGCGATGCTCAGGAGTCCCCCTTGACGCACCAACAGCAAGTAGGGAGGTGAAATGTATGGGTGAATTTACCGTTCTACGTCGGCAGAGCCCGGCCCCGCGCATACCTCAACCGCCGTTAGCCTTTCGGAACTAAGGGGTGAGGGGCTACGTGACCAGTTAGGCTCCTGAGTCACGATGCTTAGGAGTCCCCCTTGATGTTCAAACGGCCTTCGTACCTTGGCTCTGCTCGGGGAGAGGCGTGCAACGAACCAGGCCCGAGGGGCCTGGCTGGGTGGCGTGCGCCTGGGCGCGACTCGGGCACAGCCCCCGTGCCCAGCCCCCTCGCACGGCACTCCCGAGGGGAGGCGTTACGATGAGGCCGGACATTGAGCTCTGGGCTCCCTGAGGTTGATGCGGCCGGGGGCCACCCTCAGTTGTTTATCACCAGCGGGGAGCAGAGCGCTTCCGTATGTGTACGTTCATAGCCGCTCCTCGGCAGTGTCGTCAGCCAGCGCGGAGCTTGGTGCTTCCACTGGTGCGTGGGAGGGGGCTCCCCTCCGGGAGGAACCCTCGGGGCGTGTACAGCCCCGCCGTGACACGTGGCTGGCACGGTAGGGCCTGACGAGGTGTATCTAGGCACCCGTGAGCCAGCACGGGACTCACGGGGCCCTACCTCAAGGTGGGCTGTGCCTGGCTCTGGGCCTTTACTTGAAATGTGTTCCTGCAAATCTGGTTAGATGTCGGTTCTCTACGTACTCGGATCCCGGCCCTCGAGCGGGCTCAGCCGTCGCTGGTATGCCAGGTCGCGATGCCGTGGACAAGGCCAGAGGGTGAGGGCTGGAGAGCCAGTAGGAGCCCATGAGTCACGATGCTCAGGTACCCCCCTTTAATGTGCAAGCATCCGACATGAAGAAAGAAGGGTGCCATAGGCAGGCATCAAACAATGATCATGATGGGTCAAACGCACGACCCAAATAAACGCGAGAAGGATACATGCCACCGGGTCTGGCCCGAGCGACTTTGGGGATAGTGCAGCCCGAGGGGCGGCCCCGATAAAGTAAGCTGAAAACATGAACTGAAGGGATACATGCCATAGGGACGGACCCACGCGGCCTGGGAATGATGCAGCCCTGGGGGGGCGCTCCCAGCTGAAAATGAAATTCAAAGGATGTCACCTGATGATGCTGAAGATGGTGGGATGCTGAAGTAGCGGATGGCGTGCGCTGCGGGGAACGATCTTCATGAGCCCCCAGGGCCAGGGGCCTCGGGAGGCTCTGGAGGCGTTGGCGGCTCCTCGCAGACCATCTCCATCTCCGCTAGGACTGCGGAATGCCTGACCGCCTGAGCCTCCAAGATGCCCCTCATGAGGCGCTGACACACAGCAGCCGCGTTCGGCAGGCCGTAAGGCATGCGAACATAGCTGTGGGGTGGGCCTTCGCAGCGCCCCACACGTGAGGGCCAGAGGCGCTCCTGAGAGGCGGCTCGGTTGAGTCCTGGTATGTCGATGCAGACGCGCAGCCCACCATCCTCGCCTGGATAGGGAGCTACGGCGGGCAAGTGGCGGCTGCCACTCATGACTCTTGACTCCTGCAGCTCCTGAATGATCTCGCTGACGAACTCCTGAGGGTTTGGCCCTCCTTGCCTTGCTCCTTCCTAAGGGAAATGTGCGTTGAAGCACGCCTCCAAGTGGTGCCCGAGCGCCTCCCTTGTGATCTTAGCAAAGTCGATTGCCCTCCAGAAGAGAGCCCCTGAGCCCTGCTCGAGGAGGGCGCCGGGAGCGCCTTCCTATGCGACAGAAGGAGGTGCCCCTTAAACAGGCGCGGACCCTGAGGGGGCTGCCTCCCAAGGGGTCTGGCCAGGCAATGTCTTCTTCTTCTTAGGAGCAGCCTCGGGAGGCCTCCCGTTCCTATGATCTGGGTCTTCAATCGATGCAGCTTGGAAAGCACGTTCCAGAGAACACACATCGTCTCTCTCTTCAAAAGGCATAGTGATGACTCCACCGCTTCCTGGCATCTTGAGGACATTGTAGCCGTGATGGGTCACAGCCATGAACTTGACCAGGGCTGGGTACCCGAGGATGGCATTGTACGGCAGGTGGATGAGGGCGACGTCGAAGTCAATGAGCTCGGTGCGGTAGTTGTCGCGCTTCCCGAAGGTAACAGGAAGGCGGACCTGCCCTATCGGAACTGTGGAACCATTGGTGACTCCTGAGAAAGGCTTGGTTGGCTGCAGCAGATTGTATGGCACTTGGAGATTGTTGAACGTCTCGACGGATAGGACATTGAGCCCTGCTCCGCCATTGATGAGGGTCCTGGTGACTTGCACATTGCTGATGATTGGGGAACAAAGCATCGGGAGGACTCCTACTGTGGGTGCGCACTTGAGCTGATCCACTGAGCTGAACGTGATAGCGCACGCTGACCACCTAAGGGGGCGTGTGGCCTCAAGCTTGGGGAGGACTGCATTCACTTCGACAAACTCCTTGAAGATGCGCTGAGAGGCCGGGGCTTGTGCGCCGCCCAAGATGCAAGTGATTGCACGCGGCTCCTGGACGCCTCCAGCCCCCTCGTCCTGGTGATGGTCTTCATTCCTCCTCGGCTGTGGTGGCAGAGGAGGGAGGCCCGCATTGCCTTGTGGGCGATCCTCGCGAGGCTGATCCCTCCAACCCCCCTCTTGAGGTGGGTCCCTCCAACCTCCCTCACGAGGCTGGTCCTGCCAGTGGTCCTCGCGAGGTCGGTCACGCCACCCTTGGCGAGGGCCACGGTCTTCCCATCGTCCTCCACATCTTCCTCCTCCTCGGCCATAGCCCCTGTCGCTGCGCTCGGGGCGTCGGCCGGCCTGCACGTCCCGCACGGTCCTGAGCTCTTGGCATTCGTTGGTGTTGTGGGTGTGGAGGTCATGGTACGCAGTACAGACTGCCCTTGGATGACTTAGGCTGATCCCTGCCTTGCTTGGTGTCTGGCTCTGCTGCAAGCACGGCAGCCCCCTTGAGCTTCACGTCCTTGGCCTTGGGCTTCTTTTCTTCTGGGTCAGCAGCTGGCAGCTCGAGGAAGGAAAGGCGCCCTTCCTCAGCCCTAGCGCACTTGGTCGCCAGATTGAACAGCTCCAGGGAGGTGCATAGGTCTTCATGGATCGCGAGCTCCTCCTTCATGTTGACGTCACGCATGCCGTCGGAGAAGGCTGAGATGATGGCCTCCTCAAACACCTTGGGGATCTTAAACGGTTGTGTGCGATGCATTAATCGCAAACGGTGGTGTAAAAAACCGTCAAAAAAGGTGCAAAACATTTGCGATGACGGATGCATCAAACACGGTTCAGATTTTAGTTTTGTGTGTGATGTAGGGCATACGGTTCAGTGCAATTAACTATTTGCAATGAGGAGCAACAAAAGAAACGGGCAGCCAGATGATGGTGTGTGTGATAAACAGCATACGGTCCACTAGGATGAACTGTTTGTGATTAGGCAACACAAAACAAATGGTCAGCCAGATCAAGGTGTGTGCGATATACGGCATGCGGTTCATTCGGATGAACTATTTGTGTTCAGGTAAGAGAACATAAACGGTTCAATATAACAAGATGTTTGTGATACGCGGCAAATAGGTTTGTAATAAGAAATGTGTGTGAAGACCGATAATAACACAGATGATTGTTGCTAATAAGACGTGTGTGTTGTGCGATGGGATTGCATACAGAACAACAACATATATATACACACTTATAAGGACATGGTTGCATAACCAAATTAAAAATCCACTTACATAGGTGGCTACTTCAACCATGGCATTTGCACACACCAAAGTAAACTATTACATGCATAATTACATAGGTGGCTACTACACACATGCCATTTCCACACACCAAAGTAAACTATATATTATATGCATGATTAACTAGCATAAATGATAATTTGATCATCATCTACTACTTGTGATGCTTGCTCTACTTGTGGCTCGATCCGGGCTCTTCGATTTGGGTAACGAGGCACTTCCTCATGTCAATGATCCTCCTGTGCATATCATAGCATGTGTACACGCTCTTGGCTGCGAACCTGAGGTGAGGTTCATCCAGTTGCCGCATCCAGGCCCTGTGCCAGGATACGGGACTTGTTCTCTGGGCATCATGCTTCATCTTTACGTATTAGGGGTTGATGATGGCCGAGGCGAGTTTAACCAGGGAGTCCTTCTTCGTGTTGCCCCAGACCCTATAGTGCTCATGGATTTGGACAAGGTTCTTGCAGGCCAAGCTTGTAACCCTGAGCGCTTTTACATTGTCGGTGGTTTCCACCGTAGCGAACTTGTAGTCGGTGTTGTTGACAAACCTGGCAAAACAGACGCAAGGCTCCGTGGCCATGCAGTAGTAGTAGATGAGGTCATGATGGCACATGCACAAATGGGCAACGACAACCTTCTGATCTTTTCCGGGAAGACCAGCGGTGTACTGGAGGTCGATGCCGCCACCTTGTACTTGTCTCCTACAAGCAACTGCTCAACGATGTTCATGTAGTCGTCCACCACGGTCGGGTCGATTGTGTACACCACCGAGAGATCCGTCTCCCTCGCGTGGGTCTCCACTTTATGCTTACCGAACTCCATTGGAGAGCCGCTAGACATCCCCTCTCTATGTGTCATCGTGGGTGTGCTTGTTGTGTTGTGGGGCGCGATCGAAGGTTTGAAGAGACTAAGGTTATAATTGCTGCGGGAATTAAAGGGGAAGCCGGACGGCCTGGAATATTGACCGGCACACCCTGATGGCAGTTGTAATTCGCAGCGCGTAACTCCATCTGCCGCAAGTAACTGCATCGTGTGGCAACGCGCGTGGTGCAACCGCATGCACATGGGGCCCCGAACGTGATCGTGGGCAGGCCCAACCGCTGATAGAGCACGCGGAGGGATGCGAGCAAAGCACTCTACGGTCGCCACAACCGATCAGTTGAACACGCAAGTTGAACATGTAAGGAAAAGTTGTCCACAACCCGAGCGCGCCGACGGACGCGAGCAGAGCGCGCCGTGATGCCTAACAGCGATCAGAGCTTGCCGAGGGATGCGAGCAGAGGCCGGCACACTGATACATGGCAAATAAGACGAATTATGCGAGCGATGTCGGAGACATCAAGCACGAATCAGATTAGAGTTGCGTGTGCTATATGTGGCATACAGTTGATCCATCCTAGTTGTTTGTAATGGATTAAGCCTTGTGTGTTGTGGGCAAACGCTTGCTAGTACATAACCTCAAATTTAACCAACAAAATGTTAATGCATGTTACAAAAATTATATAATTGGAAACTATGTTCAAATATGAATCCAACGATATAATCTTTGGCGACATGCATTCGTATTTTATTAATTAAATCCTACTTATAAACCAGGACGGGGGTATAGTAGGTAATTAAATCACAAACATTTTTTATTAAACATATATGTACATGTCTTTTCGTCCTCCTCTCGCATGTCTTGTCACCCCGCTGCCGTAGACGGTTCAAGCGCAAGCTCGAGCAGCGCGCGACGGTGTTCTTTTGGACAAACGGTGGTGAGCCCGTTCCCGCGCAACCGTGCAGGTTCCCATGCAAGCTTCCAGCCTGACTTGGTAAATCCCCCAAAATCCCAATGCTTACTAGCCTACTATATAAACCCTCACGGCCGGCAAGTCCTACGTCGCATTTTCCTCTCCCTCCTCGTAGCTTATCTCATCTGCTTCTCCCACAATCGGCAATGGCACCGGACCATCATCGTCGCTCAGCCACTCCGTCGTCATCAGAGCACAGCTCCAGCTGGGAGGCTACACCGCGGCGGCGGTGCACTCCCCAGCGTAGTGTAGTGCGCATGGCATCCCTGTTGGGTGTGCACGGAAGACCCACCACACGCTCGGCCGCTGGTGCCCATCGGCTGCTATTGCAGGCCGCCGTTGTCGCCTCAGCTCCGTCGAATGCCAAGGCATTTGCCTGCTCCGCCGCCACGGCCCGAAGGTGGGAGGTGGCCGTCGTGGCCGCCACCCCGCTACTGGCCACCGTGGCCATCACCCGCTCCACCACGTGGCCAGAAGGTGGTGGTGGTCGTGGCCGCCACCTCATTATCGGCCGTCGTGGCCGCCAGCCCACCATCAACCATCGGGATCATCACCCGCTCCTCCATCGCCGCCCGAAGGAGGGAGGTGGAGGTGGAGGCCCGCATGTGCGGCAGCGACCTTGCGCGCTACATCGAGTTCCTAAGGGAGGAGGAGCGCCTCGTCGAGCATGCAAAGAGTCTTACCGCCACCGTGGCCGCGGCACACGCCAATGCAGAGGTGAGGAACCAGGACATCTATGAGTAGTCCGGCTGCTTCAAGATGGGTCGTCTGGAGCGGTAGAGGGTGTTCGAGGTGAGCGTTACTGAAGGTGCAGCAGCGGCAGACACCGTATTGCAGTTGTCCAGCTCGTCGGTAGGCTCCTCCTCCTCCTCTTCCTCTTACTGAGCGCGCTCGGTAGAGGAGAGGCTGCTGGAAGTAGTACAAAGCCCCTCAGTAGTAGTAGTAGTAGTATTTAGGGGCTATTTTGTTCAGTTCATCTAGCTATAGATGTGGTGGAACTGTACAATGTACTTAAAATTATCTAGTATATATAGTTGAACTAGCTATTTCAGTACGTGGTTGGCAATAATTGGGGAAAATTTTAGTCAGTTCACCTATCGAGTTGAACTGTTTGTATAAATTAAGCACGACTGCTTAATCTATGAATGAAAGCTATGCTTAATTACTGAATTTTAGTTGTAAAAATTAGAGAGTGCTAGTAATTTTTAGCTGCATATTTTGACAAATCGCAGTGTTACAAGGATTGACAAATGGCACTGTTACTAGATCAACTAATGTCAATCTGTCCAGTTTGACAAATGGCAATATACCCAATATGACAGATGCAAATCTTATCAAATTGTCTATACGTGGTTGCACACGGGTCACCCGAAAAATTGATTGCGTTGAAGGGAGTTAGAAATCCTGCTTGCCAAATTTTCTCTTGGCTTAGCGCTGAAGTCTCATTTTGCATGCCTTATTCAATCTGAACTGTTTGCGTTGAAGAGATGCACAAATTCTGCGCAGCGAATTTTCCCTTGGCTTACTGCGGAAGACCATAGCTCTCACTTTGCATACAGGTGTTCTATCTAAAACGTTTGCGATGAGGAGTTGCACAAATCCTACACGGCACATTTTCCCTTGGCTTACTGGGGAAGCTGTCATTGTACATATGGGTGTTCTATCTAAACGTTTGCGATGTTAGAGTGGTCGCTAGTTGTTTCAAAATGCCTTTGTTGACTGTTATTCGAGTGCGCCTTCTCTCAAAATGGACACGAAAATTACCACAGCATGTCGGGTGCCATTCCATGATAGCATGCCAAGTTTCATGAATTTCAGACGAGTTTTGGATTACTAGAATTTAAAAATAAAGTATCTCAACATTTTGCCGGCAATCAATAGAGCCCTGGTGTTTGAAATTCATTATCATTTCTTGCATGGGACCTAAGCATGCACACATGGACACAGATTTGATTTTTCAACCAATTTATATGCACTTGAGCATGCGCATGTAGTTCAAATTTGAATTAGGCACATAAAATGCCTAGAAAACCCAGTTAATGTATAAAAATGTCCAAACGAACCCCGAAAAATTTCAAAATTTAACACAACACTCCGGTTGTTCTATGTTGACACTAGAAAATTTTGAAAGCAATAACAGGCAATGGGTATCGTTTCCTCCCCAAAGGTGGCACGTTTCCTACCGAAACCATCAGGCTTGTTGTGAGAAGTTCTAGTTTGTGAGAAGCTTATACCCAAACCTGCCCCAAATGGGACAAAAAATTTACCACAGCATGTCGGGTGCCATTCCATGATACCATGCCAGGTTTCATGAATTTCAGATGAGTTTTGGATTTACTAGAATTAAAAAACCAGGTATCTCAATGTTTGGGGCCGAGTGACGGTGGCAGGGTGTTTGACATTCATTCACATTTCTTGCATGGGACCTAAGCATGCAACCAAGGACACAGATTTAAATTTTCAACCAATTTATATGCATTAGAGCATGTGCATGTAGTTCAAATTTGAATTATGCACATAAATGCATTGAAAACTCAATTAATGCATAAGAATGTCCTAACGAACCCCAAAAAATTCCAAAATTTAACACAACACTCATGTTGTTCTATGTTGACACTAGAGAAAAAATTGAAATCATGAAGAGGCAGCGGCTATCGTTTCATCCAGAAAGGTGAAACTTCCCTACCGAAACCATCAGGCTTGTTGTGAGAAGCTCTAGTTTGTGAGAAGCTTATACCGAAACCTGTCCCAAATGGGACAAAAATTTTACGACGGCATGTTGATGCCGCTCCATGATAGCATGCCATGTTTCATGAATTTTAGACTAAGTTTTGGATTTACTAGAATTTAAAAATCAGGTATCTTTAATGTTTGTGGCCGAGTGACGGTGGCAGGGTGTTTGGCATTCTTTCCCATTTCTTGCATGGGACCTAAGCATGCAACCAAGGAGACAGATTTGAAGTTTTCAACCAATTTATATGCATTAGAGCATGTGCATGTAGTTCCAATTTGAATTATGCACATAAATGCATTGAAAACTCAATTAATGCATAAAAATGTCCAAACGAAACTCTAAAAATTCCGAAATTTAACACAACACTCTTGTTGTTCTATGTTGACACTAGAGCAAAAATTTAAATAAGAAGAGGCAATGGATATCGTTTCGTCCATAAAGGTGAAATGTTCCCTACCGTAACTGTCGTGGTTCTAAGACTGAGTGTAGAAAGGGGGATTAGTATGGAGAGGCAAGATCTCAGCTATGGCGAAGGTGTACACACGGGTTTTACGAGTTCAGGCCCTTCTCGGAGGAACTAACAGCCCTACGTCTCGGTTGTCGATTGGATTATATGTGTGATGTTACGGGGGGTGCGAACCCTTGTGCCAGAGGAGGGGGGTAGCTTATATAGAGTTCGCCAGGACCTCTACTGTCCTCCATTACAAGGAGTCAATGTACATAAAGTGCTGGCGTTACTGGTAACGCCAGCCTTAAGTGTTGTTAATGACCTTAAAGACTACGGAGTGAATGAGTGTCCATTGCACGCTGAGTAACTCCTAGTCTTCGGGAGGTCGAGTGATTCTCTTGTTGGTCGAGTGACAGTAGGTAGGGAGACTCCCGAGTGACATGATGTCGAGTGGATTGCACTCGACATCCTCGAACGGGGGTCTCATGGTGTCTCTTGACCTTCTTGCTTTCTTGGGTAGTGACCTTGGGTAGGACGTATAGGTCAGGCCTATGACCCTACCCCAGGTCTGTAACCTCATCAGTAGCCCCCGAATGGATTAAGGTTCGAGTGGAAGTTAGGTTGGAGTTGAACTTGTTCTGACTCTTGTGCCTTCGCGAGCGTTTTCTGCAAGATGGAAAACTCGTGTTGGTACTTCAGCATCGATTCAGTCGCCTTGATCCATTCAGGGAGTCGTCGACTGAACTTGTGGCGTCATTTGTCGAGTGTTGTATTGGAATGCAGGATCTTGGGCACGATTGACTGCTGCATATCCCAGATTTCACGGGATACAAAATTTCGGGGAAGCGCGCGGGACGGGGAGTGCCAAAGCGGCGAGCGGATACTTGATGATGCCTCGATTTCCGCCCGCCTTTTTTCGCCACGTCGCTGCCTTGCGATGTTGCTTGAGATTTGCCAGATTGCTGGTCCCACGCGTTAGTCACTCAGAAGTGTCCCTTTATAAGGTGACGGGACCGAGGCGTCTGCACTGTGCGCACCCTTTCCTCCTTCTTCCTCCTCCGCCTCTCCGTCGTGCCCAGCTCTTCCGTTTCGACGCCCCTGCTCCATCGCCATGGTGAAGGACAAGACGGCGGCGCTGGAACACGCAAAGAAGATGAAGGGGGTGGCAAAGGGCAAGAAGTAGCAACGCGGGTTGTCGTCGCGCGCGGGACTGCCGCCGGGCTGGATCCAGGGCGATTGGATCCCATCTTTGATTCGGCAGGAGGATCTGGACGAGCTGGCGAAGTCTGGACTAATCGCCAAGGGAGCGGAAAGGCTAACAGAGGGGAAGATGAATCTCCAGCCTCGACCGAGTGAGTGTGTTCTGCTTGCCACCCACGTCGACCGCGGTTTTTTGCTTCCTCCGCATCCTTTCTTCCGAGGGTTCTTGAACTTTTTCGGCGCTCAACTCCACCATTTTTCTCCTAACACTATCACGTATCTGGCCGCCTTTGTCTCGATGTGTGAAAATTTCTTGGGGTGTCGATCGCACTGGGGTCTTTTCAAACACATCTTCACTATCCGATCTCAGTCGGTCAAAAAGGCGAAGTCGAGTGACTCAAAGACAAACGTCATCCAGATGTGCGGGGGTTTAGGCATCCAGAAAAGGCATAGGAGCTCTTTCCCCGCTATGACACTCCCTGAATTAGTTAGAGGCTGGCAGTCGACCTGGTTCTACTGTCAGGACTAGGCGGCTCCAAGTCAGTCGATAGGCCTCCCTCACTTCACATTCGACCGCATACAAACTCCTTCTCCACTCAAACTGACTGCGGCTAAGAACATGGAGACGAAGATGCTGGTGGAGAAAGTGGTCCAGCTTATCAATGAGGGTGTTACCGGCTTGGACCTACTGGAAGTGTTCCTCAGTCGATGCATCCAGCATCTCCAGGCCCGTGATCATCCCATGTGGCTGTACTCTGGACTTGAAGACACTGCTCGGGTCCATCCAGAGGAAGTGTCATCCGAGACTGTGGCCATGTGGTTGAGGAGTATCACAGGCAATCAGGACAATCCCAGGGGATCCAGGCGAGTTATTCCTTTCAGAGACAACAACCCACCCGACAAGGTATGTCTTTTTGTTCTGACTGCTTGGCGCATAAGTTTCGACTGCATTCGATGTTGACTGATTTTTGCTTGACTTCTCATCTTGCAGGTCTTCACTAACATGTACTCGGTGCCCAACGGTGAACAAGCCCTGGAGAAAGGCCAGGAGGAGGAGGCCAGTGCAGACGAGAGTGGCGAATGGGAGTCTTCGGACGGAGAGGATGAGGAGGAGAGCGAGGAGTCGGACAACGAGGAAGAGGTCGACTCGCCGTCGCGTTCTGAGCACAGATCCAAGCAGCATCACGACCCGGCGAGCGAACGCAGGAAGAGCATGGCTCCGAGTACTCACGCTCAAAAGCGCACTCGGACGTCGACTCCAGAACCGACAGAGAAGACCGCCAAGCAGCTCAAAGTTGCCCCTCCTAAGACTCGGAAGACTTTTCTGCGGACCAAGATGGACGTCCCAGTGGCTTCAGGGTGAGTAAAACACTTGTGCTTGCACATACCGACTGACATTTCTGTTCTGACCGATCGGATTATGCATCTTTCCATACCAACTTCTGCTGCTACTGACATGGATGCCAATAAGGCACCAGGAGATGAGGACGCCACCTCCCAAGCTGGTAAGTTCGTTCGACTGAGTTCCATTTAGCCGAGTGGGCGGTCACTCGGCTGAAAATTTGATACTTCTCTCTTTCTGTAGCTCCACAAGAGATCATTGTGCTCCCTGATGACGAAGGAGAAGAAGCGCCTCTACAGGAGAGGAGGAAGAAGAGTGGAGGGTCTGGTAAGAGGAGGCTTGAAATCCAAGTCCCTCAGTCGACACCGACACTTGAGGCGGTGGTCGAACATTCTGAAGGGCCGGTTCGGACCAACTTCATGTTCGCCAACCCGCTGACGACTGATCGTCCATCGGGATCAACTGCACAGACACCTGCTGCATCGGTGTAGCTCCAGTCGTCCGACACGTTCACTGCTTTGACCACCCTGGAGCCATCACTCTTTGCTACGTATCAAACTCCAGACGACTCGCCGGGCGCCGCTAGAGAAGCTCTTCATCAGGTGAACCTTGTCATGGAGCAGGTGAAAGCGATGCATGAGGCTAGCCAGGTAGCTTACAATGCCAAGATCGCCCTCTGGACCAATGTTGGTCGGCAAAATTCGGTGAACTTTTGAGTGTTGCTTTATATCTGATCACCCACTGGGTGTTCGTTCGTTTAGAATTTAGGAAATTTTCAACTCCGCTCGCCTCGAGCTAAGTCTCAGTAAACTGTTCGAACCAGTGGGGGTACATCGAGTGCACCCACTAGGTGTAGTCCCCGAGACCACGGTCGACTGCTGGCAGTCGACTATGGTCTAATGATGTATCTCTCTCTTCTTCTTTTTTTGAACTCACGCTGGGCAGGCCTTGCTGAGTATTGATCTGATTCAGTGGGGGCACGCTAAGTGCACCCACTGGGTGTAGTCCCCGAGACTACTGTTGAATATTTGATTCGGCAGTAGTCTGAGAGTAATTTTTTCTCCGTCACTGTCTCTTATTTCTGTCGACTGACATGTCTCTCTTGCTGGCTGCAGAGGTCCTGTGATCTTGGATCTCGGCTCACCGAATTAAAGAAGAAGCATATCAGCATGGAACTTGACCTTGAACTCCCGAAGAAGAATCTCAAGACTTCTCAAGAAGAAACGGCCATCATGGGAGGTAATCATTCGGCCTTTTTGTCTGCTTTGTAGCTCGCACTTCGCACTGGTTTTTCTTTCAGTCTCTTTGAACCGAGTGATTTCACACAAGCAGGTGTGCATAGTGAAAATCGCCAACTTCAGTCTCGTCTGAAGAGTGTTGTTTCTTTAGAGAGGATGAAGGAGGCCTTGGAGAAGAAGGACCTGGACCTTGCCGCTGCTCAGAAGGAAGCACGTGAGAAGACGAAGCTTGCGGACCAGAAGCTGGCTTCAGTCGGAAAATTGGAGGAGGAGAAAGAGAAGTAGAAGGACACCATCTCGGAAACTAATCAGGAGGTCGAGCAGCTGAGGAAGGACAAGGAGAACCTGACCACAGAAGTCGGCGGCCTCAGAGCCAAGACGGACATGCTGGAGTCTTATCTGGAACAACTTGCTGCAAAACTTGTTCTAAAGCTTGAAGGTACGATCATTCGACTAGTCAATTTGTCGTTGACTAAACTTTGTTGTCATCCTGTCGACTCATCATTTTTCACAATGGGACAGAACTGTGTCAGGACTTTGAAGCTAAAACTGGATGGGTCGATACGGGTCTCGACCCCATCAATTGTCTTGTGAAAGAAGACGTTGCCATGAATCTGCTGCGATTGGAGTCGCGTTTGCATGGTGCAGTTTCTTATCTAGCTCGACTGAAGGCGGCGATGACCCAAGTGGATGCTGAACTCTGGCCTCAGGCGGAGCTGTCTCAAGATGTTGCGTCACTGATGACTCAACTTAATCATATTCCAGGCCGAGTGCAAGAGTGGAAGAAATCTTCCGCTTGCTATGGTGCCAATGTCGCCTTATCGTTGGTCCGAGTGCACTGCAAGGTGGCTAAGGAGGACAAGCTGGCAGCTCTCAAAGTGGCGAATACTAAGAAGCACTCCTTCCAGACATTCATGGACACCTTCCTCGAGGCAGTCACTCGCATCGCCGACAGCATCGACCTCGACAGCTTCTGCGACCCGGCCAGTCCTTCTCCCACCGAGTGATTGAAAAAAAACATTATGCTTCACCTTTATTTGCCTCGAAATGCCAAGTGATTTTGTAACCATTAAAACTCCATCGGGCCTGATGCCCGAGCACTTTATTCTATGGTTAGGAATCTTTGGATTTATCTTCGAATATATTGCGTTTGTCTTTGAGCGAAATTCGTTTTTCTCTCGGATTGGTGTCTGTTTGCTTGATGCAGCTTCTGAAGAAGAATCACCAGTCGAACGATCGGACGATCATTGAGCAGCATTGATCAGCTCATCAGCAAGGCACTCAGCAATGGTCTTGACGTTCCTGTCAACCGATTGGATGATCCTTGAGCAGCATTGATCAGCTCATCAGCAAGGCACTCGGCAATGGTCTTGATGTTCCTGTCAGCCGATTGGACGATCCTCTAGCAGCATTGATCAGCTCATCAGCAAGGCACTCAGCAATGGTCTTGACGTTCCTCTCAACCATTGGAGAGGCCTTTGACAGTGTGCACAATCTCGTCCATCTTCTTGGTGGTGCAGCCTCCGGGGGGGCGGGGGGGTGTCGCAGTCGACTCGACTCGTTTGGCGAGACCAGTCAACTCATCGGCAAGAAGTTCAGCAATGGTCTTGACGTTCCTGAAAGTGACTCGCCCTGGCGACACACTCAATCTCGTCCTTCTTCTTGATGGTATGACTCTGAAGTGGTGGTCGTAGTCGATCCTCACTTTGCATAACCTTCGAGTGAGAGGATTGCTCATCACTCGGTAAGATTTTTCAAACTTAGGTGAGTACTGGACTGCAACTAAGCCCCCGAGTGGGAGGATTGCTCACCACTCGGTAGGGGTTTTTAACTTAGGCAAGTACTGGACTGCTGCAGAGCCCCCGAGTAGGAGGATTGCTCACCACTCGGTAGGATTTTTTAACTTAGGCAAGTACTGGAGTGCAGCTAAGCCCCCGAGTGAGAGGATTGCTCACCACTCGGTAGGATTTTTACACTTAGGCTAGTACTGAACTGCAGCTAAGCCCCCGAGTGAGAGGATTGCTCACCACTCGGTAGGAGTTCTACACTTAGGCGAGTACTGGACTGCAGCTAATCCCCCGAGTGAGAGAATTGCTCACCACTCAGTAGGATTTTTTAACTTAGGCGAGTACTAGACTGCAGCTAAGCCCCCGAGTGGGAGGATTGCTCACCACTCGGTAGGATTTTTAACTTAGGCGAGTACTGGACTACAGCTAAGCCCCCGAGTGAGAGGATTGCTCACCACTCGGTAGGATTTTCTCGAGCCGGAAGATTGCTCTTTCAATCTCGTCCTTCTTCTTGACGATGCAACCCTGGGGAGGTGGGTCATGGCTAACCCGTACCGATTGATGGGACTTTTAAAACTTAGGCGAGTATTGGACTGCACCTAAGACCCCGAGTGAGAGGCATACTCACCACTCGGCAGGATTTTTTATTACTTAGGCGAGTACTCGACTACAGCTAAGCCTCCAAGTGAGAGGCAGACTCACCGCTCGGCAGGATTTTTATTACTTAGGCGAGTACTGGACTACAGCTAAGCCTCCGAGTGAGAGGCAGACTCACCACTCGGCAGGATTTTTATTACTTAGGCGAAACGGATTCGCAGCTAAGCCTCCAAGTGAGAGACAGACTCATCACTCGGCAGGATTTTTGTTACTTAGGCGAAACGGATTTGCAGCTAAGCCTCCGAGTGAGAGATAGACTCATCACTCGGCAAGATTTTTAAAACATGTAAAAAATGAACAACAATTGTTCGGAAGACTGTAAAATCATGTCCTTAGATAATCAAACTAAAAGGGTACTTCTTATTACATATCATCAGTTCTAAATGCTTAAGAGTAAAAAGGACGGAGCAAATCCGCATTCCAGGCACGTGGCTCATCTTTATTATGCTCGACGTTGAAGAGACGATACGCTCCATTGTGGAGCACTTTGGTGACTACGAAAGGGCCTTCCCAAGCAGGAGCGAGCTTGTGTGGTCTCTGCTGGTCCACTCGAAGAACCAGGTCTCCTTCTTGAAATGCCCGACCCCTTACATTTCAGGCATGGAATCGACGCAAGTCTTGCTGATAAACGGTCGACGGGATCAAAGCCATCTCTCTTTCTTCTTCTAGGACATCGACTGCATCTTGCCGAACCTGCTCTGCTTCTTCCTCTGAGAAGAGTTCGACTCGAGGCGCGTTGTGGAGCAAATCACAAGGGAGCATGGCTTAGGCTCCGTAGACTAGGAAGAATGGAGTCCTTCCAGTTGACGGTTAGGGGTCGTCCTCAATCCCCAAAGTACTGATGGGAGCTTGTTGACCCAAGCCCCTGCTGCATGCTTCAGGTCACGCATCAACCGGGGTTTCAGTCCTTTGAGAATCAATCCATTTGTTCGCTTGGCCTACCCATTCGACTGAGGATGAGACACTGAAGCATAGTCGACCCTCGTGCCTTGGGAGGCACAAAAGGTTCTGAATTCTTCAGAATCGAAGTTTGAGCCGTTATCTGTGATGATGTTGTGTGGGACGCCATATCTGAATATAAGTTCCCTGATGAAACTCATAGTTGTACTTGCTTCAAGGTTTTTAATGGGCTTGGCTTCGATCCATTTGGTGAACTTATCGACTACCACTAGCACATGAGTGAATCCACTCCTGCCAGTCCTCAGAGGTCCAACCATGTCCAATCCCCAGACGGAAAAAGGCCAGACGAGTGGAATTGTTTTCAGAGCTGACGCAGGTTTATGAGACATGTTGTAGTAAAACTGACAGCCTTCACACTTGTCTACTATTTCCTTAGCCATCTCATTGGCTCGCGGCCAATAAAATCTGGCTCGGTATGCTTTGGCCACGATGGTCTGAGAGGACGTGTGGTGACCACAGGTCCCCGAGTGAATATCATTGAGGATCATTCGGCCTTCTTCTGGCGCGATGCACTTCTGGCAGACACCTGTTGCACTTTCTCTAAACAACTGTCCTTTTATCACAGTAAAGGCCTTAGATCGCCGGACAATCTGTCGAGCCTCTTCTTCATCTTTCGGAAGTTCTTTCCTAAGAATGTATGCAATGTATGGTACTGTCCAGTCGAGAGTAATGACAAAAACCTCCATGCCCAAGTCGACCATGGCTGGGATTTCAACTTCAGTCAGATCTGTGGCACTCTTAGGCTGTGGCGACTCTTCAGTGAAAGGATCTTCTTGAACTGAAGGTGAATGGATATGTTCCAAGAACACATTGCGGGGAATGGCCTCTCTCTTTGAACCTATCTTCGCCAACTCATCTACAGCTTGATTTTTCAATCGGGGTACATGGTGAAGCTCCAACCCTTCAAACTTCTTTTCCATCTTCCTAACAGCATTGCAATAACCAGTCATGGCCGGACTTCTGACATCCCATTCCTTCATCACTTGATTCACCACCAAATCTGAGTCGTCGTATAGCATGAGGCGACGGACGCCGAGTGAAATGGCCATACGCAACCCGTATAAAAGTGCTTCATATTCCGCCTCATTATTGGAGGAATCAAAATGAATCTGGAGAACATAGTTAAGCTTGTCTCCACGGGGGACACCAATACTACCCCGGCACCTGATCTGTTTAGCATCTTGGAGCCATCGAAGAACATAGTCCAATGTTTCGAGTGAACTTGAGTCGGTAGTTGCTGCTCAATCCACTCGGCAAGGAAATCCGCGATTGCTTGGGACTTGATAGCTTTCTTTGCCTCAAACTTGATGTCCAGTGGAAGGAGTTCAATCGCCCATTTTGCCACTCGACCAGTTGCATCTCTGTTATTCAGAATCTCAGACAATGGTGCGTCGCTGACGACTATAATAGAGTGATCAGAGAAGTAATGTGCGACCTTCTTCATGGTCATGTATATTCCATAGACAAGCTTCTGATAATGAGGATATCGTTGCTTGGCTGGAGTCAAAACTTCAGAGAGATAATAAACTGGGCACTGAACCTTGTACGCTTTTCCTTCCTCTACTCGCTCGACCGTGAGTACAGTGCTGAAAACTTGTCCAGTGGCTGCAATATAAAGCAGTAAAGGCTCTTTGCTGATTGGCGCAGCGAGCACCGGCTGGGTGGAAAGTAGCATTTTGAGTTCTCCAAAAGTTGCATCAGCTTCCTTAGTCCACTCGAACTTATCAGATTTCTTCATCAGTCAGTAAAGAGGCAAGGCCTTTTTACCGAGACGAGAAATGAATCGACTCAATGCGGCCAAACAACCAGTCAATTTCTGAACGTCATGCACTCGCACAGGGCGTTTCATTCGGAGGATGGTATCAACTTTTTCTGGATTGGCATCGATCCCTCGTTCAGAAACGAGAAAACCGAGTAACTTTCCTCGGGGAACTCCGAACATGCACTTTGACGGATTAAGCTTGATATCATACCTCCTTATGTTGGCAAAGGTTTCTGCAAGGTCAGTCAATAGGTCGGAACCTTTGCGACACTTGACCATGTCATCCATGTACGCTTCCACATTCCGACTGATTTGGGTGAGCAGGCACTTCTGAATCATCCTCATGAATGTGGCTCCGGCATTTTTAAGACCGAATGGCATGGTGACATAGCAAAAGCACCCGAATAGGGTGATGAAGGCTGTTTTTATTTCATCGAGGCCATACAGTCGGATCTGATGATACCCGGAATATGCATCTAGAAAAGACAAGCGCTCACACCCCGCAGTCGAGTCAACAATCTGATCAATACGGGGGAGAGGGAAGTGATCTTTCGGGCAGGCCCGATTGATATGCTTGAAATCAATGCACATACAAAGTGAATCATCCTTCTTAGGGACCATGACGACATTGGCAAGCCACTCGAAGTGGTAGATCTCTTGGATGAACTCTGCTGCTAGCAGCCGAGCCACTTCTTCGCCAATCGCTTTCCTCTTCTGCATGGCGAACCGCCGAAGGTGCTCTTTGACGGGTTTTGCCTTGGGGTCGACATGCAAACGGTGCTCAGCCAGTCCTCTAGGTACACCTGGCATGTCAGAGGGTTTCCATGCAAAGATGTCCCAGTTCTCACGGAGGAACTGGATGAGCGCTTCTTCCTATTTACTGTCGAGTGTCATTGATATATGAGTCGGCGCGGCATTGGGATCGGTCGGGTGAATATGAATCGGCTTCGTTTCACCAGACGACTGAAATGCAGAATCTGTGGTTGGCTTCTTGGCTCGGAGCAAATCACTCGGATCTGCACTCTTCTGATACTCTTGAAGTTCAACAGCTGCCATCTGCGCATTGGCAATTTTTTAACCCTTCTGGAAGCATTCCTCCGCCTTTTGCCGCTTGCCAGTAACTGTGATCACACCCTTGGGGCCAGGCATCTTCAACTTGAGGTATAGGTAACACGGTCGATCCATGAAACGTGCGTATGCAGGCCTCCCCAGAATGGCATGATAAGCACTCTGGAAATCCACGACTTCAAATGTCAACTTTTCTTTACGGTAATGCTTGGAATTGCCGAAAACCACGTCGAGAGCGATCTGGCCGAGTGATTCGGCTTTCTTTCCAGGGATAACACCGTGGAAGCTCATATTTCTCTTGCTAAGCTTGGACATCGGGATGCCCATCCCATTCAAGGTTTTAGCATAAAGGATATTCAGACCGCTACCACCGTCCATCAGCACTTTAGTTAGTCGAGTGCCTCCGACCACTGGGTCGACCACCAGCGCTTGCCTCCCAGGGGTGGCTACACGAGCAGGATGGTCTGACTGGTCGAATGTGATGGCTGTCTGGGACCATTTCAGGTACGTGGTCGTTGTCGCTGGAGCAACCATATTCACCTCTCTGTTGATAACCTTCAACCGACTCTTGCTCTCAACATCAGCAAAAATCATGAGAGTGGAATTGACTTTGGGATAACCATCGTCTTCCTCTTCGTCCTCATCTCTGTCCGACTCTTTCTCCTTCTCATTGGGTTGTTTCTCTCAGAACTGTTGGATTAGGAGTCGACATTGTCGAGTGGTATGCTTTGGGTAAATCAGATTACCTTCTTCATCTTTCTTCGTGTGGATGTGACACGGCAAATCTAGCACATCATTTCCTGCTTGATCCTTTACCTTCTTAGGGGGCCAGGGCCCCTTAGGTTTTCCTTTAAACTTTCCTTGAGCTACCGCTGCAATCTCACCGGTGCGGTGGCTCGATATACGCTCATTTCCGACTAGAGTTACCCCCACCGGTCTCTTGGCTGACTGGTTTACTCTTCCCGCTACGGAGTCGATCCTCTTCTTCTCTGTTAGCGTATCGGGTGGCTATCTCCATCATCCGGGTTAGAGTCATATCCCCAGTCCGACCGAATTTCAGGACCAACTCTCGGTACTTGACGCCTTCCTTGAAAGCGCACCGCTTGATGCTCTGATACATTTTCAACAGTGTGATGCAAAGTGGTCCATCTTTGAATGAATTCCCTCAAAGTCTCATTCGGCTTCTTCACACAATGTTGTAACTCGGGCAACCCTACTGGACGCTTGCACGTGCCCTCAAAAGTTCTTACGAACACTCGAGCTAGTTCCTCCCAACTGTGTATACTGCCTGGAGTCAACTGAGTCAACCACGCTCGGGCTAACCCTTCTAACATAAGAGGGAGATGTTTCATCGCTATCTCATCATTTCCGCCTCCAATCTGCATAGCCACTCGGTAATCTTCAAGCCAGGTTTCGG
Source organism: Aegilops speltoides (assembly GCA_021437245.1). Taxonomy (NCBI): domain Eukaryota; kingdom Viridiplantae; phylum Streptophyta; class Magnoliopsida; order Poales; family Poaceae; genus Aegilops; species Aegilops speltoides. The sequence goes on along the minus strand of CM038144.1, from coordinate 407,422,077 downwards.
GCTTGGATTCTCCAGTGAACTTATAGACTCCGGTTGCCAACCTAAAGTTGGGAGGAATCACTGCTGCCCTAATGGCTCTGCTGAAACACTCTGGGCCTGAAACATGCAATCTTCTACCACTCGGACAATCTCTGCCAGGGTCTTCTCTATGCGCTCTGTTCCGGTCGACCAGGCCTTGAACGAGAATGGATCTCGCATCGAAGCCTGGCTCTCTTGGGTCGACTGGAGCTCTGCGTCCGTCACTGTGACGGCATCTGTCATCGTTCTGCCGAGGCACGTACGACGCACTCCTCGGAGGAGGTGTAGGCACTCGACGATGATTGTCGCGATTGAACTGACAATCATACTGCACATGGCCTTCACGTCGCAGGGGCTATCTTGGGCTATGGGCCGACTGGACGGTATCTGCTACCACGGATCTGTTGTGAATCCTATTCAGCGACTGAGACACTGCAGCGTTCTGATCTCCTGCTGCTCGGAGCAAGGCCCGGATCTGCTCCAACCCTCGGCCAGCCTCTGACTGGGAAGGCTAGATCGACTCTACAATTCGGGCCGCAGCTGCGAGGTTCTGAATCGGAGTACGGTATACCTTAGGTGGAGGTGGAAAAAGCTGCCGTCGACTGGACTCAGGGATCCGCTCCCGAGCTCGCTCGTCGAGAGCGCGCTGCAGGTTCTCCAGTCGAGTGTGCTCAGCCAAATTAGCCAAGCGTGCCTTCTCCAAGGCCTGAGCCTCGGAGGTTTCTCCAATGATGGGTGTGTGGAGTGCATCCATGTTGCGGCGACGAAGTACTTCCCTCTGCTACGAAGAAAGAGGTCCGGGATGATACTACTCATGGACTCGTGACGGATCGCCGCCAGCATCTTTGCCATCCTCGCGATGAAAGCCAGGTGGGCCACGTGGACCGTCGACCATCAGGACTTCAGCCGCAGGGTCGCTGCTATCGCACTCGGATGCAGTCTCCGCGGAGCTAGTTGACAGATCGAACGGGCCGCGGAGAGTTTCGTCGGGCTCGATTGTCGTGAATTGATGGGTGGCCGAACGTCGAGCCACCACATGCTTCACCCATCGCTGAAGTCGCGATCGACCGGATCGCTTGCGGCAGCGGACAGCGGGGAGGGAAGATATCATCGGAGCCGACTGATACTGGGTCCACGGCTACCGAAGAAGGACGCCATGAACGCACGCGCGAAAGTGCATCGCCCCTCGGACGGGGAGCACCTCAACGTCAAGCGGAGCTTCCTGAAGCCACGCCGAGTCGTCGGCGATGAAAATGAGCGCGCCGAGACGGATCTCGCGGCCCTCAGCTAACTCGCCGCTGGAAATCATGATGATGATTGGGAAAACTTGCAACTTCGCCAATAAGTCGCTAAGACACCTGCCCCAAGGTGGGCGCCAACTGTCGTGGTTCTAAGATTGACAGTAGAAAGAGGGGTTAGTATGGAGGGGCAAGATCTCAGCTATGGCGAAGGTGTACACACGGGTTTTACGAGTTCAGGCCCTTCTCGGAGGAAGTAATAGCCCTACGTCTCGGTGGTCAATTGATTATATGTGTGACGTTACAGGGGGTGCGAACCCTTGTGCCAGAGGAGGGGGTGGCTTATATAGAGTTCGTCAGGACCTCTCCCGCCCTCCATTACAAGGGAGTCAATGTACATAAAGTGATGGCGTTACTGGTAACGCCAGCCTTAAGTGCTGTTAATGACCTTAAAGACTACAGAGTGAATGAGTGTCCGTTTCACACTGAGTAACTCCTGGTCTTCAGGAGGTCGAGTGATTCTCTTGTTGGTCGAGTGACAATAGGTAGGGAGACTCCCGAGTGACATGATGTCGAGTGGATTGCACTCGACATCCTCGACCTGGGGTCTCATGGTGTCTCTTAACCTTCTTGCTTTCTTGGGTAGTGACCTTGGGTAGGACGTATAGGTCAGGCCTATGACCCTACCTCAGGTCTGTATCCTCATCAGTAACCATGAGGCTTGTTGCGAGAAGCTATGGTTTGTGAGAAGATTATACCCCAACCTGCCCCAAATGGAACAATATTTTTACCACTCCATGTTGCTGTCGTTCCATGATAGCATGTCAAGTTTCATGAATTTCAGACAAGTTTTTGATTTACTAGAATTTTAAAACCGTGTATCTCAATGTTAGCGGCCGAGCGACGGTGGAAAAGGTGTTCGACATTCATTCCCATTTCTTGCATGGGACCTAAGGTTGCAACCAAGGACACACATTTGATTTTTCAACCCGTTTATATGCACTAGAGTATGTGCATGTAGTTCAAATTTGAATTATGCACATGAATGCATGGAAAACTTAGTTAATGTATAAAAATGTCCACGCGAACCCCAAAAAATCCCAAAAAATTGCACAACTATCAGGACCCCGATTCTATGCCACACCGATCTAGCATGTAACACCTCATATCACTTTGCGGCCTGACGCACGGTATTCCCACGGGTGTCGCCTTACCATGCCCGAGACCGTTTGTGCCTTTTGGCACACGTATATGATAGTGTCGCTAGCATCCATATGACAAAGAACCCGGGCTGACATGGCTAGTCGTGAACCCAAAGTGGCACTAACTTACAGGGACAGGCATACATGACCCAGCAACTAACGTGTCGGTCACCAGCGAGTGAATCCGGGCTGTAGCAACTGGGCTAGCAGGACTCCGGTAAACCGGGCTGTAGCGGGCTAACAGGACCCCCGGTAGACACCACGTGGCATTTCCCCGAAGGGACAGACACAGGAACGAAGAAGGACACAAGCCAGCCAGCCTAAGTGTTCCGGAGCAGTAGCAAGCTACCAGGGCTCAGGGGAAGCACTAGGAGACATTTCCCGGTAAGAGAGGCTACTAAGGATAAACAACTAGATAGTCAGATCCCACACATAGCAATACACATTACACGTACGCATAACATGCAAGTATGTGTTGTACAACATGGCATCACAGCATAACTCAACAACTCATATAGATAAAGGCTCAGAAGAGCCATCATAGCATTATTACAAGCAGGGGTCACATGACCCAACATTCAGAGCAAACAAGCAACAAGCGGAAGCATTACATGTCTGAGTACAGACATCTATAAATGAAAAAGACTAAAGAGCCTGACTATCTACAACATCCGATCAAGATCGTAGCTGAGGTACAAGCTACTTGTCGAAGTCCACGAGAACACTAGTAAGACCGAAGTCTCCACTGCAAAAAACATAAATAAAGCAACATGAGTACAAAGGTACTCAGCAAGACTTACATCAGATCCTATCATACATGCATTTGTATCAAGAAGGTAATGTGGTGTTTAGTTGCAGCAAGCTAGATTTGACTCAGTGGCTATCCTATTCTACGACTACGAGAAACTTATTTGAGGTGAGATGGCGTACACGAGGCCACTAATAACCACTCAAAACACTACTATGGATTCATCCCCGTCTCCCTACGAGAAGGACATCCATAGCACTCACTCTTGTCTTGAGCATTTTATAGTATCCACTTCAAGTTATCTATGTACCATGTAAGCATCCAAGAAGTCCATAACCACAGACACGGCTATTCGAATAGATCATGTTAACCCTGCAGGGGTGTACTTCTTCACACACACTCTCGCCACTTACCGCCATGTACACGTCATGTATCTCGGTAACCATCAAGCGGAAGCCTGGCGAGGGTGTCGGCCACGACCTGACTAACCACACAAGACTCTAGTCCAGGTTTATCGGCTATTCGGGTTCCATCCGCAAGGAGATCCGGTCGTGGTTTCACTCACGGCCCCAAACGATGTGTGAAGGGTTCCCAAGCCCACCTCGCCGGATAGATCTACGCTTGGTACACCGTGCCACTTGTGCCTAGTCTGTCCCAAGCCCACCTGGCCGGGTGCCACTTGGTAGACTACTAACACTACCTACAAACACCAGAAACTAGTTGCGACTCCTGGACAGAGATCAAGTTGGTTAATAAGCCGAGAGGGGTCGAGTTACCGGGACCCAATGTGTGGTAGTATCGAGTCATTGGACAACATACATAGAACTCAGTGCTTAGGGACGGTTCCAGTGAGACAACCCACCATGTACTCCTACATGGCCTCTCACCGCTACCTTTACCAAATCGTGTTCACACACTTCACTCTCAACATTAGAACATCGAACACTACACTCCAATTCATTCCCAATGAATCAGACCTGACACACTCTAAGCAATAGCAAGCATGGAATGGTAGGAACACAACATGGCTCAGTCAACTCCTACACATGCTAGTGGGTTTCAACTATTTACTATGGCAATGACAGGTCATGCAGAGGAATGGGTTCAACTACCGCAGCACAAAGTAGCAGTTGAAACGTTGTTGTCCTAATGCAATAACTGAGAGCAGGAGCGAGAGAGTAGGATTGTATCGGAATGAACAAGGGGGTTTGCTTGCCTGGTAGATCAACAAGGAAGGCAGTGCTCCTCAGACAGGTACTCTGGAACGGTCTCCTGGCAGGACCTATCAAGAAGGAACGGTGTTGGCAATCAATACACAAGCATATGCAAAAATATGATGCATGAACATGGCATGTAGATGTGATGTGGTTTGAACTAATGCAACTAGTATTCAATTTGAATGAAGTCCATTTGAACCAAGGGTTCAAATGCAACTCCAAATTAAGCTCTTATAAATACAAATGGATAGATTGCATTTTTCTGATACTTTTTCATATATAAATTATTTCAATCTGAGCATTGAATCTCTATGATTTTTTGAAGTTCTGCAAATTTTCTGGAATTTCCTAATTTAATTTAAATCTAGAAGATAAATAATTGCGTCAGCACTGCGTCATGCTTGCATCAGCAAGTCAACAGCGCTGATTGGTCAAACCTGACATGTGGGGTCTACACGTCAGTGACACGGGTTAAACAAGGGGGTTAAGATTATCCTAATTATAGAATTAGTGGCGCTGGGGCCCACTGGTCAGTGTCAGGGGGTTAACTAAGCGGTCATTAGCACTAAGCTAATCACCTGACGGGCCGGACCCACGTGGCAGGGCTTAGGCGACGGGGCTCGCTGCCGGCGACCTCTGGACGCGGCGGAGTCCGCGCCACAGGCCACGAGGACGGCGTCTGAGAGCACCGGGGCGTAGCCTGGGCTCTCGCGCATCTGGTGGGGCAGGTGGGAGGGGCTGGGGAGGCCGGAGCTCGCTGGAGCGGAGCTCGCATGGCGGCGGCGAGTCTGGCCGAAAGTCTTGTGAGTCTTCTTGAGCACAGCGACCGTGGCGTTGGCCTTCTGGGAGGCTGCTGAGCACGTTGGCAGGTGCAGGCGTGGGCTGCGGTGGCTCTGGCCACGGCGGGAAGGCACCACGGCGGTGCGACCGCTCGGGTCCGGTGGCTAGCGTGGCTACGGCACGAAATCGAGCGCGGTGAAGGAGGGGAAGTGGAGGAGATCTCACAGCGGTCTCGATGGCGTCGAAGCGGGCTCGGGGACGGCCGGACGGCGACGTGCGAGCGGTGGAGATCCACGACGGCCGGCGGTGAAGAAGACGATGGTGGCGACGATGGAGGCCGTCTGGAGGTGCGTAGCTCGACGAAGAGGGAGGCGTGCCGAAGCTCTTGGGCACGTCGAAGAGGAGAGGGGACGGCGATGGCCGCGGTGGTGCTCGTCGGCGGTGGCGGGCGCGTTCGGTGAGGTGGGGTACGGTGAGGAGAGAGCAGGGGGAGAGTGACAGAGGTTGGGGCGGCGCGTGACGTCGTGCGGGGCATCTTGACGATGAGGGGGAGAAGCAGGAGGTGGCAGGAAGACGTGGCCCCGGCCGGACGCGTGGCGCGCCGCCGACGTGCCGTTCTGCCGGGCGCGAGGAAGGGACGTGGCGTGGCCAGTGGTGGGCCGACTCTTTGAGCCATCTGGGCGGACCACTTGGGCCGCCAGGTGGCTACACAAGTAACCGCAGGTACGTTTTCCATTTCTTTTCCGTTTCTATTTTCTGACATTTGTTTTGATTTAATAATAATACTAAACCTATTTATTATCTTATGCCAATTTTTGCAGGAGCTAGTGGTATTATTCCAGAGCTCCTCAACAAATGGCATAATTTTTGGACATATATTATATATATAACATATATATATATATCCAATGCAAATAATTATCAAATTAATCCAAATGCCCAAAATAAATACTTATGAGCTCCTAAAAATATTGGTTTGATTTTTATCTCTGTCCAATATTTTCAGAGGGCAACATGAGCATTTTCTTGGACACTTTTGGAGCAATTTTTATTTGGGTCATTTCCAAAAATGATTCTGAGGGTTTCACAAATCCTCATTTCAAATTTAAATGGAATTTAAACATGATGCACACATGACTAGCTAGTCTAGGTCATACCAGAACTCGGGATGTGACAACTAGCTTTGGTATCAGAGCCTGACTGCCTGTAGGATTACCAAGCCAAAACTTGTTGAAGTTGAGTCTAGAAATTCTTTAGTTATGTAAGGGAATTGATTGTGGGAAGGTACGTAAGTCTCTTTTTACTCCTTATACCTCATGGCCTTCTGATCTGAGTTAACCTATCTTTCCGACGGGGTTAAGGAACTAGGCTGCTCTTCTGTCTATCAGGATCACGTGTTACTACTCCATAGTCCCATAGGATTGGTTGATCAGAGTCATATTCCAGTTTTTGGGTACTTCCGGTGTAGTCTGTTTAGTATGATCTCAGAACCTTGAGTGATGATGTTGAGTATGTTAGTACCTCATTTTAGCAGGATGTCTCATTCTGAGCATTTTACTGCCGTTATGCTGTCGGAATTGCCCTAGGAGTTTGAGAGATACTATTTTCCTTGTCCTACATTCTACAGCCTATAGTTGATGCTGATTCCGTCCTTGGTTTCGTTTCTCAGGATGTCACCAGTTAAACGAAGTTCTGTCGCTCGTAGCCAGAACTATGGAGATGGTAGGGATGAGGATCCTCCCGACCAGCCTTCGTTGACAGAGTTCATGTTAGAGATGGAGAGGAACAAGTGTGAGTCTAACCGCTTGTTGGCACGTATCGAGGAGAACACCGCACATCAGCTCAAAGGGTCTGTGACCATTCATGATTTCATTTGCTTGCACCCACCCACCTTTCATCATTCCATCGAGCCACTCGATGCAGATGACTAGCTCCGTAGCATCACTCATAAGCTGCGTTCCGCGAACGTAGCTGAAGATGACAAGGTCACCTATGCCACATACCACCTGGAAGGTCCTGCTAGTCTTTGGTGGCAGAACTATGAGGCTATGCTTCCAGCTGGCCAGATTCTTACCTCGATGGATTTCACCGAGGCTTTTCGCGAGCATCACATTCCTCAGGCCCTCATCGATCGCAAGAGTGAAGAGTTCTGTAGTTTCACCCAGAGTAAGATGGCTGTTGATGCTTACAATAGAGAGTTTGAGAACCTCGCCCGCTATGCCAGAGAAGAGGTGTCCACGGACGCCAAGAAGCAGGCTAGGTTCCGGAAGGGTCTCAACCCCAAGTTGCGTCGTGATCTCCACTTGCACCATTGCAATATGTTCCAAGCTCTGGTGAACAAGGCCATTAATGCAGAGACAGCCCAGCTCACTTACGAGGAGTCTCGTAAGCACAACCGTGATTTGGGTTCTTCCTCCGGTTCTAGTTCTCAAAGGCGCCGGATTTGGGTTCCAAACTCCGCTCGTCCACCCAGATATGTACCGAGGCCATCTTATGTGGCACCTTATCCAGTTCAGCAGTATGCTCCACCCGGGCCTATTGGTGGACCGCCTGCTAATGCGGGTCCACGTCCTACCTCCAAGATTTGTTACAAGTGCGGAGAGCCAGGCCACATTACCCGTATTTGCACTCAGATTAGTGTTGCTCCACCCCAGCCCGAGAAGTCTGTTGGCCGTGGTAAGCCATCATGCAAGATGATCAGTGCCAAGTCAGCTCACCCTAAACATGGACGTGTGCATCACGTCTCAGCTAAAGACGCTCAAGATGATCCAGATGTCGTTCTTGGTACACTCCTTGTCAACTGTCATCCAGCATCGGTTCTGTTCGATACTGGAGCGTCTCATTCTTTCATTTCTGAAAGCTATGCCCGCTTGCACGACATGTCATTTTGTGATATGCCCTCCCCGCTACTCATTCAAACTCCTGGATCCAAATGGCAAACTTCTAGTGTAAGCCATGGTAACGAAATCCTTGTAGACAGACTTGTATTCCTTGCATCAGTTATATCCCTCAAGTCTACAGATATTAACATCATCTTGGGTATGGACTGGATGAAAGCTCATTATGCCAAGATTGATTGTTACACCAGGTCCGTTCAGCTTACACACCCATCTGGCAAGATAGTCACTGTCTCCACTAGAGTTGCAAGGCGTCAGCTCTATTCTCTTAATGCCGGCCCTCTGCCAGACCTTGAAGATATTCCGGTAGTCCGTGACTTTCCGGACGTCTTTCTAGAGGAACTGCCAGGTGTTCCACCTGATAGAGATGTAGAGTTTGTCATAGATCTTATCCCAGGAACTACCGAGCTTAAGAAACAACTTGATGAGTCCTTGCAAAAGGGTTTCATCCGTCCTAGTTCTTCTCCTTGGGCTTGCCCCGTCCTCTTTGTCAAGAAGAAGGATGGTACAGATCAGATGGTTGTAGATTATCGTCCCGTTAATTTGGTCACGATAAAGAACAAATATCCGCTCCCCAGGATCAATGATCTGTATGATCAGCTCGTTGGATCCTCAGTCTTTTCTAATATGGAATTGAGGTTAGGCTACCACCAAATCAAGATCAGAAATGGGGACATTCCTAAAACGGCTTTTATCACTCGTTATGGTCAGTACGAGTCCACCGTCATGTCCTTCAGTCTAACCAACGCCCCAACTACATTCTCCCGCTTGATGAACTCGATCTTCATGGAGTACTTAGATAAGTTCGTCGTGGTTTACCTCGATGATATCCTTATTTACTCGAAGAACGAGGAAGAGCATGCCGAACATCTTAGACTTGTGTTAGAAAAACTCAGAGAGCACCGCCTTTATGCCAAGTTCTCCAAGTGTGAATTTTTGTTGCTAGAAGTGACCTACCTAGGCCACGTAATCTCTGGTAAGGGCATTGCTGTCAATCCCGAGAGAGTTAAGGCCGTTCTTGATTGGACTCCACCTGAAACAGTTAAACAAGTTAGGAGTTTCCTTGGTCTAGCCAGCTATTGTCGCCGCTTTGTCGAAAACTTCTGTAAAGTGGCCAAACCCCTCACGGAACTTCTCAAGAAAGATAAAAAGTTTGAGTGGTCCCCATAGTGTGAGTACAGTTTTCAGGAACTGAAACGACGCCTGACTTCTGCTCCCATACTTGTGCCACGGTTTCACTAAAGACTTTGTTATCTCTGCGGCGCCTCACGCGAGGGACTAGGTTGCATTCTTATGCAGGATCGTCATGTGATTGCCTATGCATCTCGACAGTTGCATCCACATGAGAAGAATTATCCTAGACATGACCTAGAGCATGCAGCCGTAGTCTATGCACTCAAGACCTGGCGACATTACCTTCTTGGTAAATGTTGCGAGATCTACACCAATCACCAGAGTCTCAAGTATATCTTCACCCAACCAAATTTGAACCTTAGGCAAAGACGTTGGTTGGAAGTGATCTTAGATTATGATCTAGGGATTACTTACACCCCAGGCAAAGCCAATGTCATGGCTGATGCGCTAAGTCGTAAGTCCTATTGCAACAATCTTATGATGCAGCAGGGCCAACCACTTCTCCATGAGGAATTTTGTAAGCTTAACCTTCACATTGCTCATCACGGATTCCTTTCTACCTTGGTGGCGAAACCTACTCTTGTGGATCATATCATAGAAGCCCAGAAGCATGATATGGGGATTACCCGGATCAAGAGGAACATTGCCAAGGGTATTGCTGGTAGTTTCTCTATAGATGATCGAGGTGTTGTTTTCTTGGGGAACCACCTGGTGGTCCCCAAGAAGCAACATCTTCGACAATTGATTCTTGAGGAGGCGCATGAATCTCCTCTCACAATTCATCCCGGTAGTACTAAGATGTATCAGGACCTATGCCAGAGCTTCTGGTGGACTAGGATGAAGAGAGAAATCGCTCGGTTCATTGCCAACTGTGACGTTTGTCATCGCGTTAAGGCAGAGCATCAGAGACCTACTGGCACCCTTCAGCCTTTAGCTATTCCTGAATGGAAATGGGATAAAGTTGGTATGGAATTCATCACCGGCTTTCCCAGGACCAAGAGAGGGAATAATGCTATCTTCGTAGTCGTTGATCGTCTTTCCGAAGTGGCTCACTTCCTTCCTGTTCGAGAGAGTATCACTGCTATCCAGCTTGCTGACTTATACATTTCTCGAATAGTGTCACTTCATGGTGTGCCACTAGAGATCAATTCAGACTGTGGCAGTCTTTTCACTTCTCATTTGTGGGAGAGTTTCCAAACTGCCATGGGAACCCATCTTTCCTTCAGTACCGCTTTCCACCCTCAGTCGAGTGGTCAGGTGGAAAGGGTCAACCAAATTCTCGAAGACATGCTTAGAGCTTGCGTTATCTCATTCGGTATGGATTGGGAGAAATTTCTTCCTTTTGCCAAGTTTGCTTATAACAATAGCTATCAATCCAGTCTCAAGAAAGCTCCTTTTGAGATTCTCTATGGACGAAGATGTTGAACACCTTTGAATTAGTCAGAAATCGATGAAAGACAATTCTTTGGACTGGACATGATCCAGGAGGCAGAAGAGCAAGTTCACATCATTCGTGAGAACTTGAAAACTGCTCAGTCTCGTCAAAAGAGCCAGTATGATCGTCATCATAAGGATATGACTTATGAAATTGGCGAGAAAGCTTACCTTCGGGTTACTCCGTTGAAGGGTACCCATCGTTTCGTATCAAGGGCAAGTTGGCTCCTCGTTACATTGGTCCCTTCCGCATTCTCGCTAAACAAGGAGAGGTTGCCTACCAGTTGGAACTACCCCCACATCTTTCTCGAGTTCATGATGTCTTCCACATCTCTCAACTCAGGCGTTGCTTCTCGGATCCCATCCGCGGAGTGGACCACGAAACGCTTGATCTCCAAGATAACCTCACATACCGAGAGTACCCGGTTCGCATTCTTGATCAAGCAGAGTGTGATACCCGACGTCGGAACATCAAGTTTCTCAAGGTTCAGTGGTCTCATCATTCCAAGAGAGAAGCTACTTGGGAGCGAGAAGATCGTCTTCGATTGAGTACCCGATTTCTTTTGTTCGACCCACAATCTGGGACGAGATTCTTTCAAGTGGGGGCGAGTTGTCACATCCCTAGTTCTGGAATGACCTAGACTAGCTAGTCATATGTGCATCATGTTTGAATTCCATTTAAATTTGAAATGAGGATTTTTGAAACCCTCAGAATCATTTTTGGAAATGACCCAAATAAAAATTGCTCCAAAAGGGTCCAAGAAAATGCTCATGTTGCCCTGTGAAAATATTGGACAGAGATAAAAATCAAACCAATATTTTTAGGAGCTCATAAGTATTTATTTTGGGTATTTGGATTAATTCGATAATTATTTGCATTGGATATATATATATATGATATATATATAATATATGTTCAAAAATTATGCCATTTGTTGAGGAGCTCTGGAATAATACCACTAGCTCCTGCAAAAATTGGCATAAGATAATAAACTGGTTTAGTATTATTATTAAATCAAAACAAATGTCAGAAAAATAGAAAAGGAAAAGAAATGGAAAACGTACCTGTGCTTTCTTGTGCAGCCACCTGGCGGCCCAAGTGGCCTAGCCTGATGGTGTGAGCAGCCCAGCCGGTGGCCATGCCGATCGTCCCCTTCCTCACGCCGGCAGATGGGGCACGCAGCCATGTGATGCCACGCCGTCCGGCCGGGCCACGCTCTCCCGCCACCTCCTGCTTCTCCCCCTTGTCGTCTGGATGCTCCACGCGACGCCACACGCCGCCCCAACCTCTCTCACTCTCCCCCTGCTCTCTCCTTGCCGTTCCCCACCTCACCGAACGCGCCCGCCGCCGCCGACGAGCACCACCGCGGCCATCGCCGTCCCCTCGCCTCTCCGACATGCCCAAGAGCTTCGGCGCACCTCCCTCGTCCTCTCCGTCGAGCTACGCACCTCCGGACGGCCTCCATCGTCGCCACCGTCGTCTTCTTCACCGCCGGCCGCCGTGGATCTCCACCGCCCGCACGTCGCCGTCCGGCCGTCCCCAAGCCTGCTTCGACGCCATCGAGACCGCCGTGAGATCTCCTCCGCTTCCCCTCCTTCCCCGCGCTCGATTTCATGTCGTAGCCACACTAGCCGCCGGACCCGAGCGGTCGCGCCGCCGTGGTACCTCCCCGTAATGGCTAGAGCCACCGCAGCCCGCGCCTGCACCTGCCACCGCGCTCAGCAGCCTCCAAGAAGGCCAACACCGCGGCCCGCAGCTCCTGCCGTGCCCCGTAGCACCCGCCGCACTCGGCCAAACTCCAGCCGCCGCTGCGGGCTCTACTCCTGCGAGCTCCGGCCTCCCCAGCCCCTCCCACCTGCCCCACCAGATGCGCGAGAGCCCGGGCTACGCCCCGGTGCTCTCAGACGCCGTCCCCGTGGCCTGTGGCGCGGACTCCGCCGTGTCCAGAGGTCGCCGGCAGCGAGCCCCGTCGCCTGAGCCCTGCCACGTGGGTCCGGCCCGTCAAGTGATTAGCTTAGTGCTAATCACCGCTTAGTTAACCCCCTGACACTGACCAGTGGGCCCAGTGCCACTAATCCTATAATTAGGATAATCTAACCCCCCCTGTTTAACCCGTGTCACTGACATGTGGACCCCACACGTCAGGTTCTACCGATCGTATTTGTTGACTTGTCGATAAGCATGACGATCTTGGCGCAATTATTTATCTTACGGATTTAAATAAAATCAGGAAATTCTAGAAAATTAGCAAAACTTCAAAAAATCATAGAAATTCAACCGTAGCTCAGATTGAAATAATTTATATATGAAAAATTATCAGAAAAATGCAATCTATCCATTTGTGCTAGTTTCTGACGGAAATATGCCCTTAGGCAATAATAAAGTTATTATTTATTTATTCATATCATGATAAATGTTTATTATTCATGCTATAATTGTATTAACAGGAAACATGATACATGTGTGAATACATAGAAAAACTTAATGTCACTAGTATGCCTCTACTTGACTAGCTCATTAATCAAAGATGGTTATGTTTCCTAGCCATAAGACATGTGTTGTCATTTGATTAACGGGATCACATCATTAGGAGAATGATGTGATTGACTTGACCCATTCTGTTAGCTTAGCACTTGATCGTTTAGTATGTTGCTATTGCTTTCTTCATGTCTTATACAAGTTCCTATAACTGTGAGATTATGCAATTCCCGTTTACCGGAGGAACACTTTCTGTGCTACCAAACGTCACAACGTAACTGGGTGATTATAAAGGAGCTCTACAGGTGTCTCCAAAGGTACATGTTGAGTTGGCGTATTTCGAGATTAGGTTTTGTCACTCCGATTGTCGGAGAGGTATCTCTGGACCCTCTCGGTAATGCACATCACTATAAGCCTTGCAAGCAATGTAGCTAATGAGTTAGTTATGGAATGATGCATTACGTAATGAGTAAAGAGACTTGCCGGTAATGAGATTGAACTAGGTATTGGATACCGACGATCGAATCTTGGGCAAGTACCATACCGATGACAGGGAACAACGTATGTTGTTATGCAGTTTGACCGATAAAGATCTTCGTAGAATATGTAGGAGCCAATATGAGCATCCAGGTTCCGCTATTGGTTATTGACCGGAAACAGTTCTAGGTCATGTCTACATAGTTCTCGAACCCGTAGGGTCCGCACGCTTAACGTTATGATGACAGTTATATTATGGGTTTATAGTTTTTGATGTACCGAAGGTTGTTAGGAGTTCCGGATGTGATCACGGACATGACGAGGAGTCTCGAAAGTGTCGAGACATAAAGATTGATATATTGGAAGCCTATATTTGGATATCGGAATCGTTCCGGGTGAAATCGGGATTTTACCGGAGTACCGGGGGGTTACTGGAACCCCCCGAGGGTTAATGGGCCTACATGGGCCCTAAGGGAGAAGAGGAGGGCCAGCCAGGGCAGGCCGCGCGCCCCCTCCCTCCCTAGTCCGAATAGGACAAGGAAGGGGGGCCCTTTCCTCTTTCCCCCTTTCCCCTTCCTTCTCCAACAAGGCAAGAGGGGGGAGTCCTACTCCCGGTGGGAGTAGGACTCCTCCAGGCGCACCCCTAGGGGTCGGCCGCACCTCCCCCCTCCCTCCTTTATATACGGGGGCAGGGGGCCACCCCATGACACACAAGTTGATCTTCGTGATCGTTCTCTTAGCCGTGTGCGGTGCCCCCCTCCACCATAGTCCTCGATAATATTGTAGCGGTGCTTAGGCAAAGCCCTGCGACGGTAGAACATCAAGATCGTCACCACACCGTCGTGCTGATGGAACTCTTCCCCAACACCCTGCTGGATCGGAGTCCGGGGATCGTCATCGAGCTGAACGTGTGCTGAACTCATAGGTGCCGTACATTCGGTACTTGGATCGGTCGGATCGTGAAGACGTATGACTACATCAACCGCGTTGTGCTAACGCTTCCGCTTTCAGTTTACGAGGGTACATGGACAACACTCTCCCCTCTCGTTGCTATGCATCACCATGATCTTGCGTGTGCGTAGGAAATTTTTTGAAATTACTACGTTCCCCAACAGTGGCATCCGAGCCAGGTTTTATGCGTAGATGTCATATGCACGAGTAGAACACAAGTGAGTTGTGAGCGATACAAGTCATACTGCTTACCAGCATTTCATACTTTGGTTCAGCAGTATTGTGAGATGAAGCGGCCCGGACCGACATTACGCATACGCTTACGTGAGACTGGTTTCACCTTTACGAGCACTCATTGCTTAAAGGTGACTGGCGGGTGTCTGTCTCTCTCACTTTAGTTGAACCGAGTGTGGCTACGCCCGGTCCTTGCGAAGGTTAAAACAGCACTAACTTGACGAACTATCGTTGTGGTTTTGATGCGTAGGTAAGAACGGTTCTTGCTCAGCCCGTAGCAGCCACGTAAAAATTTGCAACAACAAAGTAGAGGACGTCTAACTTGTTTTTGCAGGGCATGTTGTGATGTGATATGGTCAAGACGTGATGCTATATTTTATTGTATGAGATGATCATGTTTTGTACCCGAAGTTATCGGCAACTGGCAGGAGCCATATGGTTGTCGCTTTATTGTATGAAATGCAAACGCCCTGTAATTGCTTTACTTTATCACTAAGCGGTAGGGATAGTCATAGAAGCAACAGATGGCGTAACGACAACGATGCTACGATGGAGATCAAGGTGTCGCGCCGGTGACGATGGTGATCACGACAGTGCTTCGGAGATGGAGATCACAAGCACAAGATGATGATGGCCATATCATATCACTTATATTGATTGCATGTGATGTTTATCCTTTATGCATCTTATCTTGCTTTGATTGACGATAGCATTTTAAGATGATCTCTCACTAAATTATCAAGAAGTGTTCTCCCTGAGTATGCACCGTTGCGAAAGTTCTTCGTGCTGAGGCACCACGTGATGATCGGGTGTGATAGGCTCTATGTTCAAATACAACAGGTGCAAAACAGTTGCACACGCGGAATGCTCAGGTTAAACTTGACGAGCCTAGCATATACAGATATGGCCTCGGAACACGAAGACCGAAAGGTCGAACGTGAATCATATAGTAGATATGATCAACATAGTGATGTTCACCATTGAAACTACTCCATCTCACGTGATGATCGGACATGGTTTAGTTGATTTGGATCATGTGATCACTTAGATGACTAGAGAGATGTCTGTCTAAGTGGGAGTTCTTAAGTAATATGATTAATTGAACTTAAATTTATCATGAACTTAGTACCGATAGTATTTTCTTGTCTATGTTTGTTGTAGATAGATGGCTCGTCTGTTGTTTCCGTTGAATTTTAATGCATTCCTTGAGAAAGCTAAGTTGAAATATGATGGTAGCAATTAAGCGGTGGTGCAGTAACTTTGAGGATTATCCTCATTCTTGCCTGAGAGAATTACGTCCCGAAGCACCGCTGGATGCCAAGCTTCTGCAGATGCAATCGACAATGTTAAGAATGTCCGCGAGCAAAGTGATGACTACTCGATAGTTCGATGTGCCATGCTTTACGGCTTGGAACGGGTCTTCAACAACGTTTTGAATGTCATGGAGCATATGAGATGTTCCAGAGTTGAAGTTAATATTTCAAGCAAATGCCCGGATTGAGATATATGAAGTCTCCAATAAGTTCAATAGCTGTAAGATGGAGGAGAATAGTTACATCGGTGAACATATACTCAAAATGTGCGGGTATAATAATCACTTGATTCAAGCTGGGAGTTAATCTTCACGATGATAGTGTCATTGATGAATTCTCCAATCACGCCACCAAGCTACAAGAGCTTCGTGATGAACTATAATATGCAAGGGATGGACAAGACTATTCGAGCTCTTCGCAATGCTAAAAGCTGCGGAGGTAGAAATCAAGGAGCATCAAGTGTTGATGGTTAATAAGACCACTAGTTTCAAGAAAAGGGTAAAGGGAATAAGAAGGGGAACTTCAAGAAGAACAGCAAGCAAGTTGCTGCTCAAGAGAAGAAACCCAAGTCTAGACCTAAGCACGAGGCTGAGTGCTTCTCGCAAGCGATGGACCTCGAAGCGAACTGCCCCAAGTATTTGGCGGATAATAAGGATGGCAAAGTGAACAAAGGTATATGTGATATACATGTTATTGATGTGTACCTTACTAATGCTCTCAGTAGCACCTGGGTATTTGATACTGGTTTGTTGCTAATATTTGCAACTCAAAATAGGGACTACGGATTAAGCGAAGATTGGCTAAGGACGAGGTGACGATGCGCGTGGGAAATGGTTCCAAAGTCGATGTGATCGCGGTCGGCACGCTACCTCTACATCTACCATTGGGATTAGTTTTAGACCTAAATAATTGTTATTTGGTGCCAGCGTTGAGCATGAACATTATATCTGGATCTTGTTTGATGCGAGACGGTTATTCATTTAAATCAGAGAATAATGGTTGTTCTATTTATATGAGTAATATCTTTTATTCTCATGCACCCTTGAAGAGTGGTCTATTTTTATTGAATCTCGATAGTAGTGATACACATATTCATAATGTTGAAGCCAAAAGATGCAGAGTTGATAATGATAGTGCAACTTATTAGTGGCACTGCCGTTTAGGTCATATTGGTGTAAAGCGCATGAAGAAACTCCATACTGATGGACTTCTAGAACCACTTGATTATGAATCGCTTGGTACTTGCGAACCGTGCCTCATGGGCAAGATGACTAAAACGCCGTTCTCCCGAACTATGGAGCGAGCAACTAATTTGTTGGAAATCATACATACTGATGTATGTGGTCCAATGAATATTGAGGCTCGCGGCGGATATCGTTATTTTCTCACCTTCACAGATGATCTGAGCAGATATGGGTATATCTACTTGATGAAACACAAGTCTGAAACATTCGAAAAGTTCAAAGAATTTCAGAGTGAAGTGGAAAATCATCGTAACAAGAAAATAAAATTTTACGATCTGATCGTGGAGGAGAATATTTGAGTTACGAGTTTGGTTTACATTTGAAGCAATGCGGAATAGTTTCGCAACTCACGCCACCCGGAACACCACAACGAAATGGTGTGTCTGAACGTCGTAATCATACTTTACTAGATATGGTGCGATCTATGATGTCTCTTACTGATTTACCGCTATCGTTTTGGGGTTATGCTTTAGAGACGGCCGCATTCACATTAAATAGAGCACCATCAAAATCCGTTGAGACGACACCTTATGAACTGTGGTTTGGCAAGAAACCAAAGTTGTCGTTTCTTAAAGTTTGGGGATGCGATGCTTATGTGAAGAAACTTCAACCAGATAAGCTCGAACCCAAACCGGAGAAATGTGTTCATAGGATACCCAAAAGAGACTATCGGGTACACCTTCTATCACATATCTGAGGGCAAGATTTTCGTTGTTAAATTCGGATCCTTTCTAGAGAAGGAGTTTCTCTCGAAAGAAGTGAGTGGGAGGAAAGTAGAACTTGATGAGGTAACTGTACCTGCTCCCTTGTTGGAAAGTAGTTCATCACAAGAACTGGTTCCTGTGACAACTACACCAATCAGTGAGGAAGCTAATGATATTGATCATGAAACTTCAGATCAAGTTACTACTGAACCTCGTAGGTCTACGAGAGTAAGATCCGCACCAGTGTGGTACGTTAATCCTATTCTGGAAGTCATGTTACTTGACCATGACGAACCTACGAACTATGAGGAAGCAATGAGGAGCCCAGATTCTGCAAAATGGCTTGAAGCCATGAAATCTGAGATGGGATCCATGTATGAGAACAAAGTATGGACTTTGGTTGACTTGCCCGATGATCGGCAAGCCATCGAGAATAAATGGATCTTCAAGAAGAAGACTGACGCTGATGGTAATTTAACTGTCTACAAAGCTCGACTTGTTGCAAAAGGTTTTCGACAAGTTCAAGGGGTTGACTACGATGAGACTTTCTCACCTGTAGTGATGCTTAAGTCTGTCTGAATCATGTTAGCAATTGCCGCATTTTATGATTATGAAATTTGGCAAATGGATGTCAAAACTGCATTCCTGAATGGATTTCTGGAAGAAGAGTTATATATGATGCAACCGGAAGGTTTTGTCGATCCAAAAGGTGCTAACAAAGTGTGCAAGCTCCAGCGATCCATTTATGGATTGGTGCAAGCATCTCGGAGTTGGAATAAACGCTTTGATAGTGTGATCAAAGCATATGGATTTATATAGACTTTTGGCGAAGCTTGTACAAGAAAGTGAGTGGGAGCTTTGTAGCATTTCTGATATTATATGTAGATGACATATTGTTAATTGGAAATGATATAGAATTTCTAGATAGCATAAAGGGATACTTGAATAAAAGTTTTTCAATGAAAGACCTCGGTGAAGCTGCTTACATATTGGGCATCAAGATCTATAGAGATAGATCAAGACGCCTAATTGGACTTTCACAAAGCACATACCTTGATAAAGTTTTAAAAAGGTTCAAAATGGATCAGGCAAAGAAAGGGTTCTTGCACGTATTACAAGGTGTGAAGTTGAGTCGACTCAATGCCCGACACAAGCAGAAGATAGAGAGAAAATGAAATATGTTCCCTATGCTTCAGCCATAGGCTCTATCATGTATGCAATGTTGTGTACCAGACCCGATGTATGCTTAGCAATAAGTTTAGCAGGGAGGTACCAAAGTAATCCAGGAATGGATCACTGGACAGCGGTCAAGAATATCCTGAAATACCTAAAAAGGACTAAGGATATGTTTCTCGTTTATGGAGGTGACAAAGAGCTAGTCATGAATGGTTACGTCGATGCAAGTTTGACACTGATCCGGACAATTCTAAATCACAAACCGGATACGTATTTATATTGAATGGTGGAGCTGTCAGTTGGTGCAGTTCTAAACAAAGCGTCGTGGCGGGATCTACATGCGAAGCGGAGTACATAGCTTCTTCGGAAGCAGCAAATGAAGGAGTCCGGAAGAAGGAGTTCATTTCTGATCTAGGTGTCATACCTAGTGCATCGGGACCAATGAAGATCTTATGTGACTATACTGGTGCAATTGCCTTGGCAAAGGCATCCAGATTTCACAAGAGGACCAAGCATATCAAGAGATGCTTCAATTCCATCCGGGACCAAGTCCAGGTGGGAGACATAGAGATTTGCAAGATACATACGGATCTGAATGTTGCAGACCCGTTGACTAAGCCTCTTCCACGAGCAAAACATGATCAGCACCAAGACTCCATGGGTGTTAGAATCATTACTGTGTAATCTAGATTATTAACTCTAGTGCAAGCGGGAGACTGAAGGAAATATGCCCTAGAGGCAATAATAAAGTTATTATTTATTTCCTCATATCATGATAAATGTTTATTATTCATGCTATAATTATATTAACCGGAGACATGATACATGTGTGAATACATAGAAAAACTTAATGTCACTAGTATGCCTCTACTTGACTAGCTCATTAATCAAAGATGGTTATGTTTCCTAGCCATAAGACATGTGTTGTCATTTGATTAACGGGATCACATCATTAGGAGAATGATGTGATTGACTTGACCCATTCCGTTAGCTTAGCACTTGATCGTTTAGTATGTTGCTATTGCTTTCTTCATGACTTATACAAGTTCCTATAACTATGAGATTATGCAACTCCCATTTACCGGAGGAACACTTTGTGTGCTACCAAACATCACAATGTAACTGGGTGATTATAAAGGAGCTCTACAGGTGTATCCAAAGTTAAATGTTGAGTTGGCGTATTTCGAGATTAGGTTTTGTCACTCCGATGTCAGAGAGGTATCTCTGGGCCCTCTTGGTAATGCACATCACTATAAGCCTTGCAAGTTAGCTAATGAGTTAGTTACGGAATGATGCATTACGTCACAAGTAAAGAGACTTGCCGGTAACGAGATTGAACTAGGTATTGGATACCGACGATCGAATCTCGAGCAAGTAACATACCGATGACAAAGGGAACAACGTATGTTGTTATGCGGTTTGACCGATAAAGATCTTCATAGAATATGTACGAGCCAATATGAGCATCCAGGTTCCGCTATTGTTTATTGACCGGAAACAGTTCTAGGTCATGTCTACATAGTTCTCGAACCCGTAGGGTCCGCACGCTTAACATTACGATGACAGTTATATTATGAGTTTATAGTTTTTGATGTACTGAAGGTTGTTCGGAGTCCTGGATGAGATCACGGACATGACGAGGAGTCTCGAAATGGTCGAGACATAAAGATTAATATATTGGAAGCCTATATTTGGATATCGGAATCGTTCCGGGTGAAATCGGGATTTTACCGGAGTACCGGGGGGTTACCGGAACCCTCCCCCCCCGGGGGGGGGGTTAATGGGCCTACATGGGCCCTAAGGGAGAAGAGGAGGGCCGGCCAGGGCAGTCCGCGCGCCCCCTCCCCCCCTAGTCCGAATAGGACAAGGAAGGGGGGGCGCCCCCCTTTCCTCTTTCCCCCTTTCCCCTTCCTTCTCCAACAAGGCAAGAGGGGGGAGTCCTACTCCCGGTGGGAGTAGGACTCCTCCAGGTGCACCCCTAGGGGCCAACCGCACCTCCCACCTCCCTCCTTTATATACGGGGGCAGGGGGCACCCCATGACACACAAGTTGATCTTCGTGATCGTTCTCTTAGCCGTGTGCGGTGCCCCCCTCCACCATAGTCCTCGATAATATTGTAGAGGTGCTTAGGCGAAGCCCTGCGACGGTAGAACATCAAGATTGTCACCAAGCCATCGTGCTGACGGAACTCTTCCCCGACACCCTGCTGGATCAGAGTCCGGGGATCGTCATCGAGCTGAACGTGTGCTGAAGTCGGAGATGCCGTACGTTCGGTACTTGGATCGGTCGGATCGTGAAGACGTACGACTACATCAACCGTGTTGTGCTAACGCTTCCGCTTTGGGTCTATGAGGGTACGTGGACAACACTCTCCCCTCTCGTTGCTATGCATCACCATGATCTTGCATGTGCGTAGGAAATTTTTTGAAATTACTACGTTCCCCAACAGTTTCATGCATGACAAACCAACTTATACCTACTGTATAAGTGAAACACTAAAATGACATTTATAAGAGCTTAATTTGGAGTTGCATTTGAACCCTTGGTTCAAATGGACTTCATTCAAATTGAATACTAGTTGTATTAGTTCAAACCACATCACATCTACATGCCATGTTCATGCATCATATTGTTGCATATGCTTGTGTATTGATTGCCGACACCATTCCTTCTCGATAGGTCCTGCTCCGGAGACCATTCCAGAGTACCTGTCTGAGGAGCAGTGCCTTCCTTGTTGATCTACCAGGCAAGCAAACCCCCTTGTTCATTCCGATACAATCCTACTCTCTCGCTCTTGCTCTCAGTTAATGCATTAGGACAACAACGTTTCAACTGCTACTTTGTGTTGCGGTAGTTGAACCCATTCCTCTGCATGACCTGTCATTGCCATAGTAAATAGTTGAAACCCACTAGCGTGTGTAGGAGTTGATTGAGCCATGTTGTGTTCCTACCATGCCATGCTTGATATTGCTTAGAGTGTGTCAGGTCTGATTCATTGGGAATGAATTGGAGTGCAGTGTTCAATGTTCTGATGCTGAGAATGAAGTGTGTGAACATGATTTGGTAAAGGTAGTGGTGAGAGGCCATGTAGGAGTACATGGTGGGTTGTCTCACTGGAACCGTCCCTAAGCACTGAGTTCTATGTATGTTGTCCAATGACTCGATACTACCACACATTGGGTTCCGGTAACTCGACCCCTCTCGACTTATTAACCAACTTGATCTCTGTCCAGGAGTCGCAACTAGTTTCTGGTGTTTGTAGGTAGTGTTAGTAGTCTACCAAGTGGCACCCGGCCAGGTGGGCTTGGGACAAACTAGGCACAAGTGGCACAGTGTACCAAGCGTAGATCCATTCGGCGAGGTGGGCTTGGGAACCCTGCACACATCGTTTGGGGCCGTGAGTGAAACCCCGGCCTGATCTCCTTGCAGATGGAACCCGAATAGGCGATAAACCTGGACTAGAGTCTTGTGTGGTTAGTCAGGTCGTGGCCGACACCCTCGCCAGGCTTTCGCTTGAAGGTTGTCGAGATACATGACGTGTACATGGCGGTAAGTGGCGAGAGCGTGTGTGAAGAAGTACACCCTGCGCAGGTTAACATGATCTATTCAAATAGCCGGGTCCGCGGTTATGGACTTCTTGGATGCTTACATGGTACATAGATAACTTGAAGTGGATACTATAAAATGCTCAAGACAAGTGTGAGTGCTATGGATGGCCTTCTCGTAGGGAGACGGGGATGAATCCATAGTAGTGTATTGAGTGGTGATTAGTGGACTCGTGTGCGCCATCTCACCTCAAAGAAGTTTTTCGTAGTCGTAGAACAGGATAGCCACAGAGTCAAAGCTGGCTTGCTGCAACTAAACACCACATTACCTTCTTGATACCAATGCATGTATGATAGGATCTGATGTAAGTCTTGCTGAGTACCGTTGTACTCATGTTGCTTTATTTATGTTTTTTGCAGCGGAGACTTCGGTCTTACTAGTGTTCTCGTGGACTTCGACAAGTAGCTTGTACCTCAGCTACGATCTTGATCGGATGTTGTAGATAGTCAGGCTCTTCAGCCTTTTTCATTTATAGATGTCTGTACTCAGACATGTAATGTTTCTGCTTGTTGCTTGTTTGCTCTGAATGTTGGGTCATGTGACCCCTGCTTGTAATAATGCTATGATGGCTCTTCTGAGCCTTTATCTATATGAGTTGTTGAGTTATGATGTGATGCCATGTTGTACAGCACATACTTGCATGTTATCGACGTGTAATGTGTATTGCTATGTGTGGGATCGACTATCTAGTTGTTTATCCTTAGTAGCCTCTCTTACGGAAATGTCTCCTAGTGCTTCCATTGAGCCCTGGTAGCTTGCTCTTGCTCGGAACACTTAGGCTGGCCGGCATGTGTCCTTCTTCGTTCTTGTATACATCCCTTCGGGAAATGTCACGCGGTGTCTACCGGGTCCTGTTAGCTGCTACAGCCCGGTTTATCGAGTCTGCTAGCCCGATTGCTACAGCCCGGATTCACTCGTGATGACCGACACGTTCGTTCTTTGGGTCATGTATGCTGTCCTCGTAAGTTAGTGCCACTTTGGGTTCACGACTAGCCATGTCAGCCCGGGTTCTTTGTCATATGGATGCTAGCGACACTATCATATAAGTGTGCCAAAAGGCGCAAACGGTCCCGGGCATGGTAAGGCGACACCCGTGGGAATACCGTGCGTGAGGCCGCAAAGTGGTATGAGGTGTTACATGCTAGATCGGTGTGGCATAGAATCAGGGTCCTAACAACAACACTCATGTTGTTCTATGTTGACACGAGAAAATTATTGAAAGTAAGAAGAGGCAACAGATATCGTTTCGTCCCCCAAGGTGGCACGTTCCCTACCGAAACCATCATGCTTGTTGTGAGAGAAGCTTATACCATAACCTGCCCCAAATGGGAAAATATTTTTTACCCCAACATCTTGATGTCGTTCCATGATAGCATGCCAAGGTTCATGAATTTCAGACGAGTTTTGTATAGACTAGAATTACAAAAGCAAGCACATCAACATTTGCTGGAGAGCCACGGTGCCGTGGTGTTTGAAATTCATCCCCATTTGTTGAATGGGACATAAGCATCAACCCATGGACACATATATCATTTTACAACCCATTTTGGTGCACCGGAGCATGTGCATGTTGTTTAGTTTTGAATTGTGCACCTGAAATGCCTAGAAAACCAAGTTATTGTATAAAAATGTCCAAACGAACTCTGAATAATTCCAATTTTTTTGACGACACAACTATAGTTGCATGTTCACTGCAGAGAAGTTCTAGCAACTCAAACACCATCCTTTGCATTTGTGACCCCATTATATAATTCATATCAAGATGAAATATCAAGTAGATCGCACATAGTTTATTATCACCAACCGTGTGAGATGCAGTACAAAATATCCTGGAGCACCGTCGGTGTATAGTACGCATACGGCTTACGCGAGAAGGTGCATCGGCTATAGTGTGGGTGTGCTGTAGTCTCCTTTGTGTACCGAAATTATGCAATGACGTGGATGAGCACTGTAACCAGGGAAATTGGAACCAAAAAGTTTGACGTTCAAACTCATCACACATGGGATAAGCTATCTGAATTGTTTGTGATGTTCACATATCGTACACAGTTCTGAATAAGGGACCGTGTCTGATGAAACTTTGCGTGCCAGTTTTTTCGCTGAAGCGATTCAAAAATTTTGGCTTTCGCGGAAATATCTACCTCCTCAGCCCTTCCCCTTACCAAAATCCACATTTCCCCTGTTTCCGCCTTCCTTTCCAAGTTGAAACCTTCACTCCTTGCTTGCACTGCCCCCCTCCCCCCCCCTGCCGGTGACCCTCCTTCACGCTGCTCGGCCTCGTTTATCCAGGCAGGTAATCCAGACCAGACCCCCATCCTCCTCCTCCTTCCACATCCCACATGTCCCGACCACCGGTGCGACACCTTCCACCCAAATCATCGACCCCTCTACCAAATAAGCACCGCCCTGAGCCATGGTACACGCAGTATAGCCAGGAGCTCAAGGAGCATTTGGCAGTGGAGAAGCAAATCGCGGCCGCACGGGTGGATGAGGTCGCGATGGCTGCCATTCATGCTGACCCCCAGATCTTGGAGGAGCACCTCGCCGTCGAGGCCACCGTCGACGCCTCACGCGCCGACGCCGCGACACGGTTGGCTGCTTTAAATGACAATTCGTGGCATTTTCTCGAGGCCACTCTTGGTGCCTTCGACGAAGACTATGAGGTGTTTCCTCAGCGTGCACGTGCTTACCTCAACTCGAGAGCCAGAAGGTTGGTGCCTGGAGTGGCTCAGGCAACTCACCACTACAACGAGGGCACCTATAATGCGGAGGCCTCGCCCTCTTCCATGTCCAAGGAGCCAATCATCATCGATATCTCCGACAATGAGGAGTAGCTTGTCTTATTAGCTCACTATAAGGACCGATGTTCAGTTTGCTAGCTACTGCCTTTCCTTAACAAATTCTAGTGAATTGTGCTATCTACTTTTACCATGCAATCTGTTGCTCTAGTGTATATGTTCTATATGTCGTGCAATGTGGTGCTCACTTATTAACTGTTTGGTTAATTAGTTGTCGTGTTCAGTTAATCGTTTGGTTCAATCTACAAATGTGATGTTCAATTCTTCAGGGTGTGCAATTTTGTATTGTCTTCCATGTGAGAAATAAATCGAATTTTTCTTTACAAAATACATTAGAAACAAATCCAACTGCTATATTTCCAAGTTGTCAAGCATGCTTGGTTTGGTTAATTGTTTGATCTTCTAGTATGTTATACACTGTGCAATGTGGTGCTTAGTTAACGTTTGGTTCATTTATTGTGGTGTTTAGTTAACTGTTTGGTTCCATTCTGCAATGCGATGTTCAATTGTTGTGGGTTCATTCTGTTATTGTATACCATGTGAGAAATAAATCGAATTTGGTTGTACTAAATACATGAGAAACAAATACAATTGCTATATTTCCAAGTTGTTAAGCATTCTTGGTTTGGTTAACTGTCTGATCTTCTATTAGGAGTATGTTATATTGTGCAATGTGGTGCTCAGTTAATGTTTGGTTCATTTGTTGTGGTGTTTAGTTAATTGCTTGGTTCAATTCTGCAATGCAATGTCCAGTTGTCGTGGGTAGAATTTTGTATTGTTGTGCATGTGAGGAATAATCGAATTTGGCTGCACTTAATAGATGGGAAACATATACAATTGCTATATTTCCTAATTCTAAATCATGCTTGGTTTGGATAAATGGGTTTTCCATGTGGCTTGAATTAATCTGATGAATCTGCGATGTGCTTATTTTTCATCAACATATTTTACTAATAGCATGCGAACCCTCACTTAACCGATCACTAACTACCTTATATGTGTTGCAGGGAAACAATGGGAAGCACTGAGGTTTGCACATGCATGGTCCTTTGTCTAATAGCACATTATTGTGCATTTGCAGGAACCATTCTAATAGTTAGGTTTTAAACAATTTGGTCTTGCACATGTAGGTCCTGCTGTCACAGGTTTTGACCCATTGTTCGACCCTTTTTGCATATGGGGAAATGAGTTGTCCATGAATATTAGTCAAGTCAAGAAACTCAGAAAGATTGTTAGGATAAAGAAATTAGCGACAAAAAACAACAAGATCTTTGTATGCACAATGAAGAAGACATCAGTTCACTATAGGATGGTACTAACTATTATACCTTGTCTTTTTTATTCCTTTACCCCATTTCCAATATAGAGAAGATATTTATGCACATCCTTGTTTTCAGGCCTTTCCAAAGTAGTTCACTAATGATTACCTCTCAAACAACCTGTATAGGAGGCGAGGAAGGTATTCATACAACACCCACGGTTCAATATTGAAGTGTTCCTGAAGAGGACGAAGTATGGATGGTCAATCATCCACAGGCACTGGCCTAAAGTTGCAAAGACCTTCAACATCAATGAAGGCTCAATATTAATATACCTTCAAAGCAGATTTTCGACATGAGATACATCTGTCTATGTACCATCTATGATGCTAATTTCGAAAGGTTATAGATGTTGCATGCGAAACTTGGTGCTGGTGCAGTTGTGTAATGGGGTAGCTGGGTGCTGAAGCTATATGATGTTGTACTCTGATGTATTTCAATTATGAAAATGAAATATATTGTGTGCTTAATATTAAATGTCAATTAGATCAATAAATGAATTATTAATAGGATAATTAGCCTACTATTTGGGTTTTTCTATTGCAAACGGTTATTGGGAAAATACCATGGGTGATGACCTCCGGCAACGCACACAATTTTTAGGAATAAACCGTGTTGGATTAATGAACAATCACACACGACATCCTCTTGAAAATTGTTTGCATTAGGCCACCTGGCACAAACGTTTACCACATAAAAATTGTGTGTGATGGACAGCCTTTGCCACACAGTTTCTTCCATCGCACCGTGTGTGATGCATTCAATAAAGCAAACGATAAAATTGTTAATACTGTGTGCAATGGAAACACTATCACAAACATTCTAACGGGGAAAATTGTGTGTGATGTACATGCAAACAGAAATGTTTTCCTTGGAGTGACTATGTGGGATGTATATATGAACGGAGACGTTTACCGGAGACTGACTGTGTGGGATGAACTTACAACCGAAAATGATTTCGCCTGTATAATTGAATTTTTTAGCACTATTGTACGTATAACCGTATTTGATCGCTCGCCGGATGCACACGGCCTCATTTTGCCGAGCGTGTGTGCCAGGAGGGCATATCCCCAACGGTTTCTGGGTCGTTCGAAGGACACCCCTATCGCAGTCACTCACTAGGCGACGGTTCCAAATGTCGTCGCGGAAAGGGGTTAAAAACCATTTGTATAGCACAGACGCATACCAGTGATGGCAATAGCAAGATGAGGACAACTCCAAGAAATGCCATGCACAAAATCATATAGCTAAAGCAATATATTAAATGAGTTTTCAAATAAATAAACCATGTGACTGCACTGCAGTCATGCAAGTGTAGGGTGTGGCTTGCCTGGGGTGGATGGATTCACCGGGAAGAAGTGCGAGAAGCCCGCGGAAAGAATCGCTGGAAATCTTTCTCTCTCGGAGGGGGCTGAATAAGGGAAGGGGAAAACTAGTCATTTTCAGAATGTTTTCACATGGTAAATATGATCCCATTGGAACGGGCTCGACGAGACGAAGAAATGAGCTTTCGAATCACCTCATTTGGAGCTGCGGATGAAAAGATACAGACGGAGAAGTATCAGGGACCAATCTGTAAAAATATAACCACAAACAGGTCCCTGGGTGGTTAGACAGAAAGCGCCTTCTGGGATAAATACGTTTTTGAAGAAGAAAACGTAAACTTATCCAAAACAGACACGAAATACGCTTTCAAACAAGCGAAGACGTAATCCAGTGGATTACGCCTCCACTTATCCAGCGTAGCAGGGCCCTACACCCTGGGAGCCTAACCCTCTCCTCATATGGCCTGCCATGCGGTCTCCGCCATGCGGTATGGTAGCTGGCAATTACCTTGCTGGGATGTGCCACCGAAATCTGGCTCCCATTACTTGAGGTTAATGGGAAATTACCTATTTACTTAAAATGCTAATTATGACATGTGGGGCCCCATAGTTTAATTAATAAGCTAATAGAGTCTGCCAAGGATTAATTTAAAGTCCCATGGCCCACATGTCAAGGAGAGAGAGAAGTTGTGTGACAGAGAGTTTACATGGTGGGGTCCTCCTGTAATTGAGAGAGAGTTTACATGGTAGGGTCCACCTGTAAGAGAGAGAGGGTTTTTTTTTAAGGGTAGGTCCCACATTTTAGTGGCATATGCACACAAGGGCAACTATGTCGAGAAAACGTCCATTTGATGGTCAAACCCCTTTGATCGGACGGAAACGGCACAGAGGGGTATTTCCATAAGGGCTCCGGGCAGAAGAGGGGTATAGTTGAGCGCTATTTTTATTTAGGGGTAAAGATAAGGCTTGGCAGAAATTAGGGGGGAAATGTAAATGTCCCTATTGTATAACTCGTCTTACTTTGAAGCGTAGAAAGTTAAACATGGAAGTTAATTAATATTGCCGCCAACATTGGTGCATGTTCGTGTCACCCACACACCAAATTAACCAAACAATATGTTGAACAATGGAAGGAAACTTTCTAGACTGAAAAAACCAATGTAGTATTATATTTAGAAAGTTCATCAGAAGGTAGCAGATCCATGTCTCAACATAAGTCATTTTAATATGAAACATATTTGTGTCATGTTCATGCCAAATTCACATATATTCATTGTTGACTAGGTGATACACTAAAAAATGGGACCCAATAAAAGTGAATAAACCAGGATATTCACACAAAGATATAAAAGATGTTAGAAATCAGCAAGCATCGTACGAATGTGAGAGAGGACTCAATAGCTATATCATATGATGGTGCTTGGCCGCTGCTGGGGGGATGCCCTTCTGACACGGTGGACTGGAGGCCACAAGGCCTGAACCTGGTGGACATGACCAGGAGGACATGAGAGATTGGGAGCGCACTCGTGCGTCGTTGAGGACAATGGAGAGCGCATCCATCGTATTATACAGTGCATCAGAGTAGTGGATCTAACGGCTGTGTGCGAGGGGTTGGTTTCAGGCGGAGAGAGCCAGTGCGGCGAGGGGAGAGCTCGGTGATGCAGGTGCATCGGGGGCATGTGAGATGGGAACGGGATCGGGGATGTGACATTAAATCGAGAGAAATTGACGAGGGGTTACAAGGGGAAGTGCATAGAAAATCGGGCTTTGTTGGTGTTTTCGGTGACTGGTTTCTGATGAATCTTAACTATGAGATAATCCTACCCATCAAACAGTAGGTAGGAAGTGTTACCCAATATAAATAGAGGTGGAGAGGTGCTCTCCAACTTATCTTATTTTCTAACCACGAAGTCATGCAATAATCTGCCTCTCTTTCTCTCTCTCCACCGAATAGTTTCATAGTGCCACAAGGTTGTCAAGTCTCCGGTAGAGATTAGTTCGGAAAACACAGCCATGCCGGATAGGTGACACCGGATGTGTGCAACCCGGTAGAGAGATCGTACCTTCGATCTTCTATTCGAGGGGCTGTCCGGAGGACCATTTGAGGGAGAAAAGGAGGTTATAAATTCCTAGCTATGGGGATCTGCACCAACGATCTTCACTGGCCTTGCTTCTGCTGCTGCGATTTGTAATGATCAGATCAAACCTTGATCTTCACAATGGTCCCGGGAGTGCAAGTAGTATGGAATTTTTTTTGTTTCTTGTCGTGTTACCCAATAAGGGGGGGATCGAACGGTTATACGGACGCGGATCGGACGGTGGTCGGCACGGTCGTCATCCTATATGACCTTCTTTGCTTCGATTCGCCAAGTAAAACTATAAATAGAGCTAGGAGGGGAGCGAGTAATTGGGCAGGCTTGTGTTCCCCATATCATGGTTTTGGAAAATTTCTAGAACATTTCTGAGTTGTTCAGATTTTGCTATTTTTTTCTTTTTCTTGTTGCTTCTTTCACCAGATTTGTTCTGGTTTTTTTTCTTTTATCATTTTTACCTTTTCAAAATGTTTCACTTATCAATAAATGTTCGGAATTTTAAAGAATGATCGCATTTAAAAAAAGATTTTCAAATTTTGTTCTTCTTTCCAAATTTTGTTCACAGATTCCAAAAAAAGTCCCTTTTTTATTTTGTTTACAATTTCAAAAATGTCTGTGTTATAAAAATGTGCTCGCTAATTAAAAGAGTGTTCCTATTTTCAAGTTTATTCATGAATTTTTGAAAAAAAAATTGGATTTTAAAAAAATGTTCGTGGTCTCGCAAATATTTTCAGTTTCAGAAAATGTTCACGTTTCCCAAATAGTACTTAGAACATTAAAAAATCATGTTTTCAAAATATATATTCACTTTTATGAAAAATATTCATTTTCTCAAAAATGTTTGAAATAGAAAAAGAACTAAAAATGGTTGCTATAGTTACCCGGTCTCTACAGTGCCCTACAATCGACTGCCACAGTGACCAGGTTTGCTATAGTGGTGGCTGCTACAGTGAATCGGATCGCTACAAGGCGTGTTTGGTCATGAGTGAGTGTGACCTGGTTGAGTTGATGTAAGGATGAGCCGAGTCGTGGCAAAAGTAATAGTACATTTGGTTAAATATATTTTCCTAAACACAGATGAACGTTTTTGAATCCATGAACTTCTTTTTTTAATTTGTAGGTAAAAAACCCAGCAGGTTTTGTAACGAGAACATCACACTAGCGGTAGCAAAAAAAAGAGGTATTACATCAGGCACAAACAATTTTTCTCACCTAAATCTATGCGGCTAGGCCAAGCTCTCCCCTTCAGACTTCACCGCCGAGCCCGTGAAATCGCCTCCCCTCTACCTGCCGCTTAAGCGGCCACTGGAGGGGAGGGCAATTCCGGTGCCTCCATTTCAGTTAGTAGTTCAGTTTAGGATTTTTTTAGTCCTCGCAAGTGTGGTGCTCGGGCGGATGGCGGCACTTCTTTTTCGAGTTTGTCTTCTAGCTCCATTCCTCCTCGAGTTCGTCCATCAGGACATAGTCGATGGAGCTCTAGCATAGGTTCCTGTCATCTCCTTGGGACGGTGAGGTTAGGGTGTCTCGTCATCCGGTGAGATTTAATGTCACGTGCTTCAAATCTATGCAGGGTTTCAACGATGATGACTGCGGCCCTAGGGAACTCGTCCATAGGGGCACGTGCACGAAGACTTCCCGACTATCATCGACTATGTCAAGCCGGCTCCGGAAGGGGAGCGGCGACAGCAGCATGTCGGCGGCTCATTATAGCGGCAGTAGTTTCAGTGGTCTCAGATTCTCGATGTAATTTTATTATGTTTGAGATGATTTGTATGAACTTTTATAATAGATCTAATGCTTTTTGCACACATAAAAAAGCACACCCACAAAATAAACAAGTACACACTGAGCGAGCGAACGAGCACAGAGCAAGCATGGAGTCGAGCGAGTGTTAATGCATCGGGCCCATGCGAGCGATGCCCTGGGCGCTGCTTCGCCAACTGGAGTGCCACACACATTGGGGAGAGGTCTCAATTCTGCTCTTGGCTTCCAGATCCGACTCATCACGAAGCTTTCGGATCGTTCATGCAGCGATATGTGTCGCCTTGGACTTCCTATATGGTGACCTAGGTGCCAAAAACCTGTGAAGCACGCACCCCCTCGCTCCAGTATTTGAAAAATGTTGAGCAAATATTTGAAAAAATGTTGAACAAGCATTTGGACAATGTTCAAGGTGTATACAAAAATTGTTGATCATGTATTTAAAAATGTTGATTTCTTTAGCATGTATATAAAAATGTTAATCAAGCATTTGAAAAAAATATTGAACAAGTACTTGATAAATGTTAATCAAGCATTTGAAAAATATTAAATGTGCATAGAAAAAATGTTGACCATGTATACAATAAATGATGAAAAAATTGATCATGTATATAAAAATGTTAATCAAGCATTTAAAAAATGTTGAACAAGTGTTTGAAAATATTAATCAAGTGTTTCAAACATGTTAAATGTGTATAAATAAATGTTGACCATGTATTCAAGAAATGTTGATCTTTTTATTTGAAAACTATCAACAAGCATTTTAAAAAATGTTAAAAAATGCTAAAATGTATACAAGAAAACCCATTTTTCAAAAACCAGTAAAACATGTGTTTAAAAACAAAGAAAAATTGGAGAAAAACGCTGAAAACAAAAAAAAGAGGAAGAGAAAAACAAAAAAATAGTGAAAACCCAGGCCGTGTCGCATCAAGTAGGATGCGCCATACATTTCATCAATAATTTCATACTAGCACAATGGTTAGCGGCTCTGCTTATTACCCAGATATCCTCTAATCAGCCAAAAGAGGATCTCCTGGGTAATAAGCTTTGCGGGTAACCATTGTGTTAGTGTAGGATTATTAATGAAATGTATGGCGCATCCTACTTCAGGCGACACAGTCTACTTTTCCATAGTTTTTCTGTTTTTCTTTCCATTTTTTCATCGGTTTTTCTCTGTTTTTTCTTTGTTTTAAATACAAGTTTCACTGGTTTTCAAAAAATTGGCTTTCTTGTATATATATTTTAAACATTTTTTCAAATGCTTGATTAATAGTTTGCAAATAAAAGATCAACATTTTTTCAATACATGTTCGACATTTTGTATACATATTTAACATTTTTCAAACACTTGTTCAACATTTTGTCACATACTTAATTAACATTTTTATATAGATGATCTAATTTTTTCATCATTTATTTAATACATGATCAAAAAATTCTATGCACATTTAGTATTTCCCAAATGCTTAATTATCATATTTCAAGTTCTTGTTTAACATTGTTTTTTCAACTGTTTGATTGACATTTTATATACATGATAAATAAATTTCATAATTTTTTATTACATGAACCATTTTCCTGTACATGTTCAACATTGTGTGAATGCTTGTTTAACATTTTTAAATACTTATTCAACATTTTCAAATACATGTTCAACATTTTTCAAATACTCGTCAACATTTTTAAAATGTTCTTTGAAATATATATATATATATATATATATATATATATATATATATATATATATATATATATATATATATATATATAGGACAAATGTTTCCTACAAGCGGTGGTAGTTACCACCACTTGCGTTTTGTATGTTGTATGTAGTATCTGTCGAAACCGAAAGTATGTATGTGTAGTATGTAGTATATAAAAATGATTAGGTAGTATATACACTAATTTTTAGATAGTATGTATCATTTTTTGAGTATGCTCTTTTTTACGTACAAATATGTACGTATTTACAAATATAACAAAAACTATGGGCTCATAT
This sequence comes from Aegilops speltoides, assembly GCA_021437245.1. Taxonomy (NCBI): domain Eukaryota; kingdom Viridiplantae; phylum Streptophyta; class Magnoliopsida; order Poales; family Poaceae; genus Aegilops; species Aegilops speltoides. The sequence continues at coordinate 407,387,930 of CM038144.1, read as the reverse complement.
GCAATTTTTTCATGTAACTTGCTTTGAAATATCTTAGACATAATATATGAACATATTCAAAATAATAAAATAGTATATATACTACCATATGGTAGTACATGAGATATGTGGGGTAACTACCACTGGGTGGTAGGATGATTTTCCTATATATATATATATATATATATATATATATATATATATATATATATATATATATATATATATATATATATATATATATATATATATATATTAGTAACCCAGGGTGAACAATTACTTATTCTTCACCCCGGTCGGAACGTCCCCCTCTGACGCACCTGGTCTCGGTGTGGTTGTCGCACCACTCCTTTCCCGGGCCAATGTATTTAATTTTCCAATTTTATTTATGTTGCTTACCCTTTTTTTTTGGACCAAACCCACTCCCTGTGGTTTCTGGACCTATTCTAACTGCAAACGGCGCAAACTCCTTTTTACCGGTGGCGGGATGTACCAGCTAACCATCTGCCATTCATTCACTTTGCGATTCGTGCGACTTGCAGGCCCACACCTCATGTATATTAGTGTATTCCCAAAGAGCATAGCGTATTTAACATTCTGTCATATCAGGTGACAGGTCCATGTCAGTGACAAAGTAGTACTTTATGCATGACTGATCCATTCTCCCCTCTAGTTCATGTAAAGGTGCATCCGCATGCGAGATAAAATCCTGTCTTTTATTTTCTCTTTAGCATGTTCATTCATTCATATCTTTAGAACTATAATCCCATTTTAGAAATATTTTATATATTTGAACTCCTGGCGCAAAGACCTTTAGAACAAGACTAATCTTGAATACATTTAAACATGATTAAATTTCAACGTTTCAAATGAGTGAAATCAGTTTTCTGAAATAAGTGAAATCAGTTTTCTCAAATAACTGAAACCAATTTTTTTGAAATGAGAATTTTTTTTGTTTTTTATGTAAATGAAACATATTTAAGTGCAAAATATGTGAAACTTGTTATTTAAAAAATGTGAAACTTGTTATTTTAAAAAAATGTGAAGCTGATTATTTCCAATCAATTTTAAATATAAGTTAAATCTATATTTGAAACAAGTGAAATTGCTATTTCAATTTAGTGACTGTAATGTGTTTTTCTGAAACTAGTGAAATGAGTGGAATCTATCTTCTGTAATTAGTGTAATCAGTTTTTTGAAACAAGTGGAATATAGTATTTTAATTGATTGAGTGTAATGCGATTTCTGAAATAAGTGAAATGTGAGAAATAAGATACATGAAAAAAATGAAATACATCCATTGCTCTGTGAAACTGTCTATTTCAATGTTTGAAACTGATTTTTGTGATGAGTGAAATATGTTTCATGATATTTCATAAATACGAAGTCAAATTAGTATTAGAGATTTTTTTGTAAAGAATGAACCAGTTTTCCAAATCAATGGAGTGTGCTTTTTCGAACTAGTGAAATACTAATTTTGGAATGAGTGGAATTATTATTTTTTGAATTTAGTGAAATCTATCTTCATATGAGTGAAATATGTTGTTGGGGAACGTAGTAATTTCAAAAAATTCCTACGCACACGCAAGATCATGGTGATGCATAGCAACGAGAGGGGAGAGTGTTGTCTACATACCCTTGTAGACCGAAGCGGAAGCGATCACAACGTAGAGGAAGTAGTCGTACGTTCTCCTCGCGATCCAACCGATCCCAGCGCCGTTACTCCGGCGCCTCAGAGTTCTTGACACACGACAGCTCGGTGACGCTCCTCGGGCTCCGATCCAAAGAAAGCTCGGGAGAGAGTTCCACAAGACGACGGCGTGGTGGACGATCTTGATGTTCTACGGACGCAGGCTTTGCCTAAGCACCGCCACGATATTACCGAGGTGGAATATGGTGGAGGGGGCACGCGACACGGCTAAGGAACGATCTCAAGGATCAACTTGTGTGTCCATGGGGTGCCCCCTGCCCCGTATATAAAGGAGGGAGGGAGGAGGAGGCCGGCCTAGGGAGGAGGGCGCCATAGGGAGTCCTACTCCCACAGGGAGTAGGATTCCCCTTCCTAGTCCAACTAGGATCCTTCCATGTATTAGGAGTAGGAGACTAGGAAGGGAAGAGAGAAGGAAGGAAGGAGGGGGCGGCCCTCCCCTAGCCCAATTCGGACTAGGGCAAGGGGGCGCGGCCTGCCTAGGGCAGCCCTCTCTCTTTCCCGTATGGCCCATAAGGCCCAATACTTCTCCCGGCGAATTCCGTAACTCTTGGTACTCGATAAATACCGAATGACTCGGAACCTTCCGAACTCGAATATAGTCATCCAATATATCGATCTTTACGTCTCGACCATTTCGAGACTCCTCGTCATGTCCCCGATCTCATCCGGGACTCGAACTCCTTCGGTACATCAAAACTCATAAACTCATAATATAAGCATCATCGAAACCTTAAGCGTGCGGACCCTACGGTTCGAGAACAATGTAGACATGACCGAGACACGTCTCGGTCAATAACCAATAGCGGGACCTGGATGCCCATATTGGCTCCTACATATTCTACGAAGATCTTTATCGGTCGACCGCATAACAACATCGTTGTTCCTTTGTCATCGGTATGTTACTTGCCCGAGATTCGATCGTCGGTATCCAATACCTAGTTCAATCTCGTTACGCAAGTCTCTTTACTCGTTCCGTAATACATCATCCCGCGACTAACTCATTGGTTGCAATGCTTGCAAGGCTTATATGATGTGCATTACCGAGAAGGCCCGAGATACCTCTCAGAGCATTCGGAGTGACAAATCCTAATCTTGAAATCGCCAACCCAACAAATACTTTCGGAGACACCTGAGAGCACCTTTATAATCACCCGATTACGTTGTGACGTTTGGTAGCACACAAAGTGTTCCTACGGTAAACGGGAGTTGCATAATCTCATAGTCAAAGGAACATGTATAAGTCATGGATAAAAGCAGTAGCAACATACTAAACGATCGGGTGCTAAGCTAATGGAATGGGTCATGTCAATCAGATCATTCAACTAATGATGTGACCTTGTTAATCAAATGACAACTCCTTTGTCCATGGTTAGGAAACTTAACCATCTTTGATTAACAAGCTAGTCAAGTAGAGGCATACTAGTGACACTCTGTTTGTCCATATATCCACACATGTATTATGTTTCCGGTTAATACAATTCTAGCATGAATAATAAACATTTATCATGATATGAAAGGAAATAAATAATAACTTTATTATTGCCTCTAGGGCATATTTCCTTGATCTCCCACTTGCACTAGAGTCAATAATCTAGTTCACATCGCCATGTGATTTACCAGCAATAGTTCACATCACCATGTGATTAACACCCATAGTTCACATCAATATGTGACCAATCACTCAAAGGGTTTACTAGAGTCAGTAATCTAGTTCACATCGCTATGTGATTAACACCCAAAGAGTACTAAGGTGTGATCATGTTTTGCTTGTGAGATAATTTTAGTCAACGGTCTGTCATATTCAGATCCGTAAGTATTTTGCAAATTTCTATGTCAACAATACTCCGCATCTAGCTACTCTAGCTAATTGCTCCCACTTTCAATATGTATCTAGACCGAGACTTAGAGTCATCTAGATTGGTGTCAAAACTTGCATCGACGTAACCCTTTTACTTACCTAACCTTTTGTCACCTCCATAATCGAGAAACATATCCTTATTCCACTAAGGATAATTTTGACCATTGTCTTGTGATCTACTCCTACATCACCATTGTACTCCTTGCGTAACTCGATTGTAGGGTATACAATAGATCTGGTACACAACATAGCATACTTTATAGAACCTATGGCCAAGGCATAGGGAATGACTTTCATTCTCTTTCTATCTTCTGCCGTGGTCGGGTTTTGAGTCTTACTCAACTTCACACCTTGTAACACAGGCAAGAACTCTTTCTTTGATTGTTTCATTTTGAACTACTTCAAAATCTTGTCAAGGTATGTTCTCCTTGAAAAACTTATCAAGCGTCTTGATCTATCTCTATAGATATTGATGCTCAATATGTAAGCAGCTTCACCGAGGTCTTCCTTTGAAAAACTCCTTTCAAACACTCCTTTGTGCTTTAGAATAATTCTACATTATTTCGATCCACAATATGTCATACATATACTTATCGAAATGTTTGTAGTGCTCCCACTCACTTTCTTGTAAATACAAGGCTTCACCGCAAGTCTCAGATAAAACTATATGCTTTGATCAACTTATCAAAGCGTGTGTTCCAACCCCCAGATGCTTGCACCAGTCCATAGATGGATCATTTGAGTCGCATATTTTGTTAGCACCTTTAGGATTGACAAAACCTTTTGGTTGCATCATATACAACTCTTCTTTAATAAATCCATTAAGGATTGCAGTTTTGTTATCCATTTGCCAGATTTCATAAAGTGTGGCAATTGCTAACATGATTCGGACAGACTTAAGCATAGATACGAGTGAGAAACTCTCATCGTAGTCAACACCTTCAACTTGTCGAAAACCCCTTTTGCGACAATTCAAGCTTTGTAGATAGTAACACTACTATCAGCGTCCGTCTTCCTCTTGAAAATCCATTTAATCTCAATGGCTTGCCGATCATCGGGTAAGTCAACCAAAGTCCATACTTTGTTCTCATATATGGATCCCATCTCAGATTTCATGGCCTCAAACCATTTCGCGGAATGTGGGCTCACCATCGCTTCTTCATAGTTCGCAAGTTCATCATGGTCTAGTAACATGACTTCCAGAACAGGATTACCGTACTACTCTGGTGCGGATCTCACTCTGGTTTACCTACGAGGTTCGGTAGTAACTTGATCTGAAGTTACATGATCATCATCATTAGCTTCCTCACTAATTTGTGTAGTAGTCACAAGAACAGATTTCTGTGATGAACTACTTTCCAATAAGGGAGAAGGTACAATTACCTTATCAAGTTTTCTACTTTCCTCCCACTCACTTCTTTCGAGAGAAACTCCTTCTCTAGAAAGGATCCATTTTTAGCAACGAATATCTTGCCTTCGGATCTGTGATAGAAGGTGTACCCAACTATTTCCTTTGGGTATTCTATGAAGACGCACTTCTCCGATTTGGGTTCGAGCTTATCAGGATGAAACTTTTTCACATAAGCATTGCAGCCCCAAACTTTAAGAAACGATAACTTTGGTTTCTTGCTAAACCACAGTTCATATAGTGTCGTCTCAACGGATTTAGATGGTGCCCTATTTAACGTGAATGCAGCTGTCTCTAATGCATGATCCCAAAACGATATTGGTAAATCGGTAAGAAACATCATAGATTGTACTACATCCAATAAAGTACGGTTATGATGTTCGGACACACCATTATGATGTGGTGTTCCAGGTGGCATGAATTTGTGAAACTATTCCACATTGTTTTAATTGAAGACTAAACTCGTAACTCAAATATTTGTCTCTGCGATCAGATCGTAGAAAACTTATTTTCTTGTCACGATGATTTTTCCACTTCACTCTGAAATTCTTTGAACCTTTCAATTATTTCAGACTTATGTTTCATCAAGTAGATATACCCATATCTGCTCAAATTATCTGTGAAGGTCAGAAAATAATGATACCCGCCGCGAGCCTTAACACTCATTGGATCGCATACATCAGTATGTATTATTTCCAATAAGTCAGTTGCTCGCTCCACTGTTCCGGAGAACGGAGTCTTAGTCATCTTGCCCATGGTTCGCAAGCATCAAGTGATTCACAATCAAGTGATTCCAAAATCCCATCAGCATGGAGTTTCTTCATGCGCTTTACACCATTATGACCTAAACGGCAGTGCCACAAATAAGTTGCACTATCATTATTAACTTTGTATCTTTTGGTTTCAATATTATGAATATGTGTATCACTACGATCGAGATCCAATGAACCATTTTCATTGGGTGTGTAACCATATAAGGTTTTATTCATGTAAACAGAATAATAATTTATTCTATATTTTTAAATGAATAACCATATCGCAATAAATATGATCGAATCATATTCATGCTCAACGCAAACGCCAAATAACATTTATTTAGGTTCAACACTAATCCCGAAAGTATAGGGAGTGTGCGATGATGATCATATCAATCTTGAAACTACTTTCAACACACATCGTCACTTAACCCTTAACTAGTTTCGCTTATTACGCAACTCCGTTTGAGTTACTACTCTTAGCAACCGAACCAGTACCAAATACCGATGGGTTGCTATAAACACTAGTAAAGTACACATCAATAACATGTATATCAAATATACCTTTGTTCACTTTGCCATCCTTCTTATCCGCCAAATACTTGGGGTAGTTTCGCTTCGATGACCAGTCCCTTTGCGGTAGAAGCACTTAGTCTCAGGCTTAGGTCCAGACTTGGGCTTCTTCACTTGAGCAGCAACTTGCTTGCCGTTCTTCTTGAAGTTCCCTTCCATCCCTTTGCCCTTTTTCTTGAAACTAGTGGTCTTGTTAACCATCAACACTTGATGTTCTTTCTTGATTTCTACCTTCATCGATTTCATCATCATGAAAAACTCGGGAATCATTTTTATCATCCCTTGTATACTATAGTTCATCACGAAGTTCTACTAACTTGGTGATGGTGACTAGAAAATTCTGTCAATCACTATCTTATCGGGAAGATTAACTCCCACTTGATTCAAGCGATTGTAGTACCCAGACAATCTGAGCACACGCTCACTAGTTGAGCGATTCTCCTCCATCTTTTAGCTATAGAACTTGTTGGAGACTTCATATCTCTCAACTCGGGTATTTGCTTGAAATATTAACTTCAACTCCTGGAACATCTTATATGGTCCATGACGTTCAAAACGTCTTTGAAGTCCCGATTCTAAGCCATTAAGCATGGTGCACAAAACTATCAAGTAGTCATCATATTGAGCTAGCCAAACGTTCATAACGTCTGCATCTGCTCCTGCAAAAGGTCTGTCACCTAGCGGTGCATTAAGGACATAATTCTTCTGTGCAGCAATGAGGATAAACCTCAGATCACGGATCCAATCCGCATCATTGCTACTAACATTTTTCAACACAATTTTCTCTAGGAACATATCAAAACATATGAAAGCAACAACGCAAGCTATTGATCTTACAACATAATTTGCAAAATACTACCAGGACTAAGTTCATGATAAATTTAAGTTCAATTAATCATATTACTTAAGAACTCCCACTTAGATAGACATCCCTCTAATCCTCTAAGTGATCACGTGATCCAAATTCAACTAAACCATAACCGATCATCACGTGAAATGGATTAGTTTTCAATGGTGAACATCTCATGTTGATCATATCTACTATATGATTCACGCTCGACCTTTCGGTCTCCGTGTTCCGAGGCCATATCTCGCATATGCTAGGCTTGTCAAGTTTAACTTTGAGTATTCGCATGTGCAAAACTGGCTTGCACCCGTTGTAGATGGACGTAGAGCTTATCACACCCGATCATCACGTGGTGTCTGGGCACGACGAACTTTGGCAACGGTGCATACTCAGGGAGAACACTTCTTGATAATTAGTGAGAGATCATCTTAAAATGCTACCGTCAATCAAAGCAAGATAAGATGCATAAAGGATAAACATCACATGCAATCAATATAAGTGATATGATATGGCCATCATCATCTTGTGCTTGTGATCTCCATCTCCGAAGCACCGTCGTGATCACCATCGTCACCGGCGCGACACCTTGATCTCCATCGTAGCATCGTTGTCGTTACGCCATCTATTGCTTCTACGACTATCGCTACCGCTTAGTGATAAAGTAAAGCAATTACAGGGCGTTTGCATTTCATACAATAAAGCGACAACCATATGGCTCCGCCGATTGCCGATAACCGGTTACAAAACATGATCATCTCATACAATAAAATATAGCATCACGTCTTGGCCATATCACATCACAACATGCCCTGCAAAAACAAGTTAGACGTCCTCTACTTTGTTGTTGCAAATTTTACGTGGCGATTACGGGTGAAGCAAGAACCAATCTCACCTACGCATCAAAACCACAACGATACTTCGTCAAATAGACTCGTTTTAACCTTCTCAAGGACCGGCGTAGCTACACTCGGTTCAACTAAAGTTGGAGAAACCGACACCGCTAGCCACCTTTGTGCAAAGCACGGCGGTAGAACCAGTCTCGCGTAAGCGTCTGGCGTAATGTCGGTCGGGCCGCTTCATCCAACAATACCGCTGAACCAAAGTATGACATCTTTGGTAGGCAAGTATGACTTGTATCGTCCACAACTCACTTGTGTTCTACTCGTGCAAAACATCAAACCATAAAACCTAGGCTCGGATGCCCTTTGTTGGGGAACATAGTAATTTCAAAAATTTCCTACGCACACGCAAGATCATGGTGATGCATAGCAACGAGAGGGAGAGTGTTGTCTACATACCCTTGTAGACCAAGCGAAGCGATCACAACGTAGAGGAAGTAGTCGACGTTCTCCTCGCGATCCAACCGATCCCAGCGCCGTTACTCGGCGCCTCGAAGTTCTTGACACACGACAGCTCGGTGGCGCTCCTCGGGCTCCGATCCAGCAAAGCTCGGGAGAGAGTTCCGTCGGCGACGGCGTGGTGGCGATCTTGATGTTCTACTGACGCAGGCTTTGCCTAAGCACCGCCACGATATTACCGAGGTGGAATATGGTGGAGGGGGCACCGCACACGGCTAAGGAACGATCTCAAGGATCAACTTGTGTGTCCATGGGGTGCCCCTGCCTCGTATATAAAGGAGGGAGGGAGGAGGAGGCCGGCCTAGGGAGGAGGCGCCATAGGGAGTCCTACTCCCACCGGGAGTAGGATTCCCCTTCCTAGTCCAACTAGGGATCCTTCCATGTATTAGGAGTAGGAGACTAGGAAGGGAAGAGAGAAGGAAGGAAGGAGGGTGCGGCCCTCCCCTAGCCCAATTCGGACTAGGGCAAGGGGGCTGCCTGCCTGCCTAGGGCAGCCCTCTCTCTTCCCGTATGGCCCATAAGGCCCAATACTTCTCCCGGCGAATTCCGTAACTCTTGGTACTCGATAAATACCGAATGACTCGGAACCTTTCCGAACTCGAATATAGTCATCCAATATATCGATCTTTACGTCTCGACCATTTCGAGACTCCTCGTCATGTCCCCGATCTCATCCGGACTCGAACTCCTTCGGTACATCAAAACTCATAAACTCATAATATAACCATCATTGAAACCTTAAGCGTGCGGACCCTACGGTTCGAGAACAATGTAGACATGACCGAGACACATCTCCGGTCAATAACCAATAGCGGACCTGGATGCCCATATTGGCTCCTACATATTCTACGAAGATCTTTATCGGTCGGACCGCATAACAACATACGTTGTTCCCTTTGTCATCGGTATGTTACTTGCCGAGATTCGATCGTCGGTATCCAATACCTAGTTCAATATCGTTACCGGCAAGTCTCTTTACTCGTTCCGTAATACATCATCCGCAACTAACTCATTGGTTGCAATGCTTGCAAGGCTTATATGATGTGCATTACCGAGAAGGCCACGAGATACCTCTCAGACATTCGGATGACAAATCCTAATCTTGAAATACGCCAACCCAACAAATACTTTCGGAGACACCTGAGAGCACCTTTATAATCACCCGATTCGTTGTGGCGTTTGGTAGCACACAAAGTGTTCCTACTGTAAACGGGAGTTGCATAATCTCATAGTCAAAGGAACATGTATAAGTCATGGATAAAAGCAGTAGCAACATACTAAACGATCGGGTGCTAAGCTAATGGAATGGGTCATGTCAATCAGATCATTCAACTAATGATGTGACCTTGTTAATCAAATGACAACTCCTTTGTCCATGGTTAGGAAACTTAACCATCTTTGATTAACAAGCTAGTCAAGTAGAGGCATACTAGTGACACTCTGTTTGTCTATATATCCACACATGTATTATGTTTCCGGTTAATACAATTCTAGCATGAATAATAAACATTTATCATGATATGAAAGGAAATAAATAATAACTTTATTATTGCCTCTAGGGCATATTTCCTTCATATGTTTCTTCATATGAGTAAAATTGGTTTTTTGAACATAAAGAAATGAGTTTTTTTAATGAGCGAAATCTTTTTTATGAAGCGAGTGAAATTGTTTTTTCATTTGATAACTTTTTGAATTGTGTGAAATAGGTTCTTTTCTCAAATAATTAAAATCAGTTCTTGGCATCGAGTATCAAATGAGCGAAATTAGCCTTTGGAAATTATTAAAACATGTTTTTCTTTCAATTGAAACGAGTTCAAACGACTGAAATCAGTTATATCAAATGAGTGAAATCGGTTGTGTGATGAAATGAGTGAAATCAGTTTTTAAAATGTGTGAAATAAATTTTGAATTAGCCTAAATCCATCTTTTGAAAATGTGTGAAATTAGTTTTGAATGAGCCTAAATCCATATTCTGAGAATGAGTGAAATAAATTTTGAATGAGCCTAAGTCCATCTTTTAAAATGTGTGAAATATAATCATTTTACAGCGAAACAATTTTGTGTTTTATGAAAGTCATTTCAAAGATAACTGAAATATAGAGAATTAAAAGTAATCTAAATATATCGAAGATTCATCTTGTTTTGACGATCTTGTCATCACGATTCCAAATATAATTTTTTTTTTCAAAAATGGACATTTCCTTTAACAGATATTAATCATTCAAAATATGAGGATGAAATTAAATACATGTCAATTGTATGAAGAGAGAGAACGCATGCAGCCGTGTATGTGGTGAGAGACTGCACGCATGCACTGTTCTCTGCACCCGTACCTCTCTTCTATGTAAAAGCTGACAATGTCTGATACAAGTACTAGTATAGCTCTGTTTAGTCTGCTGTATTTGCATATGAAAAGAAAGTGTATAAAATCTGCACGAATCTTAATGAACATAGAGAACGGTGGATTGCACACTGGTACATCCGGCACTGCTGTATTTAGCTCTGTTTAGTCGCTGCAAACGGGGCAAGCGATGGGAGGTTTCGGCGGCGAGCGGTAGCTGCGTGCGGCGTTGGCGCGGCCCAGTTTTCCGGCGGCGGGGTCGAGGCGGGCAGTGCTGCGACAGGCTTCGTGGCTAGTGTTGGCCTCCTCGGCCGGCCGCCCCGCGGGAGGCTTCGCGGCGTGGTTGTTAGCCTGCACCTTACGGGTGACCTCGACGGCGTTGATCGCTATGGATAGCTCGACAAGTTCACCGAGCAGGCATTTTTACCTCCGCCATGTTGTGTTTCTCTCTCGTCCTGACCGGCGGAGGCAGGGGTTCGGCCGCTCGGCGATCTCGGTGTGCACAGAGGAGGGCTGTGTGTCGCGGCGGCAGCCAACAGGAGATGCAGCGGCTCGACCTCCTCTGTGAAACTGTGACCTCATCTCCAGTTGAAATTGACAAGGCTGCCTCCCTGAACTAGCACCGGCTGGAATCAATTCCGGCCTAGGTAACTCAGAGCCACTAGAGCTTCAGGTGCCTCACAAATCCCAAGGTTAGGAAATTTTATTTACTTGTGTCGCCGCAACCTACAGATACCGTGAATATTCCTCTAGCACTAGAGCTTCAGGTGCCTCACAAGTCACAAGGTTAGGAAATTTTGTTTACTTGTGCGATTCTCGTGACTGTAGGAGCATTCTTGATTGTGAAATATGACCATTGCTTCATACTCTTCATTTCCTGCATTTAACTATTCGATCCAATTATTTAATATTTTTTAATATGGTGGATCAGAATAGGATAAAGCTACTATGATTGTGTGATTGATTTTTACCTGAAGTTGTGAATGATGGCTTAGTTGTAAGAGCTTGCCTTGGTTAATTCAATTAGTCAACATAACTGAAAGAAATTTAAAGGAGGCCAATCAAATTCTTTGTTCTGTCATGGTATTCTGAAAACCAACTTGCAGCTTGGTATTGTAAGGGAAAGGAGAGTACGCATTTGCTACTTTTGTTATTGGTCTTGTGTGCTTTTGTAGTAAGAAGTTATAACTTTATTATGTAGTAACTTATTTTGGGGTTTCAAGCGAATTGTTGTTTTCAAATTCTGTGTGAATTATATTTTCATGGGAGGCCCATCTGAAGTGCTTACCTCATAGAACAAGCCTCCGAGGCAGAGTCCAATTTTGTGTTTGAGCCCTCAGAGCTCAATTTCTACAACTTCAACACATATTCATGTATAAGCGGAATTGTGTTCTTTAATCTACTTCACATGGTTCTCACTAACTGTTTGAATGCACCATGGAGCTGATAAACTGCAGATTTTTAGTGTTTTTTCCGTTTATATTGCTTATGCGGCTCAAGCCTAAACTCTGCAAGCTTTTAGTAGTTAAGGCTGTCTTACTTTTTTCATTTCGCTTTGTTTGTTTCAGAAATCAAAAGTTCTATCATCAAATTTTAGTCGACGAGGTAAATCCTGCTAGCCACGTGTGTCGTCCCGGCAGCGGCTCGCCGCCACCATTCCAATTTCATCTTCGCTCTGCAAGGTAATAGAAGGAGGGCCCTAATGGGAACGATGCTTGTCACCCCCACCCGCATGACTGCTCCAGATCCATTCAAGGTGGTCATCACTGTCAAATCGTCCAGCAAGCTCACTACCGTCCTCCTCTGCCTAAAATGCACAGTTGCAGAAACAACATCTATTGCGCACCAAAAAGGATAATTGCCCATGTGTAAAATGAGATTTATATATCAAAAGTTTTTGTCTGTTGATATTTTGGCGGTTCTCTTCCCTTCTGCACTGCTGCTGGAAGTGATGAGAGAATTTGTGCATACAGTTGTGGTCATTAGTAAGGTTGGAGCGTGTGCATTAACATTTTCAAGTGGATACTTTGGTACTTGATTTTATAATCATTTGAAATCCGAATATCACGTTGCATTGTGATATTTCTAACTGAAAATTTTCACTACGAATTATGCATATTTTGGTGGAATTTCTAACACTGTTGTTCTTTCAAGCATATAATATTCTTCAGAAATTAAATAGTTCGTACTGGAATCCTTTTGAATGTATAGTTTTATTATGTTTTCAAAAACTTAAGCAGATAATAGATGAACATGTTTTTTTTTGCATCACCATGCTTTGTATCTAGTTTTACAACACCGCCGCCCCTGAAGGCTAAAAGCTCTAATTCTGTGTTTGTGTTTGTTCTAGATTGTCTGCTGCACACCCAGGTGATTACGTCTCATATATCTCTTATGAAATAGAAAGTCTCTGATCACCAAATACGTATAGGTCATAGTGAGACATTTCTCAGAAATACTACTCCGGTATGCGACACAGTTTGGTAGTTCTATGTACACTGACTCACTGACCCGTAGTTTTTTTTTATTTGTTAGTACTACATGTGTGCAAGAATAAATAAAATGTGATCATCTCCGTAGACTTTTGAGCTGTTCCAATTTGTATTAGATCTGCAATATTTATGTAAGTTCAGTTTTTGTTTTTTTTAATTCAGGTTGGGAGAGTATTAATATTGATAGTAGTAGATAGAAAACAGATCGCTCGCGTCGCTCCCGGGGGGCGGCTCGGGCGACCTAGCCGCCGCCGCCCCCGCTCCCCTTTCCTCCCTCGTTCCACCCGCCACCGCCGGAGGAGGCCGACGGGCAAAGCCCACTCGGCGGACGGCGGTGGCGGGCACTCTCGTCGCGCCGCAAGTCTTGACCCGACGAAGGCACGCATCCGGCGGCGGCTGCGTCTCGGCAGCGGGCAAGCGGGCGGCGCCACGGGCTCGGGCGGCGGTCTTGTGTCCTCCTCTCCCTCGTCGGGAGAGTGGGGGCGGCGCTGAGGCTGGCCATCTTCGATCCGGTGCGGCGCGATCTGGTGGTGCGCGGCGTGCTCGTGGGTTCGCCACGAGGACGGCGAGCCGTGGCGTGCAGATCTGGAGGTATTGCCCCTCTCCTTCCATGCATCCTTCCGGCCCCCGGTTCGGTTTGGATCTTGCGGATCCACCTCCGGTGTGTTTCAGTGGAGCGGATCGGTGTCCGGGAAACCTTGGCTGCCTTAGGCTGACCGCAGCGGCGACGCCGCTTTTGGCGCCGCTTTCCTCCTTGGGGCGTTCTTTGAGGCACCATCTCTCTCTCCAACCCATGTCGGGTGAAAGCCCAAGATCCGATCGCGGATCGGGTGTCGGCGGCGCCAGTGCACCGTAACCTTCACGGAGACGCGCCAAGGACATTGGGATCGGATGGAAGGGTCTGCAGTGAGGGTGGGGTGTCTGCCTCCCTTCGGTGGAGCGGTGTTTCGTTCTACATATTCTTGGCGGCGGCTCTTGGCGGCATGGAGAAGCGGAGGCTTGGCGTCGGATGTGTGGTGACGGACACGCGTTAGGAGGTCGACGCTTGTCTGGCGTCGTGGTGGCGCGGCGGCGGCGAGACGGGCAAGGCCGTTATAACAAGACAGCTCGAAGATGGATATGTGGTAGGTGGTTGTGGCGGCCTCATACCCGCGGGCGGCCTGGTTGAGGAGCACGCCGGACTGGTGGGTGCCCATACCCGACAGCGTTCGAGTTGGGACCTCGGTCTTAGATGTTAGGTTTGGCTGCGAGGTCTGTTTGGTATTAGGCCTGGACCATCGGCGCCTTCATCGATTAGATAGGAGTAGCGACAGAGGTTGCGAAGATGGTGGCTTTGGTCTTACTGTTGTACGATTTTGTAAGGTTTTGTGCTAATGATTAATAAAGTGGCCGTATGCATCGACCAGATGCAGAGGCCAGGGGTATTCCTCCTTTTCGAAAAAAAAAGTTGTGGTTCTGGTTGGAGTAATTTATCATACCACCTCACCTAAGGATATTTGTGTCTGGCTGAATCAAGTGTCATATCATTTCTTTCAGGCTTAGAAGCTCAGTGGTTGGTAGAAATCTGCACTTTTTAGTTAAATGGCTAGTGTTTAGATATTACTGTGATAGATCATCAAGACATTCTGGCTTTTCTTGATTAAATGTTCTTTTTTCTGTAATCAAAGATTTACAATGGATGATTGAGAATGATAAAGCTAAGCCGGATACAAGTGCGGAAGTACAAAGGCAGGATGCTCTTGTTGTTGGTCCTGCAGTTACAATTGTTGGCATGTTTGTAAGATGCAAAATGAGACCTCTGCCATGAATCTTTGAGACCTCCACCCTCGTCTCACCAGCGAATTTGTGCAATGGTGGGCTGGCATGCCAAAATTTTAGAGCCCGTCCAAACAAGATGTGACACTTCAGTACTCCAATAGTTCGGCTGGGAAGGCGAGGGATTCAGGGTCAGTTTGGTTTGCATCTACAACTTCATGCCTAAGAAAATCATGTGCCTGGACTGAGCCTGGAGAGGTGGCGGTTTCCTGCCTGACCAGGCGCGCATGTGACGGCAGTGTTTGGTTCGTGCCTGGCATGGTAGATTATCAAGTGGACCCCATACACGTGCTAGTTACTTTATTAGCAATCCCAGGCAGGAGTGGTAGAGGCCAGGGGTCTATATCCAGATGCCTGGGCCAGGCTAACTACATGCATGCATTTTTGGACCCAGGCTAAGTGCATGTAGACTTTTTTTAACCAGGCTAAACACAAGAAACACCTCCCAGGCCAGGCTCGTACAGGCATCTCCAGGCTGCTAACCAAACAACATCCAGGCAGCTTTCAGGGAGGACTCAGGCCAGGCACAAAGCGCTCAGGACACAAACCAAACTGACCCTTAATCTGAGCAGCCGTTATGAACATGAGCATCTTTGCCTGAATCAGAATGGTGTCATGTTTTGGCAAGCCAAGTCCTTCCTAGTCTCAACTTTAGTGCATTAAAATAGTTATTATCGATTTTAATCCACTCAGGAAGAATGTGGACATGCATCTGAAGAGTAATAACACGAATGACACAAAGCAGCGATGCTAAAGCTGAATAGATCCTTTTTTCGCGTCTAAACCTGACTGGCCATGCAGACTATCCAAAAGAAAATGATGCCGTAACTTTACATCGCAGTCTCATTTTTCCTACTATGCTTTTTGGGCGCGTGGACAGATTCTCTTGGCCATAATCTTACTTCATAGCCAACCAAATCTTACCTCACCCCCCTTCTCTCTGATGTGGTGTTTCCACAGATTCTGTAGATGGTAATCATACCTCACAAGCCTTCTACTCCCTCCGTTCCTAAATACTTGTCTTTCTAGGCATTTCAACAAGTGACTACATACGAAGCAAAATGAGTGAATCTACACTTTAAAATATGTCTACATACATCCGTATGTAGTAGTCATTTGAAATGTCTAGAAAGACAACTATTTAGAAACGGAGGGAGTATTTCCTACGTGGATGCATGCTGGCTTGATTCATTGCGTGGTGGCCTGGTGGGTTCGGGCGAGGAATAAGAATTCATCTTATTCCCGTGAATTTATGGGTTTCCTCCGCTGCTTAGTGCTGGAATTTTATCCATTTTGGGCCTAGCCCAATAACTATTTCAGAAATTCCTAATAAATTCTAAAGGCCCACTTAGCCCATTTGTGCAAGGCAAGGGATACTACTAAAGTTTAGTCCCACATTGCTAGTTGCGTGGGAATTGGACCTCCTTATAAGGGAGGTTCTTTCCCCACTTGTATGAGCATGAGAACAAGAGGGACATCCACGCGCGCTCCTCCTCCGCCGCCACGCCTCGTCACACCGCGGGTTGCGGGAATGAGCCGATGTCTAAATTTTTGCCGCGCACGACGGGTATACAAACGGTCACACGGGAGCTGAAACGTTTCGCTGAGTGGAGCGTGAATACGAACGAACGGCGCGCACCTCTTCGCATGCTGCCTGTTCGTTTCGTCTCCCTCCATTGCTTCACCTCCCGCCGCAGCCTGTTCGCCTCCTTCTCTTGCGCCTATAAAAGGGAGGTCGCTCCTCTCAGAGAGACGCACCAGAACTTCTCCTTCCTCTCGCCACCGGTTCCATTCCCTGAGCTATCGCTGTCTTCCTCATCCCGGCTTGCGGCGTGCACCACGAGTTGGGACATGAGCCTCAAACCGCACTCTTTGAGTCTGTGACGGGAGAAGGGTGATAAGGTTTTGGGGGGCGCTCTGCGCGACATCTTGGCTGCTTCATCACGGACGATCCGGTCGCCGACGACTACTTCCCCGACGACGACTTCTTCCCCGAAATCCACGATCTCCTCGACGACATGGCAGGCGAGGACACCGACCCCAAGTCCAGCGTATAAGCAACTTCATCTAGTGTCTGTTCTAGATGTGTTTAGCTCAAACTCATATATGCAGACTATGTTTACCTTATCTCTTATGCATCTTGATCTCTTTATCGCTCTAGAGATGATCGGTTCTAGATTATATATGAGATGTTGTTTACCTTCTCTTTGTCAAATCGCATGACTTGCTTTATCACTGTTATATTAGTCATGCTTTATCTACTATTTCATTAATAAAATCATTTGGTAAATTGCTCATATTTCCAATAATCCAAAAACCTTATTATAGGCAATTTACCTCGAATGGTTTTTTGCTTCCATGAGACCTCCTATGTTTGAGGGTATCCACTATAAGAGGTGGCGCGTGAGAGCAGTCTTATGGTTTCAAACCATGAGTTGCTATGAGCGCCACTCTTGGCAAACTGAAGGAGAGCAAGATGCCCAACAGGCACAAGCTTTTCGAAAATGGATACCTTGTTTAAGGCTGCTCTCTTGAGTGTTCTTGGTGAGAACATAGTTGATGCTTATCGTCAATTGACAATGGAAAAGATATGTGGGGCCTTTTCGAGGCCAAGTTTGGGGTCTTGGATGCCAGACCGAGCTGTACATCATGGAGCAATTCTATGATTACAGGATGACCAAGAGCGCTCCGTGGTTGAGCAGGCTCACGAGATACGATCATTTGCTAGAGAACTTGAGCACTTCAATTGTATCCTACCGAACAAGTTTGTTGCGGGGTATCATCACTAAGCTTCCTCCTTCGTGGAGGAACTTTGCTACCTCTTGAAGCATAAGAGACAGGAGTTTTCCGTTCCGGATCTCATTGGCACTCTTGATGTGGAAGAAAAGGCGAGAGCAAAGGACACACGTGCTCGAGGTATTGAGGAGGATCTAGTGCCAATCTGCATGTAAGAAAAACTTCCGATCCCACAAGTTCAAGAACAAGGGCAAGTTTGATGGTAAAGGAAAGTTTGATGGGAAGAACAAGGCATGCAGACACGAACTTCAAGAAGAAGAATGACAAGAAGAAAGGTGCTTGTCATGTGTGTGGAGATCCCGATCATTGGGCTCCTAGTTGCCCCAATCGCTATGACAAGCGTCATCTCGGGAAAGGCGGCAAGACCGCTAATGTTGTCATCGGAGACATTGACATGAAGGATGTTGGGTATGGTATATTTCCACTATTCTTTCAAGATGTCATTCTCTGATTTGTTGATTGACACGGTGCTAATGTGCATGTATGCGGTGATATTTCCATGTTTTCGTCTTATCGGATCATGAGGACTTCAACCGTCTTGATGGGCAACGGTTCAAGTGCTTCGTTCGTGGTGTTGGCACGGTCGATCTGAAGTTTACTTCGGAAAGATCGTGCGGTGAAGAACGTGCATTATGTCCCTCCGTCAATAAAAACTTGTTAGCGGATCTCTTCTGTGTAGAGATGGCTACAAGCTTGTCTTTGAGTCGAATAAATTTGTAATATCCAAGTATGGAACCTTTGTTGGTAAAGGCTATGAGTCAGGAGGCCTGTTTCGTTTATCCTTATCAGACGTTTGCAATAAAGTTGTTAATCATATTTGCAACAATAGTGAATCAAATGTGTGGCATTCACGACTTTGTCATGTTAACTTTGGTTGCATGTCACGACTAGCGAAGTTGAACTTAATCCCTAGTTTCACCACCGTTAAGGGATCTAAGTGTCAAGTGTGTGTGCAAGCTAAGCAACATCGTAAATCTCACGTGACTGCGGAGACGAGAAATCTTGCACCACTAGAACTTATACATTCAGATCTATGTGAAATGAATGGTGTTTTGACAAAAGGTGGAAAGAAATATTTCATGACGTTAATTGATGACTCCACTAGATACTGCTGTGTGTATATTTTGATATCTAACGATGAGGCTTTGAACTTTTTCAAGATCTATAAAGCTGAAGTGGAAAACCAACTTGATCGAAAAATCAAGAGGCTTAGGTCTGACCGTGGTGGAGAGTATTTTTCCAATGAGTTTGATGCTTTTTGTGCGGAACATGGTATAATCCATGAGAGGACGCCTCCCTACTCACCTCGGTCAAATGGGGTGGCGAAAGAAAGAACCGTACTCTAATCGATTTGGTTAATGCCATGTTAGACACATCGGGTCTCTCCAAGGCATGGTGGGGAGGCGATATTGACAACATGTCATGTCCTAAATCGAGTCCCCACAAAGAACAAAGAGATAACTCCATTCGAGGAATGGGAGAAGAAAAGGTTAAAACTCTCTTATCTGCGAACATGGGGTTGTTTGGCGAAAGTCAATGTTCCAATTCCAAAGAAGCGGATGCTTGGACCAAAGACTGTGGATTGTGTTTTCCTGGGATATGCTTTTCATAGCATTGGCTATAGATTCTTGGTTGTAAAATCTGAGGTACCTGACATGCATGTCGGTACGATCATGGAGTCGAATGATGCGACTTTCTTTGAAGATATCTTTCCCATGAAGGATATGGCTACCTCATCTAATCAGGAGATGCCTAGTTCATCGGATTAGGAACCAGTTACAATTACCGAACCAGCCATTTCGATGGAACACTTTGAAAGTCCTATGGAGGAGAACAATGAAGTTCCTATTAGGAGCAAGAGACAGAGGACTACAAAGTCCTTTGGTGATGATTTTCTTGTGTATCTCATAGATGACACTCCCAGTTCTATTTCAGAGGCATATGCATCTGAAGATGGTGACTACTGGAAGGAAGCAGTTCGTAGCGAGATGGATTCCATCTTGGCAAATGAAACTTGGGAGATAACTGATCGTCCTTATGGGTGCAAACCTATAGGATGCAAATGGGTATTCAAGAAGAAGCTTAGGCCTGATGGTACTATCGAAAAGTACAAGGCTGGGCTCGTGGCTAAGGGTTATACCCAAAAGGAAGGTGAAGACTTCTTTGATACTTACTCACATGTGGCTCAACTGACCACTATTCGAGTTCTACTTTCACTAGCTACCTCACATGGTCTTCTCGCTCATCAGATGGATGTTAAGATTGCTTTCCTAAATGGAGAGTTGGATGAGGAAATTTATATGGAACAACCAGATGGGTTTGTAATAGATGGTCAGGAAGGGAAAGTGTGCAAGTTGCTAAAGTCTTTGTATGGACTCAAGCAAGCACCCAAACAGTGGCATGAGAAGTTCGAAAGAACTTTAACAGCTGCAGGCTTTGTTGTGAACGAAGCTGACAAATGTGTGTACTATCGCCATGGTGGGGGCGAGGGAGTTATGCTTTGCTTGTATGTTGATGACATACTGATTTTCGGAACAAATCTGAATGTTATTAAGGAGGTCAAGGATTTCCTA
Source organism: Aegilops speltoides (assembly GCA_021437245.1). NCBI lineage: Eukaryota > Viridiplantae > Streptophyta > Magnoliopsida > Poales > Poaceae > Aegilops > Aegilops speltoides. Next base: position 407,367,424 of record CM038144.1, on the reverse strand, counting down.
TCTCGTTGTTTTGAGATGAAGGATTTAGGAGTGGCTGATGTCATTACGAACATCAAGTTGTTGAGAGATGATGATGGTGGGATTACATTGCTTCAATCTCACTATGTGGAAAAGATCTTGAGTCGCTTTGGCTACGGTGGATCGCAAGCCCTCTCCAACATCATATGATGCTAGCGTGTTGCTTGAAAGAATCAAGAATTGCTAGAGATCAATTGAAGTATTCTCGATTATGGGCTCGCTTGTGTACTTGGCGGTGCTACAAGACTCGACATCTCTTTTCTGTTAGCAAACCGAGTCGGTTTGTCTCAAAACCAGGAGATGTGCATTGAAAGCTCTAGAAAGAGTTTTGCGTTATTTGAAAGGCATTGCAAACTATGGAATTCACTACACGGGCACCCAAAGGTGCTTGAAGGGTATAGTGACTCAAAGCTGGATCTCGATGTTGATGAGATAAAGGCCACGAGCGGATATGTATTCACTCATGGAGGTGGCGCTGTTTCTTGAAGTCTTGCAAGCGAGACCATCTTAACGAGGTCAACAATGGAAGCAGAACTCACAAGACTAGATACAACTACGGTCGAAGCAGATTGGCCGCGGCTCTTGAATGACTTGCGGTTGTTGAGAAACCTGACGGGTGTCCTTATGAACTGCGACAATCAAACTGTGATCACAAAAGTGAGCAGCTCAAAGGATAACATGAAGTCATCAAGACACGCTCAGAGAAGGTTAAAGTCTGTCAGAAAATGAAAACTCCGAGTTATTGCGTTGGATTATATCCAAACGTCTAAAAATATGGCAGATCCTTTTACTATGGGTCTATCGCGTAATGTGATAGATAATGCATCGAGGGAGATGGGTATGAGACCCACAATATGAGTTGTTCACAGTGGTAACCTATTCTTTGTGATCGGAGATCCCGTGAATTAGATGTGGAAGACAAGCTGTTGGTCAACTGAGAGGAGAGTATCCTTATTATTCACAATACCACTCCATGAAGATGCAATACTCTCCTAATCTGCATGGCAGGTTGATGTGTATCTTAATGTGTTCTAAGTGGCTTATTTAAGCAGAGATGTTATCCTGCAGAACATCTTTTGAAGAACACACCTATATGAGTCTGATTGTCAAACGTCACAATCTATGAGAGTAGGGTTCTCTCTAGTAAACTCATGAAAGGTCACGGAGTATGACGCATAAGCTCCACCCGCGGGGAAGACCCACGGTAGCCACGTATCGGTCAAGGCTTTATGTGAAGCTAGATTCGCAGAAAACTTGCGTTCAAGGCCCGATCCATGCTCAAGTTGCTTACTAGTGTAGCATAGAGTTCTAGGTGGAAGTTCAACTTAACGGTCTCCTTCGAGATCGGTATATAAAACAGTGTTTTGGAACCAAAGGCAAATTTTGTGTGCCTCTGGGATCTGGTGGGGGATTGCTGGAATTTTGTCCATTTTGGGCCTAGCCCAATAACTATTTCAGAAATTCCTAATAAATCCTAGAGGCCCACTTAGCCCATTTGTGCAAGGCAAGGGATACTACTAAAGTTTAGTCCCACATTGCTAGTTGAGTGGGAATTGGACCTCCTTATAAGGGAGGTTCTTTCCCCACTTGTATGAGCATGAGAACAAGAGGGACATCCACGCGCGCTCCTCCTCCGCCGCCCGCCTCGCCACGCCACGCCACGCCACGCCTCGTCACGACGCGCCGCGGGTTGCGGGAATGAGCCGAGCCGATGTCTAAATTTTTGCCACGCACGACGGGTATACGAACGGTCACACGGGAGCTGAAACGTTTTGTTGTAGTGGAGCGTGAATACGAACGAACGGCGTGCACCTCTTCGCGTGCTGCCTGTTCATTTAGTCTCCCTCCATTGCTTCACCTCCCGCCGCAGCCTGTTCGCCTCCTTCTCTTGCGCCTATAAAAGGGAGGTCGCTCCTCTCAGAGAGACGCACCAGAACTTCTCCTTCCTCTCGCCACCGGTTCCATTCCCTGAGCTATCGCTGTCTTCCTCATCCCGGCTTGCGGCGTGCACCATGAGTCGGGACAGAAGGCCTCCGAAACCGCACTCTTTGAGTCCTGTACGGGAGAAGGGTGATAAGGTTTTTGGGGAGTGCTCTGCGCGACTACTGGCTGCTTCATCACGGACGATCCGGTCGCCGACGACTACTTCCCCGACGACGACTTCTTCCCCGACGTCCACGATCTCCTCGACGACATGGCGGCGAGGACACCGACCCAAGTCCAGTAACTTGCTGCTTCTTTGCCGACGTGTTCTTCTCCTTCTGTTAGAAGTCCTACTATAGTTCTTGGCTCTAGTTTCGCCCCACGTATGTTAGGTTCTATGTCGATAAGCAACTTCATCTAGTGTCTGTTCTAGATGTGTTTAGCTCAAACTCATATATGCAGACGATGTTTACCTTATCTCTTATGCATCTTGATCTACTGTCTGCTCTAGAGATGATCGGTTCTAAATTATATACGCAGATGTTGTTTACCTTCTCTTTGTCAAATCGCATGACTTGCTTTATCACTGTTATATTAGTCATGCTTTATCTACTATTTTTGTTAATAAAATCATTTGGTAAATTGCTCATATTTCCAACAATCCAAAAACCTTATTATAGGCAATTTACCTTGAATGGTTTTGCTGCTTCCATGAGACCTCCTATGTTTGAGGGTATCCACTATAAGAGGTGGCGCGTGAGAGCAGTCTTATGGTTTCAAACCATGAGTTGCTATGACGCCACTCTTGGCAAACTGAAGGAGAGCAAGATGCCCAACAGCACAAGCTTTTCGAAAATGGATACCTTGTTTAAGGCTGCTCTCTTGAGTGTTCTTGGTGAGAACATAGTTGATGCTTATCGCCAATTGACAACGGAAAAGATATGTGGGGACTTTTCGAGGCCAAGTTTGGGGTCTCGGATGCCGCACCGAGCTGTACATCATGGAGCAATTCTATGATTACAGGATGACCAAGAGCGCTCCGTGGTTGAGCAGGCTCACGAGATACGATCATTTGCTAGAGAACTTGAGCACTTCAATTGTATCCTACCGGACAAGTTTGTTGTCGGGTATCATCACTAAGCTTCCTCCTTCGTGGAGGAACTTTGCTACTCATCAAGCATAAGAGATAGGAGTTTTCCGTTCCGGATCTCATTGGCACTCTTGATGTGGAAGAAAAGGCGAGAGCAAAGGACACACGTGCTCGAGGTATTGAGGAGGATCTAGTGCCAATCTGCACGTAAGAAAAACTTCCATTCCACAAGTTCAAGAACAAGGGCAAGTTTATGGTAAAGGAAAGTTTGATGGGAAGAACAAGGCCGTGCAGCACACGAACTTCAAGAAGAAGAATGACAAGAAGAAAGGTGCTTGTCATGTGTGTGGAGATCCCGATCATTGGGCTCCTAGTTGCCCCAATCGCTATGACAAGCGTCATCTCAGGAAAGGCGGCAAGACCGCTAATGTTGTCATCGGAGACATTGACATGAAGGATCTTTGGGTATGGTATATTTCCACTATTCTTTCAGTATGTCATTCTCCTGATTTGTTGATTGACACGGTGCTAATGTGCATGTATGCGGTGATATTTCCATGTTTTCGTCTTATCGGATCATAGGACTTCAACCGTGCTAATGGGCAACGGTTCAAGTGCTTCGTTCGTGGTGTTGGCACGGTCGATCTGAAGTTTACTTGGGAAAGATCGTCTTGGTCAAGAACGTGCATTATGTCCCTCCGTCAATAAAAATCTTGTTAGCGGATCTCTTCGTGTAGAGATGGCTACAAGCTTGTCTTTGAGTCGAATAAATTTGTAATATCCAAGTATGGAACCTTTGTCGGTAAAGGCTATGAGTCGAGGCCTGTTTCGCTTATCCTTATCGACGTTTGCAATAAAGTTGTTAATCATATTTGCAACAATAGTGAATCAAATGTGTGGCATTCACGACTTTGTCATGTTAACTTTGGTTGCATGTCACGACTAGCGAAGTTGAACTTAATCCCTAGTTTCACCACCGTTAAGGGATCTAAGAGTCAAGTGTGTGTGCAAGCTAAGCAACATCGTAAATCTCACGTGACTGCGGAGACGAGAAATCTTGCACCACTAGAACTTATACATTCAGATCTATGTGAAATGAATGGTGTTTTGACAAAAGGTGGAAAGAAATATTTCATGACGTTAATTGATGACTCCACTAGATACTGCTGTGTGTATATTTTGAAATCTAAGGATGAGGCTTTGAACTTTTTCAAGATCTATAAAGCTGAAGTGGAAAACCAACTTGATCGAAAAATCAAGAGGCTTAGGTCCGACCGTGGTGGAGAGTATTTTTCCAATGAGTTTGATGCTTTTTGTGCGGAACATGGTATAATCCATGAGAGGACGCCTCCCTACTCACCTCAGTCAAATGGGGTCGCCGAAAGAAAGAACCGTACTCTAACTGATTTGGTTAATGCCATGTTAGACACATCGGGTCTCTCCAAGGCATGGTGGGGGGAGGCGATATTGACAGCATGTCATGTCCTAAATCGAGTCCCCACAAAGAACAAAGAGATAACTCCATTCGAGGAATGGGAGAAGAAAAGGTTAAAACTCTCTTATCTGCGAACATGGGGTTGTTTGGTGAAAGTCAATGTTCCAATTCCAAAGAAGCGGAAGCTTGGACCAAAGACTGTGGATTGTGTTTTCCTGGGATATGCTTTTCATAGCATTGGCTATAGATTCTTGGTTGTAAAATCTGAGGTACCTGACATGCATGTCGGTACGATCATGGAGTCGAATGATGCGACTTTCTTTGAATATATCTTTCCCATGAAGGATATGGCTACCTCATCTAATCAGGAGATGCCTAGTTCATCGGATCAGGAACCTGTTACAATTACCGAACCTGCCATTTCGATGGAACACTTTGAAAGTCCTGTGGAGGAGAACAATGAAGTTCCTATTAGGAGCAAGAGACAGAGGACTGCAAAGTCCTTTGGTGATGATTTTCTTGTGTATCTCATAGATGACACTCCCAGTTCTATTTCAGAGGCATATGCATCTGAAGATGCTGACTACTGGAAGGAAGCAGTTCGTAGCGAGATGGATTCCATCTTGGCAAATGAAACTTGGGAGATAACTGATCGTCCTTATGGGTGCAAACCTATAGGATGCAAATGGTGTTGGGGAACGTAGTAATTTCAAAAAATTTCCTACGCACACGCAAGATCATGGTGATGCATAGCAACGAGAGGGGAGAGTGTTGTCTACGTACCCTCGTAGACCAAAGCGGAAGCGATCACAACGTAGAGGAAGTAGTCGTACGATCTCCTTGCGATCCAACCGATCCTAGCACCGTTACTCCGGCGCCCCCGAGTTCTTGACACACGTACAGCTCGATGACGCTCCTCGGCCTCCAATCCAGTAGAGCTTTGGGGAGGGAGAGTTCCGTCAGCACGACGGCGTGGTGACGATCTTGATGTTCTACCGGCGCAGGGCTTCGCCTAAGCTTTGCGACGATATGACCGAGGTGGAATATGGTGGAGGGGGGCACCGCACACGGTTAAGGAACGATCCGTAGATCAACTTGTGTGTCTATGGGGTGCCCCTGCCCCCGTATATAAAGGAGGGAGGGAGGAGGAGGCCGGCCCTAGGAGGAGGCGCGCAAGGAGTCCTACTCCCACCGGGAGTAGGATTCCTTCTTTCCTAGTCCAACTAGGTCAAGGGGGGAAAGAAGGGAAGTGGAGAAGGAAGGAAGAGGGGGGCCGCGCCCCAAACCCTTTGTCCAATTCGGACTGGGCTTGGGAGGGGCGCGCGCCTCCTCATGGCTCCTTCCCACTAAAGCCCATTAAGGCCCAATACTCTTCCCCGTATTCCCGTAACTCCCCGGTACTCCGAAAAATACCCGAATCACTCGGAACCTTTCCGAACTCTGAATATAGTCGTCCAATATATCGATCTTTACGTCTTGACCATTTCGAGACTCCTCATCATGTCCCTGATCTCATCCGGGACTCCGAACTCCTTCGGTACATCAAAACTCATAAACTCATAATGAAACTGTCATCGAAACCTTAAGCGTGCGGACCCTACGGTTCGAGAACAATGTAGACATGACCGAGACACGTCTCCGGTCAATAACCAATAGCGGGACCTGGATGCCCATATTGGTTCCTACATGTTCTACGAAGTTCTTTATCGGTCAGACCGCATAACAACATACGTTGTTCCCTTTGTCATCGGTATGTTACTTACCCGAGATTCGATCGTCGGTATCCAATACCTAGTTCAATCTCGTTACCAGCAAGTCTCTTTACTCGTTTCGTAATACATCATCTCGCAACTAACTCATTAGTTACAATGCTTGCAAGGCTTAAGTGATGTGCATTACCGAGAGGGCCTTGAGATACCTCTCCGACAATTGGAGTGACAAATCCTAATCTCGAAATACGCCAACCCAACATCTGCCTTTGGAGACACCTGTAGTACTCCTTTATAATCACCCAGTTACGTTGTGACGTTTGGTAGTACCCAAAGTGTTCCTCCGCAAACGGAGTTGCATAATCTCATAGTCATAGGAACATGTATAAGTCATGAAGAAAGCAATAGCAACATACTAAACGATCGTGTGCTAAGCTAACGGAATGGGTCATGTCAATCAGATCATTCAACTAATGATGTGACCTTGTTAATCAAATAACAACTCCTTGTTCATGGTTAGGAAACATAACCATCTTTGATTAACAAGCTAGTCAAGTAGAGGCATACTAGTGACACTCTGCTTGTCTATATATTCACACATGTATTATGTTTCCGGTTAATACAATTCTAGCATGAATAATAAACATTTATCATGATATAAGGAAATAAATAATAACTTTATTATTGCCTCTAGGGCATATTTCCTTCAGTCTCCCACTTGCACTAGAGTCAATAATCTAGATCACATCACCATGTGATTAACATCGATAGTTCACATCATCATGTGATTAACACCCATAGTTCACATCGCCATGTGACCAACTCCCAAAAGGTTTTACTAGATTCAGTAATCTAGTTCACATCGCTATGTGATTAACACCCAAAGAGTACTAAGGTGTGATCATGTTTTGCTTGTGAGAGAATCTTAGTCAACGGGTCTTTCACATTCAGAGCCGTATGTATTTTTGCAAATATTCTATGTCTACAATGCTCTGCACTGAGCTACTCTAGCTAATTGCTCCCACTTTCAATATGTATCCAGATTAAGACTTAGAATCATCTGGATCAGTGCCAAAACTTTCATCGATGTAACCCTTTACGACGAACCTTTTGTCACTTCCATAATCGAGAAACATATCCTTATTCCACTAAGGATAATTTTGACCGCTGTCGATGATCTACTCCTAGATCACTATTGTACTCCTTGCCAAACTCAAAGTGTAGGGTATACAACAGATCTGGTACACAAGATGGCATACTTTATAGAACCTATGGCCAAGGCATAGGGAATGATTTTCATTCTCTTTCTATCTTCCGCCGTGGTCGGGTTTTGAGTCTTACTCAATTTCACACCTTGTAACACAGGCAAGAACTCTTTCTTTGATCGTTCCATTTTGAACTACTTCAAAATCTTGTCAAGGTATGTATTCATTGAAAAACTTATCAAGCGCCTTGATCTATCTCTATAGATCTTGATGCTCAATATGTAAGTAGCTTCACCGAGGTCTTTCTTTGAAAAACTCCTTTTAAACACTCCTTTATGCTTTGCGAATAATTCTACATTATTTCCGATCTACAATATGTCATTCACATATACTTATCGAAATCTCTGTAGTGCTCCCACTCACTTTCTAGTAAATACAGGCTTCTTCGCAAGTCTCAGATAAACTATATGCTTTGATCAACTTATCAAAGCGTATATTCCAACTCCGAGATGCTTGCACCAGTCCATAGATGCACATTTTGTTAACACCTTTAGGATCGACAAAACCTCTTGGTTGCATCACATACAACTCTTCTTTAATAACTCCATTAAGGAATGCAGTTTTGTTTATCCATTTGCCAGATTTCATAAAATGCGGCAATTGCTAACATGATTCGGACAGACTTTTAAGCATCGATACGAGTGAGAAAATCTCATTGTATTCAACATCTTGAACTTTGTCAAAAACCTTTTTCGACAAGTCTAGCTTTATAGATAGTAACACTACTATCGTCGTCCGTCTTCCTCTTGAAGATCCATTTATTTTCTATGGCTTGCCGATCATCGGGCAACTCCACCAAAGTCCACACTTTGTTCTCATACATGAATCTCATCTCGATTTCATGGCCTCAAGCCATTTCATGAATCTGGGCTCATCATCGCTTCCTCATAGTTCGTAGGTTCATCATGGTCTAGTTACATGACTTCCAGAACAGGATTACCGTACCACTCTGGTGTGGATCTCACTCTGGTTTACCTACGAGATTCGGTAGTAACTTGATCTGAAGTTATATGATCATCATCATTAGCTTCCTCACTAATTGGTGTATTAGTCACAGGAACAGATTTCTGTGATGAACTACTTTCCAATAAAGGAGAAGGTACAATTACCTTATCAAGTTCTACTTTCCTCCCACTCACTTCTTTCGAGAGAAACTCCTTCTCTAGAAAGGATCCATTTATTAGCAACAAATGTTTTGCCTTCGGATCTGTGATAGAAGGTGTACCCAATAATTTCCTTTGGGTATTCTATGAAGACGCACTTCTCCGATTTGGGTTTGAGCTTATCAGGATGAAACTTTTTCACATAAGCATTGCAGCCCCAACTTTAAGAAACGACAACTTTGGTTTCTTGCTAAACCACAGTTCATATAGTGTCGTCTCAACGGATTTAGATGGTGCCCTATTTAACGTGAATGCAGCTGTCTCTAATGCATGATCCCAAAACGATATTGGTAAATCGGTAAGAAACATCATAGATTGTACTATATCCAATAAAGTACGGTTATGACGTTTGGACACACCATTATGATGTGGTGTTCGGTGGCATGAATTTGTGAAACTATTCCACATTGTTTTAATTGAAGACCAAACTCGAACTCAAATATTTGTCTCCGCGATCGATCGTAGAAACCTTATTTTCTTGTTACGATGATTTTTCCACTTCACTGAAATTCTTTGAACCTTTCAACTATTTCAGACTTATGTTTCATCAAGTAGATATACCCATATCTGCTCAAATCATCTTGTGAAGGTCGAAAATAACGATACTTGCCACGAGCCTTCATACTTATTGGTGCGCATACATCAAGATGTATTATTTCCAATAAGTCAAGAGCTCGTTCCATTGTCCCAAGAACGGAGTTTTAGCCATCTTGCCCAAAAGGCACGGTTCGCAAGCATCAAATGATTCATAACCAAGTGATTCCAAAATCCATCTTTATGGAGTTTCTTCATGCGCTTTACACCGATATGATCCAAACGAGCAAATGCCACAAATAAGTTGCACTATCATTATTAACTTTGCATCTTTTGGCCTCAATATTATGTGTATCACTACGATCGAGATCCAACAAACTATTTTCATTGAGTGTATGACCATTGAAGGTTTTATTCATGTAAATGAATAACAATTATTCTTTAACTTTGAATGAATAACCATATTGCAATAAACATGATCAAATCATATTCATGCTCAACGCAAACGCCAAATAACATTTATTTAGGTTTAACACTAATCCCGAAAGTATAGGGAGTGTGCGATGATGATCATATCAATCTTGAAACTACTTTCAACACACATCATCACTTCACCCTTAACTAGTTTCTGTTTATTCTGCAACTCCCGTTTCGAGTTACTACTCTTAGCAACTGAACCAGTACCAAATACCGATGGGTTGCTATAAACACTAGTAAAGTACACATCAATAACATGTATATCAAATATACCTTTGTTCACTATGCCATCCTTCTTATCCGCTAAATACTTGGGGTAATTCGCTTCGGTGACCAGTCCCTTTGCAAGAGAAGCACTTAGTCTCGTGCTTAGGTCCGACTTGGGCTTCTTCACTTGAGCAACAACTTGCTTGCTGTCCTTCTTGAATTTCCTTCTATCCCTTTGCCCTTTTCTTGAAACTAGTGGTCTTGTTAACCATCAACACTTGATGTTCTTTCTTGATTTCTACCTTAATCGATTTCATCATCATGAAAAACTGGGAATCATTTTCATCATCCCTTGCATACTATAGTTCATCACGAAGTTCTACTAACTTGGTGATGGTGACTAGAGAATTCGTCAATCACTATCTTATCTGGAAGATTAACTCCCACTTGATTCAAGCAATTGTAGTACCTGCATAATCTGAGCACATGCTCACTAGTTGAGCGATTCTCCTCCATCTTTTAGCTATAGAACTTGCTGGATACTTTATATCTCTCAACTCGGTATTTGCTTGAAATATTAACTTCAATTCTGGAACATCTCATATGGTCCATGATGTTCAAAACATCTTTGAAGTCCCGATTCTAAGCCATAAAGCATGGTGCACAAAACTATAAAGTAGTCATCATATTGAGCTAGCCAAACGCTCATAACGTCGCATCCGCTCCTGCAATAGGTCTGTCACCTAGCGGTGCATCAAGGACATAATTCTTCAAGGCAGCAATGAGGATAAACCTCAGATCACGGATCCAATCCGCATCATTGCTACTAACATTTTTCAACACAATTTTCTCTAGGAACATATCAAAATAAACATATGAAAGCAACAACGCAAGCTATTGATCTTACAACATAATTTGCAAAATAGTACCAGGACTAAGTTCATGATAAATTTAAGTTCAATTAATCATATTACTTAAGAACTCCCACTTAGACAGACATCTCTCTAGTCATCTAAGTGATCACGTGATCCAAATCAACTAAACCATAACCGATCATCACGTGAGATGGAGTAGTTTTCAATGGTGAACATCTTATGTTGATCATATCTACTATATGACTCACGCTCGACCTTTCGGTCTCCGTGTTCCGAGGCCATATCTGCATATGCTAGGCTCGTCAAGTATAACCCGAGTATTCTGCGTGTGCAAAACTGGCTTGCACCCGTTGTAGATGGACGTAGAGCTTATCACACCCGATCATCACGTGGTGTCTGGGCACGACGAACTTTGGCAACGGTGCATACTCAGGGAGAACACTTCTTGATAATTTAGTGAGAGATCATCTTATAATGCTACCGTCAATCAAAGGAAGATAAGATGCATAAAAGATAAACATCACATGCAAATCAATATAAGTGATATGATATGGTCATCATCATCTTGTGCTTCGTGATCTCCATCTCGCAGCACCATCATGATCACCATCGTCACCGGCGCGACACCTTGATCTCCATCGTAGCATCGTTGTCGCCTCGCCAATCTTATGCTTCTCGACTATCGCTACCGCTTAGTGATAAAGTAAAGCATTACTGATGCGATTGCATTTCATACAATAAAGCGACAACCATATGGCTCCAGCCGATTGCCGATAACCGGTTACAAAACATGATCATCTCATACAATAAAATATAGCATCACGTCTTGACCATATCACATCACAACATGCCCTGCAAAAACAAGTTAGACGTCCTCTACTTTGTTGTTGCAAATTTTACGTGGCTGCTACGGGCTTAAGCAAGAACCAATCTCACCCACGCATCAAAACCACAACGATATTTCGTCAAATAGACTCGTTTAACCTTCTCAAGGACCGGCGTAGCCACACTCGGTTCAACTAAAGTGAGAGAGACAGACACCCGCCAGTCACCTTTAAGCAACGAGTGCTCGTAGCGGTGAAACCAGTCTCGCGTAAGCGTACGCGTAATGTCGGTCCGGGCTGCTTCATCTACAATACCGCTGAACCAAAGTATGACATGCTGGTAGGTAGTATGACTTGTATCGCCCACAACTCACTTGTGTTCTACTCGTGCAAAACATCAAACCATAAAACCTAGGCTCGGATGCCATTGTTGGGGAACGAGTAATTTCAAAAAATTCCTACGCACACGCAAGATCATGGTGATGCATAGCAACGAGAGGGAGAGTGTTGTCTACGTACCCTCGAGACCAAAGCGAAGCGATCACAACGTAGAGGAAGTAGTCGACGATCTCCTCGCGATCCAACCGATCCTAGCGCCGTTACTCGGCGCCCGAGTTCTTGACACACGACAGCTCGATGACGCTCCTCGGCCTCCAATCCAAGAGAGCCGGGGGGGAGAGTTCCACAAGACGACGGCGTGGTGGACGATCTTGATGTTCTATCGGCGCAGGCTTCGCCTAAGCTTTGCGGACGATATGACCGAGGTGGAATATGGTGGAGGGGGCACCGACACGGTTAAGGAACGATCCGTAGATCAACTTGTGTATCTATGGGGTGCCCCCTGCCCCGTGATATAAAGGAGGGAGGGAGGAGGAGGCCGCCCTAGGAGGAGGCGCGCCAAGGAGTCCTACTCCCACCGGGAGTAGGATTCCTTCTTTCCTAGTCCAACTAGGTCAAGGGGAAAGAAGGAAGTGGAGAAGGAAGGGAGAGGGGGGCCGCGCCCCAAACCCTTTGTCCAATTCGGACTGGGCTTGGGAGGGGTGCACGCCTCCTCCTGTCTCCTTCCCCTAAAGCCCATTAAGGCCCAATACTCTTCCCGTATTCCCGTAACTCCCCGGTACTCCGAAAAATACCCGAATCACTCGGAACCTTTCCGAACTCTGAATATAGTCGTCCAATATATCGATCTTTACGTCTCGACCATTTCGAGATTCCTCGTCATGTCCCCGATCTCATCCGGGACTCGAACTCCTTGGTACATCAAAACTCATAAACTCATAATGAAACCATCATCGAAACCTTAAGCGTGCGGACCCTACGGTTCGAGAACAATGTAGACATGACCGAGACACGTCTCGGTCAATAACCAATAGCGGGACCTGGATGCCCATATTGGTTCCTACATATTCTACGAAGATCTTTATCGGTCAGACCGCATAACAACATCGTTGTTCCTTTGTCATCGGTATGTTACTTACCCGAGATTCGATCGTCGGTATCCAATACCTAGTTCAATCTCGTTACCGGCAAGTCTCTTTAATCGTTTCGTAATACATCATCTCGCAACTAACTCATTAGTTACAATGCTTGCAAGGCTTAAGTGATGTGCATTACCGAGAGGGCCCAGAGATACCTCTCCGACAATTGGAGTGACAAATCCTAATCTCGAAATACGCCAACCCAACATCTGCCTTTGGAGACACCTGTAGTACTCCTTTATAATCACCCAGTTACGTTGTGACGTTTGGTAGTACCCAAAGTGTTCCTCCGGCAAACGGGAGTTGCATAATCTCATAGTCATAGGAACATGTATAAGTCATGAAGAAAGCAATAGCAACATACTAAACGATCGTGTGCTAAGCTAACGGAATGGGTCATGTCAATCAGATCATTCAACTAATGATGTGACCTTGTTAATCAAATAACAACTCCTTGTTCATGGTTAGGAAACATAACCATCTTTGATTAACAAGCTAGTCAAGTAGAGGCATACTAGTGACACTCTGTTTGTCTATATATTCACACATGTATTATGTTTCCGGTTAATACAATTCTAGCATGAATAATAAACATTTATCATGATATAAGGAAATAAATAATAACTTTATTATTGCCTCTAGGGCATAGTGACTCAAACTAGATCTCAGATGCTGATGAGATAAAGGCCACGAGCGGATATGTATTCACTCATGGAGGTGGCGCTGTTTCTTAGAAGTCTTGCAAGCAGACCATCTTAACGAGGTCAACAATGGAAGCAGAACTCACAGCACTAGATACAGCTACGGTCGAAGCAGATTGGCTTCGCCGGCTCTTGAATGACTTGCCGGTTGTTGAGAAACCTGTACCGGGTGTCCTTATGAACTGCGACAATCAAACTGTGATCACAAAAGTGAGCAGCTCAAAGGATAACATGGAGTCATCAAGACACGTTCAGAGAAGGTTAAAGTCTGTCAGGAAAATAAAAAACTCCGGAGTTATTGCGTTGGATTATATCCAAACGTCTAAAAATCTGGCGGATCCTTTTACTAAGGGTCTATCGCGTAATGTGATAGATAACACATCAAGGGAGATGGGTATGAGACCCACAATATGAGTTGTTCATAGTGGTAACCTATTCTTTGTGATCAGAGATCCCGTGAATTAGATGTGGAAGACAAGCTGTTGGTCAACTGAGAGGAGAGTATCCTTATTATTCACAATACCACTCCATGAAGATGCAATACTCTCCTAATCTGCATGGCAGGTTGATGTATATCTTAATGTGTTCTAAGTGGCTTATTTAAGCAGAGATGTTATCCTGCAGAACATCTTTTGAAGAACACACCTATATGAGTCTGATTGTCAAACATCGCAATCTATGAGAGTAGGGTTCTCTCTAGTAAACTCATGAAACGTCACGGAGTATGACGCATAAGCTCCACCCGCGGGGAAGACCCACGGTAGCCACGTATCGGTCAAGGCTTTATGTGAAGCTAGATTCGCAGAAAACTTGCAGTTCAAGGCCCGATCCTTTGTTCAAGTTGCTTACTAGTGTAGCATAGAGTTCTAGGTGGAAGTTCAACTTAACAGTCTCCACTGCAAAGATACCGGTATATAAAAGCAGTGTTTTGGAACCAAAGGCAAATTTTGTGTGCCTCTCGGGATGCGGTGGGGATTGCTGGAATTTTGTCCATTTTGGGCCTAGCCCAATAACTATTTCAGAAATTCCTAATAAATCCTAGAGGCCCACTTAGCCCATTTGTGCAAGGCAAGGGATACTACTAAAGTTTAGTCCCACATTGCTAGTTGAGTGGGAATTGGACCTCCTTATAAGGGAGGTTCTTTCCCCACTTGTATGAGCATGAGAACAAGAGGGACATCCACGCGCGCTCCTCCTCCGCCGCCCGCCTCGCCACGCCACGCCACGCCACGCCACGCCTCGTCACGACGCGCCGCGGGTTGCGGGAATGAGCCGAGCCGATGTCTAAATTTTTGCCACGCACGACGGGTATACGAACGGTCACACGGGAGCTGAAACGTTTTGCTGTAGTGGAGCGTGAATACGAACGAACGGCGCGCACCTCTTCGCGTGCTGCCTGTTCGTTTTGTCTCCCTCCATTGCTTCACCTCCCGCCGCAGCCTGTTCGCCTCCTTCTCTTGCACCTATAAAAGGGAGGTCGCTCCTCTCAGAGAGACGCACCAGAACTTCTCCTTCCTCTCGCCACCGGTTCCATTCCCTGAGCTATCGCTGTCTTCCTCATCCCGGCTTGCGGCGTGCACCATGAGTCGGGACGAGGAGGCCTCCGAAACCGCACTCTTTGAGTCCTCATGACGGGAGAAGGGTGATAAGGTTTTTGGGAGTGCTCTGCGCGACTCTTGGCTGCTTCATCATGGGCGATCCGTCGCCGACGACTACTTCCCGACGGCGACTTCTTCCCCGACGTCCACGATCTCCTCGACGACATGGCGGCGAGGACACCGACCCAAGTCGGTAACCTGCTGCTTGCTTTGTGCCGTCGTGTTCTTCTCCTTCTGTTAGAAGTCCTACTATAGTTCTTGGCTCTAGTTTCATCCCCACGTATGTTAGGTTCTATGTCGTATAAGCAACTTCATCTAGTGTTTGTTCTAGATGTTTTAGCTCAAACTCATATATGCGACGATGTTTACCTTATCTCTTATGCATCTTGATCTCTGTGCGCTCTAGAGATGATCGGCTCTAGATTATATCTGCAGATGTTGTTTACCTTCTCTTTGTCAAATCGCATGACTTGCTTTATCACTGTTATATTAGTCATGCTTTATCTACTATTTCATTAATAAAATCATTTGGTAAATTGCTCATATTTCCAACAATCCAAAAACCTTATTATAGGCAATTTACCTCGAATGGTTTTTTGCTTCCATGAGACCTCCTATGTTTGAGGGTATCCACTATAAGAGGTGGCGTGAGAGCAGTCTTATGGTTTCAAACCATGAGTTGCTATGACGCCACTCTTGGCAAACCTGAAGGAGAGCAAGATGCCCAACAGGCACAAGCTTTTCAGAAAATGGATACCTTGTTTAAGGATGCTCTCTTGAGTGTTCTTGGTGAGAACATAGTTGATGCTTATGCGTCAATTGAAGAGTTGTGCCGCCACCAACTAAACTAGGTGATGTTGCCTGTTAGATTTAGGTCAATTTTATAATTAAATAGTACCACATCGCCCCCATACATGCAATACATTCTATTTATATAGGTCTTTGACTTTTCTTTGTGTTAAGAAGCTGTGTAGGAATAAGGAAAAAGAGACCAAGCAAGGAAAAGGAGGCCTTGCATGACCAAAGAATAAGGATGAGGAACAAAAGAGAGTCTATTACCGAAGACTCATGCATTCGTGCTTGAGACATGAAGGGAGGAGAAGCTTTGATTCACGTTGGATAATGCATTGCCTGCTATGCATGCGACCCAAGAAAAATGACGACACCGTGACAAAACATTTTCGCAACGGTTTTTTACATAGAGCATGTTACCAATCCCTCATTTTTACACAAAATCTGGTAAATTTGCATACGTGCACGAGTTAACTGCGTAAACAATGAGCCGGCTTGAGAATCAACAAACAAACAGTGAAATATGGATCTTGTTTTATTCTAGGTGTCAGCGAGGCTGCATGAGATAAATAAAAGAGGACATGCATGACCAAAGAATAAGGATGAGGAACAAAAGAGAGTCTATTACCGAAGACTCATGCATTCGTGCTTGAGACATGAAGGGAGGAGAAGCTTTGATTCACGTTGGATAATGCATTGCCTGCTGTGCATGCGACCCAAGAAAAATGACGACACCGTGACAAAACATTTTCGCAACGGTTTTTTACATAGAGCATGTTACCATTCCCTCATTTTTACACAAAATCTGGTAAATTTGCATACGTGCACGAGTTAACTGCGTAAACAATGAACCGGCTTGAGAATCAACAAACAAACAGTGAAATATGGATCTTGTTTTATTCTAGGTGTCAGCGAGGCTGCATGAGATAAAGAAAAGAGGACATGCATGCTATTTTGTTGGTTGACTATTAATTAAATGGGAGTGTGTGCTTCATGAGAAAAAAGAAAACGTACCAAGAAAAAAAGACACGATTTAAATGTAATTGTGGGTTTTGGTTGCATGAGATAAATAAAACATATAAAAGATGAATACCCGATTAAATGAGATTGATAAATTAACCAGTTCATGGATAGTTACTCATGCAATAATTTTGTCATAATAATTGTAGAATTATGAAGAAGTGTCCCTTATCATCGGTGTTAAGGATTCTTTCATGACTAATGCACGGTTGAATTAATGCTTTTCTTCAAAATCTCGGTGTACACCTATTTGTTGCCGTTAGGTGGCACTATACTGATGCCGTTGTACCGCTCAGGCGGACAACTTCATGGACACACGTCAATTTTCTTTCCCGTTGCAACGCACGAGTATTTGTGTTATGTTAATTAAAGCTGATTGGATTCTCTAATAAAACATGATTGTGGGTACAGCCTAGGATGGTGCTGCATTGGTAGCTGGTTTGAAAAAGTGCTCGTGTACGCCCAATATTTGCTAGAAAAAATGCGTCTATACATCCATAAAAGTAGGAACAAATGTATATGCGCGACTAAAGCAACGTCGCCACCAAAAGAAATAGAAGAAGATAATAACCCTGACAAATATGAAAATCTGAGTACATACCAAATTTCATTAAAAGTAAATTTTTTTTAAAAAAACCCAGTGAAAAATAACTTGTTTTTTTGCATGAGTTTTCTTCCTTTTAATCTTTCACATACAAGCACGAATTTTGATGAAAATTCACACAAATATACTACATTTTCATACTTTTTGGATAAAAATATGTTTCTATAAACTACTACAATGTGCCCGTGCTCCAAAGTGACTTTCAGGTGAATCAAAAAGAGTACATGAAGTATGGTTAAAAAAAGCAAAGTGAAGTAAAATGTGGAATCGCCATGTGGCATACATGATACTAATATATGATACTAAGATAGTAATATTTGGCGTATCTTAATTGCTTAACTCAAGAGCAAAATATTGCGATAGCACATGCAAAAATACCTACTCCCTCCATTCGGAATTACTTGTCGCGGAAATGGATGTATCTAGACGTACTTTAGTTCTAGATACATCCATTTTCAAGACAAGTAATTCCGAACGGAGGGAGTATATCTAAATCACAATCGAAACTTTTCATTATTTTTGGTCATATGCTATATTTTTCTACGAACAAAACAAATCTTCACTCTTATTTTTCAGCTTGACCCACTAGCGCTCGTCACCAAAGTACAAGGAGTTGGACTCGGAGTCCCTACTGTGTGCGACACAAACTCCACACTTTTCTCTGTTATATTAGCCAGACATGGGGGATCTTTGGACAACACTCCTAATATTTATTTTCTCGTGTGGTAGTGTGGAGGATTTCAAGGAGTTTGTTGATGACGTCATGGCAGGTGATGGGCCATTGGGAGAGGATGAGAAGAGGTCTTGAGCCATTGGGTTAATGAAGTCAGGGTTTTTTTTTCTCCCGTTGCAATGCACGGACATTTGTGCTAGTGTGTGTGAGAAAGAATATTTTTAAGTATAAACAAAAGTACAAAATAAAGCATAAAAACGAAAAACAAAAAATGTAAACAAAAAACAGAAAACGAGGTTGTGGCCTTCAGCGCAGGTTGGCCGCCCATCTCACTCGCACCATTAGCGAGTCGGAAGTTGGACTTGCTAAAGGCAAAATATAGGGTGCCACTAATCAGCGACCTACGCACCAGAGTGGTCGCCTCATCTGCAGTGCGCGTACCATCATCGATGCCTATGTGCGATGTGCTAGTGGGCTAGCCCTTTAGTTGCTAGTACAACATTTGTTGGTTTTGTTTCTTTTGTTTTATTTTTTCTCATAATTTTTACTTTTGTTTTTATTCCATAAAAATACATATTCCAAAATAACTCCATTCAATTTAGAGACCGATGCCATATTTAAAAATTATTCAAGGAATATAAAAATAATGGTTGAAGAATATTTAAAATCTAGCCACAGAACCTCAAAAAAATCATGACATTATAAAGTTTTAGCACGCTTCTAATAATATGTTTGTGATATTTAAAAAAATGGTGTAAAAAATATTCCCGTCATTTTAGAAAATTTTAACATGGTTTTGAAAAAATTATACCATTCAAACATATTGGTTGCATTTTTATAAAGGACCCGCATTTCAAGAATTGTTCGTTACATTTAAAAAAATTAAAGTATATAAAAATGTTTATGCAGTTTTGTAAAAGAAATGTACCATTCAAAACTATCTTCCACGAGTATTTCAAAAATGTCTAATATATTTCAAAAATGTCTAATTGAATTAAAAAAGTTCAATTATGTATTTGAAAAAGCAATTTTACAATGTAAAATATATTTATGTAACTATGAAAAATGTTTCATATTATTGAAAAACATGTTCCGCGTGTATTTGAAAAATGTCTAATATGCATTTGAAAAAATTCAAAACGTCTATTTAAAAATTGATCATGCTTTTGTATTTTTTAAAACTTGTGTCAAAAAATGTCCCACGTATTAAAGTGTAATTTTACAACTTGTATAAAAAAGTAAACATGTGTTGAAATTTATTAAAAAATCATTATACAATCTAAGACCGCCACATTATAATATGGCAAAAAATTAACATGTATTAGAAGAGTTTAACATATATTACAATTTCTTTTCAAAAATATATTCATAAAAATGTGCGCCATGTATTTTTAAAATGTTCAACTTGTATCAGAACCCACGTGTATACGTAAAATGTACGTTGTGTATGCATAAAATTAGACTATATCGAAACTGGAAAAGTAAAGTAAACAAATGAAATCAAAGAAAAGAGTAAATATAAACAGAAAAGTAAGAAAGCAAAATAAACAATGAAAACTAAAGAATCACGATGAAAAACGTACAGAAGAACAAGAAAAGTTAAGAAAGAAAACAATAAAAATCAAAAAAGGATGAAAAATGAAAACAATGAAACTATAAAGAAAAACACACTGAAAAAGAAAGAAAAATAAATGCGAACCTAACAAAACCGCAACAGAACAAAATGAAAAGGAGAAAAAACCAGTGCAACCCGATGAAAACCTTAAATAAAAGACAGGAAAGAAAGAAAAAACAAATGAAAACCGTAAAGGAAAACAAAAAACAAAATGGAATCAGTAAATTAAAACACCAAAAAAGAAAGAAAATGAAAAATAGTGAAAATAAAAGGAAACCATGAAAACAATAAAAGAAACTAGTAAAAAACCCAATGAAAACCGGACAAAAGATAGCAATGAAGAGGAAAAGCAACCGTACAGCGACTACGGACCGAGCGAGCCAGTGCGACCACAAAGAGAAGAAATGAGTCGGCCCAGTGAAAATGCGATGGGAAAAGTGCGTTTTCTGGGAAGGCCCGGCGACCACCTAGCCATTCCACCACAAACGTGCTACGCTGTATATATTTAAGCGCCAAACTCTATAACAACAGCCAGCAGGGTTGAGATTTTAGGGAAAACATTTTAGAAAAATTTCTTGAAAAATTTTCGAACAATTTCAAAATGTTCCTGTAAATTTTCTGAAACATAAACATTTTATGAATGCCGGGCATTATTTAAAAAGTTCTGATAAATTTGAACAGAGACATTCCAAGAAAAAGAAATGCTATAAAATTTGTATAGCGCGAACTCTAATGAACAGAAAGCAGCGGCAGATTTGAAACATTTATGATTTTTCTTATATTTCTTTGAAATAATGAACAGTTTTGAGATTGTCATTCTTTCTGAAAACACAAACAAATTAAAAAAACGTGAAAAAATTTCATAATTCCAAACATATTTCATAAACAGGAAGAAACGATGAACAAATTTTGAAATCTGGAACTTTTTTCTAAAATGCGAACAATTTTTGAAAGTTCTGAACATTTTGAGAAAACTCAAATATTTTTTTAACACACAAACGAATTTTGGAGACGCGAATATATTATTATGGAACGGAAACATTTTCTAAACTACCCAAAAAATTGAACAGGAACAATTTTTCAAATTTCAAAACAAAATTTGGAAACACAAACAACTTTTGAGTTTCCCAAATATTCTTGGAATTTGTGACATTTCATTAAAGCACAAACATTTTCTAAATCTTAAGAACAAATTTTGAAACAGAGAACAAATTTAGAAGCACGAACAAATTTTTAAAGCACGAACAATTTTTGAATGTTGAGAACAAATTTTGATATGGAGACCAAATTTGGAAGCTCGAACAATTTTTGAAAGCACGAACAATTTTTGAATCTTGATAACAAATTTTGAAATGGAGAACAAATTTGGAAGCACGAACAATTTTTGAATGTTGAGAACAAATTTTGAAATGGAGAACAATTTTTTTAAGCGCGAACAATTTTTGAATGTTGAAAACAATTTTGAAATGGAGAACAAATTTGGAAGCGCGAATTTGAAATGGGAAGATTTTTTGAAACTCCCAAACATAATTTGATATGTGAACAAAAAGAAGACAAAAAGAGAAGAAAAAGGAATTGAAAAATGAAATAAAGAAACAGAAAAACAAAGAAATAAAAAGAAAACAAACAGGAAAAAGAACAAAGAAAAAGCAAACAGAAAAAATTTGAAACGAACATTTTTTGAATCTTGAGAACAAATTTTGAAACAAAGAACAGTTTTCAAAATTCCCGATCAAATTTGGAAGCAACAACAGTTTTGCAAAAGCACGAACATATTTTGAATCTTGAGAACAAAATTTGGAACAGAGAACAATTTTGAAAAATCCAAACAAATCATTCGTGCTTTTCTAAAAATCCAAACAAATTTTGAAACAGAAAACAATTTTTAAAATAACAAACAAATTGTAAAATGGAGAACAATTTTGAAAATCCCAAACAAATTTGGAATGTGAACATTTTTTTATACATGAACAAAAATTTGAAAAAGAAGAACATTTTTTGAAATTTGTGAACAATTTTTGACAATAGGCATTTTTTGAAATCCATGCCATTACTTTCAAATTTCACAAATAATGAACAAAAATAATTCGAACAAATTTTGAAAAACAGGAACATTTTCTAAAAATACGGAACAAAAATTTGAAAGCCGAAACATTTTTTGAATTTGTGAACAAATTTTGTAAAATGGGAATATTTTTTGAATTTGTGAACAAATTTTGTAAAATGGGAACATATTTTGAATTTGTGAACATATTTTTTTAAAAGAAGATAAGAACACATATGAAAATAAAACCTAAAGAGAGAAAATGTGTTGAAAAGAGAAATTAACTTGAAAAGGAAAACAGAAAGAAAACAAAAAAGAAAAGAAAAGAATGGAAAATGTTCTGAATATGAAAATATTCAAAAAAATATTCGAAAATTCAAAAAGAAAATTTAAGAACATTTTTCGAAAATTAAGAACAAATCTGAATATGTACTTAGTTTAAAAAGATAAAATAACGTTGAAAAAATAACAAGAAAACTAAAACGAAAAAAAGAAAGAAAGAAGAAATTAGAAAAATAAACATAAAAGAAAAAAACCGGTTTAGGGAACCATCTAGAAGGTTCCCAAAACCAGAGAAAACCGGCTGGGAAACTCTAGAAGGTTCCCAAAACCGGAAACACTGGAACACGTTAAATGGGCCAAAAGGTGGCGCTCGATCGTTGGCTCTGTGCGTTTGGTCGACTGTTTGAGGCAACAAGCGTCCAATAGGAAATTCCGAAACTCACCCGCTCCCTTGAGCAGAATTTTCATTAGTTTTTCCTTCTTTCTGTCTATTGGTTGACTAGTCTAGTTTTTATTGGTTTACTTTTTTTATTTACAGATTTCACCATTTTTTTATTTTTTGTTTTTTATCTATGTTTTCTTTCGGTTATATTTGGTTTTCATTGTTTTTCTTCTCTATGTGTTTCTATAAGGCTTTCATCTGTTTTCTCATTTTCAATTTTTTTCTTTCCTTTTTAGGTTTTCTTTACAGTTTTCTTTTTTTCCTATTGTTTTCTTTTCTTTACAATACATGTTTTCTATAAATCTATAATATTATCTATACACGTTGAAAATGTCCTAAATACATGATCAACATTTTCTTCTAATACTATATGTATTGAAGTCTACTTTATTTGATATACATTCTACATTTTCATATAAATAAGGGATATATTTTTTGACATACTTAACATTTTCTGAATACATGCTAAACATTGTTTCAAATATGCTTAGATATTAATTTTTTCATACAATTGTACATTATTTATACACATATTTAACATTTATTCTTATACACTGTTACCTTTTTAAAAATAAAATATTAATTTTTTTTATATATACGTGTTTGAAGTCTACTTTTTTATAGATGGTGTACATTTTCTTTATATCAAGAACATTTTTGCACACTTCTAACATTCTTTAAATACATGATTGCCATTTTTTCAAATAGTTGTTTTTGTACTTTTTTGAATATGCGTTAAACATTATTTCAGTATGTTCCAAACATTCTTAAATGTCACTAACATTTCTTGTGAATACCATAATTTTCTTTTTAAAAATCACACTAACAATATTTTTATACTACATTAACATTTTTAAATTCCATGATTTAGAAAATAAATTAAATTTTAAAATGTATGTATTTATAATATTTCTAAAAAATATATAAGAATAAAAAAATAGAACGAAAAAGCGAACGAAAAACTGAAAGATACGAACGGACAAACGTACAAAAAATCAAAGCCTACACTCTGTCTCGCTAATGAGCCGGCCCAGTAATGTGTTCCTTGAGGCGACGCTCTTTGCGTTGAACTATCGCTGATTTGCACAGGGGAATCCAGCGATCAATTTGACTAGGCTGGCCCCCTTAAGCGTTTCAGCGATTCTGGTTTTAGGCACCTTTTAGAGGTTGCTGAACCTTTTCTTTTTTCTTTTTTTCTTGTTTTGTTTCTTTTTTTTTTCTTGTTTTGTTTCTTTTTTTATTTTGTTTCTTCTTTCCTGTTTCATTTTTTTCTTGGACCCTAATAAGTTCCTGACTTGTAGCATGAGCATATGGCAACTTCAAACATTTTTTATGAAAAGTTTAGTGACGCGGAGATGGCAACTTTAGTTGTTAAACATGGCAACTATTGTGCTTCAGTTTATTTTGGACTGAAACTTGCCGTATATCACCGGAATTTGACATCCTTACATGACTAGAATTGGCCTCAAATAACGTCAGGGTCGGAGTACCACACACCTGACATGATGCCATTTTTTAACTTGTTCTTTAAATAACTTGGCATTTTCATAAGCTTTTGTTCTCCATCCATCAAGAGAACTCATATCAAATAACCTCTTTTCTCCACCAGTTTGAAATCATAATGAAGTTTCATAATTGCCCAATAAGATTTATCTTCAAACTCAAGAGGTAAATGACATGTTTTTTCATAAACCATTTTATATGGGGACATTCCTATAGGATTTTTATAAGCAGTTCTGAGTGCATCATCCAGTTTCTTAGACCAATTGTTTCTAGATTTATTAACATTCTTTTGCAATATTAATTTGATTTCTTTATTCGTTAACTCAACTTGCCCATTAGGAATGAGAATGATAAGGTGATGTTACTCTATGGTTACATCGTACATACCTAGAACTTTCCTGAAAGCACTATGAATCTAGGGAGTCCAAACCTCGAAATGATAACATCTTTAAGCATTTAATATAAGTATTGTGATCAACACACTTAGTTGAACTAGCTTCTACTCACTTAGTGACATAATCAACAACAACTAGAATATGAGTGTTACAATGCAAAGAAGAAAAATGTCCCATATAATCAAAACTGCAAACATCAAATGGCTCTTTCGACGTCTACCAATATTACCAACTATTTGACATTCATCACAAGAACAAATACAATTACGAGCATCCTTGAAAGGAGTAGGTCAATAAAAACCAGGTTGTAATATTTTGTGTGCAGTTCTATCTCCAGCATGGTGTCCTCCATATGGAGTGGAGTGACACTTCCTCAAGATTTGTTCCTGCTCATAATCAGGTATATAACATCTAATAATACCACATACTCCTTTATATAAATGTGGGTCATCCCAAAAGCAATGTCTTAAGTTAAAAACGATTTTTTTGTTTCGTATGTAAATTTAGGTGGCAAATATTTAGCAACAATATAATTTGCATAATCAGCATACAAAGGATTATCATGAGGGGGAAACATTAATAACAACTAGTTTCTCATCAGGAAAACTATTATTAACAGGAATTGGGTCATCAAGAATGTTTTCCATCCTAGACGAATTATCAGCTACAGGAGTTTCATCTCCCTTTATATCAACAATATTCAAATCAAACTCTTGTAATAAAAGAACCCACCTAATCAACCTAGTCTTAACATCTTTCGTATACATGGGAGTATGATCGATGTGAATAGTTACTTTAGAATCAACAACGTAAAGTCTAAACTTATCACAAGCAAAAACAACTGCTAAAAATTCTTTCTTAGTAGTAGCATAATTACTTTGGACACTGCCCAAAGTCTTACTAGAATAATGAATAATATTCAATTTCTTATCAAATCTTTAACCAAGGACGACACCTACAACATACTCACTAGCATCACACATAATTTCAAAGAGTAATTTCCAATCAGGTACAGTTGAACAATAAGAGCGGGAATCAAAGCTTTCTTACAAATTTCAAAGGCATTTACACAATCATCAGCACAAACAAATGGAACATATTTTTGCAGAAGATTAGTAAGAGGCCTATAATTTTTAGAAAACCCCTTAAACCTTCTATGGAAACCAACATGACCAATAAAACTTCTTCTACCTTTGATATCTTTAGGACATGGCATTTTCTCAATGGAGACCACCTTA
Source organism: Aegilops speltoides (assembly GCA_021437245.1). Taxonomy (NCBI): domain Eukaryota; kingdom Viridiplantae; phylum Streptophyta; class Magnoliopsida; order Poales; family Poaceae; genus Aegilops; species Aegilops speltoides. The sequence goes on along the minus strand of CM038144.1, from coordinate 407,341,519 downwards.
GCTTTATCTACCTCAATGCCTATTTCAGAAATTTTATGACAAAGACTACCTTCGTTTACCACGAAGTGGCACTTCTCCCAGTTCAAGACAAGACTGGTTTCCTCACATCTCTGCAAAACTTGTCAAGATTATGCAAGCAATCATCAAATGAAGTCCCATAGACGGAGAAATCGTCCATGAAAACTTCAACTATTTTTTTGAACAAGTCAGAAAATGTAGTAGTCATACATTTTTGAAATGCAGCAAGTGCATTGCATAAACCAAAAGGCATACATCTGTAAGTAAAAGTCCCAAAAGGACAAGTACATGTTGTTTTCTCTCGATCCTCCGGATGAACATGTAATTGAGAAAAACAAGAATGACCATCTAGAAAGCAAATGTGTGTGCTTAGATAATCTTTCTCACATTTGATCAATAAAGGACAAAGGGTGATATTCTTTCCTAGTAGCCGTATTTAACTTTCTAAATTCAAGAACCATCCTATAACCAATGATAACTCTTTGCGGGGTAAATTCAGTTTCATCATTAGGAACAACAATAATGCCACCATTCTTAGGGACACAGTGAACAAGACTTACCCATCTACTATCAGCCATAGGATAAATTATACCTACTTCCACAAGTGTTAATATTTCATTTTCTTACCACTTCCTACATCTTAGGATTTAAGCGGCGTTGATGATCAATAACAGGTTTAGCATCTGGCTCCATATTAATTTTGTGTTGACACATAACTATGCTAATGCCCTTGAGATTATCAGAGTATATCCAATTGTAGCATGATGTTTTCTTAGAGTGCTCAGCAATGTTTTGTTTTTGTGCACTAAAAGGTTATAATTGATAATAACATGATATAATTTTTTTAATTCAAACACAGGATCACCCTTAGTGGATGGACAATCTCCCAAGCTTTCAACATGCAAATTATGTTTTAGAATAGGTTCTTGCCTTAAGAAAATGTCATCTATTTCTTTTCTTTCTTGCATATTCATATCATTCTTATGTTCTACTCCCTCTGTTCCTAAATATTTGTCTTTCTAGAGATTTCAACAAGTGATGACATACGGAGCAAAATGAATGAATCTATACTCTAAAATATGTCCATGTACATTCGTATGTGGTAGTCCATTTGAAATCTCTAAAAAGACAAATATTTAGGAATGGAGGGAGTAACAAGTATTGCTCTAAAGTATCAGTAGGAGGTATAACAATAGAAGCAAGACTAACAATTAAGTACTCATGAGGTAAATCTTTAGCATGATGTTGTTTGGTGAACTTAGAAAAATTAAATTCATAAGATTCATCACCAAACTGAACTTGTAACTTTTTTTTTCTGAACACAAACAATCACATCACCAACAATATGATGTAGACCAGAAGATGCATCCAGCCGTGATTTGCGTAACAAATCATCGCCTCAAAGAAGAAAAATGCGAGGAGGGTCTTGAGAATGCCTCAATTCCGGCCAGACCGAGTAGGGAACACAAACCTCAGACGCTCTCCAATGAGGCAGAGATTGGCCAATCTTCACCGGTTGGAACGTTGTCAGCACCGCCGGACAGCGTGACTGAGATAAACCTTATTCCACATCGACACAATGCCAATTTTTGGCATCAAACTGATTATGCTCTAAATCCATAAAACAAGAGGTATTTTGATCCATACAGATGGTTCCTAATGACCACACGTTCAGCACACAAAATATAACAAGTGACACACAAATCCAAACATATTAGCTACGTACGGGACGCAACGCCAGGCCACGTGATGTCCCACTCCCATGTCCGTGGATGAATAAACCATTACAATAGATACGTACTCGACACCTGTTTATTCTTCCGAAAAGTGCTAAGAGCAGCGATCTCAGTACATAGACCAGTGGCTACATCAGTCATATGCAGAGTTTCTGGACTCCAGATTGGACGTACAATATATACGTGGAATCTATCTGTCTCGTCGCCATAACCAATCATATCCATCCTGCAGATGATCCAAGTCCATGAAGGCGCTGAGAAGCCATGTCTTCGTTGTTCGGCTGGTCCACATAGGCCTGATTATTGTACCTTTCACACAGGAAAAGAAGCCACTTCAACTGACCAAACACTCATGTTCAACAGGTCATGGATGACTCGTTTGGGTACTATACTGCAAAAAATAGTTTATGCCTAGGAGAGATTTGGCAGGTTACACTGATTGACATGTAGAAAGACATACCCAACTTGCACGGAGGAATCATGTTCCGGGTGTTGCACAAGTCCTGGATAAGTAGTATCAATGACATGTCCACTTGAGCTACACTGTCCTGCATCTTGCCAGGCCATATGGAGCGCATTCTCGGCACAGCTGGTGTCTTGCAACTGGTACTCGCAAGAAAACTGTGATGAGAAATTTATTTGGCCACATTTGACTCAATTTTTTGGATTAGAATGAATATAGTTTTGTATTTCGTGTAGTTTGCAAACTTCGTCAAGCAAAGGTATGAATATAGTTTTGTAAGCTCGATGGTGGTACCTTCTTCCTCAGGTTTTTGTTTTGATCCTGCAATTCTTGCTCCTGCAGAACATCATTTTGCCAGCCATGCATTATATATATATTACCAGAAGAAGCATGCAATATAGGGCGAGGATTGTCTGAAGTTCATGATTCATCATTACCTTACTTTTCAGGTCATATAGCTCATCAAGTAATACTTTATTCTGCAAAAAAATAATTATTTATTTGTCATAAATCAAGGAAAAACCAGCAACAATATATATATATATATATATATATATAGGATTGACTATTCGTCACCCTGGGTGAGGAATAGTTATTCTTCACCCCCCTCTATTTTACTATCAATGGACCGTAATTTTACGTTCCGTAAATTTTGCCTTATTTCTGAAGTAAAAGAGACCGTAAGAAAATATATAATCGTCGGAAAAATATTTTATGTTATGTAAAATTACAAATTTAAAAACATAGTGTAAAATACACATAAACTGTAAATTTTCTTGTCTTATGGCCTATATTTTATTTTCTTATGTCAAATTTTACGTCGTGAATCGATAGGAATGTAACTATTTGAATTCCAAACGTAATTTAATTATGAAATGATCGTAAGATTACCTCGGTGAAGAATAACTTATTCTGCACCCTGGTGATGAATAGTAACACTATATATATATATATATATATATATATATATATATATATATATATATACAGTCATGAACATGACAACAAACTATGTTATAGAAAAATGTCTTAAAAGTTCAGATACATCCTAACAACAATTTATACAGTATAATGTAGATGCTCTAAAGTTAACAGGTTTCACTAAGACAATTTGAAACTAATACATCTTATTAAACTGAAGCAGTATCGGTATAAAAGAAAAACATCTGAAGCTGCTGAGCCTGAGCTTATATAATATACATGAAATGTTCAAGTTCTCTACCTTTCTTGTCCTGATATGCTTGAGGGATATGTCTATTTGGTTCTCAATTTGCTCAAGTTCCTTCATGCTAAGTGGGCCCAGATCCTCACCGAGAATATTTCTACGACATGAGAACGAGGACTCATAAGGTTTTCGATAAGGTGGAGCGACATTGGAATATATATATACACAGCAAGTAACCGTCCAGCCCAACGTCTGGAAACTACCTTTGTGAACTTTCAAGATATTCAAGTCTGGTCTTCAGCTTCAGATATTGCTGGTAATTTATCTAGTTTCGACAACAAAAGAATGCATGGTACATGTCAGTTCAAGTGACATAATACTTGCCGTATGTGGGAAAGAGAGGCTAAAATGTACAGTCATGAACATGACAACAAACTATGTTGGCCAAAGAAACAAGACAGTTCAAACAAATGTCGTCCCATCAAATGGAAGCTAGGAAAGATTGAAAACAACAACAGACTGCAAGACAGTGCAACGTTCAGCCTGGACCTAGCCTTGGACAATCACCTGAATTTAATGTTGCTACATGTTGATGTTTGCCGCACATGGCAATTAGTTATAATATCCTTTTTTATTATTGTTTCCATTTATTTTGGTTTTAAGCATTCCATCAGGCCTGACACGTTAGTGACATGATGCATGGTTATCGTTCCATGACTGTATTGTATTATTTTTTTGCCTTAGCTATAGTCTTAATAATAGTTATAAACTTCATGGTATTGCTCTAGATAAACATTTTTGCATAATGAGTTTAATCAAATTCTCATTTTAATAGACGGGAAAAGGAACCCTTAGGCAACGACTACCAATATATGCCTCATAGAAAACAAAAGTATATACTTGTTATTAATCCTTTTGTACAGGCATATCATTTAATCTTGAATGTAAATTTCTTTTCAATCACAAAGTATATTTATTTCGTTCTATGAAACTATAGACATTTAAAAGAGAACATGTTCATCGCAAAAATAAAATAAAATAAAATAAAAGAGAACGTGTTGTCTTCTCTCTTGTATAACTCTGCCTTTTCTTTTTGCAAAAACGGCAGGCTACGGCTTTTGTTCAAGGAGAGGTATAACCTGTTTAATTATATTCAGGAAGGTGTTAAGAACTTGAGATGCTTACTTCATTTTCTGCTACAGGGGTCGCTTCCTGTGAGTTGCAGTTGCAGGTGCGGTATCTCTCAAGTGTTTTGTACATGCTGTTGACATATAAAAACGAAGGATCAATTTGTATTGCTGGATATACGAAAAATATACAAAAGTGAAGGCATTTATAATGATCCACAAAGCATAGGAAAATGTACAAAATTGAATTTTAGTATGTGTGCAACACTTCACTGACTGAGATGTGTACATCCTAGTAACATATAATGCATGGTAGGCGACGCCAAATATAAGCTGATAATGGCAGAGCTTCGTTGGGACAAAACTGGGCCACGATCCACCTAGTTTCGTAGCCAAACACTCTGCCTGAGAGAGAAATTGAGTTGTGAGGGAGAAAAACTTGGGCTCTGCTCTAATATGGCCTGCCCAGGCATTGCACAATAACTCCGCCGCTAAAGTGGGGCGGCGCCTACGAGTGTACCGGGTTTTCCTGTTCCTCCTTCCATAAGCAAGTCCCACACTAGGGTTTCCCCGCCTCTTGCTAGTGTCGTCACCGATCTGCCTCGTCTCCGGTGGTCTTAGGGCCATGTAGGCGCGGTGGATCCCGGCCCTTGCTTATGGGAGGGCTCCTTTTAGTTTTTTTTAGTTTGTGTAGGGATTGTGTCGTGCTCAGGAAGACGAGCCTGCGATGGGTCCCTGAAGATGACATAAGGTTCTACCCGCCTTAGCCCCCATCCCGGCGGCACATCTAGCATCGTCGGGGGCGTGTGGAGGTGTGTCTCTGGCGGATCTCGCGGGATTAGATCGGTGTTTATCTTGGTGGATCTGAGAGAAATAGCCGTGCCTAGCCGAACTGCTATCCGATTAGCTCCTCAACTTTGAGGGGTCAAGCCCAAAAAACTTGTCATCTCCCTCATTTTTGAGTGTCCACTAACGATTCTCAGCAAAAATTTGTCCCCTCCCAACTCCCGCCAGCGGCGCCTCACTTCCCGACTCCATTGTGCAATGTAGGCGCCGCAACTATAGGAGGCCCCAATTGTAACGGGAATGGGACCACAGGCCACCTCCGCAACCCTGCCTGCCACTCCCGCCGACGCTACGCTGGCGGAGTCGTTGCCACTGAAGTTGATGGCAGCCCCGCCGCCCACGCCAAGGAATCGACCGGGGATGAAGAGAATGGTGCGGAACACTGCGCCATCAACAGACACTGGCAGCAAGGTCGCGCCATCTGCGAAGACGACCGGTCACCCTTCGCTTGCTCTGGAAGATGGCAAGTGGGCAAGGAAGCCAACGGCGACGGACAAGGCCCGCAACGAGGTGACGACGACGAAGAAGAAGGCGCCCACACTCACGTCTTCTCCCCGTCTAGCCCTCTAGTTCTATCTAGTCGTCACCCATGATGCCGTTGGTTGTATAACGATGATTCTCATTGTAATCTACATCATATGATGTGATTGGCTCCTTGGTCATGCATGTTTCGATATGAAGAAGTGGGTGGATTCAAGGAAACACATACACTTGTGCCCCGTAGTGGGGTCAACTGTCGATGTTTGATGCACCACCACCTTATGATCAAACGGGGTGCATGAAAATAGTAGGTAGAGGGGGATGCCCAAAGATATATCGTAGGAGAAAATGGTGACATGGTAGTTTTACCCAAGTTTAGGCTCCCATTTGTGTAATAACCCTACATCCTACTTATAGATGCATATTGTCGAATGGGAGATTACAATATTTTTTTATTGAATCTATCGACTGTGTCACGGAAATCGATGTTCTCGAGCGGGGAAGAACTTCTCGATTTGTACTTACTTCATCTTTTTTTTTGCGGGATACTTACTTCATCTTTATTCATATGTAGGTCCTTAATTATGTTCTCGATTCATAATTATGAAAAGAGCAAAGAGCCTTGGCTAATTTCTATGACGTTCAACAAATGAAGAAGGACATGAGAATGTAGTTGGACAAACAATGAAGCAAAGATAGGATGCGTGAACTCAGCAACACAAACAGAGGAGCGAGATAAGAATGACAAAAAAGATGATGCTTTGAGTTATTTTGTATATGTCATGTTCCTATAACGTGCTATATAATTCTATTGATATCTGAGTGTAAAATAAATATTATTGTCAATCAATGACAAATGAAGCTAATATAAGTATAAAACGAACAACTAGATGGTTAGTAGGGCCAATTTTCACACAGCTATCCCATGAAGTTTTGAAGTGGGAAAACCAACCACACTAAATCCTTTGGTAGATGGATCTTATTCTGGGCCGTCAGAGACCCTCTATCCCAGAAATCAGCAACCCGTTGCCACATTACACATATACACACCAATAATGGGCTTTCTAAGCTGACTAGATGGCCTATACTGTAGTAGTGTATGTGGTTTGTGTGTGGGTCAAATATTGTTTTTGTTTTTGGACAAAGAGTGGAATTTATTTACTCAAAATGAAGCATCAAGAGGATACAAACAAAATGAATACACAGCCGGTCTCTGCAAAGCTAGGATGCACAAAGCCAACACCAACACATACAAACAAGCCAACAACTAGTAAAGTCATATAAGACCAAAGCTATGCTTAGGCGAAAGCTATCATCGCTTGCCCCCGCGTCGCCTTCACGGGCGGCTCGGCCGGGAACCCTTCCCACCGCCGCCGCCACCTACCTCCCCCTTCAACTCCCTCGCCGTCACCGAAGGATGCCGCCGGGCTAAGCCCGGGCGGCGGACGGCGGCGGCGGGGCATCCGCGGCAGCATTTTCCTCCGTTGATTCAGGTCGGGGCCTTCTCTCGCGATGCCGACTTTTCTCAGATGTGGCTTCCTGGCGGTGCGGTGTGCGGCTGCTGCTTTGGCGGCGTCGTGCCGGCGCCTTGCGAGCTGGACGGGGCCCGGCGACTGCGACACTCTCCCTGCTCCCGTGCGGCTTAGGGCTCCCCGGCAGCAGCTTCGGCTGTTGGCTGGCCTCTCGCAGCAAGGCTCAGGCCGGTCGTCGATCTGGTCAGGCCCCTCCTCTGCCTCTAGATCCGGCGAGGTAGGCCCTCGGCCGACGGGCCTGGTCGCCCTTCCCTGGCTAAGCTGCTGTTTGCGGTGGAGGATGGATCCTGGGGCGGCGGCCCCGGGACGATGGTGGGTGATGATGGCTGTGGTGTTCGTGCGGGTGAAGCAGTGGCCGTGGTGCGCAGGTTGGACCAGCCGGTCTTCGGTCGTGTGTTGCAGCTGCCGGTGAAAACCATATCTGGTTGCGGTCGGGGCGATGATGGCGGCGTCCATGGGCATCGTGACCCTGTTGAGGGCGTCATCGCTGCAGCTTGTCTCCCTGACTATGTCTCCCGCTTTGGGGACTCATGGTTGTTGGTGTTGCCGGGGCGGCGGCCCCGGGTTTTGGTGGTGGCGGCTTCGGCCAGGGGGCAGCGCGTGCCTGGGCGTGGCGGATTGAGGGATCTCGCGACCAGATTGGAGTCAGCTTCGGCAGGGGTGTGGTGCTCGGTGGGCGGCGGTCGATGGTGGTAGGTGGTCGGTGCACCTCCGGGAGAAATCCTTGTTTCGGTTTACATCGAAACCAGCGACGGCGGCGCCCGCGGGTGCCACACCCTTTCTTGGAAGCGTCGTCGTGGAGGTGTGCTCCTCCTCTCTGCGGCTTGGGCTCAGGAGGGAAACCTCAGATCTGCTGGATCGGGCGATGAAGGCGTCTTCGCGTCTTTCTCCTCCTTGGGGGCATCGTCTCGGAGCCGGCTACGACTGGGAGACCGGTGGATGGCGGCATCTTCACCGCGTGGTTTGCTGAGGCGGGGCGCTGGTTTCTATTTTGGCAACGGTGATGGCGTCGAGAGGAGCTCGGGTCGCGGCATGGACTTTGGTAGTCGGTTCTTTCTGGCGTGTCCGAGGTGCTCTTCTTTGGGTTGCTTGGTTGCTTTGGAGTCGGAGCTGCGGTGGAGCGGGTCCAGGTGCCAACGATGACAGACACTCGGTGGCCGTTTGCGGAGGGCATGGTCGGCGCAAGTCCCGCATATTTCCCTTGTGTGATGCTTGTCGTTGAAGTCGGAGCTGTCGTTTGCTGGCACGTGTGGCCATCTGTTGGCATGTGTCGTTGTGGCTGTGTTTCATGTCGATGGCCAAGTTGGCCGGTGCTGCCCATGTCATGTGGGTTGAGTTGTATCAGTTTTAGCCCGGTTTTCCGTCAATTAGTTGGGCAATTCTCTTCTTCTTAACCAATGAAAATGGCAAGTCTTTTGCCTTGTTTCAAAAAAAATGCTTAGGCGAAAAAAAACCCCGTAGCAATCAGATCTGCGATCGGCAAAGTACAACAATGACCATATGCGCAACAATCATCTCATGAAACCACATGAGCGACAAGGTTCTTCAATAGTGACGCCTTCAGGAGGGTGCGACACTCAAGCGCCGCCATCACCGGATCCCACCACCAAGGCCAGTATGTTGGTTTTCACCATGAAAAGGGTGCGACACTCAAGCGCCGCCATCACTGGATCCCACCACCAAGGTCAGTATGTTGGTTTTCACCATGAATAATCAGACCGAGTATATCCGAGCAATGCCTTCAACAAGGTAATGGCGTGGACAAAACATCGCCATTGCCAGGTATGACCAACTTAGGCAGACCTTGGCTTTCACACCATAACTCGAGTCTGGGTGCTCGAGTAGCACCACCATTGAAACCACTCATGTATTGTCGCCACCACTTTTCCGCGATCCTAGTAGCTACATGCGAGTACGACCGCCGCCGCTGCACAACCATTCCTCTGCGTCAAGCCGTCATCAATAGTTTGCATCTCACCGTCGAAGTCAACCACCAGATCTGAAGAGATAAACCCTTCGGATGACCTTTCAGTGACCACATTCATCTTGGATCCGTAGGGGTTGCTTCACCACCACCATCGTGGAGTCATGCAGCCGCCACCGCCCGGCCGACCTGGTCTAGATCACCAAGACGTCTAGATCTGAATCAGAACAACTACGCCAGTTCGACCAAGGACGACACTAAGCTCCAGCTGCCCAACTATCAGATAAGACCGCTGTGCCGTCCACATGGCCACGAGTACCACAACCGGATCTAGCAGACACCACGAACACCAAAGCCTCGCAATGGTTGCAAGTTCAGCCATGGTTCACCCAGACCCACATCGTCTGCCACCACCATCGTGCTTTGCGTCGCCGCTATGCCGAAGTAGCGCTGCCCCGATCTGGCATCCCGTGGCCACGCTTGGGCAGCCGCCGCCGCCGCCGGACGACACGCGGTTCGGCACCAACCCGCTGCGGGATCCCCATCCGCAAGCAGGCCGTCCCAAAGGCGAGACGAGTAGGTCCCACCGCCACCAGCTCCGCCCGGGCTTCACCCGGTGGAAAGCGTCGGCGAAAGCAAGGCGAAGGCTGCAATGGAGGGGGTTGATAGGTGTGAAACCTGTCGCCACCACCCGTATCGCCCATGGGAGGGAGTGACGCGCGGGCTAGGTATTCCGGGGTAGTTCGGGTCAAATATTGTGGACGAAGGTAAATTATGATCTATGCAACAAGTCAAAGCAACGCGCTCCAACTGTGAGGTTTTTTCTAAACTACCAACTCTCAAAATATTAAGAGTATTCTTACAAATACAACGTCATGCACGATTCTCGTTGACTAGCAAAGGTACAAATGTTAATTAGTGCAGCTGGAGCTAGTGCAAGCAAGAATTTGGAAGTTTCATTGTCCCACTTCTCCAAAGATCTATTCACAATTTCTTGTTCACATATTTTAAATAGTACGTAGCTCGTGAACATTTTGCAGCATTTAATTAGGGGTTGAAGAGTCACCAATCCCTGTCAAAGTATTTTGGGGTAGTCTTAATCTTAAAATTTTAAATTGGTTTTGTAACACCTATCAATCAATTGAGTGCCTAAAAGAACTCCCAAAAAATGTGGATCATGGCTCCACCATGGTGCATGCCATATGAGTAAAACACCCACAAAGAAGGAACATACTTCAACTCATTGCGGTGAGATCAAAGTCGCCACCAGAATCAGCCAAGCAACTCGCTTCTCTCACGATTTTCATTGACCATCAGCCACAACCCTAAGCGCCACCATCTGGTGGTTCTACAAATTGTCCTTTAAGATGTTGATTCAGGTCCAACAACATCTAACACCGGTCCTCACACCATCCGCCTGACCACCTCCTACATGTTTGAGGTATGGTGCCTTTGGATCGACACGTGGCACATTGTTAGTAACCCTCGTTGCAAACATCCCAATGTTTTGCCATGTAAATAATTCCTTTTTTTGACAATAGACAACCCTACATATTACCTGAGCTCAATATAAAGGGCAGGAACAAAAAAAATTCTCTAAGAACAGAAGCAACTCTAGCAAAATGAAAATTTCAAGGAGATGCTCTATTTCCCTTCTTATTTGACCTAGTTGTTGATGCTTTAGCCATAACTATGGACAAAGCCAGGAAAAATGATTTTGTTAAAGTGGTTTTGGGAGAGTATAGCGATGGGGGATAAACATGTTGGAGTATGTTGATGACACCATCTTCCTTCTCCCTGATCATGGGACTAGTGTTATTTTTTTTTTAAAAAAATGTGCATTTGAACAATTGTCTGGATTGAAACTCAATTTCCTGAAAAGTGAACTCTTCCTATTTGGAGAAGCTACTGATAAGGCAAACACTTATAGGGAAATTTTTACTTGTCAATTGGGGAAAATGCCCATGAAATATTTGGGGATGCCTGTGAATAGAACTAGAATCAGAAATGTAGATTGGAAAACTTATGAAAGCAAAATTGAGAAAAAATGTGCATGTTGGCAGGGGAGGCTGATGAATATTGCTGGGAGGTTGGCTCTGGCACAATATTCTCTAACTAGTATTCCTCTATTTATGATGTCCTTCTAGCCTATACCTGTTGGTGTATGGAAAAGGGTTGATTTCTTCAGAGCTAGAATTGTCTGATGGGGGACAAAGATAAGAAAGAGTATCATTTAATGAAATGGTCAGAGGTTTGACAACATAAAAACAAGAGGGTCTGGGTCTATTAAATCTGGAAATTATGAACAAAGCTATATCCTTGCTAAATGGTTGTCGAAGCTAGAAACTGAAGAAGAGCTTTGGCAAAACCTCTTGAAACATGAAAACCTTCAAAATGTCTGTCTGTCTGGGTTAAACTAGAAGCCAGAGACTCCGAGTTCTGGGAAGCATTGTTGTCTATTAAAGACTTGTTTTTCCAATTTATTTAAAAATAAGTGGTAATGGGCATAATGTCAGGTTTTGGGAACACTGGTGGGTTGATGACAAACCCCTCAAGTAGTTTTATTCTAGACTCTACAATTTGTGCTTCTCTAGAAACATGACACTTGCTGAGGTGATCAACGAAGGTTGGGAGCAGTTCCATTTCAGGAGAACCTTGTGGGGGGACACTTTGACATAGTGGAATGAAATTAAAACCCTCTGTGTCGATCTGACTCTAATAAAGAGAAAGATAAACTTACTTGGGTTTTAAATGCCAATAGGTGATTTTTTGTCAAATTTCTCTATGAGCAAGTGATACTAAGTAGTGTGAATTTTCCCTTCGAATTTGTGTGGAAAATTAATGTACCTCCCAAGATTAGAGTGTTTGTTTGGTTGATGGTCAGGAATAGTGTGCCGACTAAAGATAACATACTAAAATGGCCAGGCTGGGGACTCCAAATGTGTTTTTTATGGAAAGGATGAAACGGTTGATCATCTTTTCTTGCAATGTCTTTTGCTAAATTTCTATGGTGTGTGATCCAAAACACCTTTAACCCGCCCCAAATTCCTACTAACATGAATGTGTTGTTCACTTCTTGGTTACCTTCACTTTGGTAAAATTAGGAAAAGGAAAATCTATATGTTGGGATTTTTGCTCTAATGCGGTCTATTTGGACTTGCAGAAATGACATGTGTTTTGAATGCAAGAGGATGATTGATCCTCTTGTGATTCTTTATAAATCCTGTAGGCTTATAGAGACACGGTATATTTTGCAGATAAAGAGGAAAATCAAAGGGAGTTGAGGTGGGAGTAAAGCTTCTAGAGCATGTAGCAAGTGAGGTGTTTCATGTGTCAAAAGGATGGCATCCAAGTGTGCTCAGTATCAATAGTGGCTAAAGAAGAGAAGGAAAAAGATGGGCCTGAAGAAGATGTTGCTGGAGGTCCTTTCTCCTTTCGACGATGTCATGCTTTCTTTGCTGCGTGATCTGGAAAATTATACCAGTTCTTCTCATTACTCAGACTATTATATTATGTAGTAATCTAGTCCTTTATTTCTACAATATTGTTGTTTGTAGGGAGTTTCTAATAGACCTCCTCATCTAGTTGCGTTAGTAGGTTCTTTTGTCAGCAGAACAGTAGTCTCCTAGATAGTTTGTTTGTATTTGCTGGGTTCTAGAGTCTTAGATGGCTGTCTGGGATTGTCTAGATCGTCAAGCCTGAGCTCTGGTGATGGGAATGTTTTTGTGGTTTATCAAAGACCTGATGGTTTTCTTAACGAAAATCAGGGGGCCACCCCTTTCCCTCGAAAAAGAAGAAAAAAATTGTAGTGATTAAAGGCCACATGCATTCCCTACCGAAGATGGACAATCCATGTGTCGACCTTGAGCCAAGGAGTTACCACCAACTCCATAATGACTTTCATGTTGTGCTGCTAACCGGATTAGACTTGTCCACTACAAGCCTACGTGCCACTACCACAAGCAAGGTAGTGACACCATCGATGGCCAGCAACACACACTAATGGGTCGTCTTTGCCGCATGGTCTGCAACAACCACAACCACACAGAAGAAGCCTAAGGAAAAAAATACTGTAAAGGCCATGTATGATGGTGATACACATGCATTGGCGACGTTCAGGAACCACTTCATCGAAGCCACCAAATTCCGTGTAGCCTTTGCTTCCTCAACATCAAAATGCCTCTTATCGAGGTTGATTCTACATGTGGTCTTAAAATTGCCTCGAATGGTTCAGTGTAGCAGTTAGTTGGGGTTGTGGCAATGAACGGCATTGACTAGAAATCTGGTCTTCATGTGTTGGATCGACCATGAACAATTCGAGGCAATTTTAAGAGCTTTGATCCACCATAGATTCCTAAACCGGACCTTCATAGGTTAGGTTTGGTGACTATGTAGTTGTGCACGGTGTTTAAGTTCCTTTTGAATGTATTGTTGTGAAGCTCTGCTACTTGCTCCACGGATTTGAATCCTCGGTGTCTTCATTGATTGGATCCGGTGGTAGGGCATGATAAATAGATCATGGTGAAACCTTAATGGGCTTGAGGAGATGAGCCCATGGCACAATATAGACCAAGTACAATGTGCTCCAACTGGGCTAGAGCTTGGCTCCACAAAGTTAAGTCCTTAGTTTTTGTCTTCATTGATAACATGCGACGGTAGGGAACGATATAGATCAAGATAAGCCAATGTCACAGTCTAGACCAAGGACAATATGATCCAACCGGGGGCAGACCTCGGTCAATATGTGCTTGAGTAGCCAATGGTACAAGCATGTTAAGCCCGATGACCTTGAAATGATCATTTAACCATGCTTAAGCTCTATTTGGCACTGCGCTAGGCTTTAAGTATAAAATAAATCCTTAACATAATTATGTTCAAAATTGCCTCAATATTAACCCCTCTTCGAAATCTATCTCTTGAGTGTGCTAAGAATTTGAATCCATTCTACGTGGCTTTGAACAATTATAAGAATCAATAATCATTTTTCTTGATTATAATTTATTGCTTTGGGGAGGCTAAGGAGGTGGAGTACCAATACACATAGCTCTTTGGCTGTGATCTTGGCACCTTTTCTTTCACCTATTTTGGTATCCCTTTTTTCACTATAAAAATCACAGAATAGTGACAAAAAGATTGGGGGGGGGGGGGTTAGAATCCCTTTTCACTTACTTTGCTATCCCTTTCCACATATTTTTAAAGTTGCTAGAAATAAGTGTTTTTGTGTTCTAGAGGTACCTAATATTGAGTTCGAACAGCCTAATGTTGTCCTATATTAATGGAGTGTCCAACTATGCGCGATTTGCAAATGAAGATGTCTTCGGATGGCTTTTTCATTGGTCCAGACTTTTTCAGCCATCTCAATGTACAAGGCTCTTTGTACTACGGGTTTTACATTTCAGAAGTAGACATACGTATTTGGTAACTACACACGCCCCTCAAGGTCAAGCGATTGTTTTGGTATCTTTTGGAAGCTTTATTGTAACTATGGATTACTTAGCTAAGCGAGCATGTATTGGTAGTAAGCTTTGTGCTTTACGATTTGCTAGCTAAAACATTCTGCAGCAAGTTTTATGTGTTTAGGTCTAGTTCAATATCCGTAATTTTCTTTTCACAAATACGTACACGATCTGGTAGAACATAATTGCGCCTAGAAATACGATCCTCGTGAGAGAGTGGAAGTTAGTATATCTGTGTATATATTAAATTTCTCACATGTATGACGATATACTGTATAATACTTATAATGTATTGTGCATGCATCAGTTCACATGCATGGGTGTAAATACTACTCCAATCGGTATATTGCATGCAACCTATACGGGTTGCTTGTTAATTTGTTGACATGACGTGTGATGAGAAAGTTCACTTCACATCCCTGGCGTACGGTTCGGCAGTAAGTGCAAGCAACAACGGGTAGTTCTACACGGGGCTCAGTGAAGACAGATTAACTACCGGGGATCGAGCTGCTGCTGCCCTCAATGGAACAGTAACTAATGGAACAGTACAATGGATCACAGATCTCACCATATCCGAAGCCAAGCTCTCTAGAATCTTAGAGTAAGCCAAGCCACAGATCTCACTGCAGTACGTGTACTGGATTTACCTTTTTGGATGAGAAATATACGGATCTGACGAGCATATATGGGAGGAGATAGAGATCTTGTGAGTAGCATGCTCTAAATATGAAGGAATAAGGAGCAACTTGATGGACCGCTTTCTTGTTCTTGCCGATTATACCAAGTAAGGTAAGTAATTATGATAAAATGTACAGTACAAGCAAGTGCTGAATATATAGCTGTCGGTCGCGAACTCAAGAAAACCTCAAGATTGATGTGGTAAACAGATCCGATGCTTAACACTATCTGCTTCAGTTGACCTTAATTTTCACAGCTGCAATGCTCCACAGAAAAGGGGCAGTCGTCAGTTTTGTTGGAGAATATATACGGGTGTTTTGTCATATTTCTTGGTTGACTGAACTGAAGGCAAGAAAATCAGAGGTTTGTTTGGCCAGATCTTGATGAACCCATTGATCTAGTCGACCAGAAGAGACGGGAAAAGATGATGAACCGATAGGGTCAAAACCAAGAGAGAGAGAGAAAGAGAGAGTAAAGAAAGGCGGATCTGAATTAACCTAAACCGAATTGATTGGACCATGAAACCTGCGCCGAACTAAGTGAAAGAAGAATTTGTAGGTGCCCGATCTATGGTCTATGCTGCCGGAACAACGAGCGCTGACTTAGTTACGTACCATGAGGAGCTTGAGAACTCGAAGAGGCGGCCGCGGCCGGAGAAGATGATGAGGGCGACCTCGGCGTCGCAGAGCAGCGATAGCTCGTAGGCCTTCTTGAGCAGCCCGTTCCGGCGCTTCGCGAACGTCACCTGGCGGCTTATCTTGTTCTCGATCCGCCTCATCTCCACCTTCCCCCGACCCATCTCCTTTCTACCTCCTCCCCTTCTCTCTCTCTCTCTCTCTCCCTCTCTCTCTCTCCGTGTTCTCTCCTGTTATTTTTTTGCCGCCAGCAGAGGGATGTCTGATCGTATGCTTTGCTTGCACGGTGCTTAAGTCTCTCGCTCTCTCTAGAAATTCCTGGTTCCACCCAATCTCTCACCTATCAACTGTCAATCACCACAGATCACTAGCTCAGCCACCCGTTTGAGTCTCTCTCTCTCTCTCTCTCTCTCTCTCTCTCTCTCTCTCTCTCTCTCTCTCTTTGTACTGTAGCTCGGGGGAAGTTGGTGGGGGAGGGGGTGATTGATGACTTGATGTGAGGTTAGTTCGCAGTGACTCGGCCCCTCGCTGGAGACGCAACAGTGCCAACCCGGACGGGAATCCATCTCCACGGCGAGGTGGAGAAGGGGCACGCTTATCTAGTTATCTGTGTATATGTACCAGCTCGGGGCAGTAAAGGTGGGCGCACGTCAGACAGCAGACGTGGGAGATGGATGGGGGAAAAGACGGGTGGCACGTGTCGAAGGCCCGCTGGAGGAAGCAGACGAGTTCATTATGACATCGCGGCTAGAACCTTTCTAGGGCTTCGTAGGACTTCTCTTTTCTGTCAGCTCTCTGAACTATCTTTGCTTTTTCAGCTCTCTGAACATCTTCAAATTTTCAGCTGTGTGAACTATCTTAAATTTTGCTCTGGCTCCGCTCTCTTTTGCTGTATGCTTCGTCAGGAACCCTTTTGCTTGTTTTTATCTTGGAAAATAAAAGGAAATGTTGGGCAGCCCCGTCACAGGCTCAAAGGTACTAGTGCTGGATTCCCGGCCGGCAGGTTTCCAGTATTTCTGGGTCCTTGAGTTGGAGTACGAAGGAATCTAAATTAATTTGAAAAGATAGAATTATGCCCCATTTGAACGTGGCAACTATTAAAAAAAATACTCACACGAATGTTCTTGCCGATTATTCTAGAGTACAAGAATAGAAAAGTGCATGGATTGCCCCCGCAAAAAAAAAGTGCATGGATTGAGATAAAAATGTAACCTGAATGTCCTCTAGGAGCCCCCCTCTCCCGAATCTAAATTAGTTTGAAAAGATAACCTGAATGTCCTCTAGGAGAACCCCCCCCCCCCCCCCACACACACACACAAAAAACAATCGTTCGGATACGACACAGGAAAACACATGAATTTTAAACGTAAGGAGAAGAAAAATATGAGATTAGTAAACCTCGGGTCTGATTTCCTCCAAACTTCCTATAGATTGACCCATTCCATATGGACTCCATATGAATCTTGGTGAACCACTCCTTTGTTTCGAATGGCATTGTAGTAATTTACCCTACATGAATTCAATTCTCCACAACTCTTAACATATTCCTTTGTTTTGGAGCTTCTTTCCCTTCTAGGCAGAGCTTTAGCCTTATATTACTTTGCTCTTTGCCAACGTCATTCTTTGTCTGTGTGTTGTTGTTGGTTGTGTGTATACCGGTCGTGCAGAGGCCAGTTGTGCACTCATTGTGTTTGTATTCCCTTGATGCTACATTTTGAGTCAATAAAGCCACCTTTGGCCCCCCAAAAAAAGGTTCATTATTTTATGACATATCAATTTCTTAATAATCTATACAAATAGATAATTAAGGTCCTAGTCTCCTTCATCTTCAATTGAATTACGGTTCATCTCCATCCCTATTTGGAATAAGATGAACAACATTGACATGGGGCATGCACATTTTCTATTTTGCACAGGCCATAACACCTCCAATATAGGTTTGTGAATGAAAAAATGTTGTTGGACATACCAAACACGGTGATTGACCCCCTTCTCACCCCACCCCATTTGATTGGACCCTACTGCTTGCATGCATGTGGGCACCATGGAGATGCAGTAGAGGCTTCCCCACGATCGTCTATGGCGACAGCTGTCACGCATGCGTGTTTCATCCTCGGCTCGCGTGGGGCATCCGGAGCTACTAATGTTTAGAAAATGTCGGGCATGCTTGGCTTGTCGTGAGTCATGCCACCGATGTTGTCGCGTATCTGGAGGTCCAGATCTGGCCTAGCGGAGGCGTCGCCGGTCATCCTCATGTCACATCATTGCTTTCTCCTTCCAGAATGGTGGAGTTGGCTTCCTATTGTTGGCATGGTGGAGGTCGAGGCAGTTCCAAGTGAAAACTCAGTTTTGGCCTCCATCAGAACCAACTGCACTGATGCTTGCGAGCGTTATTCCCTCCTAGGATGCACTGCTATGGAGCATATGCGCTAGCTTGGCGGTCCTCTGGGTTATTGCTTTCGGGTCCCTCTTGCCCAGTTTGAGCTTGGAAACTTTTGTACCTGCATGATCTTATTCCCTTGTCTCATTGTGTGTGTGTGCGTGTGTCTCCATCTAGGCTAATTCTCAATGATCGTGACACCCTGGGGTGTTGTCTCCCCTTTGAGGCATCGCGTTGGACCACCATTAGGATAAATTGCTCATAATTATCCAAGTTTTGCACATTACCACATCATTCTTATGCCTTTTTCTCTTAATTTGCATGTTGCAATGAAGGAGCATAAATTACTTGGAAGTTGCTGAAAAGGGCCAAAACAAGGACCAATGGAGAATATATCCGAGGGGGATCCTGTGGGGGCCGCTGAAGGAAATATGCCCTAGAGGCAATAATAAAGTTATTATTTATTTCCTTATATTATGATAAATGTTTATTATTCATACTAGAATTGTATTAACCGGGAACTTATTACATGTGTGAATACATAGACAAAACATAGTGTCCCTAGTATGCCTCTACTTGACTAGCTCGTTAATCAAAGATGGTTATGTTTCCTAACCATAGACATGTGTTGCCATTTGATGAACGGGATCACATCATTAGGAGAATGATGTGATGGACAAGACCCATCCGTTAGCTTAGCATTATGATCGTTACAGTTTCATTGCTACTGCTTTCTTCATGACTTATACATGTTCCTCAGACTATGAGATTATGCAACTCCTGAATACCAGAGGAACACCTTGTGTGCTATCAAACGTCACAACGTAATTGGGTGATCATAAATATGCTCTACAGGTGTCTCCGAAGGTGTTTGTTGGGTTGGCATAGATCAAGATTAGGATTTGTCACTCCGTGTTTCAGAGAGGTATCTCTGGGCCCTGTCGGTAATGCTCATCACTATAAGCCTTGCAAGCAATGTGACTAATGAGTTAGTTGCTGGACGAAGCATTACGGAACAAGTAAAGAGACTTGCCGGTAACGAGATTGAACCAGGTATGATTATACCGACGATCGAATCTCGAGCAAGTAACATACCGATGAC
Organism: Aegilops speltoides; assembly: GCA_021437245.1. Taxonomy (NCBI): domain Eukaryota; kingdom Viridiplantae; phylum Streptophyta; class Magnoliopsida; order Poales; family Poaceae; genus Aegilops; species Aegilops speltoides. Next base: position 407,321,977 of record CM038144.1, on the reverse strand, counting down.
AAAGGGAACAACGTATGTTGTTATGCGGTTTGACCGATAAAGATCTTCGTAGTATATGTAGGAGCCAGTATGAGCATCCAGGTTCCGCTATTGGTTATTGATCGGAGATGTGTCTCGATCATGTCTACATAGTTCTCGAACCCGTAGTGTTCGCACGCTTAACGTTCGATGACGATTTTTATTATGAGTTATGTGTTTTTGATGACCGAAGTTTGTTCGGAGTCCCGGATGAGATCACGGACATGACGAGGAGTCTCGAAATGGTCGAGACATAAAGATTGATATATTGGACTATGTTATTTGGTCACTGGAAGAGTTCCGAGTGGTTTCGGGTAAAAACGGAGTGCCGGAGGGGTTACCGGAACCCCCTGGGGAAGCAATGGGCCAACATGGGACATAGGGGAGAGAGAGGACAACCCACATAGGGGAGGCGCGCCCCCTATGGGGAGTCCGAATAGGACAATGGAAGGGGGCGCGGCCCCTCTTTCCCTCTCCCTCTCCCTCTCCCTTCCTTCTCCTCTTCCACAAGGTGGAATCCTACTAGGACCTGGAGTGCTAGTAGGACTCCCTTCTCCTGGCGCGCCCTGCAAGGACCGGCCAGCCTCCCCCTCTCCTTTATATACGGGGGCAAGGGGGCACCCCAAAGCACATCAAGTTCTCTTAATCGTGTGCGGTGCCCCCCTCCACAGTTACACACCTTGGCCATATCGTCGTAGTGCTTAGGCAAAGCCTTGCGCCAGTAACATCATCAACACCGTCGGCACGGCGTCGTGCTGAAGGAACTCTCCCTCATCCTCAACTGGATCAATAGCTCGAGGGACGTCATCGGGCTGAATGTGTGCTGAACGCGGAGGTGCCATACGAGCGGTGCTTGGATCGGTTGGATCATGAAGACGTTCGACTACATCAAGCGCGTTGCTAAACGCTTGCGCTTTCGATCTATGAGGGTACATGGACACACTCTCCCCTCTCGTTGCTACGCATCTCCTAGATAGATCTTGCGTGATCGTAGGATTTTTTTTGAATTACTACGTTTCCCACAGTGGCATCTGTGCCAGGTCTATGCGTAGATGTTTTATGCATGAGTAGAAAAAAAGCATTGTGGGCGATAATAGTCATAGTGTTTACCACCAACGTCTTACTTTGATTTGGCGGTATTGTTGGATGAAGCGGCCCAGACCGACATTACATGACCGCTTTCATGATGCTGGTTCTACCGATGTGCTTTTGCACATAGGTGGCTGGCGGGTGTCTGTTTCTCCAACTTTAGTTGAATCAAGCTTGACTACGACCAGTCCTTGTTGAAGGTTAAAACAACACACTTGACAAAAAATCATTGTGGTTTTCATGCGTAGGTAAGAACGGTTGTTGCTAGAAGCCCGTAGCAGCCACGTAAAACTTGCAACGACAAAGTAGAGGACGTCTAACTTGTTTTTGCAAGGCTTGTTGTGATGTGATATGGTCAAGGCATGATGAGATATAAATTGTTGTATGAGATGATCATGTTTTTTAACAAAGTTATCGGCAAATGGTAGGAGCCATATGGTTGTCGCTTTATTAATGAAATACAAACGCCATGTAATTGCTTTACTTTATCACTAAGCTGTAGCGATAGTCGTAGTAGCAATAGTTGACGAGACGACAACGATGCTACGATGGAGATCAAGGTGTCAAGCCGGTGACGATGGAGATCATGACGATGCTTCGGTGATGGAGATCATGAGCATAAGATGATGATGGCCATATCATCTCACATATTTTGACTGCATGTGATGTTTATCTTCTATGCATCTTATTTTGCTTAGTACGATGGTAGCATTATAAGATGATCCCTTACTAAATTTCAAGGTATAAGTGTTCTCCCTGAGTATGCACCGTTGCTACAGTTCGTCGTGCCGAGACACCACATGATGATTGGGTGTGATAAGCTCTACGTTCACATACAACGGGTGCAAGCCAGTTTTGCACGTGCAGAATACTCGGGTTAAACTTGACGAGCATAGCATATGCAGATATGTCCTCGAGACACTGAGACTGAAAGGTCGAACGTGAATCATATAGTAGATATGATCAACATAATGATGTTCACCATTGAAAACTACTCCATCTCACGTGATGATCGGACATGGTTTAGTTGATTTGGATCACGTGATCATTTAGATGACTAGAGGGATGTCTATCTAAGTGGGAGTTCTTAAGTAATATGATTAATTGAACTTTAATTTATCATGAACTTAGTCCTGATAGTTTTTGTATGTCTATGTTGTTGTAGATCAATGGGCTGTGCTACCGTTCCTTTGAATTTTAATGCGTTCCTAGAGAAAGCTAAGTTGAAAGATGATGGTAGCAATTACACGGACTGGGTCCATAACTTGAGGATTATCCTCATTGCTGCACAGCAGAATTACGTCCTGGAAGCACAGCTAGGTGTACTACTTGCGCCAGCAACTGCAGACATTGTGAATGCCTGGCAGACGTGTGTTGATGACTACTCAATAGTTTAGTGTGCCATGCTTTACGGCTTAGAATCGGGACTTCAAAGACGTTTTGAACGTCATGGAGCATATGAGATGTTCCAAGAGTTGAAGTTAATATTTCAAGCAAATGCCCGAGTTGAGAGATATGAAGTCTCCAACAAGTTCTATAGCTGCAAGATGGAGGAGAATAGTTTTGTCAGTGAACATATACTCAAAATGTCTGGGTATCATAACCACTTGACTCAGCTGGGAGTTAATCTTCCTGATGATAGTATCATTGACAGAGTTCTTCAATCACTGCCACCAAGCTATAAAGGCCTCGTGATGAACTATAATATGCAAGGGATGACAAAAACGATTCCCGAGCTCTTCACAATGCTAAAGGCTGCGGAGGTAGAAATCAGGAAGGAGCATAAAGTGTTGATGGTTAAAAAGACCACTAGTTTCAAGAAAAAGGGCAAAGGGAAGAAGGGGAACTTCAAGAAGAATGGCAAGCAAGTTGCTGCTCAAGAGAAGAAGCCCAAGTCTGGACCTAAAACTGAGTGCTTTTACTACAAACGGACTAGTCACTGGAAGCGGAATTGCCCCAAGTATTTGGTGGATAAGAAGGATGGCAAAGTGAAAGGTATATTTGATATACATGTTATTGATGTGTACCTTACTAATGCTCGTAGTAGCGCTTGGGTATTTGATACTGGTTCTGTTGCTCATATTTGCAACTCGAAACAGGGGCTACAGATTAAACAAAGATTGGCTAAGGACGAGGTGATGATGCGCGTCGGAAATGGTTCCAAGGTCGATATGATCGCCGTCGACACGCTACCTCTACATCTACGTTCGGGATTAGTTTTAGACATGAATAATTGTTATTTGGTGACAATGTTAAGCATGAACATTATATTTGGATCTTGTTTGATGCGAGACGGTTATTCATTTAAATCAGAGAATAATGGTTGTTCTATTTATATGAGTAATATCTTTTTTGGTCATGCACCCTTGTTGAGTGGTATATTTTTGTTGAATCTCAATCGTGGATATACACATGTTCATCATATTGAAGCCAAAAGATGCAAAGTTGATAATGATAGTGCAACTTATTTGTGGCACTGCCGTTTAGGTCATATTGGTGTAAAGCACATGAAGAAACTCCATGCTGATGGGCTTTTGGAATCACTTAATTATGAATCACTTGGTGCTTGTGAACCATGTCTCATGGGCAAGATGACTAAAACTCCGTTCTCCGGAACAATGGAACGAGCTACCGACTTATAGAAAATAATACATGCTGATGAATGCGGTCCAATGAGTGTTGAGGCTCGTGGCGGGTATCATTATTTTCTTACCTTCACAGATGATTTGAGCAGATATGGGTATATCTATTTGATGAAACATAAGTCTGAAACATTTGAAAAGTTCAAAGAATTTCAGAGTGAAGTGGAAAATCATCATAACAAGAAAATAATGTTTCTATGATCTGATCATGGAGGCGAATATTTGAGTTACGAGTTTGGTCTTCATTTAAAACAATATGGAATAGTTTCGCAACTCACGCCACCTAGAACACCACAACGTAATGGTGTGTCCGAACGGTGTAATCGTACTTTATGGGATATGGTGCGATCTATGCTGTCTCTTACTGATTTACCACTATCGTTTTGGGGTTATGCTTTAGAGACGGCTGCATTCACTTTAAAGAGGGCACCATCAAAATCCGTTGAGACGACGCCTTATGAACTGTGGTTTGGAAAGAAACCAAAGTTGTCATTTCTTAAAGTTTGGGGCTGCGATGCTTATGTGAAAAAGCTTCAACCTGATAAGCTCGAACCCAAATCGGAGAAGTGTGTCTTCATAGGATACCCAAAGGAAACTTTTGGGTACACCTTCTATCACAGATCCGCAGGAAAGATATTCGTTGCTAAGAATGGATCCTTTCTAGATAAGGAGTTTCTTTCGAAAGAAGTGAGTGGGAGGAAAGTAGAACTTGATGAGTTAGTTGTACCTTCTCCCGAATTGGAAAGTAGTTCATCACAGAAATCAGTTCCACTGATTCCTACACCAATTATTGAGGAAGCTAATGATGATGATCATGAAACTTCATATCAAGTTACTACAGAACCTCGTTGGTCTTCTAGAGTACGGTCCGCACCAGAGTGGTATGGTAATCCTATTCTGAAAGTCATGTTACTAGACCATGATGAACCTACAAAATATGAGGAAGCGATGATGAGCCCAGATTCCGTGAAATGGCTTGAGGCCATGAAATCCAAGATGGAATCCATGTATGAGAACAAAGTGTGGACTTTGGTGGATTTGCCTGATGATCGACAAGCCATAGAAAATAAATGGATCTTCAAGAAGAAGACTGACGCTGGCGGTAATGTTACTGTCTACAAAGCTCGACTTGTTGCAAAAGGTTTTCGACAAGTTTAAGGAGTTGACTACGATGAGATTTTCTCACCCGTTGCGATGCTTAAGTCTGTCCGAATCATGTTAGCAATTGCCGCATTTTATGATTATGAAATACGGCAAATGGATGTCAAAACTGCATTCCTGAATGGATTTCTAGAAGAAGAGTTGTATATGATGCAACCAAAAGGTTTTGTCGATCCAAAGGGTGCTAACAAAGTGTGCAAGCTCTAGCGATCCATTTATGGACTGGTGCAAGCCTCTCGGAGTTGGAATAAACGCTCTGATAGTGTGATCAAAGCATACGGTTTTATACAGACATTTGGAGAAGCATGTATTTACAAGAAAGTGAGTGGGAGCTCTGTAGCATTTTATATGTGGATGACATATTGTTGATTGGAAATGATATATAATTTCTCGGTAGCATAAAAGGATACTTGAATAAGTGTTTTTCAATGAAAGACCTCGGTGAAGCTGCTTACATACACTACAAAGATATACACTTCCGTGATGATACGTGTTTGTCACAGTAGGTCGCGTTTTTTGTCATGCATGTACATCCATGAAAAATTTATGACAGAATCAAGATAGTCATACCTGTGCTGCCCTAGAAGTGTTCCATGACATCACCAAAATTATCATCACGGAAGTGTCCACTTCCATGACGATAAATCGCGCGTCACAGAAGTGCTTTCGTCAAGGGTGACCGACACGTGGCATCCACCGTAACGGAACACCGTTAAGCTATTGGGTCGGGTTTTGGATCTGATAACCCGTTAATAACCCCGACCAATGGGGATTTTCCACGTGTAAAATCATCATTGGCTGGAGGAAACACGTGTCGGCTCATCGCTGGGACAGATGTCATCCACTCATTGGACAGAAGGCGCCTATGATACATCAACACATGGCACGTCCCAATAGAGGCCCATTGCTATGAAAAGGCCGTCCAGTTTGACTTGGTCAAAAGGTGGCGGGCCGGCCCATGGAAAGCCGGTTAACGGCCTGTTCGCATATAGCCCATTTACAGCCTGCTAACCCAAGGCCCGTTATGCCCTATTAGAATTAGGCCCAGTAGCGTCATCTGGGCCATCCAATATGATTCCAGCCCGTTTTCACTTCTAGCCCATGTATGGCCCATGACGTCTTTCGGCCCATATGAGGCCCTATGTAGCTGTTGGCCTATTAAGCGCCGTGGTGGCGGCCCGTAATGAACGGTGTATCACTTTACACCCATTAACGGCTGTGGTGAAACCGCCCGTATAGAATAGTGTATCACTTTATACCCATTAACGGCCCATTATTCCGTTGGGCGTTTCAGCATATGTTATCTTTTGGCCTTCTCGAGCCCATTTATTCTTGGGCTCATTTCAAAGATTCGTTTACTTACGGCTCACATCGTCATTTTCGCTTGTGGGCCAAATTCAGCCCGTGGTTACAGTCGGCCTGTTTGTGGTCAGTTAATACGTTGGGCCATTTTCATAGCGTCATCAAATACGGCCTATTAATGATGGCCCATTATGGTCGGCCCAGACGATTCCAACTCTAGCCCGTTTACTGCCAGAATGCGGTCTGTTTGGCCCATGTTTGGCCAATCGATCATACGGCCCATATAAGGCCCATTGATGATACGGCCCGTAGAAGGCCCATTGTTTCTACGGCCCATAGAAGGCCCATTGTTTCTACGGCCCATAGAAGGCCCACTGTTTATACGGCCCGTAGAAGGCACACTGTTTCTACGGCCCGTAGGCCTAGTGTCACTACAGTAAATATTAGCCCATGGTTATTGTGGCCTAGTTTTAAAAAATAGGTTATTGCAGCCACTAGCAAACCGCAGAAAAAGAACTATACTTACTACAAGCAAACAAATAAACAAGACAACAAGGAAATAAATAAGGAAGCAACTTACACTAGGCTATCACGGCTATTACACATATTACATCCACTGAGCATCAAAGTTCGCCACCATTGCAAATATAGGGAACACAAAGACATATAAACGCGCATGACAAAACAAGTCCACAATCTGAAACCACTTTAGAAGAGCTCAAGAAACAATATCCAGGTACCCATAATGTCGGGCAAGATGCTTAGCAAGCTTATTAACTTTCTCTTGTTTGGCGCTTAAGTCCTCCAAGTACTTGTTTGTTGCACCGAAAGTATGCATCTGAATTCGCAGGACTTCTCGGTCCTTCGCTTCTGTCGCATAACATCGATCGATGTCTTTCAACTTGAAGTTGAGACTCAAGAAGCGAACTAATTCAGCAATGAGTTCAAGATTTGGTGCCGGCGAAGTGGTAGCCAGTAACTCGAACACTACATCAAGACAGGACTTTGGGGTTGTCTCAGTGTCTTCAATATAGTTTTTATTAGCTTTCTTGGAGACCAACAGGGATGTCTCACTATCTTGAACCTTATCTGACTTCCTTTACCATTGCATAACAGGGTACTCCTCTCCAATATTTTATCCGCGTTCTAAAAGAGAAACAAACAAACATATCTCAGGTTTACAATGTAGTATATGAAACTCATTTTGGTAAACCAGATCAGTAGTAAGGTGGACAGGATAACAGCATGAAACAAACATATATCTATGTAGTATGGTCACTGTATGGTCTATATCATTCGAGTTTATGTTGCCAAATCAAGATAGATACAGTTTGAATCATATCTATTTAAGACAAAGCAGCATAGAGAGAATATAAGTGTGGGAAACTACACAGAAATAACAACACTTGTAATGTGCATGGCATGAGAACATAACTGTTTATTCAATTGAAACTGAAATCAACATAGAGCAAGTTACAACAGCAAACAACCAAACACGTTGAAGAAACAGGTTTAAAACATACCTGTTGCAACATTGGAGTTTCAATTGCATCCTTCAAATTTCAAATTGGTTGGTATCAGTAAATACAGTGATGCAAGAGCAAAGTAGTATGAACCATAGCTACGGAACCTGACCTGAGAACAATTCTTCTTCTACTTTAAGCGTTGACTTCGGGATCGAAGTGGTGGTCCTCGTGATTTGGGCACTGCAGTTGCCTTACTAACTGCTCGTGTTTGGGTGCTCTGTGGTGGAGACGGTCTTTGTGTCAACGGAACTGGGTGTCTATCTGCTGGGGTTGGGGTTAGAAGAGGTGTAGCTGGTTCTCTGTCCAACTGGGTAGGGGTACAATCTGCATGAGTGTGGGTTATGTGTGGTGGGGCTGGTTCTTGGGCAAGTACAACCGTGGTTCTATCTGCATCGACAGGTAGCACGATCTTTTCTGAAGACCGTGTTTTTACTCCCATAGATACTGCCATCACTCCCTCCAATTGAAATGGCTGATAAACAAGAAAAGTAATTGAATGTATAGACATTGTAAGATAGACAGGTGCAATGGATAGTGGGGAAGAAAACAGGGCATGAAATAATTCACATTTATGTTGTCTAAGCAAACAGAATAGCAGGACATAATTTCACATATATGATGGCTAATTAAACATGATAGCATGACACAATTTCACATGTATGATGGCTAACTAAATAGGATAGAATGACATACTTCAAAATATGATGACTATGTAAACAGGATGACATGATATAACTATACAATGTGTCTATTAAAGTGCTTGGCATGCCATAAATCACAAACATGCCGTCGATGGAAACATGATGGCATGATATAATTCACGGATAGAATGACATAATTTAAAATATGATGACTATTGAGGGAGTCCTGGACTAGGGGGTGTCTGGATAGCCGGACTATCATCGTCAGCCGGACTCCAAGATTATGAAGATACAAGATTGAAGACTTTGTCCCGTGTCCGGATGGGACTTTCCTTGGCATGGAAGGCAAGCTTGGTGATACAGATGTGTAGATCTCCTACCATTGTAACCGACTCTGTGTAACCCTAGCCCTCTCCGGTGTCTATATAAACCGGAGGGTTTTAGTCCGTAGGACGAACAACCATTACAACAATCATACCATAGGCTAGCTTCTAGGGTTTAGCCTCCTTGATCTCGTGGTAGATCCACTCTTGTACTACCCATATCATCAATATCAATCAAGCAGGAGTAGGGTTTTACCTCCATCGAGAGGGCCCAAACCTGGGTAAAAACATCGTGTCCCTTGTCTCCTGTTACCATCCGCCTAGACGCACAGTTCGGGACCCCCTACCCGAGATCCGCCGGTTTTGACACCGACATTGGTGCTTTCATTGAGAGTTCCTTTGTGTTGTCACCGATAGGCTTGATGGCTTCTTCAATCAACAACAACGCCGTCCATGGTGAGACTTTTCTCCCCGGACAGATCTTCGTATTCGGCGGCTTCGCACCGCAGGCCAATTCACTTGGGCATCTGGAGCAGATCGAAAGCTACGCCCCTGGCCGTCAGGTCAGATTTGGAAGCCTAAACTTCACGGCGGATATCCGCGGAGACTTGATCTTCGACGGATCCAAGCCGCAGCTGAGCGTGCCGCACTATCACGATGGGTATGACCTAGCTCTGCCGCCGGACAGCACTTTGGAGGCCGCACCCGAGTCCGCTCCGACCCATAGTTCAGAGCCGGTCACGCAGATCGAGGACGGGTGGCTGGACACCGCCTCGAGAGCTGTAACTTTCACGGCGATGGAGCCGAACTCTGACCTCGTCCATTATAAAGCTCGTGACTCCGAGGTGCCGGACTCCTTGCCGGACTCCGAATCTCCTGCGCCCCGCCAATCGAATCCGATTAGGCGCCCGATCGAGGAGTTCACCGCGGCGGACATCTTTCAGCACTCACCCTTTGGCGACATCCTAAATTCGCTAAAACATCTCTCGCTATCCGGAGAGCCCTGGCCGGACTACGGCCAGGATGGTTGGGATGCGGACGACGAAGAAATTCAAAGCCCACCCACCACCCACTTTGTAGCAACTATCGACGATCTAACAGACATGCTAGACTACGACTCCGAAGACATCGACGGTATGGACGACGATGCCGGAGACGATCAAGAATCAGCGCTCACCGAGCACTAGAACGCCACCCCAACCCATGATGTATATATGGTGGACACCCCAAAAGGAAGCGATAACGAGGAACAATGGGGTGCGGCAAAGGATAATCCCGCCGACAAACAACCAAAACGGCGACGCAGACGCCGCCCTAAGTCCCGCCTCGACAAAAACAGCACTCCTAATGACCCAGCAGTAGAGCAGGGTAAACCAGTGGACGGCGAACATGCAACCAAGCAACCGTCCGAATAGGACGAATTGGATAATCAATCCATGCCCGGCGAAACCATAGTCCAGACGACCTCACGCCGGACACACCACCGGAGCATAAGAACCTTCACAAAAGACTCATCGCCACTGCAAAAAGTCTGAAGAAGGAAAAACGGAAGCTCAAAACAGCGGAAGACATACTCAGAATGAGGTGGAGCAAAGTGCTCAAAACCGCAGACAAATACGGCAATGGCCATCAATCAAAGAGCTACCTGAAGCGCAAGCTGCTGCCAGAACTTGACCAGGAAGCCATAGAGCCACCACAGTCAAAAATTAAAGAAGCTGCCTGGCCGGATAGACGACCAGATGACATGCCAAAAGCGACAAGCGGCGCCGCACACAAGCCAACTCATGATCCTGGGAAAACAGATGGCCCAGCCAGGTCCATTTACGGGCCAAAAAAGAGGGCCCCAGGAAGCAACACAACACGTCAAGTGTTCGAAGACAGCGGCACACCCAAATACAGGGGCGCTGCACACCCACTATGTTTCACCGATGAGGTGCTGGACCATGAATTTCCAGCAGGGTTCAAACCCATATACATAGAGGCTTACGATGGAGCAACAGACCCCTGGAGTCTGGATAGAGGATTACATACTACACATACACATGGCTAGAGGAGATGATCTCCACGCCATAAAATACCTACCCCTCAAGCTCAAAGGGCCAGCTCAACATTGGCTCAAAAGCCTCCCAGAAAACACTGTTGGAAGTTGGGAAGAGCTCGAGGATGCGTTTAGAGCAAATTTTCAAGGGACTTATGTCCGCCCTCCGGATGCAGACGATCTAAGTCATATAACTCAATAGCCCGGGGAGTCAGTGCGCAAATTTTGGAACAGGTTCCTTACCAAAAAGAACCAAATAGTCGACTGTCCGGACGCTGAAGCCTTAGCAGCTTTTAAACACAATGTCCGAGACGAATGGCTGCTTGCAGACACCTCGCCAAGAGAAACCGAGGACAATGGCGCGCTAACAAGCCTCATGACCCGCTTTTGCGGGGAAGACAGCTGGCTAGCAAGACGCAGCACCAGCGCGATTCGAGTACATCCGAGATCAGAGATGGAAACGGAAAATCATGGCGCCGAAAGGATCAGCGCCGGAATAAAGAAAAAAGCCCAAAGAACACGGTGGTCAACGCCGGATTCAAAAGCTCGAGGCCAAACAATAAAACACCGCCTCTTAAGGACAACAAAGTGATGAGCTATCCAACTTAAACAAAATTTTAGATCGGATATGTCAAATCCACAAGACCTCTCAAGGCCCGCAAACCACACCCACCGAGATTGTTGGGTTTTCAAACAGTCCGGCCGACTCAACGCCGAACACAAGGGCTCCGACGCACCAAGCGAGGATGATGATGAACCCCACCAGCAGAGCACCGGAAAACAAAAGACTTTCCCACAAGAAGTCAAAACAGTAAACTCACTTCATGTGATATTACGGAAAAACAATGTGGCACCCGCTAAAATAAGTGCCGCACGGTCCACCCCAGCGGAACCTTGAATTTGGATGTCAAAACCAATCACTTTCGACCATCTGGATTATTCCAGAAGCATTCGAAACGCAGGATGGACTGCTCTGATATTGGATCCTATAATCGACGGACTACAATTTACACAAGTCCTGATGGACGGCGGCATCGATTTAAACCTGCTATATCCGAACACAATCCGCAAGTTGGGGATAGACCTTACTAAAATTCGACATAGCCGCACTTCCTTTAAAGGAGTGACGCCAGGCCCTTACGCCAAGTGCACAGGCTCCTTATTACTAGAAGTTGTGTTCGGGTCACCGGACAACTTCCGACGCGAAAAGCTAATCTTTCATGTCGCCCCATTCAAAAGTAGCTATCAAGCACTATTGGGACGTGAAGCTTTTGTCCGCTTTAACGCAATACCACATTACGCGTCTCTTACACTTAAAATGCCCGGTCCATGTGGCATCATTTCATTAAGAGGGTCATTCAAAGACCCCGGACACGGCTAGACGAGTCCGGCATAAATAAGCTAGGGGCTCCCTAGCCGCACACCCCTTCACAAGGGGCTGTGCATATAAGCAACAATGAGCTAATATAGGCTCAGCTTTATTAATTTATTAATATTTCAATTTTTATGCACTTTTCGCACGATTTCTTTTCAAACTAAGTTCCTCTCTTTTTACAGATGAACAACGTGCACACCCGTCCAGGATACGGCACAACGGAGACACAGGCGCAGACGCAAGAGGGACCCGTTGCAAGGATTCTCTTGATTAAGACCTGCGTAAAACTTTTTACTATCTCTTGTTGCTATAATCCCCGGTTTCTCATTATAACCAGAGTGGAGATCGACGTTTGGCATCGGCCGTGTCGAGGACCTCGCCTGCACGGACACTAGGGGCTCGGGGCATTGTTCGCCCATTATTATAAAGACCGAACACCTTAGGGAGTGTTCGGCGCCTTGAGTTAGGCCTTATATGCATCAGCTTGAATCATGTCTTTGGTCAAATGTTGGGTTTTCCGGCCCTGTGTTTTGGCGCTCTTCGTTCAGTATCATCGGCTAACGCGGCACCGGAGAACTCTGCGATTGTGCCCGGCCTGGCCGGGCGAGCACCTCAAGAGAGAAAGCAAAACCGATCGTCATGATCTGACGAGAGACCGGTCAACCACTCGATCGACCACCGGAATGTTTAGAATTCCTCCGCTTTTCGAAGGACCATTTCGGTCAGCACATACGCGCCCCAATTCGAGAGCGCGGTGCCCCTGTGGGCTATATCGTAGTCCCACCTCGAACTCCAATGGCTAAGTGAAAGTGATAAAGCATTATAGTCCGGTTGCCTCGTTTGCTACACTACCACCTCCTTAACAGACCGAGACGTCGGATTAAGTGTGAAAATCGCTATTTTTATAACACCCACACACCTTGTGCGTGGGGGCTGAAGCCGACGACTGCCATCTTTCAGGTTATACATACGTATACATAAACGGCCGCATAGGAGATATTTCAATACTTGAACGCACAAGTACAAAAAGCGCCTACATCATAAACATTGTTTTATAAAATTAAACGTTCATCTGAACGTGACATTTTTCGAGCACTGCGACTCTATTACACGAGCACCACGCAGAACTTCCCCAAAATAGTGCTCAGTGGGTAACCGGCTCTCGTCCGAACCCTGGGTCGCAACTGCGATGGCATCCATCTCCGTCCAATGTGTCTTCACACGGGCAAGTGCCATCCGTGCACCCTCTATGCAGGACGACCGCTTCATCGCCTTGATATGCAGCACCGCCCCAAGAAATTGCTACAATAAGCCAAAATAGCTCTTCGGCTTGGGCCTTTCCAGCCAGACATGAGTCACGATATCCGTCATGGCAAGTCCGGACAACCTATTCAGCTCAGCCCATTCGGCCAACCGATCGGTCAACGGAAGTGAACGATCCGGACTATGGAATTGAGACCAAAACAGCTCTTCCGTCTTGTGATCCTTTTGACTTCGGAAGTGCACAACGGCATCCGCCGCACTTGCCGCTAAGTCCATATAAGGATCCTCCGGACCCCACAGCTGACCAAGCTAGGCATACTTTGGATCCGTAAACCTGCAGCGCAGCAGAAAAGGCTTGCCAGCCATAATGTCTCCGGCCTGGCGCAGCTCCTCCTTTATAGCCCGCATTGTAGAACGGGCATCCTTGGCTTCGGCAGTGGCCTTCCCCAGGTCTTCTCGCTCCGATAGGCGCTCCTTTTCAAGAGCCTCATTGCGGTCGATAGCATCCTTCAACTTAACGGCCATTTCGGCCATCTCTTCCTCGCCCGGCGGTGTGCAGCCCCTTTCTTTTAACTCCTCGGCCGCCCTCGAGGCAGCCGCATCACTCCTTCTGGCTTGCTCCTTGGATTGAGCAAGTTCTGCCCGAAGGCTCTCCACAGCAGCGGCACCATCTACGTCAAGCACAAATATTGTAAGAGGTGGGCTTTGGCTCCCTTAACAGGTGACTGCGGAGAAACAACTTACCTTGCGACTCGTCAAGTCGCTTGTTGACTAGCGCGATGTCCGCATCCGCAACATCGAGTTGCCGCTTTAATTCAGCAACTCCATCAGTCCGGCTAGCCCTCGGACTATCCGCCAGCTGCATAGGAAAGGCGACACTTAATACCTACGATTTTGATCCTCGGCACGCTGTCGCTTTCGACAACCTACCGAGTCTCAGGGGCTACTATCTATACAGGGCGCACTTTATGTGCAAAACTGTCAAAAAGGGGTGTCATTTTTACATACCTCAAACCCCACCAGCAAACTCCTGACGGCAGTATGCAATCCGCTTTCGGTGGACGAAATCCTTCCAATCACCATACTCATCAATGCACGGTGATCTTCTGAGATGGATGCCCTCTCAAGCAGATCCTTCAGCTCCCCCGGCCGAACACTAGTCGGCGCCGAACTCTTCGGCTCTGTCGGGCTCGGGGATACCCTCCGTGATGACACTTCAGGCTCGTCCGCCCTATCTGACGGCGCAACGAACGGAGGCGTCTCGCTCTCCACCATCTCTGGATGAAGATCCCCCGAAGATTAGCTCATCTGAGAAGGTCGGAGATCCGAACTACAAGGTAAAAATTCGGCTATCCTCAGAAGCACAAATAGGGATGTCTCTTATTACCGAGCTCTCTTTTTTCTACTTACGGCTCCTTTGGAGGGCTGATGCTTTAGGGGAGATCAGGCGGCCGGGCCTCCCGGACGCAGGACCCTCGGTGAAGACTTCTTCCCCGCTTAGGGGCTTTGGCCTCCGGGTCTCAGAGGCGGTCCTCTTCTCCCCTTGGAGGAGGGATTCTTGATCCCCTTTTCAAGAGCCTCCTTGGGCCAGGCGGTAGCTCCTTATTTTCCCCCGCTTCTTCTCAAGGCGCAACCTCCAAAGATCTTGACCAGACGAGATCCGCGCGGTCTCGGGGGGGCCGACACCGTGTCAGATTTGCTTGCGCTATCCACTCTGTTAAAGGATAACGGGTTAAAAGGCGAATTGTAGAAAGGCAAACAAACGGTAGGTCCGAACACCGAGCTACTTACTTGAGTATCCAAGGCGATTGCAGCTTAGGCGGCGTCCTCGGTCAATTCGGACACACCGCCTGTGATCTCAAGAACAACTCAGACATCTCCACGGGTGTCGTACCCATAAAGTGTTGGAGAATCCGTGGTCCCTCCGGATTGAGCTCCCATAGCCGGAGAGGACGGCGTTTGCAGGGCAGGAGACGCCTAATCAGCATAACCTGCATCACCACGACCAGATCGATCTCCCTCGCCTGGAGGTCTCGAATCCGGCCCTGCAATAGGGGCACGTCTTTTGATGGCCCCCAGTTGAGCCCTTGGTTGACCCACGACATCAACCGTCGAGGAGGTCCCGAGCGGAATATGGGCGGGGGCTTCTGCCTGCTGCCCTTCGGAGCGGTGATATAGAACCACTCCTGTTGCCATAAGCCAAGCTCCTCTTGGAAGGAGCCCTCGGGCCACGGGGCATCGACCCTCCTGCTCATGGCCGCCCCGCTGCACTCTGCTTGACGCCCCTCAATCATCTTCGGCTCCACATCGAAGGTCTTCAGCCACAAGCCGAAGTGGGGGGTGACATGGAGGAAGGCCTCGCAGACGACGATAAATGCCGAAATATGGAGGATAGACTCCGGAGCCAAGTCATGGAATTCCAACCCATAGTAGAACATGAGCCCTCTCACAAAAGGATCCATTGGGAAGCCTAAACCCCGACGGAGGTGGGATACAAAGACGACGTACTCGCCGGGCTCGGGGGTGGGGATGGCCTGCCCTTCGGCGGGCAACCTTTGCGAAATCTCGTAAGACAGGTACTTGGCCTCTCGCAACTTTAGCACGTCCTCCTCCGTGACGGAGGAGGGCATCCACCGGCCCTGAAGGTCGGAGCCGGACATTGTTGAAGGTCCAAAGCGCTCGAATCTTGGGCTCTGGGTGTTGGAACTTGGAGCAAGGAGAAGATTCGATGGAGGATTGAAGAAAAGAAACGAGCCTTGGTCCTATTATAAAGAGGGAGAATACCAAGAGCCGCCTCGTGACTGCTCGAGACTCGCCGATAGAGGCGTGGTGACGGGCGCGGTTGGGTTACCCACGCTCGTATTGATGAGAATCCCTGAATAAGGGGAACACGATCTCTGCTTCGACAAGACGTGCCAAGGAAACCGCTTCGCTAAACGCGCTGAGGTGGTATAATATAAAACGATTCAAGTAAAGGCTTGGTAGTGGCGTGACGTCATGCTACAAGATACGTCAGTAGATTGAACTTGTTACATAATATTCTCTCTACGGTGGAATGTGGAAATTATTTTGCAGAGCCGGACACTATCCTGGTGTTCGCAATCTTCTATTAATTATTCGGAGGAGGAACCCGCCTTGCAATGCCGAACAATATGCGCGCCGGACTCATCGTCATTGAAGCCTGGTTCAGGGGCTACTTAGGGAGTCCTGGACTAGGGGGTGTCTGGACAGCCGGACTATCATCGTCAGCCGGACTCCAAGATTATGAAGATACAAGATTGAAGACTTCGTCCCGTGTCCGGATGGGACTTTCCTTGGCGTGGAAGGCAAGCTTGGCGATAAGGATGTGTAGATCTCCTACCATTGTAACCGACTCTGTGTAACCCTAGCCCTCTCCGGTGTCTATATAAACCGGAGGGTTTTAGTCCGTAGGACGAACAACCATTACAACAATCATACCATAGGCTAGCTTCTAGGGTTTAGCCTCCTTGATCTCGTGGTAGATCCACTCTTGTACTACCCATATCATCAATATCAATCAAGTAGGAGTAGGGTTTTACCTCCATCGAGAGGGCCCGAACCTGGGTAAAAACATCGTGTCCCTTGTCTCCTGTTACCATCCGCCTAGACGCACAGTTCGGGACCCCCTACCCGAGATCCGCCGGTTTTGACACCGACAACTATGTAAACAGGATGAGATGATATAACTATATTATGTCTTTAGAAAATGGGTTGGCATGCCATAATTCAGATACATGCTGTCTATGTAAACATCATGGCATGACATAATTCAAATATATGATTTATATACTAAGGAAGTGAGCAGAGGGCAATCGCATATATGATGTGTCAACTAAGGAGATGGCATTAAATATTGTGTATATGATGTAAAAACTAAGCGTTGCAATACAACATATGCATTATATGAGTAATATAACCCTGCCAAGTTTGAGCATACACCTCAGGGGGATAATAGGACTGATCATCTGCCTCTGAATCCTCCTCTGAAGAGCTATCTGTAACCAGCAAGATATCTGCTTCAGAAGGTAGCATTGTCTGCTCTGAAGACCTTGTTTTCACTCCAGATTTCTCCATCACCAATTCAAATGGCTGATGCACAGGAAGAGCAGTTGAATATACAAACATTGTCGACAAAAGCAATGAGTACAAAAAAAGGACGACATGATATAATTCACATATATGACGCTTGCCTAAACAGCATGTCATTGCATAATTCACATACATAATGCCTTGCAACAAGATAACATTGCATAATTCACATATATAATGTCTTGCAACAAGATGGCATTGCATAATTCACATATATGGTAATTAGACACTAAACAAGTGGCATTCACACAAGGCATGTCTAAACTAAGCAAATGGCATAGCAATGCAAGATACCATACGCACGATATGAGCAACATAACCCTGCCAAGTTAGGGCATGCACCTCGGGGGGAAATATGACTGGTCATCTGTCTCTAAATCCTCCTCTGAGGAGCTATCGGTAACCAGCAAGACATGCGCTTCGTTAGATAGCATTGTCTGCTCTATAGACCTTGTTTCTACTCCAGATTTTTCCATGACCGTGCCGAATGGCTGATGCACAGGAAGAGTAATTGAATGTACTAAAATTGTTGACAAATTTAACACGTAATAAAAACATGATGCATGATATAATTCACATATAAGATGACTGGCTAACTAGGGTGGCATTGCAAAATTCACATATATGATGCCTGGCTAGACAAGATGGCATTGCATGATTCACATATACGATAAAGAAACTAAACAGATGGCATTGACACAAAGCATGTCTAAACTAAGGAGATGACATCTTTAATGTATACAGTAAGCAATGCAAGGCACCATATGCATGATATTACCAACATCAGCATGCCAAGTTAGAGAGAAGACCTCATGGGGTAAATAGGAGTGGTCTTCTCCTTCTGAATCCCCCTCAAAACAGTTATCTTCCTCTTGATTACGATCCGAAATGGGTGGAGGGGGGCTGCCTTTGCGCCCACCATGGAACGACGTCTGCATGAAATTTTATTGCCACGCAAGGCTCGTCTCTTTTGCTCTACATGATCAGTTCCATTGTGTACAATAACTGGCATGCATAGGAATAAAACATAGTGAGATTATGTAAGGAGTGCATGCACAGATCCAGAGTGATGGTAGCAAACTGTGGATAGACCCAAAACCAATGATACCAGGCAGATAATAGCTTTAGTTAAAAAATACAGATAATGGCTCCTTTAATGTTTGTTTGCACCCAACATGAAACTCATAGTAGACACCAGAGATTAACCAGATAGTAGACAGATAGTACTGATTGCTGCCCCAATATGTACCCCACAACCATTTAAAATCTCAAGTTTCAGCATTAGTTTGGACCTGACTCGGAGTCTAATAGGTGAACACGATGATAATGTAGCATGTCATCATATTAAGCGATGCATAACGTAAGCAGACACGGAAGAGTGCGACCTCACTTGCGGACCCGTGTGTCCTCAAGGTCATCTGCTCAGTTGATGATGGTGCAGTTGTCGTGGCTGCTGGCGACGGGGAAGAAGATCTGAGGCGGCGAAAGACTGTCTGGAGAGCGGATCCCTGCTATGGTGAACCCTTCCGTCATTGGAGCAGCTGAGATGGGGTGGAACACAGCGCCACAGGAGCAGGACAAACCACACAAGGTTTTCTTTGACACATATATGTAACAGAAGTAATTGAGTAAGGGCTTGTTTGAATTTGAGGATTCTAACAATGCAGGGATAGGAAATAGACAGGAATAGGATAGGAATGCACGTGCAAAACAGAGAATTTAAAACACACAGGATTTCTGCCAATCTGGGTGTTTGATTCACAACAATTGGAAGATCACAAGATGCAAAAAAGCATGGTGAGATTAAGTCAAACCACAAGAAAATGTACGGTTATAATGCTATTATGCTACTATCTCTTAGTCTTGTGCTTGATGAATAGGAATATGAAAAGGAGGAGAAGTGGAAATTAGAATTCATATGGTTTTTCTTTCAAGGAGACACTAAAGGAACAAATCCTACAGTTTTCCTTTGCTCCATTCCTTTGCTCCATTCCTTTGCACCAAATTCATGAAAAGTAGTACCATAGGAAACTTTCCAATTCCTATGTTTTTCATTCACTTTTGCTTTCAAGCACTGGCGATTCTAGTAGGCAGGCTTGAGCAAGGAAAATCCTACACTAAAAAATGTTTTTGTGCTACTTCTATTACATTGGACCCAGGCCACTGCCATACTAGCTCAACTCCGTGCCCATCGACAAATGCACAACTCAAACGCTACAGAGATAAATAATGATGGCGTTCAAGAGAGTCCATCACGGATAGCTAAGTTGCCTGGTACCTCACCGCTTGTCATATAGTAGGATAAAATAATCATATTTCCGTTACTACGAAGTTCTCGATGGACAATATATATAACATGTAGAGTAAAAAGAGATGCAACAAGTGTACAACCTCTTTGGCAAAGCCATGTCGATCTCAGCGTGATTGGGTTGGCGGTGAGGATGCTCCGCTGACTTTTTGTCGGAGGAGGGAAGAAGATCTTAGGCGTGTGGAGATGGAGCCCGAGGTATGCTCCGCTGTGATGGAGGGTTTAAATCGTTGGAGCAGCTCCGTGAGTTGTACGACGCCGAGGTGAAGCAGGACAAGAGAGACAACGAACAACGTTAACTGAGTGGAATTCTAATAGCATCTCCAATACATGACGTAAAATACATAACCACAAAGTGCTAGATGTAAAATACATCAGCCGCTCATCTCTCGAACTTAACCGTTAAACTGAACTTAAGCGTTAAACTGAACTTAAGCTGTCAAAACTGAATTTTGCTGTTGAAACTGAATTTTTTGTCAAACCGAACGCACTAGCAAGGTGAGGCTACGTCGGTTGATCGATTTTTTCATCTCTCGTCATCGATTTTGCAGCCGTTGATACGAAATCAAGGGCTGCGGTTCATCTTCAACCTCCACCCTCGAGCCGCCACCACCACCACCAAACAGCAGCCCCCGCCGCCCGCCCGCCCAAAACACTCCCCACCGCCGGTCCCGCCACCCTTCCATCCCTCTACCCTCCCTGTGCCGAGCTTTTTCTCCGGCGATCCCCACGCCACCGCCCGCCAACGCCGCGCCACCGCCGGCGACCACCGCCCCCATCCTGAACCCTAAGATAGATAGTGGGGTACCTCTCCGGCGAGCCCCCCTCCCCGCTGCGGCTGGTTCTTCCTTCACCCCGGCGAGCTCACCCCCTGAAAATCAACTGACCCAAAAGTCGATTCCGTCGATTGAAGTGTAGCCAAATCGGAGCAGCATCGCAAGCAAGAGCAAGAGCGAGAGCAGCAACGCGAGCAAGAGAAATAGCAAGAGTAGACCAGGCAGGGGACCAAGAGCAAGAGCAGAGCCGCAGCGTGAGCGAGAGCTAAAGCAGCAGCAGCTCCTACTGATGTGGACGTCGCCGCTAAGGGAGCGACGTCGTGGAGGAAGTGGCCGGCGACGCCGCCGTGGATGGAGCCGCGCCGTTTCAGCTCGGGACCGAGCGCCGGCGGCACCGTGAGATCGAATCAAGAAGAAAATGCGGCGATTAGTGTATAACCTCTTTGGTGGCGCCGATTAGGCCGTAGCTTCATCCGAGGAAACGGTGATGATGATGATCTTCCGTTGGTGCAAGTGAAGACGGCGGTGTGGGAATGGAGGTGGCGCGAAAGACGAGGGGAACGTCGGGGCAGCTCCTTGGAGGTGGAGGACGGGGTGGCTGAACCGGCGGGATGATGAGATCGACGACGGATCCTCATCCGGTACAGTGGATGAGGGACGTCGAGGTGTTGCTGTGGACGACGTCGTCGGGGATCTCTGGCTGGGTGGCAGACGGAGCAGGGTGTGGGGTTTCGTCGCGGGTCTTCGCGGCCTCGGTGTACGATTGGGTGGGCGGATGGGATGGCAGTGGGGAACCATGGCTTAGAGACAAGCTTGTCCGAAATGTGGGGTAAGTTACGAAAGTACCCCCACCGATTTGAGGCGGTTCTTTCGGTTCAGGGGTACCACGGGCATTTCGCGTGTCGGGATTTCACAGGAAGTGGGAGTTTTCGCGCGCATTGTAATTTCGGAATAGCATGGCGCGGGTTGAGATGGAGGGAGTTGTCAAAGCACAACAAGACAAAGATATATCTTAAATATTTCGGACTAACAAGGCGCGGGTTGAAGAGGCGGGAGTTTCGCAGCATGATAGACAGAGACGCTAGCTTGAATTTTCGGCATAACAAGGCGCGGCTTGAAATTTCGGAAGAACAAGCTTAACGTATACCCCAAAAAAAGACAATTTGCACCTCAACACGCACAACACACACACAAACACCATTTAGACTAGACTAAGGTACACGTGCATTGCACGCATGAGATTTGGCAACCAAATTATGAATAAATACCACATTATAGCATGCAAGCTTTGAGTCATATATGCATGATGTAGATGCTCATTTAATTCTTATAGTTCATTTCATTCAAAATCATCTCGTTTTACAGGAAAGCTAATCTATTTTAAGATTCATGGAATTGTGCGTTGTAAGACATAAAGTAAAAACAAATAATGGCAAATCATGTAGAAAAACATTTGGGCAATTCTGATACGGAAGATTCTAGAACAAATTAGAAGTGCTTGTGTTTTGATGTTTGTGCATTATGCTTAAGTTCAACCATGGAGTCTTCTAGATTATACATGTGGCGAAATCTAGTGGAATCTAGATGATATCCAACGGCCAATAGTGCTCAAATTTGCCATCTTTGGACCATCGGATATGCCTCATCCAACGACCATCTTTCAAAGTTAAAGTTACCCGCACACGATATAAAAAAATATAAAATATAATATGTATATATAGGGGTATAAATATAGATATGTGATGCGAAAGCCGCCCATCATCTCCAATTAGAATAGTGTGTCCATGCACGGATGCGACGTGGCCAAATGATGTCTGCCATCGGTATCTCAAATTCAAATCAGTCTGACCTTGTTCAATGGGTATACATTACAACATGCTCGTTTCCAAACCACACCACGCAGATCTCCGTTATATTCATGCATGCATGGGTTTCAAACATCAGGATCTCTTATTCAAATTTGAATTCAACTTTACATTGATTATGACCTCACCTATTCTTTTACACCCACACAGTAGTCTTCTCTTTATAATTGTACAACTAACTTTCTCTCGTGCATGCATGCACACACACTACCAGTCGGCATTATCCATCGCACGCATGCAATCTTTTTCTTCAGGTCGGTCTCCCATGAAGGCACACACCACACACATCCCCTCTCCATCATATCGGCATTCTTTATCTCTCACGCGTGCATGCGCAACGATCGATGTTCCTCTATGTATGTGTGTATATAGCTAGGTCTTTCATAGTTTTCCACACAAACCGATCAATCGATATATCCAGTGAGGTCTCACCCTCTTTCCCACGTCCACATCGGTCAATCTATACCTCTCTATATAGGATTAACATATATAGCTAATACACCCACATTAATTATATATCCAACGTCTCCCTCTCATCATCCATGCCTTCCGCTTCATCTCTCAGATGCGTGCACAATAATGCGAAGACGAGGCGAAGGGCCCTGCCCCCCTAACATCACTATATATCGAGGCTAATATGAATGTGATCATTAGACAATTGCTGCTAAAAAAGGTTTAATTTCATGAATTGACTCTCCTCATAAAGGATTAGCAATGGTTGGCCCCCTAGCTCATTTATTTTTCATGGCTCCGCCACTGCGTGCAACAGCAAGCACGTGTTCCCCTCTCTCTAAATATTGATCTCGCACTTGTGCATTCCTTCATAGTCTCCTCCACTCGCCCCTCGCACCATCTTCTAGCCCCACCGGATTTGGCCACATGTACAATCTAGCAGACTCCATGGTTGAACTTAAGCATAATGCACAAACCTCAAAACAACAAAGTGGTTCTGCTTTTGTTCTAGAATCTTCGTATCATAACTGCCCAAACTTTTTTTCTAGTTGAATTGCCATTATTTGTTTTTACTTTATGCTTTACAACGCACAATTCCATGAATCATAAAATAGATTAAGGGCTTCTTTGATTCAAAGGATTCTCAAAGGAATTTTGGAGGATTCTAATCATTAGGAATTTTTCCTATCTTGGTTGTTTGATTCTTAGGATTGTAAACCAAAGGAATTTTTCCATATGAATCATTTGCACTAGATTTCATAGGAAACATGCCATCCACTCAAACTTCTTTGAAAGAATTCTGCGTTTTTCCATGCACAATCAAACACTCCTACAATCCTGTAGGATTCAAGACGACATTCCACTATAATCCCATGTTTTTCCTATTCCCGCGTTCTTAGCTTTTTTATAAAAACTAAGAGGGTGCTTGGATCCAAGGACTTATTTTAGTCTGACTAAATATAGTCCCTTTAAGAGACTAAAGTTCCAAGCACCCCTGACTAAAGAGGGGCTAAAACTAGTCTTGAGACTAACAATTTTTAGTCAGGGGTACCCCTACTAAAATGTGGATTAGTCCTCTCTCTCCTCATTTAACTCCTCTCCTTTAACACGGGCGAGTTTTGGATTGGAGGGTTTGGAGGATAATAAATTCTCATTAACTTGATTTTAGTCTCCTTAGTATTTGGATCCAAGCATGGATGAGGCTAGCATGTTTTAGTCTCACTACTTTTAGTCGTGGGACTAAAACGTATCCAAGCACCCTCTAATTGATTTTGAATGAGATGAACTATCAGAATTAAACGAAGTGCTACATCAGGCATATATGACTCAGAGCTTACATGCTATAGTGTGGTATTTATTCATAATTTGGTTGCAAAATCTGCTGCGTGCAATGCACGTGTACCTTACTAGTACTTCGAGTATGTGCAAAACACATAAATTAGAATACCAATGGCACACTACACAGTGTCTCTCTTATAGTTCATGAAGCCACGTGGCACATGTGGAGGCATTGTCGCGACCTCCTTGCATGGATTGATCACAGTGACGTGCTGCTGGTTCCAGAAGAATGTACTCGTCCTCCCGGAGCCATACTGGCGGTACATGCACGAAGCAAAGATGTGCACACATGCCACGCACGCACTCATTCCCTTGCGCGCACACGCGGGTACACAGGCGGACGCAATTTTGTACCAAGATCCACCCCATGTGATAATTTGATGTGTGTAAAGTCGTTCACTTCATTGATGGTCAATTAATACAGCGCATGCAAATTGAGTGGACGTGAGGGCGGAAGAAAGACATTATTACTCCATTGCGCGCATGCGAGTAGTTAAATCGTGGGTTGCTAGTATTACTTCCATTGGTCTCCTTCGTATTTTGTGCCAATTTTTGACAGTAACATAATATTTACGCATTTGAGCAGTGTAGTACTTGAAATTTATGTTCCACTAAACTCATCGGGAGCCATTTTGGGCCTCGAAACCAAAACCATCAATTAATCTTTACCTTGTTCCCATACATTCGAAAGCCTGATCACACCTACTAGTACGTACCAAACCTGAACGTGTTCCCACTATGCAGGTATTAAGACTAGTGCTAGTACTTAGGTTATAAAAAGGGGAACTACCTAACCGAAAATTACTCTACCTTTCCTCCTCATAAGTGCTTCTTCTTCGTCCGTCGTTGCCATGGCCGGTGAGCAGAGCTCTAGGTCAAGAACTACTCGTAATAAGGGAGCGGCAACCAAGGCTTCGGAAAAAAAAGAGGGCTCACCACCACGCAGAGACCTCGAAAGATCTCTCACGGGCAGGCGATGGCTCCCAGGAGTGCCCTAGCCGCGGAGGCGAACATGCCGAGCTGACGGAGCTGGAGTCGTTATCCCTTGACGGCATGCCCGATCAGCTCAATAAGCACCTCAATAAACAGAAGGAGTTCATCCAAGGCTTGATGGAGTTGCTGAAGGAGAGCCTCGACGACATGCCCGCTGAGCTCAATCAGCAGGGGGAGTTGACCGCCGGCTTAGTGATGCTTCTAAAGAAGAGCATTGCATCGGAGAAGAAGGCGACCGGCACAATCCTGCGACTTCAGGAGGACAAGGCGAAGCTCTGCCACGAGATCGACCTGTTGAAGAAGAAGAACACAGCTGGAAGAAGCTGCATGAGAATAGTAGTTCCTCGATGAAGATGCTGCAGGCCCTCGTCATGGAACAGAAGGAGGAGTTGGCAAAGCTCCGCATTGAGCACCCGACAGCTGTCAAGGTACGTAATGCGGCCATGGAACAGATGATGAAGGTGTTGGGGAACATAGCAATAATTCAAAAAATTCTACGCATCACCAAGATCAATCTATGGAGATTCTAGCAACAAGAGAGGGAGATGATGAGTGTATCTTCATACCCTTGAAGATCGCAATGCGGAAGCGTCACAAGAACGTGGTAGTGGAGTCATACACGCAGCGATTCAGTTCGCGGTCGATTCCGATCTAAGCGTTGAACGGACGGCGCCTCCGCATTTAACACACGTATAGCCCGGGGACGTCTCCTCCTTCTTGATCCAGCAAGGGGAGAGGAGAAGTTGAGGGAAAACTCCAGCAGCACAACGGCGTGGTGGCGATGGAGCTCGTGGTTCTCCGGTAGGGCTTTGCCAAGCACTACGAAGGAGGAGGAGGTGTTGGAGGAGGGAGGGGCTGCGCCAGGGGAAGGGTGTGGCTTCCCTCCCACCCCCTCACTATATATAGGGGGAAGGGGAGAGGGGGCCGACCCCTCTAGATGGATCTAGAGGAGGGGGCGGCGACCAGGGGAAACCCTAGATGGGTTTGGGCGCCCCACCCCCTAGGAAACTTGTTCCCCAAGCCGGGAGGGGAGGCTGCCCTACGGGTGGCGCCCCTACCTCTCCAGGTTACGTGAGATGGGGTGGGAGGGGCGCTCAGCCCCTTAGTGGGCTGATGTTCCCCCTCCCCTTGGCCCATAAGCCCCCCCCAACACTTGCACGGGCCTCCGAAACCCCTTTCGGACACGCTGGTCTTCACCTGGTACCCCCGGAACAATTCTGGACTCCAATACCCTTCGTCCAAAATACCGATCTTCATCTCCAAACCATTCTGGAGCTCCTCGTCACGTCCGGGATCTCATGCGGGACTCCGAACAACCTTCGGTAACCACATACTATTTCCCATAACAACTCTAGCGTCATCGAACCTTAAGTGTGCAGACCCTACGGGTTCGGGAACCATGCAGACATGACCGAGACGTTCTCCGGCCAATAACCAACAGCGGGATCTGGATACCCATGTTGGCTCCCACATGTTCCACGATGATCTCATCGGATGAACCACGATGTCGAGGATTCAGTCAATCTCGTATACAATTCCCTTTGTCAATCGGTACGTTACTTGCCCGAGATTCGATCGTGGGTATCCCAATACCTCGTTCAATCTCGTTACTGGCAAGTCACTTTACTCGTTCCGTAATGCATGATCCCGTGACTATCTACTTAGTCACATTGAGCTCATTATGATGATGCAATACTGAGTGGGCCCAGAGATACCTCTCCGTCATATGGAGTGACAAATCCCAGTCTCGATTCGTGCAAACCCAACAGAGACTTGCGGAGATACCTGTAGTGCACCTTTATAGCCACCCAGTTACGTTGTGACGTTTGGTACACCCAAAGCATTCCTATGGTATCCGGGAGTTGCACAATCTCATGGTCTAAGGAAATGATACTTGACATTAGAAAAGCTTTAGCAAACGAACTACACGATCTTGTGCTATGCTTAGGATTTGGTCTTGTCCATCACATCATTTTCGTAATGATGTGATCATGTTATCAATGACATCCAATGTCCATGGTCAGGAAACCATAACCATCTATTGATCAACGAGCTAGTTAACTAGAGGCTCACTAGGGACATGTTGTGGTCTATGTATTCACACATGTATTACATTTTCCAGTTAATACAATTATAGCATGAACAATAGACAATTATAATGAATAAGGAAATATAATAATAACCATTTTATTATTGCCTCTAGGGCATATTTCCAACAGGCTCCCACTTGCACTAGAGTCAATAATCTAGTTCACATCACTATGTGATTGCAATGAATCCAACACCCATTGGGTTTGATCATATCTTGCTTGTGAGAGAGGTTATTAGTCAACGGGTCTGAATCTTTCAGATCCGTGTGTGCTTTACAAATCTCTATGTCATCTCCTAGATGCAGCTACCACGCGCTATTTGGAACTATTCCAAATAACTACTCTACTATACGAATCCGGTCTACTACTCAGAGTCATCCAGATTAGTGTCAAAGTTTGCATCGATGTAACCCTTTACGACGAACTTCTTTACCACCTCCATAATCGAGAAAATTCCTTAGTCCACTAGTTACTAAGGATGACCTTGACCGCTGTCCTGAGATCCATTCCTGGATCACACTTGTACCCCTTGACTGACTCATGGCAAGGCACACTTTAGGTGCTGTACACAGCATAGCATACTGTGGAGCCTACGTCTAAAGCATAGGGGACGACCTTTGTCCTTTCTCTCTCTTTTGCCGTGGTCAGGTCTTGAGTCTTACTCAATACTCACACCTTATAACACAACCAAGAACTCCTTCTCTGCTGATCTATTTTGAACTCCTTCAAAATCTTGTCGTGGTGCATACTCATTTGAAAGTACTATCAAGCGATTTTGATCTATCCTTATAGATCTTGATGCTCAATGTTCAAGTAGCTTAATCCAGGTTTTTCCATTGAAAAACACTTTCAAATAACCCTATATGCTTTCCAGAAATTCTACATCATTTCCGGTCAACAATATGTCAATAACATATACTCATCAGAAATGCTATAGTGCTCCCACTCACTTCTTTGGAAATACAAGTTTCTCATAAACTTTGTATAAACCTAAAATCTTTGATCATCTCATCAAAGCGTATATTCCATCTCCGAACGCTTACTCCAGTCCTTAGAAGGACTACTGGAGCTTTGCATACTTGTTAGCATCTTTTAGGATTGACAAAAACCTTCTGGTTGTATCACATGCAACCTTTCCTCAAGAAAATTGTTGAGGAAACAATGTTTTGACATCCTATCTGCAAGATTTCATAAATAATGCAGTAACTGCTAATACAATTCCAACAGACTCTTAGCATCGCTACGAGTGAGAAAGTCTCACCGTAGTCAACTCCTTGAACTTCTTGGAAAACATCTTAGCGACAAGTCGAGCCTTCTTAATGGTGACACATACCATCATTGTCTGTCTTCCCTTTTAGAATCCATCTGTACCCAACAGCCTTACGACCATAGAGTAGTTCTTCCAAAGTCTACACTTTGTTTTATACATTGATCCTCTCTCGGATTTTATGGCCTCGAGCCATTTGTCGGAATCCGGGCCCACCATCGCTTCTCCCTAGCTCGCAGGTTCATTGTTGACTAGCAACATAACCTCCAAGACAGGATTAAGTACCACTCTAAAGTAGTACACATCCTTGTCGACCTATGAGGTTTGGTAGTGACTTGATCCAAAGTTTCATGATCACTATCATCAGCTTCCACTTCAATTGGTGTAGGCGCCACAGAAACAACTTCCTGTGCCCTGCTACATACTAGTTGAAGTGACGGTTCAATAACCTCATCAAGTCTTCACCATCCTCCCACTCAATTCTTTCGAGAGAAACTTTTCCTCGAGAAAGGACCCAATTCTAGAAACAATCACTTTTGCTTCCAAATCTGAAATAGGAGGTATACCCAACTATTTTGGGTGTCCTATGAAGATGCATTTATCCGCTTTGAGTTCGAGCTTATCAGGCTGAAACCTTTTTCACATAAGCGTCGCATCCCCAAACTTTTAAGAAATGACAACTTAGGTTTCTCTAAACCATAGTTTATATGGTGTCGTCTCAACGGAATTGCGTGGTGCCCTATTTAAAGTGAATGCGGTTGTCTCTAATGCGTAACCCATAAACGATAGTGGTAATTCGATAAGATACATCATGGTATGCACCATATCCAATAGGGTGCAGTTATGACTTTCGAACACACCATCACACTATGGTGTCCAGGCGGTATTAGTTGTGAAACAATTTCCACAATGTCTTAATTGTGTGCCAAACTCGTAACTTAGATAGTCATCTCTATGATCATATCATAGACATCTTATCCTATTATCACGATGATCTTCAACTTCACTCTGAAATAACTTGATCCTTTCAATAATTCAGACTTGTGTTTCATCAAGTAAATATACTTAGCATCTACTCAAATCATCTGTGAAGCAAGAACATAACAATATCCACTGTGTGCCTCAGCACTCATTGGACTGCACACATCAGAATGTATTACTTCCAACAAGTTGCTTTCTTGTTCCATCTCACTGAAAACAAGGCCTTTCAGTCATCTTGCCCATGTGGTATGATTTGCATGTCTCAAGTGATTCAAATCAAGTGAGTCCAAACGATCCATCCGCATGGAGTTTCTTCATGCGTATACACCAATAGACATGGTTCGCATGTCTCAAACTTTTCAAAAACGAGTGAGTCCAAAGATCCATCAACATGGAGCTTCTTCATGCGTTTTATACCAATATGACTCAAATGGCAGGGCCACAAGTAGGTGATACTATCATTACTATCTTATATCTTTTGGCATGAACATGTGTATCACTACGATCGAGATTCAATAAACCATTCATTTTAGGTGCAAGACCATTGAAGGTATTATTCAAATAAACAGAGTAACCATTATTCTCTTTAAATGAATAACCGTATTGCGATAAACATAATCCAATCATGTCTATGCTCAATGCAAACACCAAATAACAATTATTTAGGTTTAATACCAATCTCGATGGTAGAGGGAGCAGGTGATGCTTGATCACATCAACCTTGGAAACACTTCCAACACACATCGTCATCTCACCTTTAGCTAGTCTCCGTTTATTCCGTAGCTCTTTTATTTCGAGTTACTAACACTTAGCAACCGAACCGGTATCTTAATACCCTGGTGCTACTAGGAGTACTAGTAAAGTACACATTTAATATAACATGTATCCAATATACTTCTGTCAACCTTGCCAGCCTTCTCATCTACCAAGTATCTAGGGTAGTTCTGCTTGACTGACCGTTCCCTCATTCCAGAAGCACTTAGTCTCGGGTTTGGGTTCAACCCTGGGTTTCTTCTCTAGAGCAGCAACTGATTTGCCATTTCATGAAGTATCCCTTCTTGCCCTTGCCCTTCTTGAAACTAGTGGTTTTACCAACCATCAACAACTGATGCTCCTATTTGATTTCTACTTTCGTGGTGTAAAACATCACGAATTGCTCAAGGATCATCATGTCTATCCCCTATATGTTATAGTTCATCACGAAGCTCTAATAGCTTGGTGGCAGTGACTATGGAGAACCATCACTGTCTCATTTGGAAGATTAACTCCCACTCGATTCAAGTGATTGTAGTACTTAGACAATCTGAGCACATGCTCAATGATTGATCTTTTCTCCCTTAGTTTGCAGGCTTAAGAAACTCGTCAGAGGTGTCATACCTCTTGACGTGGGCACGAGCCTGAAATCCCAATTTCAGCCCTTTGAACATCTCATATGTTCCGCGATGTTTCAAAAACGTCTTCGGCGCCTCAATTCTAAACTGTTTAATATTACCGAACTATCACGTAGTCATCAAAACGTGTATGTCAGATGTTCGCAACATCCACGGACGACGTTCAAGGTTCAGCACACCGAGTGGTGCATTAAGGACATAAGCCTTCTGTGCAGCAATGAGGACAATGCTCAGTTTACGGACCTAGTCCGCATAATTGCTACTATCAACTTTCAACTAAATTTTCTCTAGGAACATATCTAAAATAGTAGAACTAAAGCGCAAGTTACGACATAATTTGCAAAGACCTTTTGACTATGTTCATGATAATTAAGTTCATCTAATTATTTAATGAACTCCCACTTAGATAGACATCCCTCTAGTCATCTAAGTGATACATGATCCGAGTCAACTAGGCCGTGTCCGATCATCACGTGAGACGGACTAGTCATAATCGGTGAACATCTTCATGTTGATCGCATCTGCTATATGGCTCATGTTCGACCTTTCGGTCTCTTGTGTTCCGAGGCCATGTCTGTACATGCTAGGCTCGTCAAGTCAACCTAAGTGTTTTGCATGTGTAAATCTGGCTTACACCCGTTGTATGCGAACGTTAGAATCTATCACACCCGATCATCACGTGGTGCTTCGAAACAACGAACCTTCGCAACGGTGCACAGTTAGGGGGAACACTTTCTTGAAATTTTATGAGGGATCATCTTATTTATGCTACCGTCATTCTAAGCAAATAAGATGCAAAAACATGATAAACATCTCATGCAATCAAATAGTGACATGATATGGCCAATATCATTTTGCTCCTTTTGATCTCCATCTTCGGGGCGCCATGATCATCATCGTCACCGGCATGACACCATGATCTCCATCATCATGATCTCCATCATCGTGTCTTCATGAAGTTGTCTCGCCAACTATTACTTCTACTACTATGGCTAGCAATAAAGTAAAATAATTACATGGCGTTATTCAATGACACGCAGGTCATACAATAAATTAAGACAACTCCTATGGCTCCTGCCGGTTGTCATACTCATCGACATGCAAGTCGTGATTCCTATTACAAGACCATGATCAATCTCATACATCACATATATATCATTCATCACATCCTTTTGGCCATATCACATCACACGACATATGCTGCAAAAACAAGTTAGACGTCCTCTAATTGTTGTTGCAAGTTTTTACGTGGCTGCTATAGGTTTCTAGCAAGAACCTTTCTTACCTACGCCAAAACCACAACGTGATATGCCAATTGCTATTTACCCTTCATAAGGACCCTTTTCATCGAATCCGATCCGACTAAAGTGGGAGAGACAGACACCCGCTAGCCACCTTATGCAACTAGTGCATGTCAGTCGGTGGAACCTGTCTCACGTAAGCGTTCGTGCAAGGTCGGTCCGGGCCGCTTCATCCCACGATGCCGCCGAATCAAGATAAGACTAGTAGTCGCAAGTAAATTGACAAAATCGATGCCCACAACAACTTGTGTTCTACTCGTGCATAGAAACTACGCATAGATCTAGCTCATGATGCCACTGTTGGGGAACATAGCAATAATTCAAAATTTTCTACGCATCACCAAGATCAATCTATGGACATTCTAGCAACAAGAGAGGGGGATGATGAGTGTATCTTCATACCCTTGAAGATCGCAATGCGGAAGCGTTACAAGAACACAATTGGTGGAGTCGTACACACAGCGATTCAGATCACGGTCGATTCCGATCTAAGCGCCGAACGGACAACGCCTCCGTGTTCAACACACGTATAGCCCGGGGACGTCTCCTACTTCTTAATCCAGCAAGGGGAGAGGAGAAGTTGAGGGAAAACTCCAACAGCACGACGGCGTGGTGGTGATGGAGCTCGTGTTTCTCTGGCAGGGCTTCGCCAAGCACTACGGAGGAGGAGGAGGTGTTAGAGGAGGGAGGGGCTGCGCCAGGGGAAGGGTGTGGCTTCCCTCCCACCCCCTCACTATATATTGGGGGAAGGGGAGAGGGGTTCGGCCCCTCTAGATGGATCTAGAGGAGGGGCGGCGGCCAGGGGAAACCCTAGATGGGTTTGGGCGCCCCCACCCCCTAGGAAACTTGCCCCCCAAGCCGGGAGGGGAGGCTGCCCTAGCGGTGGCGCCCCTTCCTCTCCAGGTTACGTGAGATTTTTTTTGAGTAACTCCAGGTTACGTGAGATGGGGTGGGAGGGGCGCTCAGCCCCTTAGTGGACTGATGTGCCCCCTCCCCTTGGCCCATAAGGCCCACCAACACTTGCCGGGGCCTCCGAAACCCCTTTCGGACACGCTGGTCATCAACTGGTACCCCCGGAACAATCCAGACTCCAATACCCTTCGTCCAATATACCGATCTTCACCTCCGGACCATTCCGGAGCTACTCATCACGTCCGGGATCTCATGCAGGAGTCCGAACAACCTTCGGTAACCACATACTATTTCCCATACAACTCTAGCTCACCAAACCTTAAGTGTGTAGACCCTACGAGTTTGGGAACCATGCAGACATGACCGAGACGTTCTCCGGCCAATAACCAATAGCGGGATCTGGATACCCATGTTGGCTCCCGCATGTTCCACGACGATCTCATCGGATGAACCACGATGTCGAGGATTTAGTCAATCCCGTATACAATTCCCTTTGTCAATCGGTACATTACTTGCCCGAGATTCGATCGTCGGTATCCCAATACCTCGTTCAATCTCGTTACCAGCAAGTCACTTTACTCGTTCATTAATGCATGATCCCGTGACTATGTACTTAGTCACATTGAGCTCATTATGATGATGCAATACGGAGTGGGCCCAGAGATACCTCTCTGTCATATGGAGTGACAAATCCTAGTCTCGATTCGTGCAAACCCAACAGAGACTTTCGGAGATACCTGTAGTGCACCTTTATAGCCACCCAGTTACGTTGTGACGTTTGGTACACCCAAAGCATTCCTACGGTATCCGGGAGTTGCACAATCTCATGGTCTAAGGAAATGATACTTGACATTAGAAAAGCTTTAGCAAACGAACTACATGATCTTGTGCTATGCTTAGGATTGGGTCTTGTCCATCACATCATTCTCCTAATGATGTGATCCCGTTATCAATGACATCCATTGTCCATGGTCAGGAAACCATAACCATCTATTGATCAACGAGCTAGTCCACTAGAGGCTCACTAGGGACATGTCGTGGTCTATGTATTCACACATGTATTACGGTTTCTAGTTAATACAATTATAGCATAAACAATAGACAATTATCATGAACAAGGAAATATAATAATAACCATTTTATTATTGCCTCTAGGGCATATTTCCAACAGAAGGCTCGCGTCAAGAAATCCCGCGTCATGGACAGAATGAAGAAGATGGCGGAGGAGACGTGCAAGGAGATGGAGGTCGTGGAGGCGATGAAGAAGCAGTTATGACTCTGCGGTGAATTAGATCATTTGGGGTGATAATCTTCCTTCTTCTTTTGCTGCTGTGTTTCGTCTTTTGCTTCGGGTGTTTCGCTGCACGTGTCATGTTCTCTGCGAGGCATGAATAGAACAATGGTTTTTTGAGGGAATGAATAGAACAATGCTAACAATGAGATTACTAGCAAACTAGATCATTTTTATCGCCATATGGCACTGGGCTACCGTGTTTCGTGCTCCTCTGTCGCAAAGATTACCCAAATTGGAAAACTTGAGTATACCGCACGGTTCTTTGCTCCTCCTCGATCAGGTCGTCGGCGATTTATACGAAAGAAATCAAATCACAAGGCCCCGCCTTCCAAAGATAATGAGTCGTCAAATCACAAAGGCCCTCGCCTCACATGAAACCGACCAAGGTAGGCTGCCCGCCCTCTAGCCTTTTAAAAATGTATACTTTTGTACAGCAAAGAAGAGTATCGATGGATTGCGCCATGGAGCAAAACTTGAAATTAAAAAAATGTGGTACATATAGAGAGCGCTGTCCGCCAAATTATGCATATAGTACTATTAAAAAGGCTAGTCACAATAATGGTGTCCAGCACAACCCACCCCTCAAATAAAACTAAGCACCCTGGAATTCTTTGACAAAACTAAGCACCCTGAAATACTTTGACAAATAAACTGCTGGCTTGATGATGGTGGCCATATATATTGTACGTATATAATGTGAAGAAATGAGTGGTAGTACTATACCAACTAAAAGTTGAAATGTAAGAAATACTAGTATGTACGTAGTGAATAGTTAAAGTAACAAGAAGAAACATAACATAGTTCTGCTGGGGGCTCAGCACAACACACCCCTCAAATTAAATTAAGCACACCTGAAATTAAACTTTGCAACTATTCCAGTAGACACTGCATTAGAACCACCATGAGCAATGACACTGCCACCTTACTCGGAGTCCTCGTCCACGTCCTCGACTTCGTCCTTGCCCCTCTTCCTCTTGGCCGATACTTGTTTGCTTGAACCGCCAACTTGGCTGTTGCTCTTCATCCAACCCTTGTAGATATTGAAACAAAGGTAGCCATCCATTGCAACATAGTGGATGTGGTCTATATCTAGTACATTCCGCTGCCATGCATGACGATGAAACGTGTATGGAGGTTTCTCGAGTTTACCGTACGAAGGATGAACCATGGCTCCTGCCAGGGTCAGCATTAAAGGCTGACGAGAGGACACCAGCCGATTCTTTTGGAGGTCGAAGGTGTTGCCTACAACGAGGCCTATCTGACGCAGGACTTCTTTGATGTTACCAAAGTCTACAGTAACAAATTTGACTAGGTTGCTCTCGAGGAAGTCCTTAAAATCCTGGCACTCAACGTTTGCATGGCATATGTGGTAGACCAAGCATAAGTCATGCATGCAAACCTGGATCACGACGGGCTTCTTCCTCTCTTTGTCCTATAGATCCTTCTCTCATCCCAGGACTATGGTGTACTCAACATCTAGCCCAGCGACCCACTCATCATTTGAGTCTTCGAACATGCGTCTGAAGCGAGAAAGGCATCCTTTCACCGTCGCGGAAGAACGGGCGTAGATGACGTCGAACTCATCACCGGTGATGGTTCTAACCTTGTACTCACCGCCGATCGGGGAGATTTGGGACGCCATGGATTTGGGAGGAGGGTTAGGATTAGTGGAACTGCCGTAATGTGAATGGACGGGACGACTAGGAGCGAACCACCGTAGTATTAAAGGACGTGCGGGGACGAGTAGGAGCGAACTGCCAGCGTGTGAACGGAAGGGTAGTGGCTTTCCACTCTCCCATGATACGGGCTTCCGAGAGCCCTTGGATCTAAGATCGAACAGTTGCATGGCATGATCCTAGACCTATGGGTGAATATCCTATCCTGGAGGGTTATTCTGCAAATTTTCAGCAACTTAGCAGGTGACCGTTTGATCTCAGATCCAAGGGCTGCCAGCAGCCCGTATCATGGTCTCGCCTACCACGACCGTCGTGTCGCTTGCGCAGTCGCGCCCTTGGAGATTTAACACGGTGCGTTAGGCTATCTGAAGTTGGCATGTCATACATAGTCATCACTTAGTCACTCATACTACAACAAGGTTGGCTATAAGTGTATTTTTTTACTCCTCTCTATCTCTTTCTTCATACTCCCTCCGTCCCATAATATAAGAATGTTTTTGACACTAGTGTAGTGCCAAAAACGTTCTTATATTATGGGACACAGGGAGTACTAGTATTTATTGCATTTGCCAAGGAGTGGCCTCTTCCAATGAAATGGTGTTGCTAAGTTTGCTTCATTTAATTAGCTATAGACTCAAAATTGTCTTTTCACCTAGGTACACGCGCTTAGCACCGTTTCTTCCTTGGGTCACCAAACTAGTCTCTCTCTTCTTGATTAACTTGCCACATCGGACTTTATGCCTATGTGGCAAGCTTAAGCACTGTCAGAAGAGTAGTAGTATCCCTCCTTCCATCTATATAGGGCCTAATGTGTTTTTAAGACCGCCTTTGACTATTTAGAAGATTAATAGTACATGACATGCACAATGTGGAAGTTATATCATTGAAAGCTCCTTTCACACACGAATTTAACGCTGTGCTTTGTGTAAGTTGCATGTCATATATTATTACTCTAATATTTGGTCAAAGTTAGCCTCGAAAAACGCATTAGGCCCTATATAGATGGAAGGAGGGAGTAAATAGTGCGCTTTACATGGCATTTTTGCATATGTGGAGGAAAGAGAGGCAAGGAAAAAGT
Source organism: Aegilops speltoides (assembly GCA_021437245.1). Taxonomy (NCBI): domain Eukaryota; kingdom Viridiplantae; phylum Streptophyta; class Magnoliopsida; order Poales; family Poaceae; genus Aegilops; species Aegilops speltoides. The sequence continues at coordinate 407,284,766 of CM038144.1, read as the reverse complement.
GGAGAAGTGGGCTCTCATGTAAGAGCCAACCTCTACTACATGGTGGAGCATTGGGAGAGGCACCTATATGGAGGTGGTCAGGAATCGGGAGACTCACGCCGGTCATAGCACCGCAGTTAAAATGATATTGGCAAGTCAAATCACGGGGCCCCACCTGTCCAGTAGTAACTCGCTGTCAAATCACACAGCCCTACGTTTGCAGCAGCCTACTCCCTCGTCTTCTCGCGTCTCTGTCGAACCGACTAGGCGGAACTGCCCCGCCGCCTACCGTGCAGGAAAAGCCTCGCCCTCGACTTTTAAATAGTATACAGTATACTAATTTTGTATCCATGGATTGCGCCCGCGCCATGGTGCAAAGCGTCTAGAAAACGGCGGTACACATGTACGGAGTATACATCACGCCCGTCGCGTTCGCGTTGCTCCCCAGACAGTCGATCGGTCTGGCACGCTGCTCTCCGAATGGAACGCGCGTCATATTGCGTTCCTACACACATGTGGGACGATAATTGAGAACTGACCATAGGCACACTCCCCGGCCCCGCAAGTCGGGTGACTTAATAGAAGAGGGAGACGAGCGATAGTACTAGAGAAGTGTTGTACTACGTTGGTGCCTGGACGATCCCTGCAAGACACGGAAGATCAGTTCGTCCATGCATGTGACCAGACTCCAGCAGACACGCCTGGATTGGCTATCGTCTACATATCGTGCAGGCTGTGTTGTACATGGCTGTAGTTGTGGTGAGAAATCTAAAAAAAGGTTTCTTGTCATCTCGCAAAATTAGGTGTCATGTGCTTCGGATCATCGCGAGGGTTAAACAACGACAACCGAGTTGGGCTAGTCATTGGGGCACATGCACGAACAAGGACTACTCGGCTGCCATCTAGGTCAAGCCGGTTATGTTAATTAGGACATCTATCGACGGACCCCTTTTCTACGAGTTTATCTTTAATTTGAGCTTTGTTCCTCGTCTAGTTTGTCCGTCGGGATTCATGTTGTCTCCTTTGGGCAGTGAGGTTATGATTTCTTGTCATGTGGCATTTTTTCATGTTATATGTTATCATCCGGCGCTTCGGATCAAAATGACGACAACTGCGCCTCCGGGCCACGTGCATGAAGACTTCTCGACAGTCATTGACGAGGTCAAGCGGGCTCCGGTAGACAAAAGAAAACTAGTACTACTCCACTATATAGGAAGGAGCCTCCGCGCTTGCTTGCTAGTGTTGCTCTCTTCACATTGTCTCGGCCTCTCCAGATCTAAACATGATAGTGGTGGCCACACACTCTCTCTCTCTCTCTCTGCTCACTGCTGGTCACAGATCCAGCCGGATCCTCTCCGCCGGGGAAGGTGAGAAGGTGCAACATTCACGCGGTCGTCCTCGGCGACGGCTCTTACCCACTGCTGGGCGCGTGCCGATCAGCCTGCCTTGCCGTTCTCTCCCAAGCACTGCTCGTGAGGGAGGGCCTCCGACCCCTTCTTTCTTGCTGCCGTAGTGTGGGCAGATCCGGCCTCCCGCCACCCACCTAGCGACATCCCGGCGACCATCAGGTATAACTTCCTTCAAAACCGGCCTTGCTCTACTTCCCGAGCTCCTGACGTTGTTGCATTTGTATCTTTTACTATTTCTCAGGTCCCCTCATAGATAGGATCGATCGGCTGTTCGAAAACCACCTATTTTTTACGTTTAAGAGGTAAAACTAGTTCATGCACTCGAATCTAGTACTACTTGGTTCAAACAAGGAAGAAAGGGGGTGGGGGTGGGGGAGGATGTTTTACCTGAATCTAGGACTTGGTCGAAAGAGGAAATAATGGGGGCGAAAAGTAGAAGAGACTAGCTATCCAACTGGTCTCTAGGTCTAAAAGGGAAATAAAGGGAAACGCAGTACAAACTCAATATAAACCCGATCTATTGGTTGAAAAAGGAAAGAAAGTGGGGACTGGGGGACAAGTCAACAGAGTAAGTCCAGCACTAGATTTGCTAGCCTCACACAGTATAAGGTGGCTATACCGAACAAATATGGCACCAACCCAGATATCCTGTTCTAATGTTTGTTGCCCCGAGGCACTCTTATGTAATGCCACTGGTAAAATATAGCAGTCGCACTGTTAAAAGTAAGGACACGTTAAACCAATGTTGTTTTCAATGTAATGCCTCCAGTAATATGAATCAATGGCACTTCTTTACATGTCCTGCTAAAATTTCCCATTAACATAAGTTGGTTCTTTTCGTTAGAAATGCAACTGTCCTGGTCTGCCTACTCTCCCGTGCCCAAAGTAATGTCATATTTAACGGTTGCCATAGTTAATCCTAATGCCCACACTAATATCTAGCAATGCCACTACTTTAGAAATTGCTACTGTCCTTGTAGGATTGCCTTTCAAATAAGGAACATGCTTCTTTTCATTTGATGCATGTTTCATCACTTGTTAGTCAACCTCCTTTCCACCTTTTTTGTGCAAACAGAGATATACATTTCACGCTCGATCTTAGTGGAACTGCACAAATGATATCCAAATTATAGTTGAGCATTCCAGGAGCTTCACAACCAACCTTGATGTTGCTCAATTTTGTTGCAACTAATGAAGAAGAAGCTCTGTGGGGGTTTGTTTTCTAATGGAAATGGTATCGGGGCTGGAGCCCTTTTCTTTATTTTTTTTGAAGAAGCTGCTAGCTCATGGGACATTGCTTCATTTTAGGTGAATTGCACCAAAAGGTCCCATGAATTGAATCATCCATGTTGGTGACTGAAAGAGCCAGCTTCAGCATCCTAGTCTAAGCACCCCCGGCCTCCATCCTTAAGACGCACGGTACACCTCATTTGCCACCTGCTCGACCCTAGTGTCACTGATAAAATGAAGTAATAATACGGTTAAAATAGAGCGAGTGTCATCTCTATCATTTCATTTCCAATGTAGATAAAGAAAGTGCTTCTCTTTGTTAAAGTATGTTTCGTCAACTAGTCCCATTGTTAATGTTTAAGCGTTTTTGAAAACTGGGGTGCTTAATTTTAGTTGATATGTACAAAAATAGAGATTTGAATGTCTCAAGGCGCCTCCTTGTACTACCGCTATACACTGATGTTCATCAGCGGCGTAAGGTGTATCTGGGAGACTTGGGACGATGTCCAAGATGAGGCATACCGTATGAGGCGTCAGTAGGCCCATCTCGCCCGCATGACATGGCATACCATGATACTATCGCAATATTTTCTTCTATTTATTTTGTGTGTTTCATCAACTAGTGCCACTATAATGTAATCATGCTTTTTCATTATCTGTGCAAACAGGTTATTCAGCTGCATTTGGGTGGAATCAAGAACGTATGGAACCGCATATATGCAGAAAGCGAGGTGTGCCAAGTAAAATTACCGACACCAACCATGGTGCATGCACGATTGGCATCCACCACCACCAGTGGGATGTGTGGCGCTCTCTGTGGATGGATCTTTCTCGGTAGCAAATCCTCTAACCAAATACTAGTAGCTTATATTGGCAGTTTTCTAGGGAGTACTCTTTTCTGAAAGAAGGACCAATCTATGTTTCTTTATTTGTACACTTTGTCACAACTTTGACCCAAAGGTCCAGAGCTATTTTAGGGTGATTGGCGTAGTACTCGGAGACTGATTGTAAGCATGATTTTCATTAGCTGTCACACTGATTGTAAGCATGAGCAGGTGGAAGATTAGGTTAGTGCGAAGATGGAGAGGATATGAGGTGGTTTTGCAATGGAGAAGAGGGAGAGGAGCGTGCGGCAGCGATTTAGAATTGGGCAAGAGGGCCGGCGCGCTGTGACTGGATCAAAATCAAAATCAATTTACCCTTCAATTAAGAAAGCGACCCCACATTAACTAGTCTCCCTTTTATTCTGGGTCATAATTGACCATGATTTCGCACATAAAATATATGTTATATGTTGCAAAAATAATATAATTTGAAAGTACATTCATATACGAACCAAACGATACAATTTTTGGTGACATGCATTCACATTTTGTTTGTCAAATACAGTACGTGGTCAAACTTTGACCCAAAATACGCAAAACAACAAAAAAATACTTCCAAGACCAGCGCCGCTCTTCCGCTCTTCTCCTCTTAAACCACCACGGCTCCTCTCCTGTTCCAATCTAAATCCAGCGCCGCTCCTCTCCTCTTCCATTTCAAAACCACCGCCACTCCTCTCTTGTTCCAATCCAAAACCAGCGTCGCTCCTCTCCCGTTCTAATCCAAAACCAGCGCTGCTTGTCGGGGGTTGGGTGCGACATATGCCAACAGGTGGCTTATCATGGTGGGGGCGAGTAGAACGTCGCCGGTGCCTGGAAACGGGATAAGGCGAAGACATGCACGCCGCGAATCTTACCCAGCCGGGGCTCTCCGAGGAGATAACACCCTCATGCTGCTTTCACGGGTCTCCCGATGATCACTATGGGGTGATAAAGACAATGGTGCTCCTCGAGTGTGTGGAGGCAGGAAGGAGCTAGGCTGGCTCTTTTCCTCTTGCTATATGTCTAAACCTATCCAGGTCGAACCTTTGCATGGGTGCCCCGGGGTTTATATAGGCCTACTTCGAGGTACAATGGTAATCCGATGGGCGTGGCCTCGATCGTCGGCTCTCTTGCAGCCGCCCTCCTCGCTGAAGCCCGGGCCCGCCGATCATGGCGGGCCTCTCAGGGCAGGCGTAACTTGTGGCAAAGACTTCGATGACGCAGCTTGGTCATGGGATCATGGGAACAGCGCCGCCGCTTTGTCAGCGATCACCGCCGCCACTCCCCGTCCAATCTGGTTTATGGCTTTGGGGACTCGGCGGGAGGCGGCCGACTCTGGGGAGGCCGACTCCCGTAGGGCCGTCTCCGGACTCTCCGGCCGTCTTCTTCCATCTCACTGACGGGGGGGCCCGGCGATCTCCGGGCCGTACGCGCCGCCGTCATGGGCACAGTGCCTCGTGCACTTTGGCTGAGGTCAAGGGAGGCATGGCAACAGTGCCGCGCCTCACCGAAGATCTCCTAGTGACGCGGCTTACTGTAGCCATGCCTTCTTCCCGTGGGTTCGAGGGGACAGCCACGATGAGGCTGTTCCCTACATCGGTCTTCGTGATAGGTCGCGGGCCGACTCTCAGAGTCGGCCCACCGAGAGGTCGCAAACCCAGAGTCGGCTTGGTCCAGAGTCGCCGTCTGGGACTCTCGCTCTCGGTCGTCACGGTGGGCTCGGCCTCTGGAAGGTCGCTGCCGAGGCTCGGCCTTCTCGGTCGCCTCACTGACTCGCCTTTGGAAGGTCGCCACGAGACTCGGCCTTCTCGAAGGTCGCCCTGCTGGGACTCGGCTGAGGGGCGCGACCCGCCCCGATGTCTTGAAAGATCTTGGGTCCTGGGTCAGCCTACCCATGGCCCATTACTCGACAAGAGTCCTCGGCTGGCGGCCGGCGGCGCCGCCTCGTGGGGCTTCGACAGTTTCAGTCTCTGGCGGCGCCGACTCTGAGATTCGGCTGCCGCGTCTTCGGGCCGCCTCGCAGGAGCCGGCCCGGCCCGCTAGGGGGCGCCTCTCGCAAGTCATGGCGGGAAACCAGCGGCGTATCGGCCACGCTTCCCTGCCATCTGCGAGACGGTCCTATCGCGTGACGCCACGTGGAGGCGATAGCTTGCCGCTTCACGCGTGTGACGGACGGCCGCCCAGTGGGGCCCGCCACTACCGCGCCTCGGCTCCCGAGCGGATCCGCTGCGGCCGAGGGCGGTTGGCATCCCCACGCGGTTACTGCGGGCAGTAACTTCGTGGGGCTTTAACCGTGGGGCGTCGTGGGGTCGTGGGCGCAGTTAATCCCCACGTCGCCCCCTCGGCTTCTCAGCCCATGGGGCTATAAATAGGCCGAGGGGGAGCGGCGGCACAGCACGCGCACTCCCTCCCTTGCCTTCTTGCCCTTCTTCTTGCTCCGTCGCTCCGTCGCTCCGTCGCCTTGTCGCTTTTTCCTCTTCGCCGACGATGAGTTCCTCCTCCGCCCCCGGCCTCAAGGCCCCGCGAGTGGGACGGCTCAGACATGGACGCGAGGACATCGAGTTCCTCCGCGGACCCGCCGCCTTCCGAGCGCTGATTTGGTGCAGGCCCGCCTGCGCCGACGGAGAATCCGCCCCGCCGAGGCAAAGCGAAGGGTCATCTTCCGCCGCACCTCATGCGCTGGATGGGGCTCCCGGCGAAGCGGGTTTCTCCGCTGTTCCTCGAGCTGTACCAACTTCAGCCGCACCACTCACCCCAACGGTGGTGCTCCTCTCCGCCGCCACCGCGGCGAGGGCTACATCGGCGTTCTTCTCACCATCGAGCTGTGGGGAGAGTTCTTCTTCGCTCAAGACGCAGTTGCCGCACGCCGGCGCAGTGTGGCACATTCATCGCGCCACGACGCACGACGGCCGACAACCCTTTCCCCGCCCATCCGCTGGTGAAGTCGGTGAAGATGTGGCGAAGACGATTTACGTGAAGAACGCCGCCACCGACGGCGATCGGGTCAACTTGCCGCCCTTCGACCAAGACCACTGACCGCCGGCCGCCACCTGGTCCCAACGGTCGAAGACGCTGCCTCGGAGTCGGCGCTGGCGCGCCCGAAGTCTTGACGCAGATCGGAGGGCTCGCCGCCTCCGACCTCCTGGACGCCTTTGTGCGCGCCGGTGCTTCGCTCAAGGCGGCCCCATCTCATCTGCCAGATGAGTGGCGGCACGATCCTGACGGCTGTGCACCAAAGACATGCGCTGCTGGAAGTGGCGAACATGGTGAACCTCATTGCCCACTACAAGTTCACCGACGAGTGGCAGTTCGGCAAGGAGCCGTACTCGCGCGACAACCCTCCGCCGGTGGTAAGTTTTCCATCTGTGCTCCGATCTTGCTTGTATCCGACCTCGAGCTTTGATCTTGTCGGTTTTTTTGAGCAGAATCCCTCTTGGCGCTGCCACGGCGCCTCGAGGGAACGCGTGAGTACGCCCCGACCGCGAGGTCGGCGACATCGACGACCCCGACTGGAGAGCGGGGCTGGAGGCCGACGCCAAGGCGGCGGGAGGAGGAGGAGGCGGCCTCAGCCGTCGGCGACCTTCGCCGATCGCCCGAGGATGACATCGACGCGAAGTCATCGCGCCGCCAACCGAGAGCCGCCCTCCAACTAGGCGGCTCAAGAACGCCACGCTGGCCGAAGGCGGCGGCGGCCAAGAAGCCAGTGGAACGCCGCGCGACCAAGCGGGAGGAGGCGCCGCCAAGGCCAACCGCTTCCGGAAGGAAGTGAAAAGGCCGCCGCTTGTCTCTTCGTAAGTCCTTTACTCTTTGCTCTTTTCTGACTTTGCTTGAATTGCTCTGACTTTCGCCCCTTTCTTCTCCAGCGCCCCCCTCTCCCTTGAGAGAGTCGCCGCGCCCTCCGTCATGGGATCGGGGGCGACGTCCTCCAACACGCGGCGGGTCGACCCCGCCGCCGATCTCCGGGAGGCGACGGAGCGGAACGCGCGGGAGAAGCGCGCGGAGGAGGAGGCCAAGCGCCTGGAGAAGGCGCAGGTCGACAAGGCGGCCGCCAACGCCCAGCGGCATCGGACAAGGCCGCTGCGCGCGCAGCAGCTGCAAAACGGGATGCCGAGGCGGTCGTTCGTCGCTACGGGCGATGCTTGTCCCCCGCTGCCGCGGCGCGCCGCCGCCTCTTGATTTCACGGGCAGACGGGAGGTCGGCACCGCCAACCTCTCGCAGAGGAAGGTGGTGACGCCTCGGGTTCGGACACCCGCGCGCCGCCTCCGCCGCCTCCGCCGCCTCCGTCTTCGAGGTCAAGACGGCAAGCAGCCAGCCGGACCCGCAGATCCGCCCGGCTGCGGACGACGCCGACAGCAATGCTTTCTAGGTCGCCGCGCCGACACGCCGCCGAAGTCGAAGGGCGAGCTCAGCGCCGCGGGCTCGGAGACGGACGCCGCTAGCATGGCAAATCTGGACGCCGTGGCCCTCGAGGCAGCGCCCACCGGCTGGTGCGCTGGCGCAACGGCGCTGAATCAGCGCTTCGGGCGTTCGGTCCAAGTTGCGCAAGGAAGGCGAAGCCTCCAACTCTACACCAGACGATCCGCCATGCGGGCCTCAACCGTTTCTGACTTGTTTTTTGTTCTCTTGTCCTTTTCGTGGGCGCGCCGCACTCCACCGGGTGTAGTCCCGAGTTCGAGTCGGCCGCTGAGCGGTGGCTCGGAACTCCTTCTAGCGAGCTCAAGGTCGACTGCTTTTGCCGCCTTGCAGAATACCACAACCTCCGCGCCATCGCCTTCAACCGCAACGCTGAAGAATCTGCGAAGCGGACCGCCGATCCTGGCGAGAGTCGAGGTAAGCGGATTCTTTCTTCTTCATGGCGCTATTTGGCGCACTGCTGGCTGTAATCCCGAGATTGGGCCGATCGCGAGCAGTCGGGCCGGATCTCCCGGCGACCTCCTTTGCTGATGATGTTTATCTTTCATTGGGTTTTCAGACGTCAATGCCGCCCTTCAAGGGCAGCTGGATGAGGCCAACGCCGCCCGTCGCGCTAAGGAGGAAGAGTGCGACAAGCTCGCTCAAGAGCGCGACCTTCTGGCGACGCAGCTGGCCGAGCAGAAGGATCTGCTTCGGAAGGCGCAGGAGGACGCCAAGTCGCGGGAGGAGGGTCTTCTAGCCGAGTTCGAGATGGAGCGGGCCGCCTGGACCGACCGCGAGGCGATGCTGACCTCCGGCTACCACGTGCTCGAGGACGTCGTCGACGGTAACTCCCTTGGTCTTTCGATTCTTTGTCGAACTGTCTTCTGGTTTTCCTGACTGTTTCCTCTTCTTGTCTTTGGCAGACTTCTTCCCCGGCCACTCGCAGGCCGTCCCTCCGGCCATCGAGGCGGATCGGGAGGAGCGGAGGGCGCAGGGTGAAGTGATCGCCGCCAACGCCCCTCGGACCGTTGACGAGCAGATTCTGAGCATTGGGGCTCGCCGCCTCGCCACCGCCTCGATGCGTCGCCTTCAACGCGCCGGCGCCCAAGTCGTCACCGCCCTGTGGCCGGAGGTGCCGGCTCTTTGCACCGCCAGTCGGACGGCCGACTGGCTGGAGGTCGCCGTCGGTCGCTTCGAGGCTTGGAGGGGCTCCTCGGCCCGCGCCGGAGCGCGCCGGGCCCTGGAGTTTGTCAAGGGTTGGTACCCTAGGCTGGACCTGGACCGCCTGGCCGTGTTCCGGTCCGAGGCCCAGGCCGAGCTGGGAGCCGTGGAAGGCGCCCTCGTCGAGCGCGCGGCGGCCATCGCCGAGTACACTGACACTAGTGTCTTTGTGCCCGAGCGGACTGCCGACGGCGAGGAGGCTCCGCCCGAGTGGTTCGGGATGCACCCAGAGTACGAGGAAGACTCGGCGGAGGTAATCGGCTCCAGCACCGAGGGGGAGGGTGAGTCGGAGGACGGAGGCGAGGAGGAGGAGGCGCCAGAGCACGAAGAAGGCGACTAGCCTCAGCCTGATCGCGCCTCCAGCAATGAGCCTCGGAAGGACAAGGCAATCGTCGCTGAGGGCGACCAAGCCGAGACCGCCCAGCCGACCGCCTGACGCCTGAAAGCCGCCGGCCTGCCCTCTGCCCGGAGGCCGCCCCTAGGATGCATCAGCCTTACATTTTTTTTGTTCTTTTGCTTAAAAAACTTGTTAGCTGCGAACAATTCCACCATGGGTGTATTCGCCAAGGGCCTTATGTAAATATTTATCAAGTTTCCGCCTTTTGCTTGCTTTGTCTCTTTAGACTTTTTCCTTTTGCCGCCTTCCTTTGGTTGCCGCTTGTTAACTGGGCAGCTCTGCGGACCGACCGCCACGGGTCAAGCGCCACTACCTTGGGAGGCAAGTACTTAGTCGCTTAGAGTGTCGAGCAAGTTTGGTTGAAATCGGCCGCCGACTCTCAAGTCGGCCGTTTTAACAAAGGTTGAAACTATGAGCCGATCGCTCGTGAGTCGGCTCAAGAGGGGAACCGGGAGCCGCCTTGGGCTATGCGTAGCTCTTAAGTCCTTAGTTTTTCATGTGTGCGCCGCTTTCCGCCTCCCGCTTATCGATCGCTCGCTTCATGAGCTGTGGTCAGAGAGACGGCTTTGAGCGCGGCACATTACTTGTCTGACCTCAGGGAGCGCTTCATAGCACAAGGCGGCGAGTCCCCGGGCCGACTTGTCGGACCCGGTGCCGGACGGTATAAAAATGGCGGAAGCATTTCAGAAGCGAGACCCATATTATACAGATAATCAAAAAGGCAGTCCCCGAGCTCGGCTCGGGGGGCCTAAGGTCTTGGTGCTTAATACAGAAAGGGGGAGTAGCGCGATACATACTATATCAGCTGTAAAATCTTCGAAGGAGATTTGCATTCCACGGGCGCTCTGTCTCCTTGCCAGAGTCGTCTCTCTTGCGTGCTCGAGGCTTCGGCGCCGATCAAGTAGTAGGCGTCGCTTCCCAAAGACCTTGTCGATGATGAAGGGGCCCTCCCAAGGCGCCGACAACTTGTGCTGGCCGGCTATTCTCGAATCAGCCAAGCACAAGGTCGCCTCTTGAATGATCTTGGCTTGACCTTGCGGTTGTAGTATCGCCGCAGACTCGCTGGTAGATGCCGGACGGGTGAGTGCCAACAGCCGCCCTCTTCCAAAGCAGGTCGACGCCGTCTTGGCGCGCTTCTTCAGCCTCCTCTTCGGTGTACATAGAGACTCGCGGAGAGTCGAATTGTATATCCGTTGGGATGACGGCTTCGGCACCGTAGACGAGGAAGAATGGCGTGAAGCCGGTTGATCTGTTCGGAGTCGTGCGCAGACTCCAGAGGACGGCCGCAGTTCTTCCACTAACACACCGGCCGATCGCTCGAGTGGTTCGACCAATCGAGGCTTGATGCCGGATAGGATGAGGCCGTTGGCTCGTTCCACCTGGCCGTTTGACTGCGGATGGGCAACGGATGCTAAGTCCAGCCGGATGCCCTGCGTCGCGCAGAAACGAGCCAAGGCGCCCTTGGCGAAGTTGGTGCCGTTGTCTGTGATGATGCTGTGTGGTATGCCATACCGCACTGTGATGTCGGCAACGAAAGTCACTGCTTTGGGCCCATTTAATTTCTTGATGGGCTTTGCTTCTACCCACTTGGTGAACTTGTCCACTGCGACGAGTAAATGAGTCAGGCCGCCTCGGGCCGTCTTGAAAGGTCCCACCATGTCCAGCCCCAAATCGCGAAGAGCCAGCGACGGGATCGCCTTGAGTGCGTAAGCTTCGTCAAGGGGTTTGGAGCGGAACACCTGGCACCCTTTGCACTTCTTGACTAGTTCTTTGGCTTCCTCCAGGGCAGTCGGCCAAAAGAAGCCGTGCCGAAAGGCCTTGGCCACGAGCGCCCTCGAGGCCGCGTGGTGACCACACTCGCCCTGGTGGATGTCCTTGAGGATCGCTGGCCTTGTTCAGATTCCACGCAACGCTGGTGGACACCGAGGACGCTGGCCCGACTAACTTTCGCTGACTATGGTGTAGGCTGCCGCCGGCGTTGTACTTGCCGAGCCGAGTCTCATCTGCAGCAACTCCTTGTCGACTAAAACTTGAGGATGGGCTGAGCCCATGAAGGTGCCGCTATCTCCGATCGCCACTACAATGACTTGGGACGAGGGCGGTCGGGCTGGGAGGCGGCGAGTTGGACTCTGCTGCCGCTTGCTGAATCGAGGGAATTTCTGGGCCGACTGGGGCAGTCCCCGGGCCGACTAGCGCAGTCCCCGGGCCGACTGGCGCAGTCCCCGGGCCGACTATAGCTTTCTTGAGGTCGCTTGCTGGGGTCTTGGAGCCGGGTCCGACTATCTCTGGGGAAGCCGGCACGAAGATAGAGTCGGACTCTGGTGAAGGCTTGATAGACGGCTTGAGGAGGCGCTGAAGGGCGACGCCGAAAGGTATCGCTTGGCGAGTAGAGCCGACCGCCGCCAAAGCATCCGCTGGTCGTTGTCGCTTGGTACGTGGAGGAACTCGCATCCTTCAAAATATCCGCTGAGTTGCTGCACCAGAAGCGGTAGCTTGCCATGTTTGCGTCCTGGCGTCGATGCCGCCAGACGATCGCTGAACCACCAAGTCGGAGTCGCCAGAGCACAGGATCCGCGAATGCCGAGTTCCTTGGCGAAGTCGGAGCCCGTGGATGAGCGCTTCATATTCGGGCGACGTTGTTGGAGGCGGCGGCGGATTTGCAGACGATTTGAGTTTGTCGCCTTGGGGAGGTGAGGACGACGCCTGCCCGAGGCCGGGCGCGATCTTGGAGCCGCCAAGTGTATTCGCCAATGAGTAGAGTCAGCGCAGCGGCAAGTATTGGGTCTCGCCCACCGACGAGGAAATCGCGGCCATGCGACTTGATGGCGGTGCGAGGTTGGTAGTAGATCGTAGGAGCTAGATCAATAGCCCACTTGGCCACTCGGCCGAAGCATCTCGACTTCGATGATCTCGGCGAGTGGGCGGTGTAAACCACAAATGATTGGATGCTCTTGAAAGTAGGGCTTCGGCTTCTTGGCGGCAAAATGCACGCCAGAGCACATCTTCCGTAGTGAGGGTAGTTTTGCTTGGAGGTCGACAGACTCGCCAGTAATATATGGTCTTGGACCGGAGCGCTTTGCCTTCCTCCTTGCGCTCAACTACAATAATCAGGCCGACTACCCGACCGGTGGCGGCGATGTACAAAAGCATGGGCTCTTTGGGAGTCGGAGCCGCCAACACAGGGGAGTCTCCAAGATCTTCTTCGCTTGGAGAAATGCCTCATCCGCCTTTGTGGTTCCACTCGAAAAAAGTGGTCTTCTTCATCAGTTGATACAATGGCAGAGCCGCCCACCGATCGATGAACCGGCCGATGGAAGCCAAGCGGCCAATGAACTTCAGACATCCAACAATCGGCTGGGTACCTCCATCCTCTCAATGGCCTTGATCTTCACAGGATTGCACTCTATGCCGCGTTCGGAGACCAGAAAACCAAGGAGCTGGCCGGCTGGGACTCCGAACACGCATTTCTCTGGGTTGAGCTTGATCTGGAATCGGCGCAGATTCTCAAAAGTCTCCTTGAGATCCTCTAACAGCGTACCGCGCTTCTCCGTCTTCACTACCACATCATCCACATAAACATGGGCATTCCTGCCGAGCTGCTTGAGGAGGCATTTCTGCATGCAACGCTGAAAGGTGGCGCCGGCATTCCTCGTCGAACGCCATCGCTGCAGCGAAGGCTCCAAACGGTGTGATGAATGCGGTCTTCACCTGTCTCGCGGATTCATTTTGATCTGGTGATACCCTGAGTACGCATCCAAGAAGCTCAACAGCTCGCATCCGGCTGTGGAGTCTATCACCTGATCAATCCTTGGCAGAGCGAATGGATCCTTCGGACAGGCTTTGTTGAGGCTGGTGTAGTCGATGCACATCCGCCACTGCTTGTTCTTCTTCAACACTAGCACGGGGTTAGCCAACCACTCCGGAAAAAACACCTCCATGATGAAGCCGGCTGCCAGGAGCCGGGCTATCTCTTCTCCAACTACTCTCCTCTTCTCTTCTGACATGCGGCGCAAGGGCTGCCTCGACCGCTTCACATCCGGTCCGACGTAACTTGTGCTCGGCGAATTCCGTCGGTACACCTGGCATGTCCTTGGGGGACCATGCGAAGATGTCCCGATTCTCACGGAGGAAATCGACGAGCTCGCCTTCCTATTTGCTGTCAAGGCCTGTGCCCATGACAGCGTACCTCTCTGGGTGCTCCGGGTCCAAGGGTATCTTCTTGGTTTCTCTGGCCGGCTTGAATGATCCTTCCGCCTCCGACTCCTTGGGGTCTGGCGACATCTCCGGCTGCTTCCCAGCCAACGCCACGACACGATCAAGGAGCCGCTCGCCGCGATCACGGAGACTCGCCAGCCGATCGCTCTCACCAAGACAGCGGACGACTTCTTGTAGTCGCTGGCAACGGTCGATCCCCTTCAAGTCGGCATCTTCATCTTGAGGTAGGCGAGTGGGGAACCGCCATGAACTTGGCTGTGGCAGGCCGGCCTAAACAGTGGCGTGGTACGGGCTCTCCAAATCCACCACTCGAACCAGATCGGCTCTCGGCGGAAGTGATCTTTGTCTCCGAAGAGGACATCTATCGAGGATCTTGCCAATCGGGCGCACAGAGAGGCGGGTACAATTCCATGGAACACAGCGGCGGCTGCTCGCAGCTGCCTCCGCCTCGATTCGAGCTTCTCCATGGTATCCTTGTACAAGATGTTTATGCTGCTGCCTCCGTCTATCAGGACCCGCGAGAAGCGGGCGGCCCACTTGTCAGTGGCCAAGGTCGCTCCGAGAACCAAGGCGTAAGATCCCGGACTCGCATCACCTCCGGGTGATCTGCCCGACTCGGTGATAGGCTTCTCGGACCAATGCATGAACTCGGGGCTTCTGCGCCATCTGGCTGACTTCTTCTTCTTCGCCGGCGCCACGCGCCGATCATCCGCCAGACCGGTGAACACTACATATGCTCCGTGCTCTTTCGGGAACTCGTCTTGGATCCGCGCCGATCGGCCGAGCCGCGGCCGCGGAGGCGGCGGCGGCGGCGGCGGCCCCGCAGCGGCAGAGGGGCGAGGCCGCCTCCTTGGCGATCCTGACGAGCCAGTGGCACTTTCTGGTGGTATGGTTCGACGGCTTCGCGCCGCTGTGAAACTTGCAAGGACCATCCAGAGTCTGCTCATAGGAGAAAGCCGGCAGCCAGTTGGACTTGCCGCCCTTCTGCCGCTTGGCCGGAGGCTGCCCTTCCGGCTGCTTTGGTCTTCATCTTGCAACAACGCCGATTGCTGGAAGTCGGCCGGGAGCTTTTATGCTTGTTGTCGTCGCTGCTGCTGCCGTTTGCGGCGTCTCGCCGGCGCTCGGGAGCCTGGGAATCACCTTGCCAGCCGCTGACTTGGATCTCCGTCTTCATAGAGGAGTCGGCCGTGGCGCATTTGTCTGCGCTATGACTAGCGGTTCGCCGAGGGTTCGGGCCTGCCGCAGAGGAGCTTGTGTTGAGGAGGGTGCCCCTCGGCACCCGGTCGTAAAAGTACTCAATGGCCTGCACCTCGTGCACGCCTCGCAGGAGTTTTGGAGCTCGCCCCGGTAGCGTGAGATAGTCGCGTCGATTCTTCGGGCCTTGCACGACAAGGAGAGCTGGCGCGGCTTGGGAGGTCGCTTGTACGTGCTGGTGAAGTTGCGAATGAAGGCTTTGGTGAAGTCGACCCAGCTGTTGATGCTGCGAGGCTTCAAGCTATTCAGCCATGTCCGCCGTGCCTCGAGCATGAGGGGAACATACTTGACGGCGACTTCGCTTGTTGCCGTTGGCGGCGCCGACACCGTGGAGTAGTCTATCGCCAATCTTCCGCTTCACGGAGCCGTGTATTTGGGCGTGTCTCGGGAGCGTGAACCCTTTCGGGAAGGGCTCGCCACGATGCGGGGCCCGGCAAGGCGGACCCAGCTCATCTTCTTCTTCTAACGCCAGGGACCGTGGAGTCGGTCGATCCGTGGCGGGCGTGCTTTCTCCGACTCCTCTCGGCGGCCGAGGCGATCTCCGAGAGTCGGATGCTCGACAGCGGCGGAGAGACTCATTTGTTTTCCGCGGGCGGGGAGGCAGATAGTCATCTCGCCGCTCCATCGCCTGGGCGGCTATCTTGGTCACGCTCGATAGAGATGCGAGTCCGCCTGTGGCTCGCAGCTCCTTCTCTCTTCTCCCGCGGACTCCGCCGATCGGCGTCCGGAGGTCGCGCTTTGATCTCGGCGAGGGGTAAGTCGTCATTCTTTGTTGTTGTTGCGCGTCGGCAGGCCGCCGCTGCTTCTGCGCAGCGATCCGCGCCGAGGAGCTTGGACTCGCTCCGTCATCACACGGCGCTCTTCGCCGCCGAGGTTCTCGGCTCTTGCCAGAAGCTTGGGCGGCGCGGATGTTCTCCGCAGGGTGGCGACACGGACGCCGCCTTCAACAGGTCGGCGATGGCAGCGCGCGCTCTCGGACGCGCCAAGACGGCTCGGCCGGGTCGAGCGGCGAGCCGCCCGCAAAGCACGGTCCATCTCGCTGGTATGCGCCGGACAAGCGCCTCATGCTTGCTAACTTCTTGGCGCTTTCAATGAGCTGAAGGCGGCGCTTCTAGCATCTCTGCGCGCGCCCTCTCGAGGGGCGCGACAGTCTTCTTGCGCGCAGCAGCAGGGTCATGGGCGTTTTGCCGAGTGCTCGCCGTGGCCGGCGACGAGCACCTCGCGGACGGCGCTTCGCCGCTCTCCTCGCACGGAAGCGCTCGTCAGTAAATCACCATGTTGGTGGGGAAGATATCAAGCGATACGGCGTCGGAGTCAACCAGCATCGGGTCGGAGGAGCCTACGGACTCCAAGTCTACGGCGGGCTCGCCGGCGACGTGGAGTTGGTCGAGGAGGCCCGCGAGAAGGCTCTCGGGGCCACCCGCGCCTGCGCTCGGCGCAGGTTCGTCGGAGAGGCGCACCTCGCCGATGAGTTCGCAGGTCGCCGCGCGCAGCGCCTCGGCGCCGCTTGCAGCAAGGCCGATGCACTCCATCTGGCGAAGCCGGGCTGGCTGCGCCGCCTGTGGAGGAAGAGGGTTCCGCCCAAAACAGATCTCCGGACGACGGTGCACCTCGCCCCACGGTGGGCGCCAAATGTCGGGGGTTGGGTGCGACATATGCCAACGGGTGGCTTATCATGGTGGGGGCGAGTAGAACGTCGCCGGTGCCTCGAAACGGATAAGGCGAAGACATGCACGCCGCGAATCTTACCTAGCCGGGGCTCTCCGAGGAGATAACACCTCATCGCCGCTTCTACGGGTCTCCGTGATGATCACTATGGGTGACAAGACAATGGTGCTCCTCGAGCTGTGTGGAGGCGTGAAGGAGCTAGGCTGGCTCTTTTCCTCTTGCTATATGTCTAAACCTATCCAGGGCGAACCTTTGCATGGGTGCCCGGGGTTTATATAGGCCTACCCGGGTACAATGGTAATCCGACCTGGCGGGCCCCGATCGTCGGGCCTCTTATACCGCCCTCCTCGCTGGCCGGGCCCGCTGACCGGTGGCCTCAAGGGCAGCGTAACACTGTGCAAGACTCTCGATGACGCAGCTTGGTCATGGGATCGTGGGAACAGCGCCGCCGCTGTCAGCGATCACCGCCGCCACTCCCGCCCAATCTGGTTTATGGCTTAGGGCCTTCGCCGGAGGCGGCCGACTGGGAGGCCGACTCGAGGGCCGCCTCCGGACTCTCCGCCGTCTTCTTCCATCTCACCGACGGGGACCCGGCGATCTCCGTCGACGCCGCCGTTATGGGCACAAAGGCTCGTGCCGTGGTCTGAGTCAAGGAGGCATGGCACAGTGCGCGCCTCACCGGAGATCTCCCGTGACGCGGCCATCAGAGCTATGCCTTCTTCCCGTGGGTTCGAGGGGACAGCCACGATGAGGCTGTTCCCTACATCGGTCTTCGTGATAGGTCGCGGGCCGACTCTCAGAGTCGGCCCACCGAGAGGTCGCAAACCCAGAGTCGGCTTGGTCCAGAGTCGCCGTCTGGGGACTCTGCTTCCTCGAAGGTCGCCAGCTGGGGCTCGGCCTCCTGGAAGGTCGCCTGCCGAGGCTCGGCCTTCTCGAAGGTCGCCCCGCTGGGACTCGGCCTTCTGGAAGGTCGCCCGCCGAGACTCGGCCTTCTCGAAGGTCGCCCTGCTGGGACTCGGCTGAGGGGCGCGACCCGCCCCGATGTCTTGAAAGATCTTGGGTCCTGGGTCAGCCTACCCATGGCCCATTACTCCGACACTGCTCCTCTCCTCTTCCATTCAAAAACCACCACCGGCGAGTGAAGGTGCTGTGGAGAAGTAGATCGATGGAGGAGTACAACCGATACATGAGGATCGCAGACGGCGACCCTATGAAGCTAGCTAGGATGTTGGAGATACAATCTTGGTTTGACAACAAGGACCAACTAGCGGTGACGGTGACATCCATGGCCAAATATCTGCAACAGAGCGAAAAGGCGGCGATACTCCCGGAGGGAGTCGTGCCGGAGTACATAGAGCTGCTTTCGGGTTATGGACCAATCAGATTTCTCGAATCCGATTGTGAGGGAGCGGTGGTGGGAGTATCGATCCCAGATGGAGCATCCACCGAGATTGAAGGATCGAGCATCTACAGGGTGCCGTTTGTGAGGGTGTCCTGCCAGAGCGAGCCGGTGGAGTCTTCGTCGATCGAACCCAACTGCAAGAGGAGAAAAGCAGTTGGCCCGATGACGCTTCTGCGCCATCGTCTCCCTCGTTGTTCACATCGTCTCACGGGGCGGCTGTCTGCCGCCGAGGAATAGGAGGGGGCTGCCCCCCAGCACAATAGTCGGGCAGGTTGTGAATTGTCAGGAGGAGCTTAGGGTTGTCACTATTTGCAGGTTGTGAATTGTGTTTTGTGTTGTGTATTTTGAGAGTACTTTCAGATATGAATGTCTTTTGAATTTCAGATTTGTAGTATTGAGCATATGAAGTATTTTATGAATTCTAGAGATCTATTTTTAGCACTTCAAAAAATGTAGTTCCATAGGAGTATAAAAGTGCAGACAATGTGATTCTCAGAGAAGAAACTGCAAGTTTCAGTTTCAGATAAGAAATTGCAAGTTCAGTTTCAGATGATAAACTGCAACTTTCAAAGGCAGAGCATTTATATTAACATGGCCTTTTCAAACATGGTTAACATCATGTTGGAAGTTTTATTCATGGTCGAAAATGGAACTACCAGCTAGTTAACATCATGCTAATCAACATTCATGCATAGCACATCTTCATATGATGCACAGTCAAAATGCCCACACAATGTCGAGTGTGCGGAACACAGAGAAAACGAGGGACGAAGTTTTGGCAAGTGTTGGACGTGGTTTTGGGCTGCCCCGTCTAGGCTTTCATTTTTAACATGCGCAACCCACGACCTCGGATGGGAGGGCCTGTTTGTATTTTCTTAGGGCCGTCATGTATCGACCGGCCTATGGACCTCCCATCCAAGGTTTTATTTTTGGCAGCCCAATTTATGTATTTTTTTGAAGAAAACGCAGAGGTCTGTTCTATTTTTCTATATAAGAATAGGAACGCCAGGTCCAACTTATGTTTCCCTTCTAACTATATTATATATATTTAAATTATTTTATATGTTATTATATATTATTTTTATTTTCATCATATATTTAACAGATACTTACATATGTAAGAAAACAATATCCCACATCTTATTAACTTATAAAAATAATTTCTTAACAAATAAAATCCTGGATTGTTTTGGCACGAAAATCCTAGTGATTGTGTACAAAAGCTTGGTAAGATTTAAGGACGAATGTAATAATATCACTTATTATTTAAATATATTTATAACAAAATGCTCAACCACTTTTTATTTTTTGATAACATTGCTGGCCCAACCCAATATTATAATTAGAATCAGCCCAGCAAAATCATGTATTTCGAGAAAGTGCAAATGGCCTGTAATTTTTTAGGAAATAAAATAAATGGGCCGCATGGATGCTACATTATTTGTTCACCCAGCCCAGCTAATGGTTGTAATTCAAAAAAAAGATCAAATTGACTGTAAATTCTACCGTGAAAAAAGATCAGAATTTGAAAAATGGGTTGAATACGTGCCACATTTTTGGAGGCCGAGATGTGGGCCAATAGGTGAAGCCAATGCAAATCATTGTCAATTTAGTCGACAAATGATTCTGACATGTTAGCCGTTGGAATTACATCCAACGACCGGCATCCATCTTCAATCTCTCGTCTTCTTCCTCCAGCCACACCGACCACCTCCCGCCTCGCCGCTAGCAGCTCGCTTAGCACGCTTCGCTATGAAGCGCTAGTCCACCGCTGGCGTGCCATCCTTCATCCCTCCACACCTCCTGTTCTTCTCCACCGACCGCCAAGCACACCGCACTAGAACCGATTAACCTCAGACACCTCTCCGTCTCGACTCTTACTCCTGCGTCTTCCCATCTCCAGCTCGTTGTTGTCCGGGCCTCGCCGCCGTCCACCACCTTGATGCGCCGGCGTGGCGTGGTCAACATGGTCAACAAACGACACCATCGGAAGTAGATCAGGCGCGGAGAGGTCGATACCGGGTCCACGGCCGCACACAAGGAAATGCCTCCTTATTACGCCGCAAAATAATGATTCCTCCACCGACATCTAGGACCCACCGAAGGGCCCTCAGATTTCGCGAAAAAATGTGCCCCCCACTGACATGTCGGACCCACCAGCTATCTTCGCACGCAAGGAAGTGCCTCCTTATTACGCACAAAAAAATGAATACTCCCCCTGCCAACTGGATCCAGCATAGTGGGAGGCTGACTTGTGGGCCTACCAAGTTGACGGGGATGGAGGGCTTTGTCAACTTAGTCAATATGAACGATTCTATCTCCTGTTACCGTACGATGTTCATCCAACAGCCGTAGTGCTTCTTCAACCTCTGGTCTTCTTGCTCCAAATTACCAAACCAAGGCCGGTCGTGTTGCTGCGTGCTCCCGCCTCCCATGGCCGATCAGGATGCCGCGGAGGCCTCACCGCCCTACTACTCCCACGCTGGCCGTGCCATCCTCTACTCACCCACACCCCATATTATTCTCAAGGCAACAAAGAGCCCGACATCGCAGCCTGAATCGGTGAATTCTCGTACTCCTCTTCACGTGGGCATCCATCGCTGTGTCTTCCCGACCGAAGTCGCCCCTTCCTAGGCCTCGCCGTCGTCCACCGCCGTGGTGCTCTCGGCTTGGCGTGGTCAACGTGGTCAAGGAACGACTTCCACCGGACGTGGATCAGACGCGGAGAGGTCGACAATCGGGTCCACGGCCGCAGCAAGGAAGTGCCTCCTTATTACGCCGCAAAATAATGATTCCTCCACCGACAATGGGACCCACCGGATGGGCCACCGATTTCGCAAAAAACGCTTCTCGATCTGCTGGGACCCACCAGCTACATCTTTTCATGCAAGGAAGTGCGTCCGAAAAAAAACGATTCGCCCCCCTGACTGCTGGGACCCACCAGCTACATCTTCGCATGCAAGGAAGTGTGTCCGAGCAAAAAAATGATTCGCCCCCCTGACTGCAGGAACCCACCAGCTACATCTTCGCACGCAAAGGAAGTGCGTCCGGGCAAAAAAAAATGGTTCGCCCCTCTGACTGCTGGGACCCACCAGCTACATTTTCGCACGCAAGGAAGTGCCTGACAGTCAGGACCCACCTGGTCATATGTAGTGTTGTCATTCTGGTCGCGAATGTGTACGTACATACTAGTCATTGTAGAGGCGCGCACGTGTCGTAGTAGAGGCGCGCACGTAGCATGTACACGTACGTACAACGGCCAGGGTGCAAGAAAGAAAATACGGCCACATATGTACATACGGGCAGGGTCTCGAACGCCTACTCGCGCATACGTACGACCAGGTCTCGTGTACATGGCTGGGTCGGAACGGAGAAACAACGTCGTCGTCGTGATCATGGGGAGCCAACCGGCTGGGTTGGAATGGAATGCGTGGTCGTGTTCATCGGGAGGGCTTGGACGGAACAGGCGATGGAAACGAGGCCTGGCGTACCGCATGATGAGGACATCAATACCATTGTTACACCCACAACTACTACTGCTACATATACTGGACCAATTACTAGAGCTCGCGCACGCTAATTAAATTATCAGGTACTTTCGTTTCTTGGTAATGATTCTAATGTTCATGAGAATATGATGCTGCCTAAATTGGATACATTTGTTTTGCTTACAAATGAAGGGCCTAGCTTGGAGAAGGATGGACATTGGAGCAAGAACAAGCATGGAGATGAAGGCATGCGCAAGGGGAACAAGAACGGAGTTACAAGTGATGATTTCAGGACTTTGAAGCCAGCATAATGGGTGCATGAAGCCTTGGACGAAATATACAAGATGCCACTTCATAAATTTCGTCCCGAGGCTATTCTAGGTGTTGCATCACCTAATTATTGGGCCAAGCCCATGTAATTTCGAAATACATAAGTATATGATATTTTTAGAGTCCGTATGTGTGGGGAAACAAGAGATAGGGTTGATTTTGGACCCCTCCACCAAGGGCAACGAAATTCCCCCCTCTTCCTCCATATATACAGCCCTTAGGGCACCGATTAGACTTTGGGTTTTGTTTAGATTAAAGTTCGCCATAGCTGCAACTTCCAGATTTCGCTTGTGTTCAACGACTGCATAAAGACGCCACGTAACCCCACCTTGATCAATAAAGCTTTCATCTTATATTCGCAATATCCAGATTGCAATCTCAGTTTCTTGCTTGTTCTTCGCTTGCTCGGAGGAAACAGACACTCGTGGTCGTTGATCATGCTCGGCGTGGTCAATAACCTCTCGGAGTTGGTTTAGCGATTGCTAAGGCGCGACGCCCTCGTGACGCTCATAGTCGGATCGTCAAAGTCGACTTCCACCAAAGCGATATCCATCATCTCATCGAAAGACGGGACAACTTTGCCTCTATCACCACACAACGGAGGAAACAAACCTCCTATGTTGGGAACAGGGTCCTGTTGATCGGGAGGGGTGTGGCGTACCGCAAAACGAATGAAACAGACCTCCTACGGTCGAAACAGGGGTCCTGTTGATAAGGAGGGGTGTGGCGTACCGCAAAACAGACGAAACGGATGTCCTACGGTCAAACGGGGTCCAGCTTGATCGGGAGGGTGTGGCGATCGCAAAATAGACTAAACGGACTTGTGTTGGAGCGCCACGGTCAAACGGGGTCCTGTTCATCGAGGGTTGTGGCATCGCAAAACGGACTCCACGGATACTGTTTCATCTCCACCGCCGACCTCCTCCGGCCTCCACGGGCTGATCGACCTCCTCCACCTCCACGGGCTCCTGCTCATCCAGCCTCCACCGCCGCTACTCCACCGGCTACTATTCAATCACCCTCCACGGGCACCCTCCACCGCTCATCGCTCATCCAGCCTCCACACCACGGGTCCTGTTCAACCACCCTCCACGGGCACCCTCCGCCGTCTACTTTTCATCCAGCCCTCCACACCACGGGTCCTGTTCATCCAAAGGCAACGCCACAACCATCGCTCATCCAACCCTCCGCAACGCCCATCGCTCATCCAATCGATCGACTTGATTAGCGGCAGAGCGGCGAATCGCCGATCGGGTTGATTAACATCCATCGACCGATCGCTCGGGTTCACTAACGCGTAGCCTGCAGTGAATCGCTCGGGTTCAGTTAGAGCCCAACGCCTCGCTCGGGTTCAGTTAGAGACAACGCCTCGCACACACGCACGTACGTGTACCACAGAAACGCGCATCGCTCGGCTCCCGACCTCCCACCGTAACCGGGAACTCCCCGAAATTTTCCTCCCCCTCGCTTCTACCATGGTTTTTTTCGTCATGGACGGCCCAAAGAATGTCATGCAGCTGCGTCTCCGGCCCGCCTAGGACAAAAAGCCCATTTTCTGTCATGATTTTTTGTCAAAGAAGTAGGAGCCCACCACATCTATGATGATACCGGGTTTTGTCACAATTATCGTCATAGAAGTGTCATATGT
This sequence comes from Aegilops speltoides, assembly GCA_021437245.1. Taxonomy (NCBI): domain Eukaryota; kingdom Viridiplantae; phylum Streptophyta; class Magnoliopsida; order Poales; family Poaceae; genus Aegilops; species Aegilops speltoides. The sequence continues at coordinate 407,261,266 of CM038144.1, read as the reverse complement.
ATGACAATTTTTTTTTCGTTCGGCCCAAAATGTCATGGATGTGTCTTTTTTTGTAGTGATATTGGGCATCAGGATCTATAGAGATAGATCAAGACGCTTAATTGGACTTTCACAAAGCACATACCTTGATAAAGTTCTGAAGAAGTTAAAAATGGATCAGTCAAAGAAAGGGTTCTTGCCTGTATTACAAGGTGTGAAGTTGAGCCAGACTCAATGCCCGACCACTGCAGAAGATAGAGAGAAAATGAAAGTCATTCCCTATGCTTCATCCGTAGATTCTATCATGTATGCAATGCTGTGTACCATACCTGATGTGTGCCTTGCTATAAGTATAGCAGGGAGGTACCAAAGTAATCCAGGAGTGGAGCACTGGACAACATTCAAGAACATCCTAAAATACCTAAAAAGGACTAAGGATATGTTTCTCGTTTATGGGGGTGACAAAGAGCTCGTCGTAAATGGTTACGTCGATGCAAGCTTTGACACTGATCCGGATGACTCTAAGTCGCAATCCAGATACGTATTTTTAATGAATGGTGGAGCTTTCAGTTGGTGCAGTTCCAAGCATAGCATCGTGGCGGCATCTACGTGTGAAGCGGAGTACATAGCTGCTTTGGAAGCAGCAAATGAAGGAGTCTGGATGAAGGAGTTCATATCCGATCTAGGTGTCATACCTAGTGCATCGGGTCCAATGAAAATCATTTGTGACAATACCGGTGAAATTGCCTTGGCAAAGGAATCCAGATTTCACATGAGAACCAAACACATCAAGAGACGTGGAGGGAGTCATAAAGATTTGCAAAATACATACAGATTTGAATGTTGTAGACCCGTTGACTAAGCCACTTCCACGAACAAAACATGATCAGCACCAAGACTCCATGGGTGTTAGAATCATTACTTTGTAATCTAGATTACAGACTCTAGTGCAAGTGGGAGACTGAAGGAAATATGCCCTATAGGCAATAATAAAGTTATTATTTATTTCCTTATATCATGATAAATTTTTATTATTCATGCTAGAATTGTATTAACCGGAAATTTAGTACATATGTGAATACATAGACAAAACATAGTGTCCCTAGTATGCCTCTACTTGACTAGCTTGTTAATCAAAGATGGTTATGTTTCCTAACCATAGACATGTGTTGTCATTTGATGAACGGGATCATATCTTTAGGAGAATGATGTGATGGACAAGACCCATCCATTAGCTTAGCATTATGATCGTTACAGTTTCATTGCTACTTCTTTCTTCATGACTTACACATGTTCCTCAGACTATGAGATTATGCAACTCCCGAATACCGGAGGAACACCTTGTGCGCTATCAAATGTCACAAAATAACTGGGTGATTATAAAGATGCTCTACAGGTGTCTCCGAAGGTGTTTGTTGGGTTGGCATAGATCAAGATTAGGATTTGTCACTCCGTATTTCGGAGAGGTATCTCTGGGCCCTCTCGGTAATGCTCATCAATATAAGCCTTGCAATCAATGTGACAAATGAGTTAGTTGTGGGGTGAAGCATTAGGAATGAGTAAAGAGACTTGTCGGCAACGATATTGAACTAGGTATGATGTTACCGGCGATCGAATCTCGGGAAAGTAACATACCAATGATAAAGGGAACAACGTATGTTGTTATGCGATTTGACCGATAAAGATCTTCGTAGAATATGTAGGAGCCAATATGAGCATCTAGGTTCCACTATTGGTTATTGATCAGAGATGTGTCTCGATCATGTCTACATAGGTCTCGAACCCGTAGGCTCCGCATGCTTAACGTTTGATGATGATTTGTATTATGAGTTATGTGTTTTTGATGACCGAAGTTTGTTCAGAGTCCCCGATGAGATCACGGACATGACGAGGAGTCTCGAAATGGTCAAGACATAAAGATTGATATATTGGACTATGTTATTCAGACACTAGAAGAGTTCCGAGTGGTTTCAAGTAAAAATGGAATGCCGGAGGGCTTACCGGAACCCCCTGGGGAAGCAATGGGCCAACATGGGCCATAGGGGAGAGAGAGGACAGCCCACATAGGGGGGCAAGGGGGCGCGGCCCCCCGTTTCTTTTCCCTCTCCCTCTCCCTTCCTTCCCCTCTTCCACCAGGTGGAATAATCCTACTAGGACTTGGAGTCCTAGTAGGACTCCCATCTCCTCCTTTATATACGGGGGCAAGGGGGCACCCCAAAGCACATCAAGTTCTCTTAACCGTGTGCGGTGCCCCCTCCACAGTTACACACCTCGGCCATATCGTCATAGTGCTTAGGCGAAGCCCTGCGCCGGTAACATCGTCAGCACCGTCGCCATGCCTTCGTGCTGATGGAACTGTCCCTCGTCCTCAACTTGATCAAGAGCTCGAGGGACATCATCGGGCTGAATATGTGCTGAACGCGGAGGTGTCGTACGTTCGGTGCTCGGTTGGATCGTGAAGATGTTCGACTACATCAACCACATTGCTAAACGCTTCCGCTTTCGGTCTACGAGGGTACGTGGACATACTCTCCCCTATCATTGCTATGCATCTCCTAGATAGATCTTGCTTGATTGTATTGAATAACTACGTTCCCCAATAGCCGCCCCACGTGGACATGCCTTGGGCTATGGGCTCATTACGTGGGGCCCACAGGGAACCCCTCCGGCTCCGCTTAACAACCCTAGTCCAATTTTACCCTAAAACCCATGGAAACATTTACCGTGACTTTTTCTGCTGCCATATTCATATTGGAAATGGAAGGCAGAGCTTTTCTCTCCCGGAGGGTTGATCTATCGGGATCCTTCCCCTCTAGGTGGGGGAAATTGAAGTCATCTACATCACCAACACTTTGATTGTTGTGTGGATCAACATCACCAACTTGATCTTCTCCATCACCATCTCCTTCTCCATCCTTGTTTCAATCTATGAACTATTGCCACAGATTTGTTGATGAGATCACTTTCTACTGTTAATTCCTTATCTTTAGTTTATTCTCACTGATTATTTGGTAAAAGATTTGTGTGCTCAGATTGTTATCTATATAATTACCCCAGTAATCATGATCGATATGATGTCTTGTGAGTAGTCCATTACATTCTTGGCGGCCTTTGAAAAGCCCACTTATTAGTAATCATGTGAGCTTGCATAGAGTTTATTGTCTTGATATTATGTTTCGTGTAATTCTCTAGTGGTGATGTGCGAACTGAAGGAAATATGCCCTAGAGGGAATAATAATGTTGTTATTTTATATTTCCTTATTCATGATAATGGTTTATTATTCATGCTAAAATTGTATTGATCAGAAACTTAAATACATGTGTGAATATATAAACAAATACCGTGTCCCTAGTAAGCCTCTATTAGACTAGCTCGTTGATCAAAGATGGTTAAGGTTTCTTAACCATGGACATGTGTTGTCATTTTATAACGGGATCACATCATTAGGAGAATGATGTGATGGACAAGACACATCCGTTAGCTTAGCATAATGATTGTTCAGTTTATTGTTATTGCTTTCTTCATGTCAACACTCGTAGAAAACATGGTACTAGTCCCGGTTCCAGAGGGCCTTTAGTCCTGGTTCTCGAACCGGGACAAAACTGTCGGGACTAATGCCCAAAACCTTTAGTCCCGGTTTGCTTACTAACAGGGACTAAAGGAGCTCCACGTGGCCGCTGTTGGGCTCCCAGGGAGGAGATCGTTTGGTCCCGGTAGGAAATTAACAGCTTGGATTTTGCCCATTTCTTTTTCTGAGGATTTGCTTGGATTTCTGGATTTAATTTGCTTTTTGGTGCGTGTGTGGTTCTGAAACTTGGGAAGATCATGTCTTCCTAGGTTTTATAGTGGCTTGTCATCCTCAAAACCATCCCTAGCTCATGTAATTTCCATCCTAGCCCAAATCCCAATATTCTTTTTATTGGGAATATTCCTTTTCTGATAAAGGAATTATCATATTTGCCCTAGGTTGTGAAGCAACCCATATTTCTGTCATTCCTAAAATTCCCAAGTAATTCTCATAAATTGTTTGGGTCCTATCTTGCTCAAATATGGCAAAATATTCCATTGCCATGTTCAAAAATAATCCTCCAATAATTTTATTCCTATTCTGCCCTAAATGGCACTTTGTGAAGCAAGTGCTATTTATCTATGCCCAATCGACTCCCAACTTCTTGGACACCTTTTCCTATCCATATCATTGCCCTGTGTCAAAGTTCAACCTCATTTTCCTGGTAATTATGTTTCTATGATTTTACAAAGTTTTCGCCTAGAATGAAACTTTGTGAAGGAAGTATATTCTAGGCATGTCTAAATGGGATGAACTTTCGCCACATCCTTCATTTGGTCAAATCATAACTATCCACCCAATATGAGCTTATTTAACCTTTCTATGTGAGCACAACTCCAAATCTTAGCTTCTGGTCAGATTTTCAGTTTGTGAAGCAACTATATTTCATATTGCTTCATTTAAGCTGCCAATTTTCCAGGACATTCTCTTACCCATATAAACTCCGTCCACCAAGTTGTGGCTCAATCCATTTAGCCATTCCCCCTGTGGAATTGTTTCAAGTTTTTGTCCAGAGAGAAGCTTTATGAAGCAAGTGCTATTTTGGTTCATGCAAATGGCATGAAACTCCTTGGGCATCTTAATATCTCCAAATTATTGGTCCATAACCATTTTCAGCTCATTTGATGCAACTATGTGAGTGCATCATCCAAATCTCCATTTCTGGCCATTATGGCACTTTCTACAACAAGTACCATGTATCTTCCTCCTAATGAGGGCAAATTTGCAGAGATAATCATCTTAGTGTTTGATCACACCATACCAAAGCCCAGTCTCTATATCCTCCTATGCTTGTCTCCCCTCAGCACAAACACCTTACTGTTCATGTCTCTTGGCTCCTTCTCCTAATCACTTCTTTGCCCCTGGACCGGTTTCGTTTCTCATTTTGACTAAGGGCAGTAGGGTGTATCTCCCAGACATTATGTGGCCACTCATATGGCATCGCGTATGCCAGCTCACGCGGTGACCATGGGGTGAACTGGACAAATCTCGCGCTCTGGAGTGTTCCCGTCCCTGTTCCCATCCTTTCCTTCTGCCTCTCATGTCCATTTCATGTCTGGTAGCTCGCCCGTGCTCGACTTCATCTCCCTGAGTCCCTGCCTCGCCCCGAATCGCTGCCGTGCGGTCGGCGTTGTTGCGCCCGTGCCATGTCCAGCCTCTGCACCTCCTTTGGAATGTCGTCCGAGCTCTCTAGAGCGCTCCCGTGGCCTCTCCGCGGCCTATATAAGGACCCCCGATCTCTCCCGCAGATCCCAAGCCCCTCCGACGCCTCTCGCGACCACCGGAGCCCTCGCCTCCTCTTGTTTTCACCAGAGTTCGCCTCGGCCGCCGCGGTTCCTCCTAGGTTCCGGCGAGCCTAGCCTCCCTCTCCTCCTCCCGAGTTGTCCATCGCGTTTCCCTCGTCTCCGCGGTTCGTCCCAAACCCTCAGCCCTCGTCGGAGTGCCCAGCTCCAACGAGCACCACCACCACCGCCGCCTCTCTATCCTCCTCCTATCGCCTCTCACCATCGTGCCCCACTCCTCCCTGGCGTCCCTTTCGCCTCTGAACGGGACCGCAACGTCGCCCTGCGCCCGCCTGTACCCTCAGCTCACCCGGAGACTGCCGGAATCATCCGTTTCGTCGTCAGCCGTCTGCCTCTGTTGCTTCTCTGGCGCCGCCCCTCGTAGCCGTTCCGCGCCTCCCCGTGCCTCCCTCTGGCCGGGAACGAGTGCGGCGGGCCTAGCCGCGGCCGCCGGTGTGCTCGAGTCGTCCGGAGTCCCTCGGAGCTTGCCGGCCCCTTCCTGCGCCCTCTCCCCTTGCCTCAGCTCTGTTCCACAAGGGAATAGAGGCGCAAGGAGGAAGATGACGCGAGGCCCGTGCCCCTTCCCTGTCGCGTGGGGCCCCGCTGTAAGTGGCTAAGGCCACGGGTCCACGTGGATTAATGACGAGGTAATCCGGCTAGTGCGTTATTAGTTCCTAAAAGCGTATTTTTCCTTCTGTTTACAAAATGCACTTTCCCTTTTGGAAAGCGTATTATCTTTAACTACAGCCCAGAATACATTTTCCTTTCTAGAAAATGTATTTCCCTCAATGCGCGTTCTGTTTTCCCTCCCAGGGATCCGTTGGTGATGGAAACATTTACAGATTGGTCCTTGAGCTTCCACCCTTCACAACTTTTTGCTCGAAACTCCAATCGAGGTGAAACCAACGCTCACATCTTCATATTGTCGAGCTCTTTCTGTTGGTTCCATTTTCACTAGGTGGCCCACAGTGAAAATGACCCTTTTCCCTTGCCTTTAATCAGCCCCCTCAGAGAGAGAACTGTCAGGCGTTTCGTTTCCGCGGCTTCACCGCACATCTTCCCGGAGTCTCCGTCACTCCCAGGAAAGCCACAACAGTCACTTGCATGATAGTCATGCAGTAGCCATGGTTTTCAACTTGAATATTTAATAGAAGTTTGCCGTTATCTGCCTGCTTGTTTGCTAGTACTGCCGTTGTTTCGGTTTTACTCGTGGACTCGTGTCCACGTTCATGCTATGTCCCGAGGCACCTTGTTATCTTGTGCTACTTGCTAGTATCATTTTCACATGTCATGCTTGGTAGTACTAATACATGCTGGTAGTTGTGATGTTCTTCGGATGCATGCTTAGTCCGCTATTCAGTACCATTGCTATGTTGGTTTCGTTGCACCTAGTTGGTCACATGCTTACTTGGTAGTGTTCTTGCTACGTTCTTGCATGGTAGTTGTTCATGATGCTAGTGGTCATGCTATGCATATGGTAGAGTTGTTCTTGTGTTATTCATGCTCGTCAGTATGCCATGCTCATTCGGATATATGATTCACTATGGTTAGACACGATGATTATGTTGCACCTTTATGCTTATGTTGATATCATGATCATGCATCGTAGTTGCATCTTGTTATTTTCATATGACTCAGCTTATTGCATTCAAGTTTAACCGGACTTAATTGAACTTGAACAACTGTTGGCTGAGTCATGGTGCCACTGAATCAAGCTGACTAGTGCAACCACATTTGCCTTTATGGGAAGGTCCTAATTGGGTCTATTGTCCTGCCTCTCGCTGGTGCCTCCAACGAGGCAAGGTTATGGGCGCGCGCTACCCTGATCAGGTAGGCGGACATGAACCTTGTCTGCCCATTGTTGTTGTATGGATCCATGTCCTGTTTGGGACCATTTATTTGCCACGACGGTGGCCGTTGATGCCTTTGGTAGGCACGGGTCCACCCACGACTTAGCCCAAAGGGGAGTTGGTCAGAGTGGCTGGGAGAGTGTCATGGAGAGTAGATCGGTTTAGTCGGAACACCGTTGGTCCACCCAATGGGAGTGCGAGGCCATGGGTTTCGTGGTGTGGGTACAGTGTGCTAACCTCTATAGAGTGTGTGTTAAATCTATCGATAGCCGCGCCCGCGGATATGGGCCCAGTTCGGAGTAGGTCACACTATGAGCCAACAATAATGATAACCTACTCAATAACACCCCTGGTTCGATGATGAGAAAGATGTTGGTTGTGATCGAGAGACGATCATGGTGGTATCGTGGATACCGATGTTGGTAAGTTGATGCATGTGTTGGTTATGAGGCAACCCGAGCAGAGTAAGTTGGTGCATGATATGTTAAACTTTCGCATGTAGTATCATCATGTCCATATGCTTAAGCCATGCAAAAGCTGTATCATGTTCAGTTGTGCACGCCATGTTGTTCTGTTAATATTATGTTCATGATTGATTTAACATGCTAATGCCATGCTGTTGTTTGCCTTGACTACTTTTGGTTTATTGTGAGCTTGCAAGTACATTCAATGTACTGACCTGGCGTGTCATGCTAGTTTGTAGGTCGTGTCTGGATTGCTTGCTTGTTTGGTTTGGCTCCTATGTTCACGAGCTAGGATAAACGTTCCAGCCAGAGTCCCTGCGGATTGGAGTCCATCATCGAAGTTCGTTGTTCCGCTGCCAATAGTTCTTTCGCTACCAGTAGAGGTTCCACTGCCTGGAGTTGTTATGTTGCTTGCATAGAGAAACTGTGGTTGGCGTAGTGTAGCCGTGCCGGTTGTCGGTGTCAAAACTAGCAGATCTCGGGCAGGGGGTCCCAAGCTGTGTGTCATAGATCGATGGGTTACAGGAGACAGGGGACACGATGTTTACCCAGGTTCGGGCCCTCTCTATCGAGGTAATACCCTACTTCCTGCTTGATTAATCTTGATCAATATAGGGTTACAAGAGTTGATCTACCTCGAGATCATATGTTGTAGTCTAAGCCCTAGTGTAGGATCGAAAGTATGTCTAGAGGGGGGGGTGATTAGACTACTTGACAATATAAAAATTCAGCCTTTTGATTAAGACAAGTTTTGGCAGATTTCAAGATGATCAAGTCAAGTATCACCCTACACATGCAATTCTAGAGTATTGGCAGCGGAAAGTAAATTGCACATGTAGTAAAGAGAGGTGGAGAAGAGCAAACGCAATTTGGAGACACGGAGATTTTTCTCGTGGTTCCGATAGGTGGTGCTATCGTCAATCCACGCTGATGGAGACTTCAACCCACGGAGGGTAACGGCGAGAGTCCACGGAGGGCTCCACCCACTAAGGGTCCACGAAGAAGCAACCTTGTCTATGCCATCATGGCATACGCCCACGGAGGACTAGCCTTACTCGGGGTAGATCTTCACGAAGTAGGCGATCTCCTTGCCCTTACAAACTTCTTGGTTCAACTCCACATCTTGACGGAGGCTCCCAAGCGACACCTAACCAATCTAGGAGGCACCACCTCCAAAAGGTAATAGATGGTGTTGGTGATGATGAACTCCTTGCTCTTGTGCTTCAAATGATAATCTCCCCAACACTCAACTCTCCTCACCGATTTGGCTGTGGTGGAAGAAAGGATTGAGTGGAAAGCAACTTGGGAAGGCTAGAAATCAAGTTTCATATGGTGGGAGTGGAGCAACTTGATCTCAACACAAGGGTAGGTAGTTTTCTTCTCGTAAATGTAAGGTAGGAGTGGTAGTTCTTTTCGATGGCTCTCTCCACGAATGAAGAGGGGTGGAGGGTATTTATAGCCTCCACACAAAATCCAACTGTTACACACATTTGACCAATCTCGGTCGGACCGAAGTTGACAACTCGGTGAGACCGAAAGTTCAAATCTTGTGAACGTTGGGATTTTCGTGGGACCGAAAATACAATCTCGGTGAGTCCGATTCTTCCAAAGACTAGGGTTTGCCAATCTCGGTGGGACCGACTTTATCATCTCGGTGACACCGATTTGATGACGTATGTTCTGAAGCTTGGCAACACTAGTTTCGTGAGACCGAGTTCGAATCGGAAAATCCAAATTTCTAGGGTTTGGGTATATGGTGAGGTGGTTCATCTCGGTGTGACCGAAGTTTATGGAATCGGTGAGACCGAGATTACTTATGAGTGTATGTTGGAATGAAAGATTGTCGATAGTTTGGGAGATAGATCACTAAGCACTTTGAGCAACCAGATCATTATCATAACCTCATCCCTTTTAATAGTATTGGCTTTCCTATAGACTCAATGTGATCTTGGATCACTAAACCAAAATGGAGTCTTGAGCTTTTGCCAATGTTTTCCTTAGCATTTTGAGGGTCCACTTCTTCACCATTGCCATACCCATATCATCGAACTTTCTCAAATGTTCTCAAGAAACTATTAGTTCAATGATATATATGTTGTTATTAATTACCAAAACCACCCGGGGATTAGTTGCACTTTCAATCTCCCCCTTTTTGGTAATTGATGACAACATATAGATCAAAGCTTCGACAAATGATATAATCAAAGAATAATATCGTCGCTTTGAGACGTATGTGATAAGCAAGAGCTCCCCCTAAATTTGTGCATTATTTAAGATTTATGCTTGAATGCAAATGCACAATCGATTAGGATCATGGGTCACTCTTCCATGTCACATACATCTTGGTGGAGCGCACAAAATGATAAGAATGAATAGCATGCACCCAATCACCAAGACATGAGTAAATGATCATACAAGATATGAATAGCATATGATAAGCATTAAGCACACATTAAGGCATAGTATGATCAAGCACTCATCAAAGTAGAGCAAACGAGTATCAAACACACGGAATGTCTCGAAAAACTCAAAAGTATCTCAAAAGACCGCAAACTAAACGAAAGAGCAAAAGCGAGCACTCTCTCTCGAAGTCCTATGATCTATACAATTTCTCCCCTTTGGCAACAAGTTACCAAAAGTTCGAAGGTATAGAGCTAAACGTCACTAGGGACTCTGTTGGCGGCTCCGTGCAGGTTGATGGAGTTGAGATAGCTGCATCTCGCAAAGGCTTCACCAAGTCCGTGGAGCCTGGAGGAGTGGTCACCGGAGCTGGAGCTGGAACCGATGGAGCTGTGGGAGGTGCTTTGAGGCTGTAGTCCCGTGTCTCCCATGGGATAGCAACTGATCTGGGTCTTGTGGGAACCGGAGCAGGCTGTTCATAATCATCCTGGACTAGGTCATCTTGCATCTCACGCATGAGCTCTGCCTTCTCCCTCTTAGCTTCCTCGCATAGACTCATGGTTTTTCTTGGGAATACCATAGACATCAACATCATCTTCTCTTGATACTGGAGCATTCAGCAGTGCTGCCCATTCTTCAACAGTTGAAGAGAATCTCGACCTTCATCATCCATACAATCCTCGCCATCTGGATAGAAATGTCTTTGTGGCATAGAATTGCATGATCATCTCATCATTCCAAGTCACAACTTCGACCAACGAAATTAGCAACACCACATGCAAGAAAGCTCTCATGCACATGTGGAAAGTAGTCTCTGTGCTTTTCACTATCAATATACGCCCGATCAACATAGCGAGTGTCTGCAGAATAATGGGCTTCTTGTCCATAAGCACGATCTCATAGAAATCTTGTTGCTCTCGGTGTGGAACCTTGGGTCAACAAAGCAGTCCTTCTCCTCACAAAGATATGGATCAACTTGTCTCCATAGCCCGAGACCTTTATCCTTTCTTTCCTTCATGTTTTCAGCTCGAGGATGAGCATCATTGTGAATAGGCAGTTTCGACGGAGTTTCAAGAACACAGTGCCTCATCATCCGACTCATTGGTGGCACATTGTCTTTCTTCTTCTCTCAAGCTGGGATGTTTCTTACAGTTTTCTTGGGCTTGGCAAGAGGCTTGGCTTGAGCTGCCTTTTTTGGAGCAGAAGGTTTAGACTTTGAAGGTGCTCCTCGCCTCGATGGCATCACCCATCAACTTAGGCTTCGAGGAGGTGGGGTGCTTCCTCATCGTAATCATCGAAATTTGCCGCTTCATCATGCACAATTCTCTTCCTCTTGGAAGTTTTCTTCACTTTGCTCAAAGTTTCCTCTTCCATGCTCAGCTTCTTAGCAACTGTGGACTTCTTCACTTTACTGGTGCCTTTCTTGGTTTGTTGCCCTTGATGCTCTTTGGCAACCACTTGCCTCTTTGGCTTAGATGAGATCTCTTCCTCAGCAATGAAATCAGAATCCTCTTCATCAGAATTTCTCTTCTTCCTGGCCCTGGTGGCTGCAGGAGGCAAACCACTTGGTGTGCTCCTCTCACCATCATCGTAAAAGCTGCTGGCCTCGGGACTAGTGCCCGCCTCGAATCTCAGCAATTGGTGATTCGACACTGTTCGCTGTCACCGCATCGACATGGCTGACAACCTGTGAATAGATTAGGTGTAGGCAGAATAGATGAGTTATCACAAACTGCAAAAGATTTTGCAAAAAAAATGAGTTCAAATTTCAGTTTTAGGTTTTCACAGAATGCATTTCGGTCAGACCGAGTCTAAAATTCGGTGAATCCGAAGTGTCTAAACAGTACCATTCACACCACTTTCGGTTGGACCGAAATGGGTTTCGGTCTAGCCGAGAACACTAGGGTTTCACTAAATCCTCATTTCGTCACACCGATTTGCACAACTCGGTTGGACCGAAAAGTGCAAAGGCAATGGCCAGAGGCCAAATCGGTCATACCGAGAATGTAGAATCGGTCTCACCGAGATGTGTTCGCGGAAACCTAACCCTAAAACTTTTACTCAATTTCGTTCTAAGAACTAATCTGCTGGATAGGAAGATCTCAAACGTGGCAAGACGCTAGGCAAACCAATCGTGCATAGAATCGGAGGTTGAAACATGAGAGGATCAAACTCACCCTAACTTGGTGGAGTTTTCACGGCGCAACGGCGCGAGAGAGTGACGATTGACGGCGACGGAGACTGCGGCGAGGGCGCACAGTGACGACGGAGATGATCCGGAGACCACGGCGACGGCAAAGAAAGGGTTTGGGGCGGCGTTTGAAGAAAGAATCAACAGCGCGCCTCGGTATATATACCCTTTAGTTGTCGGTGGGACCGAGTTGTAAAACTCGGTGGCACCGAGATGGTTAATCGCAAGCAAGATTACTCACTTCGTCACGCCGAAATTACAACTCGGTTTCACCGAGGTGAAAACCTAGATCAATCCAAGTGCTTTCGGTCCGTCCGATTTTGAGTGGGTTGGTCGACCGAAAATACTTAGAAGGTTTTGGAAATTAAGCTTTTGACGGATCGGTGGCTCGAGTGCTCCTCACTCGGTGGGTCCAAAAAGACTTGATCAAAGTTTGTGATATAAGCATGAATAGAGTTTGAGACAAGAAAGCATAGATAGCTAGGGAGGAACTTAGGCATTCTTGTCCATCCATTTGGTCAAAAAGAATCCAAAAGACCAAAGCAACAAATGGATGTCCTTGAATGGATAAAATCATGCATCCAACATGCTCACACAATAAGATAGCAAATGAAATATGTGTCAAACATGCACAAACAAAACACTAGCTTCTATCACACAATTTGTCGATGACTAGGTCATCTATATATGAGTATATTGACTTAGGAGTCAAATGAGAACATTTGATCATAGGTCATACTCATCGTTTAAGCACAAGTGGGGTTACCACTTTTACATAAAGCATTAATATGTTCACATCATTTGAAGATGCTTTAGCTCAAATCTTTAGAGCAAAGCTCCCCTTGATGTGAGAACCCCTTTAAAGGGTCAAACTAACCTTGGGTTGTCGAGAAGACTTCATGTAGATGTTGAAGATGTGGATGCTCAATGTTGATGAAGATCATCAAGAGTTGGGAGCAATCCTTTGGATTCGGCACTTTCAATACCTACATGGGTTAGTCCCACAAGGAACAAACAAGGATATCCATGGACATAGATTGAAGTACACAATAGATGATGTCCATGAAAGCAATGATTACCTTGTCCCTTGACTTACCAACAAGAGGGTTTGTGACTCCATGAACTAGTGCAAGATGTGGAAGTTGATTGCACAAGTTCTTGCCAAAATGAATGTGAGTGAAGTATGTTGGCGGAGTCACCCTCAAGAACTCTCTAGTTCTTCTTCTTCGGGATCCACATCATCTTGATGGGAATCCTTGGGGTTGTAGTTGAGCTTGACGAAGTAGAACTTGACGATTTCTTGGGAACCCACTTGACCATGGCTTTAGGTGCTTCAATAAATGCATCAATCTCCTCTTGAAGCTTGTCCTTGCCTTTTAGCTTGTGGTCTTGTGGTGGAAGGTCATCTTGAGCTTGTTCCACATTGGAAGAAGTAGGATCATACTTCTCCTTTTGAGAAACAAACTTTGGAGTGGGATATTGACCTTCTTCACATTCAACACCCTCGGCGTTGAACTTTCGCTCAAAACCAATTCCTTGATTCTTCCGGTGCCTTCCTTGCTTGCGAACAATGTCCTCAAAGTTCTTGCTTCCGGCAAGGCTCTTGTAGACACCTTTCTCTATAATCCCTTTCAATAAATTATTTTCTTGCTCAAGTGTAACTTGGCTTGAAACATTGTTAGTGGAATCAAGAGAATTACTAGAAGTAACAACATTGGATTTAGCATGGTTATTGTTACTACTAGATGAAGAATTTTTCTTGTGCTTGTCATTCTTAGTTTTAATAGGTGGCAAGAAATTAGACAAGAGAAGTCGTTTGGCAAGATATGAAGAACTCTTCTTTCAAGATCGTCATTGATTGCTTTTAGAAACTCATGTTCTTGCTCTAGATTGAGCTTCTCGAAGCGTAGCTTCTCATGAGATCTTAGGAGCTCTCTATGATCTTCTTGAGTTGTTTCATGAGCTAACTTAAGAGTGTTTAGTTCTTTAGTTAGACGCTCAATCTCCTTCATAGCATTGTCATTCGACTCTTCTCGACTATAAAGACTACTAGCATGTTCATCATTACTAGGCTCACTAGATTTGTCATGTAAAAGCTCATCTTCACCAAGCAAGTCATCCTCATCACTATCAAAGTCAATAAATTCAGGGTGTGATACCTTGGGGCCCTTAGCCATGAAGCATCTTCCAATTCCCTCATTTGGTGAATCAAATAAGTCATAGGAGTTGGAGTTGGAGGATACGAGAGCAAGACCGCAACACCTTCATCTTGATCAGATTCGGAGTTGGAGTGATAGCTTCTTTCGAGTGATTGTCGAGTCGGAGCCGAGACCCATTCACCTACATGAGCTTGATGTTTTCTTCTTGTGTAGCTCCTTGATGACTTGTCTTTCCTTTCCGAATCCTTGCTTCTCCGAGAGGATCTTCGTTCATAACGATCATCTCTACTCCTTCTCTCTTTCCGAGGCGACTCTTCTCTTGAGCTTCTTCTTCTTGGAGATTCTTCTCTTGTCTTGTGGGGTGTCGAACACTCATTTGAGTAGTGTCCGGGTCTTCCACAATTGTAGCAGTTTCGATCACGACTAGAAGATCTCTTTTCATCATATGATCTAGACTTTGAGCTTCTTTCCTTGCTTCTACTCTTGTAGAATTTGTTGAAGTTCTTCACCATTAGGCTTATCTCTTCATTGGAAACTAGCTTGTCACTTGAGGTTGTAGGAGCTTCAATTGTAGCTTTGTAAGCACCACTTGACTTGTTGTGAAGCTCTTCCTTATCTTTAAGTGTCATCTCATGAGCAACAATTCTTCCAATGACTTCGGTAGGCTTGAGATTCTTGTAGTTTGGCATCATTTGGATCAAAGTGCACACGGTGTCATACTTTCCATCCAAAGCTCGAGAATCTTCTTGATGATGAATCGGTCGGTCATTTCTTCGCTTCCTAAGCCGGCAATCTCATTTGTGATGAGAGCAAGCCTAGAGTACATTTCAGCGACTCCTTCACCTTCCTTCATCTTGAACTTGTCAAGTTGACCTTGAAGAACATCTAGCTTTGATTCCTTCACGGACTCGGTACCTTCGTGCATTTCACCAAAGTATCCCAAATCTCTTTTGCATTCTCAAGACGGCTGATTTTGTTGAACTCCTCGGGACACAAAGCATTGAAGAGAATGTCACAAGCTTGAGCATTGTTTTGTAACATCCGCAATTCCTCCATTTGTAGCTTCACGATCCGAACTTTTCCTTCCTCAAGAACTCACCTTGCAAACCAACACAAATAATGCCCCATGCGGCAGGTTATGTCCAAGAATATGCATTTTCATTTTATGCTTCCAACTAGCAAAATTTGAACCATCAAAGTAAGGACCTCTCTGAAAATTACCCTCACTAGACGCCATACTCTCCTAGGTTGTGAAACCAAGCTTATGGAGTCCAATGCAATGGAAACCAATACAATGGAGACCAAAGCTCTGATACCACTTGTAGGATCGAAAGTATGTCTAGAGGGGGGGTGATTAGACTACTTGACAATATAAAAATTCAGCCTTTTGATTAAGACAAGTTTTGGCAGATTTCAAGATGATCAAGTCAAGTATCACCCTACACATGCAATTCTAGAGTATTGGCAGCGGAAAGTAAATTGCACATGTAGTAAAGAGAGGTGGAGAAGAGCAAACGCAATTTGGAGACACGGAGATTTTCTCGTGGTTCCTATAGGTGGTGCTATCGTCAATCCACGTTGATGGAGACTTCAACCCACGGAGGGTAACGGCTGCGAGAGTCCACGGAGGGCTCCACCCACGAAGGGTCCACGAAGAAGCAACCTTGTCTATGCCATCATGGCATACGCCCACGGAGGACTAGCCTTACTCGGGTAGATCTTCACGAAGTAGGCGATCTCCTTGCCCTTACAAACTTCTTGGTTCAACTCCACATCTTGACGGAGGCTCCCAAGCGACACCTAACCAATCTAGGAGGCACCACCTCCAAAAGGTAATAGATGGTGTTGGTGATGATGAACTCCTTGCTCTTGTGCTTCAAATGATAATCTCCCCAACACTCAACTCTCCTCACCGATTTGGCTGTGGTGGAAGAAAGGATTGAGTGGAAAGCAACTTGGGAAGGCTAGAAATCAAGTTTCATATGGTGGGAGTGGAGCAACTTGATCTCAACACAAGGGTAGGTAGTTTTCTTCTCGAAATGTAAGGTAGGAGTGGTAGTTCTTTCGATGGCTCTCTCCACGAATGAAGAGGGGTGGAGGGTATTTATAGCCTCCACACAAAATCCAACTGTTACACACATTTGACCAATCTCGGTCAGACCGAAGTTGACACCTCGGTGAGACCGAAAGTTCAAATCTTGTGAACGTTGGGATTTTCGGTGGGACCGAAAATACAATCTCGGTGAGTCCGATTCTTCCAAAGACTAGGGTTTTCCAATCTCGGTGGGACCGACTTTATCATCTCGGTGACACCGATTTGATGACAGAAGGTTACAGAAGCTTGGCAACACTAGTTTCGGTGAGACCGAGTTCAGAATCGGAAAATCCGAAATTTCTAGGGTTTGGGTATATGGCTGAGGTGGTTCATCTCGGTGTGACTGAGTTTATGGAATCGGTGAGACCGAGATTACTTATGAGTGTATGTTGGAATGAAAGATTGCTGATAGTTTGGGAGATAGATCACTAAGCACTTTGAGCAACCAGATCATTATCATAACCTCATCCCCTTTTAATAGTATTGGCTTTCCTATAGACTCAATGTGATCTTGGATCACTAAACCAAAAATGGAGTCTTGAGCTTTTGCCAATGTTTTCCTTAGCATTTTGAGGGGTCCACTTCTTCAGTCATTGCCATACCCATATCACTGAACTTTCTGAAATGTTCTCAAGAAACTATTAGTTCAATGATATATATGTTGTTATTAATTACCAAAACCACCCGGGGATTAGTTGCACTTTCACCTAGAGGTATGATGAGTAATGTCATAATGATCTAGCTTATCTATCGACTAGCCCAGCCTTGGTTTATATAATGTACCAGAGGCCTAAGATAACAAGAGTCCTAGCCGAATACGCTGTTGGGGAGGAGTCCTTGTCTTGATCACCAAGTCTTGTGGAATCTTCCTTGTATGCGGCAGCTATCGGAGCTGGCCCATGAGTATACGGCCATGGGGGTCCTCGGCCCAATCTAACTGATCGGGGGACGACGTGGTGAGTACCCCCTAGTCCAGGACACCGTCAGTAGCCCCCTGAACCGGTCTTCAATTTGGGGACGCTCCTCGATTCTTCTGAACTGTTCTTCATCTTCGGTCGTCGGTCTTGAAAACTGGTTCAACAAATCTTCTCATCTTTGATTTTGAGGATCGCCAACGTGCATTCGAAGAGTTTATACGTCGGGTATCCGAGGAGCCCCTTTAAGTTTCCGGCCTTTATCAATGCCTTGTTATTTTTATGCCAAACCTCGAGTTTGAAGTTGTTCCCGAGCGGCATTGTTCTCTTGAGTCTGAGATCCAACGCCGGACTACATTCGATTTATCTTTCGCAGCCGAGCTCCAACGCCGGACTACTTCCGAGCTCCAAAACTGGAATGTATCCGAGCTCCAACGCCGGATTGTATAAGAGTATTGTTACAGCCGAGCTCCAACGCCAAACTGCATCTGGGCTCCAACACCGGAATGTATCCGAGCTTCAACGCCGGACTATATCCGAGGTGTCATAGATCACCTTGGCTCAAATTTTTTTGAAGGAGTTTAGCCGAGCTTAATGTCGGAAATGCCTGCTATGGATCCAGCCACTAGCGCCCGAGCTTTATGCCAGACTACTTCTGAGGTGATGCACCACCTTGGCCTGATTTTTATGAATTTAATTCTGAATTGTGCAATGTAATCTCGGCTGAGATGTATCGCCAGTAGCCGTCATGGTGCGTGTTGGCCTAATATCCGGGATGCACCTGAAGGAAAAAAAAATCAAACCGCTAACCCTAGTAGCCCTGAGACTCAGGTCGATTCGTAAAATCAGCCTGAGGATCAATTCCCAGCTCGGCAGCATACTTAGGAATAAAAACGCGGTGTGCAAAGTCTTCGAGACTCTGTTTGGGTGCGAACAACCAACCTGAGGATAATAATCTCCTCGAAAACTATATTGCACTTTAAATTTTCTGCATTGGATTATCAATGCAGTAGCCCCCGAGCCACTGGTCGGGTGGCAACACCAGATCAGGGGATCGATGTACCCCTTTAATATTTGTAAATGATAAGCATGAAGCCCAGTAGCCCCCGAGCCTTAATGTGGGCACGGGTGGCCGAATTAAGGATCGATATCCGTAATAAAATCACAAATTATGTGTAATGATTCTATGTATCCAAGTACTTTACATCATTAATGCTCGGATCCGCATTGTAAAAAAAACTTTGTTGACCGACCATCAATTTCCACCTCCTTGGCCAGCAGCCGAGGAGTGTTTGTCCTACTTTATAAAGCCTTTATGAGGGCAAAGATTTACGGCAAACAAGGCAATCCGGCCATACGATTTTATAAACAAAGGTACGCGGAGAGATATGTTATATTACTTTTTAACGTAAGAAACATCTTCCAAAGAAAATAGTCCCACTATCGGTTCCTTTCTTTGGGTTGTCATGCTAAGCATGATCATGAAACCTCGACTGCGATCAATGTGGGAGGAAAATATTGAGGATTTAGTTTGGGAAAAGTTCCCGAACTCTATGGTATTAATGAACCAAAATTTTTACTTCCGTCATTGCCGACCAATGTGATACTTTAAGATTGCTAGCTTTCGTCTTCACCCAGTCTGAGGTACTAACTCAGATGACCCGGTAGTAACAATCACAGAGGTGCTCCCTTTATCGCCTAGCCGAACAATCAGGAATGTAGGGGTAAGCACAGGAGCCAGGCAACCCAGCTTGGCCAAAATCTTAAGTCAAATTGATGCATATTTATGGCTTTATATAACGATAATTACGGAAGGCAACACTTGTATAATGAATACAATGTTGATGATATATATATCTTTTGACTCCATTGTGACCGTTTATCAGTTGAAAGTGGCCCATCGTCGACTTCTATCCCTTTGTAGATACTACGCAGGGTGTTTCCGCAATAACAAAACAACCCTTAGCCGACGTCTCGGTGCCCGAAGGCGGTTGTGTTAGCGGGAACGAGGCAATCAGATATCCGGGCTTTATAACTTTCACTTAGTCATAGGAGTTTTAAACTTGGGAAGCTAGCTATGAGCCCACCGTTAGTGTTTGGTGACAGCTGAGGTCAAGCCGTAAACACTTTGGCCCATGTTATGAACGGCCCGTCATTTAACATAGTCATCGGATCGCTGACCAGTTTACGCTTTTTGAGACAGTCAGTTTTCGGCTTTCTACACTGAGGTGCTTAACCATGCGAGCTGGAAGCACAATCGCAGTGGTTCTCCCTTTGCACACCTAGCCGAACAAAGCGGAACGTAGGAGGCAAGCACAGGAGTCGGGCAACCCAACTATTGACCAAAGACACAATTCGATACCGATGCATATATAGCAATATACGAGAATGTTTTTGCCGAATCTCTAAAGATGTCCGGCGTTGCACTGCAAGACTTATGCTGGAAATACAAAATAGTTTAAAAGTTCCATAAGCTTGGAAAACCAAGAAACGTCAGTAAAAACTTGACGTCCGAACAGGATCAAGTGTTCGGTGCCAATCCGCTATTGACCATATACTCGAGTCTAAAAAGGAGCGGTAGAAAAAGACTTTGCAACGACCAAGAAAAAAACATTTACTATAAAATAGCTCAAATAAATTTAAGAGCCCCCAAGTGACTTGGGCAAAAGAATTTTATGTATAATGATTGTATATACCTAAGTACTTATATATATGTGTTCACCCGAACTTTAGATGCGCCTTAACCGACCGTCGTCTTCTCCCTCTTCGGTCAAGTGCCGAAAAGTCTTATGTACTCCACTTGTCGAGAATATCGACGGTGTTTCCGATAACTAGGTAATCAGGCCATAAGGCTGTAACAGACAAAGCACGCTCAGGGAACTTATGCTATATTACCGGCGAAGTGTAAGAAGCATCTTTGAAGAAAATAATACCCCCACCGATACCTTTCTTCGGTTGCTCATTATTACTGAGACTTGTGCAATAGATTTTTTGTACTCATGAGTTCCATTGTGTGCCGACCATTATTGGAAACAGTAAGAGTACTAGCTTTCGGCTTCACCCAGTCTGAGGTCCGGCTCGGATGACCCGATCGTGACAATCGCAGAGGTGCTCCCTTTACTCCCTAGCCGAACAATCGGGAATGTAGGGGTAAACACAAGAGCAAGGCAACCCAGCTTGCGGAATACTTAGGTCATTATGGTGTATATTGTGGCGTAATACACGAATAAGGAACGAAGCCATACAAGTATAATCATATGCAAGAGGAAAAGCTTCATAAAGGAAGCCCCCAAGTAAAAGGGGTATTTGAATTTGTGTGTTACAAACAAAGTTTTGACAAGGAACTTTGTCACACACAATTTTTTTTCCAAAAAGTATAATGCTTTGTCGAACCGAAGAAAATTTAAAACTATAAGTTTTTTAGCATGAAAGCAACTTAGCTGGTTAATGTGCTTGGTGTTGATGACGCGATTCGGGCTTGTGGCGGGACGTAGACGCCCATTGATATGTGACAGATCCGACAAGGTTCGCAGTCCTCGGCATGGCTGAGGTCCCAGCCCCCAGGCCCAAGGTGTCCGAGCAAGGAGTTCGGCACTCCAGAGTAGTGACCGCGTAACGCAGTCAAAATGGATTACCTGCACACATAAAACAGTGCGGTCCAGGAAATAATATTAATAATAATATATAAAATCCTTGCATAATTGCTTTACGCAAAAACAATTTATTTAAAGAGATGTGGCTTGGCGCCAAAGCCAATATCGATGCAGGGCGTTGGTGTCACGCAGTGAGAGCGTGACGAAGCCTGAATTTGCAGGGCGGTCTGAGTTTCGGATGTGGCGTTTGCCGAACTATGTACGGAAACTGACCGAACCACCACGCGACCGTCTTTAATGTGGCCGTCATTTGATAGACCTGTTTACAGATGATGGAACAAACAAGAGTAATAATTCCTTATGAAAAATAAACCCGACAAGCAAAAATTGTTAGGATTAATAGCACCTGGTTTATTTGTTGTAGCAGTCCGAAGAAAAGTGAGTCCCAAAATTGGGAATCGATCCGCACACCCATTGCCTGATGGGCGATAAAGCGACGACATGGCGAAGATGGCAAAGTTTGGCTTGCCGAGGCAAACCCCTCGGTCTAGCTAATGTGACGAAGCTGGTAGGCTGACGCCGAAGTCACCAGAGTATGCTGATGAAGAAATAGCCAAGTCCCCGGTCTAGCCGAGGTGACGGAGGACGTCGGTAAGGAGTCGTTGCAGCCGCCATGTCAGCCGAGGTGTTGAGGTAGTTCGGCATGATGGACATCAGCTCGAAGAAGCAACAGTGCGGCCATGCCGACGCAGGTCGTAACTTGTGACGCGGCCAATGCTGGTTTGATGAAGTGACCATGCAGTGATACCTGTGTGCCTGCTCCGTGTAATCAGTGGGGCGGCGATGTTGGTGATGATTTATCTTTGGCAATTCCGAACTCTTGTTCGGCTCGTCGAGGTGAGTATCCGAAGAAGTTGAGCTCGGCTCAAAAAGGGACGACATGTCTAGCGCAGGTCGACAGCCGTGGAGCTATATTGCCGGACGTTTGACACCAGCGTGATGGCGAAGATTACCTCAGAGGAGGTTTAAAATTTTATGGGCACATGTTAAGAATAATGCGCAATACCTTAGAAGAAAATTCCTTTAAAAAGGTTGTCCAATACCACGTTCATAAAGAAACATGAATTCGGGTCGGATCCATATTCGCGCAGAAAGCAGATCTGAAAAGTGATGCACTAATCGGAAGGTTCCCAGAGTTTGGACGGTCAGATCGAGCTGAAATTTTGAGGGTTGGTAGATATGTGAATTGCGCAGCAAATGAACGGTTGGATCTTCCAAAGGACCTCCGAGCTGGGCTCTGGAGAACACGCCCTAAACTTGTCCAGATTCCCGTCCAGGTTTGACAGGGCTCCGGTGTATTGTAGATTGCCAGAGATTCCTGCATCGGAACTCGACGAAATTTTCCAGGGTTGTTGTAGACTCAATTCCGCACCGTTCCACTGAAGCAATTGTTAAAACGACACTCGAGGAGGCGTTGGCGGCGGATACAAGTTTGCTGTCCAGAAAAACAGCACGGTCGCCCGAGGGCAATGTTGACGTTGAGCCCCCGAGCCCCATGGATGATTCATCCATGATCTTGATAGAGATCGGAGTTGGTGTTGAAGAAGGCCCTCGTCCGAACATGACGATCGGAGGTAGGGCACAGTCCTCGGTCAAGCCAAGGTGGCCAGTCGAGCCGGTGACGGAGATGTCGATGTCGCAGTTAATGTGCAGACGAGCCATCGATCCTTTTGCCGATCACACATCGGAACTCTCAATGAAAGCACCAATGTCAGTTTCAAAACCGACAGATCTTGGGTAGGGGGTCCCAAGCGGTGTGTCATAGATCGATGGGTTACAGGAGACAGGGGACACGATGTTTACCCAGGTTCGGGCCCTCTTTATCGAGGTAATACCCTACTTCCTGCTTGATTGATCTTGATGAATATAGGGTTACAAGAGTTGATCTACCTCTAGATCATATGTTGTAGTCTAAGCCCTAGAGGTATTATGAGTAATGTCATAATGATCTAGCTTATCTATCGACTAGCCTAGCCTCGGTTTATATAATGTACCGGAGGCCTAAGATAACAAGAGTCCTAGCCGAATACGCCGATGGGGAGGAGTCCTTGTCTTGATCACCAAGTCTTGTGGAATCTTTCTTGTATGCGGCAGCTGTCCGAACTGGCCCATGAGTATACGGCCATGGGGGTCCTCAGCCTAATCTAACTGATCGGGGGACGACGTGGTGGGTACCCCCTAGTCCAGGACACCGTCACCGGTGTTATTCATTATAATATCGGAGACCTTGTATTCGGATTCTTGTTGTAATAGAGAGCTGGTTTGTTCTATGCTAAGAAGTGTCGTATTCCAGAAGACTTCACCTCGATCTCTAGGCTGGAATACGGGTGCATTCCGTTTTCTCTGAGTCGGGGTGCCATAGGAAACACCGACTAGGACTAGAAGGTAGCCACGCGTCAGTAGCTCCCAGGCGGTGGGGTTTTTGTTTTTTTAAAAGGGGAGGTTTAGGGGTTTTGCAGGGTTAATTTAGGTGTTTCATATTGCTTTAGCTATAGCTACTACATATAGAGAGAAGTGACATCTCTTTCTTCGTGCTTGGTCGACGGTAACTACTACATATAGAGAGAACTCCACTCTAGCTAGTAAGCAAATGAAGGAACCATTAATTACACAACATCGTGATCATGAACATATATAGAGATAAGTGACCTCTCTTTCTCCATGCCTGTTTGAACAACAAGTTCTCGTATATCTATCCCATGCTACTACATATATACAATATAACATCTCTTATGATCCCTGACATCATCAACGAAAATCAGCTTGAATTTCCACATGGTATTCTCCATCTTTATGTATGACGTGGCCAACAAAGAATCCCGTCAATTCCTCTTGAATTGCTCGTATGCGATCATGTGGTAGGAGTTTGTTCCGCTTCTCCAACATCTAATTTAAAGAAGGGGGTCAATACATATATATGAATGGAACTCAACACAATTGATGGTAATAAAATAAAATTGTGGATATTGTTTACGTACTTCAAATTGTTTGTCAGAGTAGCCCCGCTCACAGGTCGAGTGGTGCACGAACTCCCAAACGTAGTATCCACATAAACTAGTCCCGGGTGCCTGCCACAAGCACTTTATGAGAATAGAGTTCAATTAAACTGATAATCAAGCATGACAATGGTATTGATGAAACTAGAATCAATGAGAGATGTGCAGAACGAGCTAGTACTACTTACTTTGGGGTGTGTAAGTCGCAGCTCGTTCCTCAGACCCGGAACCATTCCAGTGAACTTCTTCCAAACCCGTCAGGCAAAGAAAATGACTACTTGATATCACGAAATGAACGAAAGGTGCCGATATGTTGCGATAATGATTGAACTTACTTTTGGAACATTGCGGTCATGTCCTCATGATCCCTGGAATCTTTACCTCTTGAGTATAAGACAGTTACTGCTGCCCCACCAAGCTTAATGTATAGCAGAATAAAGTGGAAATTACGCACGCATAACTCATCAATTACATTACTTAACCTCAAGTAAGGGAAACCAAATATGCACAAGATAGTAATACTCACTTGAAGTTGTAAGGAAAGAGTATTTCCCCTTTGTTTTGATGTCGAAGGAACGATTGTAGCAAGTTTTCCTCAGTATCTTTGACTCTGTTTTTTTACCGACCATTCATTTACGGTATTTGGGCTAATGAACCCTGCTGGAGAAAGTAGTAATAATTCAAAATTTTCCTACATGTCACCAAGATCAATCTAGGAGATGCTAGCAACGAGAGAGAGAGAGAGAGAGAGAGAGGGAGTGCATCTTCATACCCTTGAAGATCGCTAAGTGGAAGCGTTACAAGAACACGGTTGATGGAGTCGTACTCGTGGCAATTCAAATCGCGGAAGAACCGATCTAGCACCGAACGGACGGCGCCTCCGCGTTCAACATACATACAACCCGGGGACGTATATTCCTTCTTGATCCAGCAAGAGGAGAGGATAAGTTGAGGGAGAGCTGCAGCAGCACGACGACGTGGTGGTGGAGCTCGTGGTATTTCTGCAGGGCTTCAAGCTCTACGGAGGAGGAGGAGGTGTTGGAGGAGGGAGGGGCTGCGCCAGGGGATGGGTTGCGGCTGCCCTCTCTCTCCCTCACTATATATAGGGGGAAGGGGGAGGAGGAGACGCCCTAGGGTTTCCCTAGGGGAGGGGCGGCGGCCATAGGGGAAACCCTAGATGGGTTTGGGCGCCCCCACCCCTATGAAACTTGCCCCCCCAAGCCGGGAGGGGTGGCTACCCTAGGGGAGGCGCCCACCTCTCCAAGTTACGTGAGATGGGGTGGGAGGGGCGCTCAGCCCCTTAGTGGGCTGATGTGCCCCCCTCCCCATGGCCCATAAGGCCCCCAACGCTTGTCGGGGCCTTCGAAATCTCTTTCAGACACGCTAGTCGTCATCAGGTACCCCCAGAACAATTCCGGACTACAATACCCTTCGTCCAATATATGGATCTTCATGACCATTTCGGAGTTCCTCGTCACGTCCGGGATCTCATCCGAGACTCCGAACAACCTTCGGTAACAACATACTATTTCCCATAACAACTCTAGTGTCACCGAACCTTAAGTGTGTAGACCCTACGGGTTCAGGAACCATGCAGACATGACCGAGACATCTCTCCGGATAATAACCAACAGCGGGATCTGGATACCCATGTTGACTCCCACGTGTTCCACGATGATCTCATTGGATGAACCACGATGTCGGGGATTCAATCAATCCCGTATACTATTCCCTTTGTCCATCGGTACGTTCCTTGCCCGAGGTTCGATCGTCGGTATCCCCATACCTCGTTCAATCTCGTTACCGGTAAGTCTCTTTACTCGTTCCGTAACTCATGATCCCGTGATTAACTCCTTAGTCACAATGAGCTCATTATGATGATGCATTACCGAGTGGGCCTAGAGATACCTCTCCGTCATACAGAGTGACAAGTCCCAGTCTCGATTCGTGCCAACCCAACAGGCACTTTCGGAGATACCTGTAGTGCACCTTTATAGCCACCAAGTTATGTTGTGACATTTGGTACACCCAAAACATTCCTACGGTATCCGGGACTTGCACAATCTCATGGTCTAAGGAAATGATAATTGACATTAGAAAAGCTCTTAGATAACGAACTACACGATCTTGTGCTATGCTTAGGATTGGGTCTTGTCCATCACATCATTCTCCCAATGATGTGATCCCGTTATCAATGATATCCAATGTCCATGGTCAGGAAACCATAACCATGTATTGATCAATGAGCTAGTCAGCTAGAGGCTCGCTAGGGACATGTTGTGGTCTATGTATTCACACATGTATTACGGTTTCCAGTTAATACAATTATAGCATGAACAATACACAATTATCATGAACAAGGAAATATAATAACCATTTTAGTATTGCCACTAGGGCATATTTCCAACAGTCTCCCACTTGCACTAGAATCAATAATCTAGTTCACATCACTATGTGATTGTAATGAATCCAACACCCATGGGGTTTGATCATATCTCGCTTGCGAGAGAGGTTATTAGTCAATGGTCTGAACCTTTCAGATCTGTGTGTGCTTTACAAATCTCTATGTCATCTTGTAGATGCAGCTACCACGCGCTATTTGGAGCTATTCCAAATAAGTGCCCTACTGTATGAATCCGGTTTACTACTCAGATTTATCCCGATTAGTGTCAAAGTTTGCATCGACATAACCCTTTACGGCGAACTCTTTTACCACCTCCATAATCGAGAAATTTCCTTAGTCCACTAGTTACTAAGGATAACTTTGACCACTGTCATGTGATCCATTCCTAGATCACTCTTGTACCCCTTGACTGACTCATGGCAAGGCACACTTCAGATGCGGTACACAACATAGCATACTGTAGAGCCTACATCTAAAGCATAGGGGACGACCTTCGTCCTTTCTCTCTCTTCTGCCGTGGTCAGGTCTTGAGTCTTGCTCAATAGTCACACCTTATAACACAGCCAAGAACTCCTTCTTTGTCGATCTATTTTGAACTCCTTCAAAATCTTGTCACAGTATGTATTCATTTGAAAGTACTATTGAGCGTTTTTATCTATCCTTATACATCTTGGTGCTCAATGTTCAAGAGGCTTAATCCAGGTTTTCCATTGAAAAACACCTTTCAGACAACCCTATATGCTTTCCAGAAATTTTACATCATTTCCGATCAACAATATGTCAACAACATATACTCATCAAAAATTCTATAGTGCTCCCACTCACTTCTTTGGAAATACAAGTTTCTCATAAACTTTGTATAAACCCAAAATCTTTGATCATCTCATCAAAGCGTATATTCCAACTCCGAGATGCTTACTCTAGTCCTTAGAAGGATTGCTTGAGCTTTGCATACCTGTTAGCATCTTTTATGATTGACAAAACCTTTTGGTTGTATCACATACAACCTTTCTTTAAGAAAATCGTGGAGGAAACAATGTTTTGACATCCTATCTGCAAGATTTCATAAATAATGCAGTAACTGCTAATATAATTCCAACAGACTCTTAGCATCGCTACGAGTGAGAAAGTCTCATCGTAGTCAACTCCTTGAACTTGTCGGAAAACATCTTAGAGACAAGTCGAGCTTTCTTAATGGTGACACTTACCATCATTAATGTCCGTCTTCCTTTTAAAATCCATCTGTACCCAACATCTTACGACCATCAAGTAGTTCTTCCAAAGTCTACACTTTGTTTTCATACATGGATCCTCTCTCGGATTTTATGGCCTTGAGCCATTCGTCGGAATCCGAGCCCACCATCGCTTCTCCATAGCTCGTAGGTTCATTGTTGTCTAGCAACATGACCTCCAAGACAGGATTACGTACCACCCTGAAGTAGTACCTATCCTTGTCGACCTACGAGGTTTGGTAGGGTCTTGATCCAAAGTTTCATGATCACTATCATCAGCTTCCACTTCAATTGGTGTAGGCTCCACAGGAACAACTTACTGTGCCCTCCTACACACTGGTTGAAGTGATGGTTCAATAACCTCATCAAGTCTCCACCATCCTCCCACTCAATTCTTTTGAGAGAAACTTCTTCTCGAGAAAGGACGCATTTTTAGAAACAATCACTTTTGCTTCCGGATTGAGATAGGAGGTATACCCAACTGTTTTGGGTGTCCTATGAAGATGCATTTCTCCGCTTTGGGTTCGAGCTTATCAGCCTGAAACTTTTTCACATAAGCGTCGCAGCCCCAAACTTTTAAGAAACGATAGTTTAGGTTTCCCTAAACCATAGTTCATACGGTGTCATCTCAATACAATTACGTGGTGCCCTATTTAAAGTGAATGTGGTTGTCTCTAATGCCTAGCCCATAAACGATAGTAGTAATTCGATAAGAGACATCATGGTATGGACCACATCCAACAGGGTGCAGCTATGACGTTCGGACACACCATCACACTATGGTGTTCCAGGTGGCATTAGTTGTGAAACAATTTCCACAATGTCTTAATTGTGTACCAAACACGTAACTTAGATATTCATCTCTATGATCATATCATAGAAATTTTATCCTCTTGTCACGACGATCTTCAACTTCACTCTGAAATTACTTGAACCTTTCAATAATTCAGACTTGTGTTTCATCAAGTAAATATAGTCAACATCTACTCAAATCATCTGTGAAGTAAGAACATACCGATATCCACTGCGTGCCTCAACACTCATTGAACTGCACACATCAAAATGTATTACTTCCAGCAAGTTGCTTTCTTGTTACATCTCACTAAAAACAAGGCCTTTTAGTCATCTTGCCCATGTGGTATGATTTGCATGTCTCAAGTGATTCAAAATCAACTGAGTCCAAACGATCCATCTGCATGGAGTTTCTTCATGCGTATATACCAATAGACATGGTTCGCATGTCTCAAACTTTTCAAAAAATGAGTGAGTCCAAAGATCCATCAACATGTAGCTTCTTCATGCGTTTTATACCAATATGACTCAAATGGCAGTGCCACAAGTAGGTGGTACTATCATTACTATCTTATATATTTTGGCATTAACATGCGTATCACTACGATCGAGATTCAATAAACCATTCATTTTAGGTGCAAGACCATTGAAGGTATTATTCAAATAAACAGAGTAACCATTATTATCCTTAAATGGATAACCGTATTGCGATAAACATAATCCAATCATGTCTATGCTCAACGTAAACACCAAATAACAATTATTTAGGTTTAACACCAATCCCGATGGTAGAGGGAGCGTACGATGTTTGATCACATCAACCTTGGAAACACTTCCAACACATATCGTCATCTCACCTTTAGCTAGTCTCCGTTTATTCCATAGCTTTTTTTATTTCGAGTTACTAACACTTAGCAACCGAACTAGTATCTAATACCCTGGTACTACTAGGAGTACTAGTCAAGTATACATTAATATAATGTATATCCAATATACTTCTGTCGACCTTGCCAGCCTTCTCATCTACTAAGTATCTAGGGTAGTTCTGCTTCAGTGACCGTTCTCCTTATTACAGAAGCACTTAGTCTCAGGTTTGGGTTCAACCTTGGACCTCTAAACTAGAGCAGCAACTGATTTGCCATTTCATGAAGTATCCCTTTCTTGCCCTTGCCCTTCTTGAAACTAGTGGTTTTACTAACCATCAACAATTGATGCTCCTACTTGATTTCTACTTTTCGCGGTGTCAAACATCGCGAATAGATCAAGGATCATCATATCTATCCCTGATATGTTATAGTTCATCATGAAGCTTTAGTATCTTGGTGGCAGTCACTTTGGAGAACCATCACTATTTCATCTAGAAGATTAACTCCCACTCAATTCAAGCGATTGTAGTACTCAGATAATATGAGCACATGCTCAACGATTGAGCTTTTCTTCCTTACTTTTCAGCCTAAGAAACTTGTCGGAGGTCTCATACCTCTTGACGTGGGCACGAGCCTGAAATCCCAATTTCAGTCCTTGGAACATCTCGTATGTTCTGCGACGTTTCAAAATTGCCTTTGGCGCCTCTATTCTACTCCGTTTAGCATTATGCACTGAACTATCACGTAGTCATCAAAACGTGTATGTCAGATGTTCGCAACATCCATAGACGACGCTCGAGGTTTAGCACACCGAGCGGTGCATTAAGGACATAATCCTTCTGCGCAACAATGAGGACAATCGTCAGTTTACGGACCCAGTCCGCATAATTGCTAGTGTCAACTCTCAACTAAATTTTCTCTAGGAATATATTTAAAACAGTAGAACCAAAGCATAAGCTACGACATAATTTGCAAAGACCTTTTGACTATGTTCATGATAATTAAGTTCATCTAATCAAATTATTTAATGAACTCCCACTTAGATAGACATCCCTCTAGTCATCTAAGTTATACATGATCCGAGTCAACTAGGCCGTGTCGGATCATCATGTGAGACGGACTAGTCATCATCGGTGAACATCTCCACGTTGATCGTATCTACCATACGACTCATGTTCGACCTTTCAGTCTCTCATGTTCCGAGGCCATGTCTATACATGCTAGGCTCGTCAAGTCAACCTAAGTGTTTCACGTGTGTAAATCTGGCTTACACCCTTTGTATGCGAACGTTAGAATCTATCTCACCCGATCATCACGTGGTGCTTCAAAACAACGAACTTTTGCAACGGTGCACAGTTAGGGGGAACACTTTCTTGAAATTTTAGTGAGGGATCATCTTATTTATGCTACCATCGTTCTAAGCAAATAAGATGTAAAAATGACAAACATCACATGCAAATCATAAAGTGACATGATATGGCCAATATCATCTTGTGCCTTTGATCTTCATATTCGAGGCGCGGCATGATCACCATCGTCACCGGCATGACACCATGATCTCCATCATCGTGTCTTCATGAAGTTGTCTCACCAACTATTACTTCTACTACTATGGAAAACGGTTATGAATAAAGTAAAGTAATTACATGGCGTTTTCATTGACACGCGGGTCATACAATAAATTAAGACAACTCCTATGGCTCCTGCCAGTTGTCATACTCATCGACATGCAAGTCGTGATTCCTATTACAAGAACATGATCAATCTCATACATCACATATATCATTCATCACATCCTTTTGGCCATATCACATCACATAGCATACCCTGCAAAAACAAGTTAGACGTCCTCTAATTGTTGTTGCATGTTTTACGTGGCTGCTATGCATTTCTAGCAAGAACGTTTCTTACCTACGCAAAAGCCACAACGGTGATATGCCAATTTCTATTTACCCTTCATAAGGACCCTTTGCATCGAATCCGATTTGACTAAAGTGGGAGAGACAGACACCCGCTAGCCACCTTATGCATCAAGTGCATGTCAGTCGGTGGAACTCGTCTCACGTAAGCGTACATGTAAGGTCGTTCCGGGCCGCTTCATCCCACAATGCCGCTGAATCAAGATAAGACTAGTAACGTTAAGCAAATTGAACAAATTATCTCCCACAACTACTTGTGTTCTACTCGTGCATAGAATCTCCGCATAGACCTAGCTCATGATGCCACTGTTGGAGAATGTAGTAGTAATTCAAAATTTTCCTACGTGTCACCAAGATCAGTCTAGGAGATTCTAGCAACGAGAGAGAGAGAGCGAGAGAGAGAGAGAGAGGGAGTGCATCTTCATACCCTTGAAGATCGCTAAGCAGAAGCGTTACAAGAACGCGGTTGATGGAGTCGTACTCGCGGCGATTCAAATCGCGGAAGATCCGATCTAGCGCCGAACGGACGGTGCCTCCACATTCAACACACGTACAGCAAGAGGATGTCTCCTCCTTCTTGATCCATCAAGGGGAGAGGAGAAGTTGAGGGAGAGCTCCAGTAGCATGGCGGCGTGGTGGTGGAGCATGGTATTTCTGCAGGGCTTTGCCAAGCTCTACGGAGGAGGAGGAGGAGGTGTTGGAGGAGGGAGGGGCTGCGCCAGGGGAAGGGTTGCGGTTTCCCTCTCTCTCCCTCACTATATATAGGGGGAAGGGGGAGGAGGAGACGCCATAGGGTTTCCCTAGGGGAGGGGCGGCGGCCACAGGGGAAACCCTATATGGGTTTGGGCGCCCCCACCCCTAGGAAACTTGCCCGCCAAGCCGGGAGGGGTGGCTGCCCTAGGGGAGGCGCCCCCACCTCTCCAAGTTACGTGAGATGGGGTGTGAGGGGCGCTCAGCCCCTTAGTGGGCTGCTGTGCCCCCTCCCCTGGGCCCATAAGGCCCCCCCAACGCTTGCCGGGGCCTCCAAAACCCCTTCGGACACGCTGGTCGTCATCCGGTACCCCTGGAAAAATTCCAGACTCCAGTACCCTTCGTACAAATTATTAATCTTCACCTCCAGACCATTTCAGAGTTCCTCGTCACGTCCGGATCTCATCCGGGACTTCGAACAACCTTCAGTAACCACATACTATTTCCCGTAACAACTCTAGCGTCACCGAACCTTAAGTGTGTAGACCCTACGCGTTCGGGAACCATTCAGACATGGCCGAGACATCTCTCCGGCCAATAACCAACAACGGGATCTGGATACCCATGTTGTCTCCCACGTGTTCCACGATGATCTCATCGGATGAACCACGATGTCGGGGATTCAATCAATCCCGTATACAATTCCCTTTGTCCATCGGTATGTTACTTGCCCGAGATTCGATCATCGGTATCCCCATACCCCGTTCAATCTCGTTACCGGCAAGTCTCTTTACTCGTTCCGTAACACATGATCCCATGACTAACTCCTTAGTCACACTGAGCTCATTATGATGATGCATTGCCGATTGGGCCCAGAGATACCTCTCCATCATACGGAGTGACAAATCCAATCTTGATTCGTGCCAACCAAACAGAAACTTTCGGAGATACCTGTAGTGCACCTTTATAGCCACCCAGTTACGTTGTGATGTTTGGTACACCCAAAGCATTCCTACGGTATCCGGGAGTTGCACAATCTCATGGTCTAAGGAAATGATACTTGACATTAGAAAAGCTCTTAGCAAATGAACTACACGATCTTGTGTTATGCTTAGGATTGGGTCTTGTCCATCACATCATTCTCCCAATGATGTGATCTCGTTATCAATGACATCCAATGTCCATGGTTAGGAAACCATAACCATCCATTGATCAACAAGCTAGTCAACTAGAGGCTCACTAGGGACATGTTGTGGTCTATGTATTCACACATGTATTACGGTTTCCAGTTAATACAATTATAGCATGAACAATAGACAATTATCATGAACAAGGAAATATAATAACCATTTTATTATTTCCTCTAGGGCATATTTCCAACACAATGTAATAGATTTGTCTTTTCTTGCATTCAATGATCTTCAAGCTGCATAATATAGTGAGGATAATTATATATACATGTAATGAACGAGCTGAGCTAGAGACTTAATTACAGAAGTAATACTTACAGACAGTAGCAAGTCATGAGTTGTTTGTCGAGGGCCTGTTGATTGAATAGCTGAAATAATTCTACGAAATCAACAGGCATCACCTCAACTGCAATGAGGTCGTGCTCATCTTTAATTCTCAGCATCAAACTATCAGTCCCATTCTTCCTGCAGCTTTCCAAGTACCACTCATGCAAGCTTCGTATAATCGTTGTTAGAGGAGGATGATCAGGTTTGACGAGAGGCTTCCCGTGCTCATATCTAAAGATCTCTAGTACCTCTAACATTTCAAACTATACATCATCGCCCATGTAATCACCAAGAGTTGTACCGGGTAGTAGCCAAAGATGATTAGCAATATCGCTAGACACCTTGAGTGGGGGCCATGATTGCTTCTCCTGTTCGCCGAGTTGGGAAATTGTTTTCCCACTTCTTTGTTTTGCTTCTCTTGCAACACTGCTTGTAGTACTTCCCCACCGTTGCACTTCCTCAAATGTCTTTGCAATAACACGGTCATAGTTGGATTGCGGCGGAGACGATGGTGGTTGCTTAAGGGCATCCAGAGTGCGCTTAGCTTTCACCTGATCTACTATTTCCTTCGGAGGTGGACGTGTCCTCCATTCAAACTGGGCCTACACTTCAGCAGCACTAATGTCCGTGTTTTCCACGTCGGTCCTCTCATATGCTAACTTTTCTGGAACCTTGAGGCTTGGACCAAATTTGAATTTCTTCCTGCCTCTTGTACTGCTAGCTGCCGGAGCGACGGTGTCTCTCTTCTGCCGTTACTGAGGCGGTGGAGTCCGCTGATGCACTAGAGGAGGCGGTGGAGGAGGCAAAGTGTGCTGATGCGTTGGACGAGGCGAAGGAGGAGGCAGAGTGCACTAACGTGCCGGAGACAGCTGAGGCGGAAGAGACTCTACTGAGGGGCCTCATCCGGCTGATGAGTCTACTGAGGGGCCTCATCCGGCTGATTCTGCTGAGGCATCCAGTTTGGAAGCTTGATGTACTCCTTTCTCCATAGACACGTACTCCTTAAAGCATTTTCCAGATGAATCTCCCCTTCACCTGTAGGGTAGTCAAGCTCCAGCTCCTCAAATCCCTCCATTATTTCATCCACCGTCACAATAGCATAGCCATGTGGAATTAGACGAGAATAGAAATTTCTCTCAGCTCGAGGAGGTACAACAGAGCCAAGCGTCGCTTTCACGGTCAGGTTCTGGCATTTCGACATTAGCACATAATGTTCTGCCCCCGTGATACTATCCACGGGGTAGCGATGAGCCGTGAAATCAAGCTGAAAGAGCTCCATGGAAGCCACACTGCTTCTCCGCTGAGATGGTGGGGTAGCTTCTAGGGCAGCGTCCAAGGAAGGATCTTCGTGTCGTGGAGAGGGTTGTCCAATATCTCACTGCCTCTCAAGTTCCTCTAGTTTCGCTAATCTTGCACCGAGCTTCTACATTTTGGTTGCTTCCTCTTTCTTCTTTCTCTCTCGGCTTCTAAAACTACCACTGTCAGGAAACCCATGCACCCATGGAACGGAGCCTGATGTGCCTCGTGTTCGTCCAGGGTGTTCAGGATTCCCGAGGGCCTCTGTCAGTTCGTCCTTCTCTCTGTCGGGAATGCATCCCTTCCTACGCTACCTTGATTGCTTTCTCAATCTTCCGGATGGGTATTGCAACTTGCTCATTCGTCCAAACACACTTCCATGTTTCTAGGTCCAAAGTCCCCCCAACCCCGAAGAACCAAGTCCTTGACCGATCTGGCTAGTGCAATGTCACTGGTTGGAACCCTTTAACAAGCAGGTCTTGCTCAACTTTATCCCACAACGGTCGGGCTATGTAGTAGTTGTCGGTGTCAAAACCGGCAGATCTCGGGTAGGGGGTCCCGAACTATGTGTTTAAGGATCGAAGGTAACAAGGAGGCATGGGACACGATGTTTACCCAGGTTCGGGCCCTCTTCATGGAGGTAATACCCAACTTCCTTCTTGATTGAGTTTGATGAGTATAGGGGTTACTAGAGTTGATCTACCTCGAGATCGTAATGGCTAAACCCTAGATGTCTAGCCTGTATGATTGTGATCTTGCCCTATGGACTAAACCCTCCACTTTATATAGACATCGGATGGACCTAGGGTTGTACAAAGTCGGTTACAGAGAATGGAAGGTATATGATCTGAACACCAA
This sequence comes from Aegilops speltoides, assembly GCA_021437245.1. Lineage (NCBI taxonomy): Eukaryota > Viridiplantae > Streptophyta > Magnoliopsida > Poales > Poaceae > Aegilops > Aegilops speltoides. The sequence goes on along the minus strand of CM038144.1, from coordinate 407,225,641 downwards.
GCTTGCCATCCACGCAAAGGAGAGTCCCATCCAGACACGGGGAAGGCTCTTATATCTCGTATCCTCATGGTCCATCAGTCCGACCCATACCACATAGCCCGGACGCCCGAGGACCCCTTAGTCCAGGAGTCGCTCAGTAGCCCCTGAACCAGGCTTCAACAACCATGTATCCGGCGTGCAGATTGTCTTCGGCATTGCAAGGTGGGTTCCCTTCTCTGAATGCTCCAACGCAATTTTCCGCACACAAGAGCTGTGTCCAGTCTTGCTTAACTCGTACAACCCTAACCTGTAAAAAGCAACAATAAAAATAAGTCAGTTTCACAGGCCAGTTTTCTGGCGAGACCTTATGTTCTGGCCTTATTATTATTCTGAACCATTTACAGCCTCGTTTCGCACTTTGAGGCACGACCAATGACACGTCTTGTCAAAGCAGAGACCATGTCCCTTATTACGGGATTCTCATCAATAGGGGTTTTGGGTAATCCAATTGTGCCTCTCACACGTCTCCTTGGGAATAAGCAAGATTTAGGGCTTATTGAAAGAAATATGCCCTAGAGGCAATAATAAAGTTATTATTTATTTCCTCATATCATGATAAATGTTTATTATTCATGCTAGAATTGTATTAACCGGAAACATAATACATGTGTGAATATATAGACAAACAGAGTGTCACTAGTATGCCTCTACTTGACTAGCTTGTTAATCAAAGATGGTTATGTTTCCTAACCATGAACAAGGAGTTGTTATTTGATTAACAAGGTCACATCATTAGTTGAATGATCTGATTGACATGACCCATTCCGTTAGCTTAGCACACGATCGTTTAGTATGTTGCTATTGCTTCCTTCATGACTTATACATGTTCCTATGACTATGAGATTATGCAACTCCGTTTACGGAGGAACACCTTGTGTGCTACCAAAGCGTCACAGCGTAATCGGGTGATTATAAAGGTGCTCTCTGAGATGTCTCGAAGGTACTTGTTGAGTTGGCGTATTTGAGATTAGGATTTGTCACTCCGAATGTCGGAGAGGTATCTCTGGGCCCTCTCGGTAATACACATCACTTAAGCCTTGCAAGCATTTCAACTAATGAGTTAGTTGTGAGATGATGTATTACGGAGCGAGTAAAGAGACTTGCGTAACGAGATTGAACTAGGTATTGGATACCGGCGATCAAATCTCGGGCAAGTAACATACCGATGACAAAGGGAACAACGTATGTTGTTGTGCGGTTTGACCGATAAAGATCTTCGTAGAATATGTAGGAACCAATATGGGCATCCAGGTCCCGCTATTGGTTATTGACCGGAGACATGTCTCGGTCATGTCTACATTGTTCTCGAACCGTAGGGTCCATGCTTAAGGTTTCGATGGCGGTTATATTATGAGTTTATGTATTTTGATGTACCGAAGGTTGTTAGGAGTCCCGGATATGATCACGGACATGACGAGGAGTCTCGAAATGGTCGAGACATAAAGATTGATATATTGGACGAATATATTTGGACACCGGAAAGGTTCCGGAGAAGTTTGGAGCTCCAGGAGGTTACCGGACCCCTCCGGGAGGTATATGGGCCTTATTGGGCCCATATAGGAAGAAGGGAGAAGGAACAAGGGATGGGGGCGCGCCCCCCAAGCCCAATCCGAATTGGGGAGGGGGCCGGCCCCCCCTTTCCTTTCTCCTTCCCCCTCTTCCTATTCCTACTACTAGTACTACTTCCTAATACTAGTACTCCTTCCTTCCCCCTCCAAATAAGATAAGGAAAAAAGGGGGAAACCTACTTGGAGTAGGTTTCCCCCTCCCTATGGCGCACCCCCCTTGGGGCCGGCCACCTCCTCCCTCCCTCCTTTATATACAGGGGTAGGGGGGCACCCTAGACACACAAGTTGATCATTGATCGTTCCTTAGCCGTGTGCGGTGCCCCCCTCCATGATATTACACCTCGATAATATTGTAGCGGTGCTTAGGCGAAGCCTCTGCGACAGAGAACATCAAGATCGCCACCACGCCGTCGTCTTGTGGAACTCCCCTCGGAGCCTATCTTTGGATTGGAGATCGAGGGTGCGTCATCGAGCTGTACATGTGTCAAGAACTCGGAGGTGCCGAATGCGGTGCTTGGATCGGTTGAACCGGGAGGGCGTCGACTACTTCCTCTATGTTGCGTCAGCGCTTCGCTTGGTCTCACGAGTGCGTAGACAACACTCTCCCCTCTCGTTGCTATGCATCACCATGATCTTGCGTGTGCGAGGAAAATTTTGAAATTACTCGTTCCCCAACGGTGGTATCGAGCCAGGTTTTATGGTTTGATGTTATATGCACGAGTAGAACACAAGTGAGTTGTGGGCGATATAAGTCATCTTGCTTACAAAGCATGTCATACTTTGGTTGGCGGTATTGTTGGATGAAGCGGCCGGACCAACATTACGCGACGCTTACGCGAGACTAGTTTTACCGCCGTGCTTTGCACACGGTGACTAGCGGTGTCGGTTTCTCCAACTTTAGTTGAACCGAGTATAGCTACGCCCGGTCCTTGCGAAGGTTAAAACAGCATCAACTTGACAAACTATCGTTGTGGTTTTGATGCGTAGGTGAGATTGGTTCTTGCTTAAGCCCGTAGCAGCCACGTAAAACTTGCAACAACAAAGTAGAGGACGTCTAACTTGTTTTTGCAGGGCATGTTGTGATGTGATATGGCCAAGACATGATGCTATATTTTATTGTATGAGATGATCATGTTTTGTAACGAAGTTATCGGCAATGGCGGGAGCCATATGGTTGTCTCTTTATTGTATGAAATGCAAGCATACTGTAATTGCTTTACTTTATCACTAAGCGGTAGCGATAGTCGTAGAAGCAATAGATGGCGTAACGACAACGATGCTACGATGGAGATCAAGGTGTCGCGCCGGTGGCGATGGTGATCATGATGGTGCTTGGAGATGGAATCACAAGCACAAGAGGATGATGGCCATATCATATCACTTATATTGATTGCATGTGATGTTTATCCTTTATGCATCTTATCTTGCTTTGATTGACGGTAGCATTTTAAGATGATCTCTCACTAAAATTATCAAGTAGTGTTCTCCACGAGTATGCACCGTTGCCAAAGTTCATCGTGCCCGGACACCACGTGATGATCGGGTGTGATAAGCTCTCGTCCATCTACAACGGGTGCAAGCCAGTTTTGCACACTGAGAATACTCGAGTTAAACTTGACGAGCCTAGCATATGCAGATATGGCCTCGGAACACGGAGACCGAAAGGTCGGCGTGAATCATATAGTAGATATGATCAACATAAGATGTTCACCATTGAAAACTACTCCATCTCACGTGATGATCGGTTATGGTTTAGTTGATTTGGATCACGTGATCACTTAGATGACTAGAGAGATGCTGTCTAAGTGGGAGTTCTTTAGTAATATGATTAATTGAACTAAAATTTATCATGAACTTAGTACCGATAGTATCTTGCTTGTCTATGTTGTTTGTAGATAGATGGCCCGTGTTGTTGTTCCGTTGAATTTTAATGCGTTCCTTGAGAAAGCTAAGTTGAAAGATGATGGTAGCAACTTCGCGGATGGGTCCGTAATTTGAGGATTATCCTCATTGCTGCCTGAGAAAAATTACGCCCCTGGAAGCACCGCTGGGTGCCGAACTGCTGCTTGATGCAACCGACGGCGTTAGAACGTGTGGCGAGCAAAGTGATGACTACTCGATAGTTCAATGTGCCATGCTTTACGGCTTAGAATCGGGACTTCAACGGCGTTTTGAGCGTCATGGAGCATATGAGATGTTTGAGGAGTTGAAGTTGATTTCGGAAGAATGCCCGGATTGAGAGATATGAAGTCTCCAATAAGTTCTATAGCTGCAAGATGGAGGAGAATAGTTCTATCGGTGAGCACATACTCAAGATGTCGGGTATTGTAATCACTTGATTCAAGCTGGGAGTTACTCTTCCGGATGATAGCGTCATTGATGAATTCTCAATCACTTCCACCAAGCTACAAGAGCTTCGTGATGAACTATAATATGCAAGGGATGGATAAGATGATTCCGAGCTCTTCGCAATGCTAAAGGCTGCGGAGGTAAAAATCAAGAAGGTGCATCAAGTGTTGATGGTTAACAAGACCACTAGTTTCAAGAAAAGGGCAAAGGGAAGAAGAAGGGAACTTCAAGAAGAACAGCAAACAAGTTGCTGCTCAAGAGAAGAAACCCAAGTGCGGACCTAAGCACTGAAAGCGAGTGCTTCTCGCAAGCGACTGGTCCTTTGAAGCGGAACTTCCCCAAGTATTTGGCGGATAAGAAGGATGGCAAAGTGAACAAAGGTATATGTGATATACATGTTATTGATGTGTACCTTACTAGAGCTCGCAGAGCACTGGTATTTGATCTTGGTTACATTGCTAATATTTGCAACTCGAAGCAGGACTACGGATTAGCGAACACGGCAAAGGGCGAGGTGACGATCGCGTGGGAAATGGTTCCAAAGTCGATGTGATCGCGGTCGACGCTACCTCTACATCTACCTTCGGGATTAGTATTAGACCTAAATAATTGTTATTTGGTGCCGCGTTGAGCATGAACATTATATCTGGATCTTGTTTGATGCGAGGCGGTTATTCATTTAAATCGAGAGAATAATGGTTGTTCTATTTATATGAGTAATATCTTTTATGGTCATGCACCCTGAAGAGTGGTCTATTTTGATGAATCTCGATAGTAGTGATACACATATTCATAGTGTTGAAGCCAAAAGATGCAGAGTTGATAATGATAGTGCAACTTATTTGTGTACTTGCCGTTTAGGTCATATCGGTATAAAGCGCATGAAGAAACTCCATCTTGATGGACTTTTGGAACCACTTGATTATGAATCACTTGGTACTTGCGAACCGTGCCTCATGGGCAAGATGACCAAAACGCCGTTCTCCGGTACTATGGAGAGAGCAACAGATTTATTGGAAATCATACATACAGATGTATGTGGTCCAATGAATGTTGAGGCTCGTGGCGGATATCGTTATTTTCTCACCTTCACAGATGATTCAAGCGGATATGGGTATATCTACTTAATGAAGCATAAGTCTGAAACATTTGAAAAGTTCAAAGAATTTCAGAGTGAAGTTGAAAATCATCGTAACAAGAAAATAAAGTTTCTACAATCTGATCGTGGAGGAGAATATTTGAGTTACGAGTTTGGTCTACACTTAAAACAATGTGGAATAGTTTCACAACTCACGCCACCGGAACACCACAACGTAATGGTGTGTCGAACGTCGTGTCGTACTTTACTTGATATGGTGCGATCTATGATGTCTCTTACCGATTTACCGCTATCATTTTGGGGTTATGCTTTAGAGACGGCCGCATTCACGTTAAATAGGGCACCATCAAAATCCGTTGAGACGACGCCTTATGAACTATCGTTTGGCAAGAAACCAAAGTTGTCGTTTCTTAAAGTTTGGGGTTGCGATGCTTATGTGAAAAAGCTTCAACCTGATAAGCTCGAACCCAAATCGGAGAAATATGTCTTCATAGGATACCCAAAGGAGACAGTTGGGTACACCTTCTATCACAAATCCGAAGGCAAGACATTCGTTGCTAAGAATGGATCCTTTTTAGAGAAGGAGTTTCTCTCGAAAGAAGTGAGTGGGAGAAAAGTAGAACTTGATGAGGTAACTGTACCTACTCCCTTGTTGGAAAATAATACATCACAGGAACCGGTTTCCGTGACGTCAAAACCAACTAGTGAGGAAGTTGATGATGATGATCATAGAACTTGAGATCAAGTTATCTGAGAACCACGTGGGTCGAGCAGAGTAAGATCGCACTGAGTGGTACGGTAATCCTATTCGGAAGTCATGCTACTAGATCATGATGAACCTACGAACTATGAAGAAGCGATGGTGAGCCCAGATTCCATAAAATGGCTTGAAGCCATGAAATCTGAGATGGGATCCATGTATGAGAACAAAGTATGGACTTTGGTTGACTTGCCCGATGGTCGGCAAGCAATTGAGAATAAATGGATCTTCAAGAAGAAGACCGACGCCGACGGTAATATTCGTCTACAAAGCTCGACTTGTTGCAAAAGGTTTTCGACAAGTTCAAGGGGTTGACTACGATGAGACCTTCTCACCCGTAGCGATGCTTAAGTCTGTCCGAATCATGTTAGCAATTGCCGCATTTATGATTATGAAATTTGGCAAATGGATGTAAAACTGCATTCTGAATGGATTTACGGAAGAAGAGTTGTATATGATGCAACAGAAGGTTTTATCGATCCAAAGGAGCTAACAAAGTGTGCAAGCTCCAACGTTCCATTTATGGACTGGTGCAAGCCTCTCGGAGTTGGAATAAGCGTTTTGATAGTGTGATCAAAGCATTTGGTTTTATCTGAGACTTTTGGAGAAGCTTGTATTTACAAGAAAGTGAGTGGGAGCTTTGTAGCATTTCGATATTATATGTGGATGACATATTATTGATTGGAAATGATATAGAATTCTGGATAGCATAAAGGGATACTTGAATAAAAGTTTTTCAATGAAAGACCTCGGTGAAGCTGCTTACATATTGGGCATTAAGATCTATAGAGATAGATCAAGACGCTTAATTGGACTTTCACAAAGCACATACCTTGACAAAGTTTTGAAGAAGTTCAAAATGGATCAAGCAAAGAAAGGGTTCTTGCCTGTATTGCAAGGTGTGAAGCTGAGTAAGACTCAAAGCCCGACCACTGCAGAAGATAGAGAGAAAATGAAAAGTGTTCCTATGCTTCAGCCATAGGCTCTATCATGTATGCAATCCTGTGTACCAGACCTGATGTGTGCCTTGCTATAAGTCTAGCAGGGAGGTACCAAAGTAATCCAGGAGTGGATCACTGGACAGCGGTCAAGAACATCGTATATGGAGGTGACAAAGAGCTCATCGTAAATGGTTACGTTGATGCAAGCTTTGACACTGATCCGGACGATTCTAAATCGCAAACCGGATCGATTTACATTAAGCGGTGGAGCTGTCAGTTGGTGCAGTTCAAAGCAAAGCGTCGTGGCGGGATCTACATGTGAAGCGGAATACATAGCTGCTTCGGAAGCAGCCAATGAAGGAGTCTGGATGAAGGAGTTCATATCCGATCTAGGCGTCATACCTAGTGCATCGGGTCCAATGAAAATCTTTTGTGACAATCCTGGAGCGATTGCCTTAGCGAAGGAATCCAGATTTCACAAGAGAACCAAGCACATCAAGAGACGCTTCAATTCCATCTGGGATCTAGTCCAGGTGGGAGACATAGAGATTTGCAAGATACATACGGATCTGAATGTTGCAGACCCGTTGACTAAGCCTCTTCCACGAGCAAAACATGATCAACACCAAGACTCCATGGGTGTTAGAATCATTACTGTGTAATCTAGATTATTGACTCTAGTGCAAGTGGGAGGCTGAAGGAAATATGCCCTAGAGGCAATAATAAAGTTATTATTTATTTCCTCATAACATGATAAATGTTTATTATTCATGCTAGAATTGTATTAACCGGAAACATAATACATGTGTGAATATATAGACAAATAGAGTGTCACTAGTATGCCTCTACTTGACTAGCTTGTTAATCAAAGATGGTTATGTTTCCTAACCATGAACAAGGAGTTGTTATTTGATTAACAAGGTCACATCATTAGTTGAATGATCGATTGACATGACCCATTCCGTTAGCTTAGCACACGATCGTTTAGTATGTTGCTATTGCTTCCTTCATGACTTATACATGTTCCTATGACTATGAGATTATGCAACTCCGTTCTTTGGAGGAACACCTTGTGTGCTACCAAGCGTCACATCGTGAATCGGGTGATTATAAAGGTGCTCTCTGAGATGTCTCGAAGGTACTTGTTGAGTTGGCGTATTTGAGATTAGGATTTGTCACTCCGAATGTCGGAGAGGTATCTCTGGGCCTCTCGGTAATACACATCACTTAAGCCTTGCAAGTATTTCAACTAATGAGTTAGTTGTGAGATGATGTATTACGGAACGAGTAAAGTGACTTGCCGGTAACGAGATTGAACTAGGTATTGGATACCGACGATCGAATCTCGGGCAAGTAACATACCGATGACAAAGGGAACAACGTATGTTGTTGTGCGGTTTGACCGATAAAGATCTTCGTAGAATATGTAGGAACCAATACGGGCATCCATGTCCCGCTATTGGTTATTGACCGGAGACATGTCTCGGTCATGTCTACATTGTTCTCGAACAGTAGGGTCCGCACGCTTAAGGTTTCGATGACAGTTATATTATGAGTTTATGTATTTTGATGTACCGAAGGTTGTTCGGAGTCCCGGATATGATCACGGACATGACGAGGTGTCTCGAAATGGTCGAGACATAAAGATTGATATATTGGACGGATATATTTGGACACCGGAAAGGTTCCGGAGAAGTTTGGAGCTCCGGGAGGTTACCGGAACCCCCCGGGAGGTATATGGGCCTTATTGGGCCCATATAGGAAGAAGGGAGAAGGAACAAGGGAGGGGGGCGCACCCCCAAGCCCAATCCGAATTGGGGAGGGGGGCCGGCCCCCCCTTTCCTTTCTCCTTCCCCCTCTTCCTATTCCTACTACTAGTACTACTTCCTAATACTAGTACTCCTTCCTTCCCCCTCCAAATAAGATAAGGAAAAAGGGGGGAAACCTACTTGGAGTAGGTTTCCCCCTTCCTATGGCGCACCCCCCTTGGGGCCGGCCACCTCCTCCCTCCCTCCTTTATATACGGGGGTAGGGGGGCACCCTAGAACACACAAGTTGATCATTGATCGTTCCTTAGCCGTGTGCGGTGCCCCCCTCCACGATATTACACCTCGATCATATTGTAGCGGTGCTTAGGCGAAGCCTGCTGCGAGAGAACATCAAGATCGTCACCACTCCGTCGTCTTGTGGAACTCCCCTCGGATCCTCTCTTGGATTGGAGATCGAGGGTGCGTCATCGAGCTGTACGTGTGTCAAGAACTCGGAGGTGCCGGAGTAACGGTGCTTGGATCGGTTGAACCGGGAGGTCGTACGACTACTTCCTCTACGTTGCGTCAACGCTTCCGCTTCGGTCTACGAGGGTACGTAGACAACACTCTCCCCTCTCATTGCTATGCATCACCATGATCTTGCGTGTGCATAGGAAAATTTTGAAATTACTACGTTCCCCAACACTTATGAGGGGGCGCTTGATATTCGCTGCCTCTATAAGAGGACAAAGACCCATCTGTTCACCTCATGCCTTCTTCTTCCTCTGTCTTCCAATCTCCCAAGCTCCAGCACCCAAGTTCCAAACTTTCCTTCCGCCCCAACCTCTCCAGCAATGGATGGATCTGGCTTTCAGGGCAAGTGGATGGCTTCCTCCGTAACGGAGAAGAACATCCAGGATCTGCGGGAGGCGAGGTATCTGACGACGAAGATCAAACACGGGCTTCCAACCCCAGGGCAAGTCATCCCCACCCCGGAGCCCGTCAAAAGGGTGGTTTTCATCCCTCACTTCCTCCAAGGACTCAGATTCGCCCTGCACCCCTTCATCCAAGGTCTCATGTACTACTACGGGATGGATTTCCATGATCTGGCCCCGAATTCCTTCCTCCACATCTTGGCGTTTATCATCGCGTGTGAAGCATTTCTTCGAGTCCCTCCACACTTTGGCTTAGGGCTCAAGGTGGTTAATGTGAAGCCGAAGGTGGTCGAAGGCCAAGACGCCGAGTGTGGTGGCGCCATACTGAGCAAGCTCAACCATGTTACCTGGCTTAAAGGAAGATTTGTGGATACTGTCAAGGTGTGGCAGCAGGAGTAGTCCTATATCACCGAACCCCGTGGCACCAAGTGGGCCACTGCTCCTGCCTTCAGATCTGGACCTCCGCTACGGCTCGCATCCTGGACCAATAGGGGCCTAGATTGGGGGTCCCTCGATGACATGTCGGTGCTGTAGAAGCGTGTCAAGAGCATGATAGACAAGGACATCACCCTTGCCGATGTGATTCAGGTGATGCTCATCCACCGAACTCTCCCTTGCCAACGACGGCCTCTCAAAATGTGGGAGTTCAACCCGGAGGGAGCATGGAATCTGCTGCACTTCTACAGTACGACACACAAGAACATCTAGAATCTACTTTTTAAGAAGCAGAAGACATGGCCACGGATCTCCGATGACACTGGCCTCGACTGCAACAATCCAACCTCCTTAGTAATTATCATGTTGCCGAACACTACTTAACTTGTCAATCTTAGGGAGGGGTCCTAAAAATTTCATCTCCTGAACATGACTGGATAAAAAAGGCCGAGCGGATTAAGTGTCCGGCCCCGCTCCTCGACAACCCAGCCGATCCTCTGTTAATGAACATGCTGGTCTCGACGCCCTATCAGGCACCGGCAAAGAAGGACAAGAAGAAGAAGAAGACCAAGGAGGCCCAAGGCGACCTCCATCCCGAAGAGACTACGAGCGCCGCGTCCGGAGGAACTGAAGCTCCTTCCTCTAGCGAGGAGGACAAAGACGAGGACGATGAGGAAGAGGAGGAAGTAGAGAACCCTCCTCCCAAGGGGAAAAAGAGAGCAGCCTACACTGATCCGGAGGAGGGGGCGTCCAAGAGGGGAAGGGTATCCCTCTTCGACGACTCGGATTCGGGCATCGAGGCTGTTCCCAAACAACGTCCCCACACCGAGCCCCTTGCCAAATCGTGAGTTCCTTAAGATGTCTTATATACATCTAATCATATTTCATATTACAGTCCAGCCCATGACATTCCTTAAGTACCGTCCTCATCGGGGGATCTTTCGCCGGAGAAGATGGAGAGCGAGACGCCTCCACAAGCTTCCTCGCCTCCTAGGGCAGATGATCCTGAGGTGTCGTCCCAATGGATTTCCCCGGGCTCCATAGAAATACGGAAGAAGACCAATCTGACACCGGAGGCCACCGATAACATGGAGGGCGCAACCCCTATGGAGACCGGCCATGGGGGTCCTGGGTTATCCGACCCTCAGCCGGATACTGTTCCGGAGACCCAAACGGTCCCGGAATCGGTTCAGCAACCACCTCTGCAGGTGGGGGAGACGGCGACCTCTATGAATGCAGAGGCGCCGAACAAGGTGATGGATGCACTGCAAGGTGCATCCGTCTTGGAGGAGCACCGTACCTTAATGGGTACGGTGGTTGAAAAAGTGCAATCCGCCAAGAGCGGACTGGATGAGGCCTTCACGAGCCTACTAACAGGCTTCTAGGTATGTGATGTAATGTCTTTTGCCGTTTTCCATAAGAAATCCATTTGTATATAGATAGCAGCCCCTGACACTCTGTTTAGCTGATGAAGGAGGGCAAATAGAGGGTCTATAGGTATCCGCAGTAAATAACATATTTAGCAATTTTGACAAATATCAGGCTTCACTGTTAGCGGCGACCGCTCAGGACTCCGAAGTTTCTGAACTGAAGGAGAAACTGCAGCTAGTCGATGAGGACAATATCCGAATTCATAACCGGCTCGACGAAGCGCAAGGTATGTTTCAAGTGCTCTATATTCCATTGAATTAGTTTGCAAATGCTTTAAGTGAACCTCACGCGCTGCTATATGCACAATTTGCAGATGGCGCTGCTGAGGTCGAGAACCTCAGGGGGGACCTTGCCCGCGCAAAGGAGCAGGCAAGGATGAGCGATGCATTCGCTAAGAAAGCGGCTGCCAATTTGAAGGACGAACAGGCCACCCGACGCTAGTTCGAGGAGCACATATCCAAGGAGCAAGAGCTCAAGGACGCAACTCACAAGTGCGAGCTCCTTGAGGAGGGTAATAAAGAGAAGGCGGCCGAACTTGCCAAGGCCCTTCAGGATGCCCAAGAGGCAAGGTCCGAATCCCGAGCGGCTCGCGAGGAGCTTTGACAAGCCGGAGAGATAGCGGCTGGTAAGCCCTTTCTTTTACAGTCTAAGTTTGCCGATTAGAGGTATGCCTTACTGAATCGACTATGGAGTTCTCCAGACTCCTTTGTGGATCTACCGAAGAGTGCCACTGATGCAGCACAATTCTACTGGGCCCAGGAGGGGCATGCAACCGAGAAGCTGTTCTGGTCACAATATGCGACGTAGGAGCGTTCGACGCAGCTGAACGACCAGATGGTGCAATGGGCCGAGTTACACAAGATGTCCGGAGCGGCCATGAAGGAGGTGATACTCCAGCTGTTGCCTGCCGAACCCGTGCCGAGCAGTTATTTTGGCCTAGTGCGGCGACTTATCGATGTCGTGTCCCGAATTGACGCCATCAAATGGTCGATGTGCATAGAAGGTGCACAGAGGACCTTCGCCCGTGTCAAGGTGCACTGGGCCAAGATGAAAGCCGCCGTTGTCGTGGTGGAAAGTCCTCCCGAAGGCAAGGACCACCGCATGCCGGAACGTTATTTAAACGACGTGCTAGAGGGTGCTTGATGACCCACAAGTGTAGGTGATCTATCGTATTTCTTTCGATAAGTAAGAGTTTCGAACTCAACGAGGAGCAGAAGGAAATGACAAGCGGTTTTTAGTAAGGTATTCTCTGCCAGCACTGAAATTATTGGTAACAGATAGTTTTGTGATAAGGTAATTTGTAACGGGTAACAAGTAATGAAAGTAAATAAGGTGCAGCAAGATGGCTCAATCCTTTTTGTAGCAAAGGACAAGGCTGGAAAAATTCTTATATGAAGGAAAACGCTCCCGAGGATACATGGGAATTATCGTCAAGCTAGTTTTCATCACGCTCATATGATTCACGTTCGTTACTTTGATAATTTGGTATGTGGGTGGACCGGTGCTTGGGTACTGCCCTTTCTTGGACAAGCATCCCACTTATGATTAACCACTATTACAACCATCCGCAACTACAAAAGAAATATTAAGGTAAACCTAACCATTGCATGAAACATATGGATCCAAATTAGCCCCTTACGAAGCAACGCATAAACTAGGGTTTAGGCTTCTATCACTCTAGCAACCCATCATCTACTTATTACTTCCCAATGCCTTCCTCTAGGCCCAAACAATGGTGAAGTGTCATGTAGTCGACATTCACATAACACCACTAGAGGAGAGACAGCATACATCTCATCAAAATATCGAACAAATACCAAATTCACATGACTACTTATAGAAAGACTTTTCCCATGTCCTCAAGAACAAATGTAACTACTCACAAATCATATTCATGTTCATAATCAGAGGGGTATTAATATGCATAAAGGATCTGAACATATGATCTTCCACCAAATAAACCAACTAGCATCAAATACAAGGAGTAATCAATACTACTAGCAACCCACAAGTACCAATCTGAGGTTTTTGGGACAAAGATTGGATACAAGAGGTGAACTAGGGTTTGAGAGGAGATGGTGATGGGGAAGATGTTGATGGAAATGGACCCCCTCGATGAGAGGATCGATGGTGATGATGATGGTGATGATTTCCCCCTCCCGGAGGGATGTTTCCCCGGCAGAATAGCTCCGCCGGAGCCCTACAATGGTTCCGCCCAGGTTCCGCCTCGTGGCTACGGTGTCTCGTCCCGAAAGCTTGCTTATGATTTTTTTCTAGGGTAAAAGACTTCATATAGAAGAAGATGGGCACTGGAGGCCTGCCAGGGGGCCCATGAGGCAGGGGCACACCCAGGGGGGTAGGGCGCGCCCCCACCCTCGTGGACGGCGGGTGGCCCCCCTCTGGTATTTTCTTCGCTCAATATTTTTTATTAATTCCAAAATAAATTCCATGGAGTTTCAGGACTTTTGGAGTTGTGCAGAATAGGTCTCTAATGTTTGCTCCTTTTCCAGCCCAGAATTGCAGCTGCCGGCATTCTCCCTCTTCGTGTAAACCTTGTAAAATAAGAGAGAAAAGGAATAAGTATTGTGACATAATGAGTAATAACAACACATAATGCAATAAATATCAATATCAAAGCATGATGCAAAATGGACATATTAACTCCCCTAAGCTTAGACCTCGCTTGTCCTCAAGCGAAAGCTGATAACGAAAAATATGTCCAGATGTTTAGAGATAGAGGTGTCGATAAAATAAAATACGGTCATGAGGGCATCATGATCATTCTTATAATAGCAACATATATATATATATATTGTCATATGATTTCTTATGCTCAAGTAATAATCTATCCACATTATCAAGTATGAATCAGAAACTTCATTGAGGACTAACAAACTATGCTCTCGGTCATAGAATCAATTGCAATTTATCATTACATCAGAAAGAGTCAATATAAGAGCTTTTCAGCAAGTCCACATACTCAACTATCATTTAGTCTTTCACAATTGCTAATACTCATGCAATATTTATGGGTATGGAGTTTTAATCAGACACAGAGAAAGATAGGGGCTTATAGTGTTGCCTCCCAACCTTTTACCTGTAACACCCCAAAAATTTAACCATGTTTTAGTTATTAAAATTTTGCCAGGAGTTTAAATTTTTTTACTCTCTGGATTTTCTGTTGGTTTCAGAACCCCTTTCCTTTAATATTGAGGAGTTTTACCCCAAGTGGAAACTTTCCAAAAATGTTATTGGACTTCCATACTCACTTAACAAAACAATTCTTAATCAGTGGTTTTATTTGCATAATTGTTTTTCCTGAGCTTTTTCCTTTTAAGATGATTTTCCATAAGTTTTGGAGCCTCTTTTGCACTACAACCATTTGATAAATGCATCATTTTCACCAAAATTAGGGGATGACTTATGATGTCCCTAAAACACTTTTATGCAAAAACATCTGCTGTTCATTGCAGATTTTGAGCTCTGCACCAAGTTGTTAAATCCGGTCCAGTGGGCAATTTTGCACTACAACCTATTTAAATATTTATTTAAAACTTCCACCAAAATTAGGGGAGGTCAGTAGAAGTATATTATCCATATTTATGGAAAAACTTAGTTATGTCCTTTGAAAATTGTGAGTGAATCAACCTCTTTTTCATTCTGGTCCAACTTGAAGGTTTGTACTGCAACCTTATCTTTACTTGCTCTTTAATCCATGGTTCTTTTTCCTACTTGTAGTCCTGCTTACAAAACCCTTAAGTCCAAGAGCATGAACCCATTGGATTATTTTTGGTCAATGAAATGACAGCTTTTAGTTTCTGTCAAAAACTGTTTTTCTCAAATTTTTGCACTAACAAGTTTCATCCCTTGACAAACTAACCTGACCACCATCTCCTACACCTAAAGAGACCCCAATCTGGAGATTATTACCACCCCAAGAAATGCATAGGTGTTCTTGGGATTTTGTCAAACACCTTGTAGGCATGACCAGTTTTGACATGGTTTTTACTTAGCATGGCAAGCTTGGTCTCCTGGCCTAACCCCCATGTCCATTAGCTTTCTTGCAGACCCTAGCCTGGTCCTGTTAGTTGCCAGCCTCAACCGAGTGCTCTAGACCACATTGGTATTCTGTCGAACATGTCACGTGCGTGCTCTGGGCGCGCCCAGAGCGCACGTTTTGCACGCGCGTGCACCGAGCCGCCGCATCACGCCCCTGACTTTTGCTTGCCCTACAGAACCGCGAACCAACCCTGACCGCTCCCTGGTGCCCTGCCACACCGCCGTCAGAGCCCATTGGCGGCACGCCGGCGTCCGCAGTGAGCCCTTGCCACGGTTGGTGCCGCCCGAGCCGCAGCCGCGCGCCAGCTGCCCCTGGAGCAGTTCAAGCTTATCCCCTTGCTTGTCTGCAAGCGCTCGTCGGTGCCACGACGCCCTGCCGCAGCAGAAACGGTCGGCCGACGATCCTATCCTTGGCGATGGCGGAACCGACCTAGCTACGCTATAAAAGGGTGACCCCGAGCTCCTCTTAGACCTCAGGCAGCCTCAAGCCACTCCACTAGCGCTCCCCTAGCTCGCAATCGACCAGGAGAGGCCGTCTTCCCCGTCTCCGGCCAGCTCGGCCACCGCCGCCCTCCGGTTCGTTTTGTCGCAACCAGGCTCTCCCCCGTCCAGCCAACACCACCACCCGACTCCCCTTCGTCTTGCGGAGCCGCCCAGCTGCTCAAACACGACCAGGAGCCACAGTAGTTCAAATTCCCAAAACTCCCGAAGCCACCGGCCGCCGCGAAGCCCGCCGATGACGACTCCCTCCGTCCCCACCTGACTGGCGACCACCGGGAGGACCGCCCTGGACCCGCGGATCCATCTCCACCCTCGGTGTCTCGAACGGTGTTGCCGTTCGCCGGCGAGCGTCGCCGGAGTCTCGCCTCCGGTCGGGGCAGAGGAAGAGGAGGGAGAGGACTAGTCAAACCTGACCAGTGGGCCCGCTGGACCCACTGTCAGTGACACACGCGCCGTCCACGCTGGATAAGTGGAGGCGTAAAACCAAAATACGCCTTCGACATGGTCAGTAATCAAAATGTTTTTCTTTTTCAGTTTTATTTTAAAAAAACAGATTTTGACCAAAACTTTGAATGTCTATAACTTTTCAAATATAACTCCAAATGAATTGATTCTTTTTCATACCTCTCTCAAATATTTTCTAGTTTATTTTAAGATTTATTTCAAAAAAATTCAGACAACTTTTTGGTACTGTTTTTGAAACTATACATTGATACAAAAATATTTTTAATAGGATTTTGGAGAGAGGAGAAAAAACTTTCAAAGTTTTGGAATGCACCCTGCCTCCCCACTACTTGAAGGCAAGCATTCTGAACCCTGGCATAATATTTTCGTGTGTTGTTTGATACGGTTACAACACCACTCGTCTTGAAATCTTTCGTTATTTTTCTGTGATGATATGATCAAACTCTCGAGTGCATATTGATGATTCATGCTGTTGGAGTTTGATATGATGGTAGTCACCATCACATGCCTCTCGTGCATACCGGAAGGAACTCGCGAAAGCCTCTGTCTTGGGTAGACACGAGCTTGTCTCCGGTCGTTGAGACGGCTGTGTCCGGTACGACATAGTGAGACATGATGAGTGGTGGTTATGTCTGTTGGTTGCAAAGATATTTGTTATGCTAATCATGCAGGTAACACATAAACCTCCTAAGTCGACCATAGATCGAGTCTTGTTCCGGTAACCCCGACACTTGTTTCGTACTACCACATGTCCCTGCCACAGGTAGGGCACGGTTCAGTAAGTTGTCAACCCCTTTCAAGCACACACCGTACAGAGTGGCCGGGATGAGGGTACCACGGCCATGGATTAAAGCCAGTCATCCGATCAAGGGGCATGGGTGTTTCGGTTGTAGCCTAGGGGGTAGCTTCCCTAGTTTGTGCACGGTATAAATTTTGTGATCCCATGCTAATCGAGGTTGTAGCCTCCCCACTTAGAGTTTGCTTAATGAGTGTCGTGGGTGATTCCAGACACCGATGAGTCAAGCTGGTGTGTGCGGTTGGGTGTGTTTTCAACTGAAAGACCGTGAGCGGAATTAGTCCGGATGGGCCAACGGAATCCGTTACTTGTGGGTAAAGAGTACACCCTCTGCAGAGATTAAACCTATTCGAGTAGCCGTGTCCGTGGTTAAGGACTACAGTCAGGGTTGGGTCAAGTGTCTGTCTTAGTGTCGGTCTTCATAGGAAAAACAACTAAGTCTGAACTTTGATTTTTACCAGTGACATATGATGATTGTGATTATTACTCTTATGGACTAACGATGTTCACTATTTGATTCTTTTGAGTACCTCTGGGACGGTTCTACCTCTGGGATATTCACTATGATTATTTTAAGCCCTTTATGTGGTGTCGCACAGACGCCCGACTGTGGCATGTTTTGCTATTTACCATATAAGCCCTTTATGTGGTGTCGCATAGACGCCCGACTGTGGCATGTTTTGCTATTTATTTACCATTATAAGCCCTTTATGTGGTGTCGCATAGACGCCCGACTGTGGCATGTTTTGCTATTTACCATATAAGCCCTTTATGTGGTGTCACTGAGATGCCCGACTGTGGCATGCTTGTTATGCAATTACCCTATAATTCGTTTATGTGGCGTCGCATAGACGCCCGACTGTGGCACGTTTGTTATTTATTTCACTTATGAGCCCTTTTTGTGGTGTCGCTCAGACGCCCGACTGAGGCATTCTATTCCATTCTCTTATTCCATTATTCATGTGTTGCGTGAATAACTTGTCTGCATGCATCATGGATTATATTTTTGGGACTGACGTTGTGATCATAGAATATTTCAGAGCATGATTATTGTTTATTATATTATGCCTGTCTTCACAATGTTTGCGAGTACATTCAAAGTACTCACTGGCTTGTCCCTGGCTATTGTCTTGGCCAGATTTCTTACGCGGAGAGGAGCAACGAGATGACAGCCCCGGAACCAAATCTATGGTGATAGCAGTCCCACGAAGATAGGAGTTATCCTGGTCAGCTGTTCCCGTGGGAAATGGAGTCCCATGGACACTGATGATCCACAAACCGCTTCCGCCACCAACCACTAGAAACCTTGTGTTGTACACATAGGCCAAAACGGTCTTGTACTACATATCATGTACTTGCTTGGAGTTTTGTATCAAGTTGTGTCTTGCCAGCTAACAGTAATCCTAGGGCTGGTGAGCATTAGGGCCATTTTCTAGGAAATTAACATCCCGAAAAATCCGGTCCTGACAGACTTGGTATCAGAGCCAGGCTGACCATTGGCTAATCCTCTCTAAGCCAGGTCAATAAACCTAGGTTAACCAAACCAACAGACCATAACCTAACCCCGGCCAAGCTTCTCGCGTAAGATAGCCCCACAGTGACCCGACACCTTTTGGCAGTCGGTGCCCAATCTATCAGCCTAGCCTGTCAATCACGCGCCAGTGACCGACACGTAAATTGTCTCATTCTCAAGCGTGCGAAGGAAGACTCCCCCCTCTTTTTCTATAAAAGGGCACGCTAACCTCAACACAGCACAACCCAGCCTCCTTCCCCAAACCAAGCCATAATGCCTGGCCCCGTCGTGGACAATGAAACCAGTGCAAACAACCTTGGAGGTTTTGTGACCGTGCTAGCAAACCTCACCCGCCGTGCTTTTGCATTAGAGGAGCCTCTAGAATATGTTGTGTACCAAGGACCCATGAGCGGTGAGTGCCGTCAATTCTGGGCCACTGTACAAATCTATGGTAGGGGTCTATCGCCAGAACGCCCCTATAGGTTCACCGGAAGGACAACTTCCTTTGAGCCACAAGCCATTCAACTAGCTACTCGAGAGGCTATAGTTCAACTCCGGCACTTGTCGCCCAGGGTTAACTGTCGCTCGTTCTACTACTACCCCAGCCATGACGGGTATGGTAGGCCACCCCAGGTTGTCAACGGAGATCATGAGACGGATCCTGCATTGTTGCATCTGGTGCGCTATGTAGGTGCACTAGAGGAACTGTTCGATCAAATCACCCTTGATCTGATCGTAGCTCGTGGAGAGCTGGTTCGCCGAGCCCCGGCGAGAGGAGGAGATGAGCCCGACGCCGACAACCCAGTCGTGCTGTTCAGACACCCGATCGAGGCCTTGAGGACTGCCATAGCCATTGACCACAATATTTTGGTGTCCCCAGAAGTGCTTCGTCGCATTTTGGGAACACGCTCCAGCAGGATTGTGGCCAATAATCCCCGGGATGGTCATCATCGCTACCCCGACCCGGCAGCCCCTCAACCCCCTCCAGCTAATTCCGACGGCAAAACCCGTGGAGAAGCCTCGACGTCCACAAGGCAGGCTCGTTTAGATATAAACGAGGTAGACTAAGTCACTCGAGTAGTACCGAGTCTCAGTGTGCCCACGTCCTGTGACTATGTAATCTTGCATCGACTTGAATAATCGTAGCTTGCTTGTGTGCCTATCTTTTAAATAGTAGCCTTGCATTAAATATGTTAGCATACGGTTGCATTCTTTTCAGGCACAGCTACCTAAATCACGCCGACGACTCCCACAGTAATACGTCACTTTTTCGGGATATGTGTAACTGTAGCATTGACCCCGACCCCATGGAGCAGACTCGATTGACTAGTTACCTTTCACCACGGTAAATAACCTAGCCCCAATGCTATATAAGAGTCTACCCCGTGATCTTGCCAAGTACCCCTCACCCTGAGCGCCACTCGCACAACCATTTCCACTGCCATGCCGATCCTTAGTATTTATCTAAGAACTCCAGATGCAACCCCAGGTAGCTTTGTGAAAATTTTGTGGGACTTTACCTGCAGTACCATGAGTGCTACCCATCCACCCCAGTATGAGCTGCTCAAATCGAGGATCACTCCATCCACCTCAAAATATTGGGCAGTGGTGCTCGTCCCTCCCGCAAACCCAAACCAAGATACCACGGAAGCTTCCTTCGTGGGAAAATCTATGCCAACTCCGCATATGGTCATAGAAGCTGCGGCGTATGAGGCACTTACTCGTCTTCAATTCGCGGTCCCCTATGCGAGCGAACGGGGATATTATTATTTCCCGAGTCGTGCAGCACCCGGAGAAGTAGCATCTTTTCCCGGTGAACGAATCGAGAGACCAAGATCGCCAATCGGCCCGATATGTCATCGCTCAAGAACGTTTGACTCAGCGAGTAATGGGCTATCTCCAGAACCTCGCTGATTTGAATCCTCAGATCGCCATCGACAGACCACTGAGGCCCAACCAAGAGAAGCACATTCATCGACTGGTCATTCCACTTTCCCCGATAGAAGAAGAGTGTGCCCCGGTTCCAGAGACTTTTTCTCAGGACCCTGTCGAACTACCATTAACGTTGTAGATGTCATTGCTGTGTTTATGGTCCCTGCATTTATTTATGTATTGCAACTTGTGTGTGGTATCCTAAATTTGTGTGATGAATTAAATCGTTAGTTTCGGTCAATATGAGTGATTATACTACGGTAAAAAATTTATTAACTGTTTTCACCCTCAGTAAATTTTCTGAAGTGAGATTTTCTCGGAGTTGTTGCAACATACATTTCTTCACAACATAGATTTGTATTTCACGCAGCACCATTACAGCAGACTCACGACCACCCGACCTAGTGCAAAGCCTCATGCACATTTTGCACCAAACTAATCGCCTCCCTAACACCCCACAGTCTCAGAGGGAGAAATTTGTGAGTAATTACTCGGGTACAGATTACCTCCGGCACCCCGACAGCAGTTAATGACTGACACGCGCCTAATCATCGTGATCACTGCCACCATGGAGAACTAACACTCGAGTGGCCGCATCACGACGATCATCCAGGATCGTCACGCACAGGAGCACGGAGAGCCCCAGCAATGTCGCCAACCCTCCGCACAACAGGATCACATACCAGTCCGGCATCGCCGCCGCCATTAGAGCCTCGTCTCGAGCTCCTGCAAACAGAAATGGAGAAGAAGGGAGGAGAAGGAGAAGCGAGGTCAGATGGAGGAAGAAGAAGGAGCACCGCGGTCTTTTTATAGCTCGAGATCGGTGTACGGTGGGCGAAGTCCACCAGCGCCGCTCATCGCTCGATCGCTGGTGTTCAGAGGCGAATCCGCGAGCAGTGCCGACAACGCACTGGCCCGCGAGGTGAGTGCACGCTATGCTGGCAGCTAGCACGCCGCGCACTACCGCAGTACGGCCCAGATGCCCTACGAGCTAGACGTCGCCGGTGGAGAAAGCGCGGGAAAGCGCGCAGGAGAGAGAAAGAAGAGAGAGCCAGAGGTAGAGGAAGAGACCGATAGTGGACCCCGGGTCCACCTGTCAGCCACAGAGAGCACTGTGCTCTCGGGTATGACCAGCGTATATTTTCAGTAATTTAGAAATTTATTCTAAATTTACTGTAACCGATAGTAGGAACTGACCGTAAAAATTTTTCCACACCTCGCCAGTGTGCCACACTGTAGTTTTGCACCACTTATTGCCCTCCCACTGTAGCTACGTTTTATTTACAGTAGCAATACGGTTTTTTTGAGATAAGTGAGAGTAATTTTTTTGCAATACAACCCTTAGCAAATCTCGAGGACGAGATTTTCTTTTAAGGGGGTAGTGTTGTAACACCCCAAAAATTTAACCATGTTTTAATTATTAAAATTTTGCCAGGAGTTTAAATTTTTTTTACTCTCTGCATTTTCTGTTGGTTTCAGAACCCCTTTCCTTTAATATTGAGGAGTTTTACCCCAAGTGGAAACTTTCCAAAAATGTTATTGGACTTCCATACTCACTCAACAAAACAATTCTTAATCAGTGGTTTTATTTGCATAATTGTTTTTCATGAGCTTTTTCCTTTTAAGATGATTTTCCATCAGTTTTGGAGCCTCTTTTGCACTACAACCATTTGATAAATGCATCTAAAATTTTCACCAAAATTTGGGGATGAATTATGATGTCCCTAAAACACTTTTATATAAAAACATCTGCTGTCCATTGGAGATTTTGAGCTCTGCACCAAGTTGTTAAATCTGGTCCAGTGGGCAATTTTGCACTACAACCTATTTAAATATTTATTTAAAACTTCTACCAAAATTAGGGGAGGTCAGTAGAAGTATATAATCCACATTTATGCAAAAACCCAGTTATGTCCTTTGAAAATTGTGAGTGAATCAACCTCTTTTTCATTCTGGTCGAACTTGAAGGTTTGTACTGCAACCTTATCTTTACTTGCTCTTTCATCCATGGTTCTTTTTCCTACTTGTAGTCCTTCTTACAAAACGCTTAAGTCCAAGAGCACGAACCCATTGGATTATCTTTGGTCCATGAAATGACAGCTTCTAGTTTCTGTCAAAAACTGTTTTTCTCAAATTTTTGCACTAACAAGTTTCATCCCTTGACAAACTAACCTAACCACCATCTCCTACACCTAAAGAGACCCCAATCTGGAGATTATGACCACCCCAAGAAATGCCTAGGTGTTCTTGGCATTTTGTCAAACACCTTGTAGGCATGACCAGTTTTGACATGGTTTTTACTTAGCATGGCAAGCTTGGTCTCCTGGCCTAACCCCCATGTCCATTAGCTTTCTTGCAAACCCGAGCCTGGCCCTGTTAGTTGCCAGCCTCAACCGAGCACTCTAGACCACGTTGGCATTCTGTCGAACATGTCGCGTGCGTGCTCTGGGCGCGCCCAGAGCGCACGTTTTGCATGCGCGTGCACCGAGCCGCCACGTCGCGCCCCTGACTTTTGCTTGCCCTGCAGAGCCGCGCCCCACCCCCGACCGCTCCCTGGTGCCCTGCAGCACCGCCGTCAGAGCCCATTGGCAGCACGCCGGCGTCCATAGTGAGCCCCTGCCACGGTCGGTGCTGCCTGAGCCGTAACCGCGCGCCAGCTGCCCCTGGAGCAGTTCAAGCTTATCCTCTCGCTCGCTCGCAAGCGCTCGTCGGTGCCACGATGCCCTGCCGCAGCAGAAACGGTCGGCCGGCGATCCTATCCTCGGCGATGGCGGAACCGACCTAGCTACGCTATAAAAGGGTGACCCCGAGCTCCTCCTAGACCTCAGGCAGCCTCAAGCCACTCCACTAGCGCTCCCCTAGCTCGCAATCGACCAGGAGAGGCCATCTTCCCCGTCTCCGGCCAGCTCGGCCACCACCGCCCTCCGGTTCATTTTGTCGCAACCAGGCCCTCCCCCGTCCAGCCAACACCACCACCCGACTCCCCTTCGTCTTGCGGAGCCGCCCGGCTACTCAAACACGACCGGGAGCCACCGTAGTTCAAACGCCCAAAACTCCCGAAGCCACCGGCCGCCGCGAAGCCCGCCGCCGGTGACTCCCTCCATCCCCACCTGATTGGCGACCACCG
This sequence comes from Aegilops speltoides, assembly GCA_021437245.1. Lineage (NCBI taxonomy): Eukaryota > Viridiplantae > Streptophyta > Magnoliopsida > Poales > Poaceae > Aegilops > Aegilops speltoides. Next base: position 407,201,943 of record CM038144.1, on the reverse strand, counting down.
GGAGGACCGCCCTGGACCCGCGGATCCATCTCCACCCTCGGTGTCACGAACGGTGCCGCCGTTCGCCGGCGAGCGTCGCCGGAGTCTCGCCTCCGCTCGGGGCAGAGGAAGAGGAGGGACAGGACTAGTCAAACCTGACCAGTGGGCCCGCTGGACCCACTGTCAGTGACACATGCGCCGTCCACGCTGGATAAGTGGAGGCGTAAAACCAAAATACGCCTTCGACGTGGTCAGTAATCGAAATGTTTTTCTTTTTCAGTTTTATTTTTAAAAAATAGTTTTTTGACCAAAACTTTGACTGCCTATAACTTTTGAAATATAACTCCAAATGAATTGATTCTTTTTCCTACCTCTCTAAAATATTGTCTAGTTTATTTAAGATTTATTTCAAAAAAATTCAGACAACTTTTTGGTACTGTTTTTGAAACTATACATTGATTCAAAAATATTTTTAATAGGATTTTGGAGAGAGGACAAAAAACTTTCAAAGTTTTGGAATGCACCCTGCCTCCCCACTACTTGAAAGCAAGCATTCTGATCCCTGGCATAATATTGTCGTGTGTTGTTGATACGGTTACAACACCTCTCGTCTCTAAATCTTTCATTATTTTTCTGGGATGATATGATCAAACTCTCAAGGGCATATTGATGATTCATGCTGTTGGAGTTTGATATGATGGTAGTCACCATCACATGCCTCTCGTGCATACCGGAAGGAACTTGGGAAAGCCTCTGTCTTGGGTAGACACAAGCTTGTCTCCAGTCATTTAGACGGCTGTGTCCGGTACAGCATAGTGACACATGATGAGTGGTGGTTATGTCTGTTGGTTGAAAATATATTTGTTATGCTAATCATGCAGGTAACACATACACCTGCTGAGTCGACCATAGATCGAGTCTTGTTCCTGTAACCCCCACACTTGTTTCGTACTACCAAATGTCCCTGCCACAGGCAGGGTACGGTTCAATAAGTTGTCAACCGCTTTCAAGCACACACCGTACAGAGGGGCCGGGATGAGGGTACCACGGCCATGGATTAAAGCCAGTCATCCGGTCAGGGGGCATGGGTGTTTTGGTTGTAGCCGAGGGGGTAGCTTCCCGGTTCTTGTGCATGTATAAATTTCATGATCCCATGCTAATCGAGGTTGTAGCCTCCCCACTTAGAGTTTTGCTTAACGAGTGTCGTGGGTGATTCCAGACACCGATGAGTCAAGCTGATGTGTGCGGTTGGGTGTGTTTTCAACTGAAAGACCGTGAGCGGAATTAGTCTGGATGGGCTAACGGAATCCGTTACTCGTGGGTAAAGAGTACACCCTCTGCAGAGATTAAACCTATTCGAGTAGCCGTGTCCGTGGTTAAGGACTACAGTCTGGGTTGGGTCAAGTGTCGATCTTAGTGTCCGTCTTCGGAGGAAAAACAATTAAGTCTGAACTTTGATTTTTACCAGTTACATATGATGATTGTGATTATTACTCTTATGGACTAACGATGTTCACTATTTGATTCTTTTGAGTACCTCTGGGACGGTTCTACCTCCGGGATATTCACTGTGATTATTTTAAGCCTTTATGTGGTGTCGCACAGACGCCCGACTGTGGCATGTTTTGCTATTTACCATATAAGCCCTTTATGTGGTGTCGCATAGACACCCGACTGTGGCATGTTTTTCTATTTATTTACCATTATAAGCCCTTTATGTGGTGTCGCACAGACGCCCGACTGTGGCATGTTTTGCTATTTACCATATAAGCCCTTTATGTGGTGTCGCCAAGACGCCCGACTGTGGCATGCTTGTTATGCAATTACCCTATAAGCCCTTTATGTGGCATCGCATGCGGGCCTTGATCGTATGCACGTTTGTTATTTATTTCACTTATGAGCCCTTTCTGTGGTGTCGCTCAGACGCCCGACTGAGGCATTCTATTCCATTCTCTTATTGCATTATTCATGGGTTGCATGAATAACTTGTCTGCATGCATCATGGATTATATTTTTGGGACTGACGTTGTGATCACAGAATATTTCAGAGCATGATTATTGTTTATTATATTATGCCTGTGTTCATAATGTTTGCGAGTACATTCAAAGTACTCACTGGCTTGTCCCTGGCTATTGTCTTGGCCAGATTTCTTACGCGGAGAGGAGCAACGAGATGATAGCCCCAGAACCAAATCTATGGTGATAGCAGTCCCGTGAAGATAGGAGTTAACCTGTTCAGCTATTCCCGTGGGAAATGGAGTCCCATAGACACTGATGATCCACAAACCGCTTCCGCCACCAACCACTAGAAACCTTGTGTTGTACTCATGGGCCAAAACGGTCTTGTACTACATATCATCTACTTGCTTGGAGTTTTGTATCAAGTTGTGTCTTGCCACCTAACAGTAATCCTGGGGCTGGTGAGCATAAGGGCCATTTTCTGGGAAATTAACATCCCAAAAAATCCGGTCCTGACATTACCTCAATGGTAATGTCAACAATAATAGTTCATGCTAACTTACATCCAATTGGATATATATTAGGATCTTTCCAACACAAGGTGCTTGCCAAAGGATAAAATGTAAAAAGGAAAGGTGAAGATCACCATGACTCTAGTAAAAGGTATAACACAAAAGTAAAAGATAGGCCCTTCGCAGAGGGAAGCAGAGGTTGGCATATGCTTTATGGTTGGATGCACGAAATCTTAATGCAAAAGAACGTCACTTTATATTGCCACTTGTGATATGGACCTTTATTATGCAGCCCGTTGCTTTTATTGCTTCCATATCACAAGATGGTATAAAGCTTATTTTCTCCACACTAACATATTTAGAGAGCAATTTTTATTGCATAAAACAATGACAACTTACTTGAAGGATCTTACTCAATCCATAGGTAGGTATGGTGGACTCTGATGGCAAAACCAGGTTTAAGGATACTTTGGAAGCATAAGTAGTATCACTACTTGGTGCAAAGAATTTGGCTAGCATGAGAGGGAAAGGCAAGCTCAACATGTTGGATGATCCATGACAATATACTTTATTTCGGATATAAGAAAACATAACCCATTATGTTGTCTTCCTTGTCCAACGTCAACTCTTTAGCATGTCATATTTTAATGAGTGCTCACAATCATAAAAGATGTCCGAGATAGTATATTTATATGTGAAAACCTATCTTTCTTTATTACTTCCTATTAATTGCAACGATGACCAAAACTATGTTTGCCGACTCTCAACAACTTTTATTCATCATACTCTTAATATGTGAAGTCATTACTCTCCATAAGATCCATATGATCTCTTTATTTCTTTTTATTCTTTCTTTTTCTTTTATTCCCTCAAGATCATAGCAAGACAGCAAAGCCCTTGACTCAAGACAAATCTTTACTATATATAGCTCACGGACTTGATTACATAGAGGAATCATAAAGCAAAACTCAAAACTAGATCATTCTAAAACTTTATTCTACTAGATCAAGATATTACCAAAAGGAACGAACTAAGAAAAACAGTAAAGATAGGAGTGTGATGGTGATACGATACCGGGGCAACTCCCCCAAGCTTGGCAGTTCGAAGGGGAGTGCCCATACCCATGTGATTATGTCTCTTTCTTCGGAGGTGGTGATGATGGAGTTGTTGATGATGAAGGCTTGTCGTCCCTCTTCCAAGGCATAGGCTCACCATCATAGAAAGATGATCGAGTCTCGGGATCCTTAAATCTGCAGCCAAACTCATCCTCTTGAATCTATATTCATACTCACAGCTTTGGTTTTGCAGGTCATAGATCTGGGCATGGAGGTGCTCGATTTTCTTGTGAAGCTTGAAGATGCCCCCCAATGTTCTTGGCATCCAGCTTGTGGTTGTTGGTGAACTCTGCGATCATCATGTTTTTGTATCGAGTCCGCGTTCCACCATCCCTTGGCACTTGAAAACCTGCTGCTCCATTGCTTCAAGTCTTGTCTCCACGCTTCCAATTCTCCTTGGTCCCTCGACATCGCGGATGTGCAGCACCCCCTCATGCATCTCAATGGTTCGAGGGTGTTGCAGCACCTCCGCGAGGTAGGGGTTGATGACCTTCTCGAAGAACTTGTCCTTGGGTGTGCTCGAAGACATCATGGTGATCTAGATCTGTTAGAAAAACAGCTAGAAACAAAAGCAAGAGATATTTGCATCGTGCGGTGGTCAAAACCTTCGGGAGATTATATAATGAATTTTTACCGACTAAGAGAAGTATCGTGCAAGAAAACGGAGTCCGGAGAGCACACGAGGTGCCCACGAGACAGGGAGGCGCGCCCAGGGGGTAGGGCGCGCCCTCCACCCTCGTGGACGCCTCGTGTCCTTCCCGGACTACTTCTTGTTTTCCTATTTTCTTAAATATTCCAAAACGGAGAGAAATTGCCATTAGAACTGTTTTGGAGTCGGTTTACTTACCATACCATATACCTATTCCTTTTCAGAGTCTAGAATGTCCTGGAAAGTGTCCCTTATGTATTCCTCCGGGGTCACGGTTTCAATAACATTAGTTTCAAAGTTTATTGGATTACCTGAGATATAATGTTTGATTCTTTGGCCGTTCACCACCTTTGGATTTGTGCCTTCAAAGTTGTTGATTTTTATGGCACCGGAATGATAGACCTCCTCGATAATGTAAGGCCCTTCCCATTTAGAGAGGAGTTGTCCTGCAAAAAATCTTAAACGAGAGTTGAAAAGCAACACATAATCACCTACATTAAACTCTTTTGTATCCTTTTGTCATGCCATCTTTTAACCTTTTCTTTAAACAGTTTGGCATTCTCATAGGCTTGAGTTCTCCATTCATCAAGTGAGCTAATGTCAAATAACCTCTTCTCACTGGCAAGTTTGAAATCATAGTTGAGCTCTTTAATGGCCCAATATGCCTTATGTTCTAGTTCGAGAGGTAAGTGACATGCTTTTCCATAAACCATCTTATATGGTGACCTACCCATAGGATTTTTATATGCAGTTCTATAAGCCCATAATGCATCATCAAGTTTCTTGGACCAATTCTTTCTAGATCTATTAACAGTCTTTTGCAAAATCAATTTAAGATCTCTGTTACTCAGTTATACTTGGCCACTAGACTGTGGGTGATATGGAGATGCAATTCTGTGATTAACATCATACTTACCAAGCATTTTACGAAAAGCACCATGAATAAAGTGTGAACCACCATCAGGAATTAGGTATCTAGGGACTCCAAACCTTAGAAAAATAACTTCTTTAAGCATCTTAATAGAGGTGTTATGATCAGCACTACTAGTTGGAATAGCTTCTACCCACTTAGTAACATAATCAACAGCAACTAAAATATGTGTATACACATTAGAGGAAGGAAACAGTCCCATATAATCAAAGCTCCAAACATCAAATGGTTCAATAACAAGAGAATAATTCATAGGAATTTCTTGACGTCTACTAATATTAGCAATTCTTTGACGTTCATCGCAAGACAAGACAAACTTATGGGCATCCTTTTAGAGAGTAGGCCAATAAAAACCGGATTGCAATACCTTATGCGCAGTTCTATCTCCAGCGTGGTGTCCTCCATAAGCCTCGGAGTGACACTTGCGTAGGATCTGTTCCTGTTCATGCTCAAGTACACAACGTCTAATAACACCAACTACTCCTTCTTTATAAAGGTGTGGGTCATCCCAGAAATAATGTCTTAAATCATAGAAAAACTTTTTCTTTTGCTGGTATGTGAAACTAGGTTGTATAAATTTAGCAACAATGTAATTAGCATAATCAGCATACCATGGAGCAATACGAGAAGCATTTATGATAGCTAATTGTTCATCAGGGAAGCTATCATCAATAGGTAGTGGGTCATCAAGAACATTTTAAAACCTAGACAAGTTGTCTGCAACGGGGTTCTCAGCACCCTTTCTCTCAATAATATGCAAATCAAATTCTTGTAGCAAGAGAACCCATCTAATAAGTCTAGGCTTAGCATCTTTATTTCCCATAAGATATTTAATAGCAGCATGATCAGTGTGAATAGTTACTTTAGAATCAACAATATAAGGTCTGAACTTATCACAAGCAAATACAACTGCTTAAAATTCTTTTTCAGTAGTAGCATAATTTTTCTGGGCGCTGTCTAGAGTTTTACTAGCATATTGAATAACATTTAATTTCTTTTCAACTCTTTGTCCTAGAACAACATAATCACTAGCATCACACAAAATTTCAAAGGGTAAATTCCAATCAGGTGGCTGAACAATAGGTGGAGAAATCAAAGCTTTCTTAAGTATTTCAAATGCTTCTACACAATCATCATCGTAGACAAAAGGAATATCTTTTTGCAAGAGATTAGTCAGAGGCCTAGAAATTTTAGAGAAGTCCTTAATAAACCTCCTATAAAAACTGGCATGACCAAGGAAATTTCTTATACCTTTAATGTCCTTGGGACATGGCATCTTTTCAATAGCATCAACTTTAGCTTTATAAACTTCAATACCTCTTTTAGAAATTTTTTGCCCCAAGACAATACCTTCATTAACCACAAAGTGGCATTTTTCCCAATTCAAGACAAGATTAGTTTCTTCACATCTCTGCAAAACTCGATCAAGGTTGCTCAAGCAATCATCAAAATAAGATCCATAATGTCGGTGTACTAGAGTTAGGGTCCCTAGTATCCCGAACTTGTGCACGGGCAGTCGCAGCGCCCCGCGGCAAGGCTTGCCGGGTGACCGCCAAGGTCCTCCGTGGTTCCTTTGGAGCCATTCAAGAACAAACTATTTAAGTCAAGGAGACAAGACCCCGGCAAGAGGAGCTTGCCGGGAAGGCCAACCAAGGCATTTCAAGGAACTTGCCGCGACGCTTCTACGTCCGGCAAGGCCGTGACGACAAGCTTCGGCGCGGCAAGACAACGACGCGGCAAAGGCGCTTGCTGCGGCAAGCCACCTCTCTGTACCCATGCTCCAAAGCACATCCATCAGCGTGTCGCCATAGGACCTTTCGGTAGCGTGGCGAGAGGTGTGCACCCCGGTCTGGCGAGGTGGCAAGCGGCGTGACAAGACCGCCATCGTGGCGGCGGTGGCGCCCCGACGGTCCTTTTCTGCCTTTGTTTGGGCGACCAGACGGGCATTTAATGCCTTTGTCCCCTGCCGTCAGGGTTAGGTAGGATACACTGTACAAGTAGGTGTACCAACCGCAGTTCTTTTACATTTTTACCCTTGCATGCGTTGCCACCTGTCGGTGACCCCTTGAGCATATAAAAGGAGGCCCATGCGCAACGTAGGGGGGGTTCGAGGCATTCGAAACCAGAGTACGCTCACGCTCGGAGCAAGAACATAATCCAAACCACAAAGCAGCAGTAGGAGTATTATCTCTCCGGAGAGCTCTGAAGCTGGGTAAAATCGCTCGTGTGCTTCGCCTCGATCCGCTCTTCGTGCGATCTCCGCCCCCCGCCGAACCATAAGGGGCTCCGGTCCCATAGGTGTTTGTTCCCATGACACATAAATGGAGAAATCATCCATGAAAACCTCAGCAATCTTTTCACCAAAATCAGAGAATATAGTCATCATGCATCTTTGAAAGGTAGCAGGTGCATTACATAAACCAAAAGGCATATGTCTATAAGCAAAAGTACCGAAAGGGCAAGTAAAGTGGTCTTTTCTTGATCCTCTTTTGACACAGGTATTTGAGAGAAACCAGAGTAACCATCCAGAAAGCAAAAATGTGTATGTTTGGATAATCTTTCTAGCATTTGATCAATAAAAGGAAAAGGGTTATGATCCTTTTTAGTGGATTTATTAAATTTGCGGAAATCAACTAACATCCTATAACCTGTAACTATTCTTTGCGGGATCAATTCATCTTTATCATTAGGAACCACAGTAATACCTCCCTTCTTAGGGACGCAATGGACATGACTTACCCACTGACTATCTGCAATGGGATAAATTATACCTGCCTCTAGGAGCTTTAGTATTTCTTTTCTTACCACTTCTTTCATCTTAGGATTTAACCGTCCTTGGTGATCAACAACTGGTTTGGCGTCTTTCTCCAATTTTATTTTGTGTTGGCATAGAGTGGGACTAATGCCCTTAAGATCATCAAGAGTATATCCAATAGCAGCACGGTGTTTCTTCAGAGTTTTCAACAATTTCTGCTCTTCCTGCTCTGACAGGTTAGCACTTATAATAACAGGATATATCTTCTTTTCATCAAGATAAGCATCTTTAAGAGTATCAAGTAGTGGTTTAAGCTCGAACACGGGATCACCCTTGGGTGGCGGAGGATCCCCTAGAATTTCAACTAGCAAGTTGTGTTTCAAAATAGGTCCCTGTTTAAAGAATACTTCATCTATCTCCCTTCTTTCATTCATAAACATATCATTTTCATGGTTTAGCAAATATTGGTCTAAATGATCATTAGGAGGCACGACAATAGAAGCAAGACCAATAATTTCATCCTTACTAGGCAATTCTTTATCATGGGGTTGTCTAAGAAATTTAGCAAAACTAAAGTCATGAGACATATCCCCTAAACCAATAGTAACAATATCCTTTTTGCAGTCTATCCTAGCATTAACAGTATTCAAGAAGGGTCTACCAAATATGATGGGACAAAAGCTATCTTGTGGGGAACCAAGAACAAGAAAATCAGCAGGATATTTAACTTTCCCACACAAGACTTCTACATCTCTAACAATCCCAACTAGTGAAATAGTATCTCTATTGGCAAGCTTAATTTTAACATCGATTTCTTCTATCCCAGCAGGTGCAATATCATGCATAATTTCTTTGTATAAGGAATGAGGTATTGCACTTGCACTAGCACCCATATCACATAAGCCATGATAAAAATGATCTCCTATTTTAACAGAAATAATAGTCATGCCTACAACAGGTCTATGTTTATTTTTAGTATCGGGTCTAGCAATTCTAGCAGCTTCATCACAGAAGTAAATAACATGCCCATCAATATTATCAGCCAAGAGATCTTTAACCATAGCAATACTAGATTCAGCTTTAATTTGCTCAGGTGGTGTAGGTGTTCTAGTATTACTCTTACGAACCACAGTTGAAGCTTTAGCATGATCCTTAATCCTAACAGGGAAAGGTGGTTTCTCAATATAGGTAGTAGGAACAATATGATCATTATAAGTGATAGTCTTTTCTTCAACTTTAATAGGTGCAACTACTTTTACTTCAATGGGAGGATTATATTTAAACCACTTCTCCTTAGGGAGGTGAACATGAGTAGCAAATGATTCATAGAAAGAAGCTACTATCTCAGAGTCAAGTCCATATTTAGTGCTAAATCCACGAAAAGCATCGATATCCATAAAAGATTAACACAATCAAACTTAGGTGTTATACCTGACTCCTTACCTTCGTTGAGATCCCAATCCTCAGAGTTGCGTTTAATTATTTCCAATAAATCTCATTTGAATTCAATAGTCTTCATCATAAAAGATCCAGTACAAGAAGTATCGAGCATGGAGTGATTATTGAGAGAAAGCCAAGCATAAATTTTTTGAATAACAATTTCTCTTGAGAGATCATGATTGGGGCATGAATATAACATTGAGTTAAGCCTCCCTCAAGCTTGAGCGATGCTTTCTGAAATTATATATATAATTACGATCACAATGAACAAGATGCATAGGATAAAACTTCTGATGAAATTCCAATTTCAACCGGTTGTAGTTCCGATCCATGATCTCATATCATCACATAGACTAAACCATGTCAATTTCTTTCCCTTCAAAGATAAAGGGAAGACCTTCTTGTTTATAACATCCTCGGGCATACTTGCAAGCTTAAATAATCCACAAACTACATCCACATATATTAGTTGCAAATCAGGATGCAATGTTCCATCTCTTGTAAAAGGATTAGCTAGCAGTTTCTCTACCATACATGAAGGGATTTCAAAGTAAACATTTTCAGTAGGTTCAATAGGTTGAGGAGCAACTCTTTTCTATTCTGGTCGGCGCGAAGATACCCCGAACAAGCCCCTCAAAGGATTACTTTCCATAGTAACAGGTGACAGTAAATTTCAGCACACTATATAAAATTTTCCTTACAAAATTCCACCTACCAAAGGCGGTTCACTCCCCGACAACGACGCCAGAAAAGAGTCTTGATGACCCACAAGTGTAGGGGATCTATCTTAGTCCTTCCGATAAGTAAGAGTGTCGAACCCAACGAGGAGCAGAAGGAAATGACAAGCACTTTTCAGTAAGGTATTCTCCGCAAGCACTGAAATTATCGGTAACAGATAGTTTTGTGATAAGGTAATTTGTAACGGGTAATAAGTAATGAAAGTAAATAAGGTGCAGCAATATGGCCCAATCCTTTTTGTAGCAAAGGACAAGCCTGGACAAATTCTTATATGTACGAAAACGCTCCTGAGGACACATGGGAATTATCGTCAAGCTAGTTTTCATCACGCTCATATGATTCGCGTTCGTTACTTTGATAATTTGGTATGTGGGTGGACCGTTGCTTGGGTACTGCCCTTTCTTGGACAAGCATCCCACTTATGATTAACCCCTATGGCAAGCATCCGCAACTACAAAAGAAGTATTAAGGTAAACCTAACCATAGGATGAAACATATGGATCCAAATCAGCCCCTTACGAAGCAACGCATAAACTAGGGTTTAAGCTTCTATCACTCGGGCAACCCATCATATACTTATTACTTCCAAATGCCTTCCTCTAGGCCCAAACAATGGTGAAGTGTCATGTAGTTGATGTTCACATAATACCACTAGAAGAGAGACAACATACATCTCATCAAAATATCAAACAAATACCAATGGTGAAGTGTCATGTAGTTGATGTTCACATAATACCACTAGAAGAGAGACAACATACATCTCATCAAAATATCAAACAAATACCAAATTCACATGACTACTTATAGCAAGACTTCTCCCATGTCCTCAGGAAAAAATGTAACTACTCACAAATCATATTCATGTTCATAATTAGAGGGGTATTAATATGCATAAAGGATCTGAACATATGATCTTCCACCAAATAAACCAACTAGCATCAACTACACGGAGTAATCAACACTACAGCAACCCACAGGTACCAATCTGAGGTTTTTGGGACAAAGATGGGGTACAAGAGATGAACTAGGGTTTGAGAGGAGATGGTGCTGGTGAATATGTTGATGGAGATTGACTCCCTCCTAATGAGAGGATCGATGGTGATGACGATGGTGATGATTTCCTACTCCCGGAGGGATGTTTCCCCCGCAGAACAGCTCCACCGGAGCCCTAGATTGGTTCCGCCAAGGTTCCTCCTAGTGGCGGCAGTGTCTCGTCCCGAAAGCTTGCTTATGATTTTTTCCAGGGTAAAAGACTTCATATAGCAGAATATGGGCACCGGAGGCCCGCCATCGGGCCCACGAGGTACGGGGTGTGCCCACGGGGGTAGGGCGCGCCCCCCACCCTCGTGGACGGTGGGTGGCCCCCCTCTTGTATTTTCTTCGCTCGGTATTTTTTATTAATTCCAAAAATAGCTTCCGTGGAGTTTCGTGACTTTTCAAGCTGTGCAGAATAGGTCTCTAATATTTCCTCCTTTTCCAGCCCAGAATTCCAGTTGCCGACATTCTCCCTCTTCGTGTAAACCTTGTAAAATAAGAGAGAAAAGGCATAAGTATTGTGACATAATGAGTAATAACAACCCATAATGCAATAAATATCAATATCAAAGCATGATGCAAAATGGACGTATCAGTGCTCATTTGATAGAGGGTCAATGCTCACAGAACATCATATTCGAATGAATGTATTCGTACGCCCCGTCTTCGTGTATTATAGGTACTAGCACAAATGCCCATGTGTTGCAACGGGAGAGGAAAATTCTCACCCCCTAACCATAATAAGCATGGTTCAACGACCTTGCCTCTTATCGTCCTAACCATCCTCGTGCATGGTGACCGTGATGTCTATCTGGTGACAACATGCCCAAATGTTGTCAATACTGAGGCAATGAGCTCGCCAGCGTATATCACACCTCTCATTGTGTCCACGCAAGCAAATGTTTAAATTTTAAAAGCTAATCTCAGCAACCTAGACATGCGCGCCGCTCTTCGCGAGCTACTCCTTGCACCCGATCCATACACCTCTCCTCATACTTCTACTCTTTTTTTACACAACTCCATGAATCAGAGTTGGTCGGGTCAAGGAGCCAGGTCGCGGCACATCACTGGAGATGAAAACCTCGTCGTGTACAAAGTGAATGGGAATGTTGTAGAGGCAGGACATGACACGGCAAGATGTGATCCATTGTTCCTCCTTCTGTCGGTGTACTAAAGTAGGGGTACCTTAGTACCCCGAACTTGTGCACGGGCAGTCGTAGCGTCCCGCGGTAAGGCTTGCCGGGCGTCCGCCAAGACCCTTCACTATTCATATTACTGCCATTCAAGAACAAAGTGTTAGCTGAGAGGACAAGGCCCCGGGAAGAGGAGCTTGCCGGGAAGGACAAGACCCCGGCAAGAGGAGCTTGCCGGGAAGGCCAACCAGGGCACTTCAGAAGACTTGCCGCGACGCACCGCGCCTCCCGGCAAGACCCGACGAGCGGCAAGCTCGCGGGTGCGACAAGACAATAACCGCGGCAAGGCGCTTGCCGCGGTCTAAGCCACCACACTGCATCTACGCTCCAGCGCATCCAACAACGTGTCACCCCAAGATCGTTCCTGGCGCACGTGTCGGTAATTGTGCAGCCAAGCAGTGCGAGGTGGCGGGTAGAGCTGACAAGGAGGCCATCGTGGCGATCGGTGGCGCCCCTAACGGTCGCTTCCTGCACTGTTTGGACGACCAGACGGGCATTAAATGCCCTTGTCCCCTGTCGTCAGAGTTAGGTAGGGGCACTGTAGATAGTGGTTGTACCAACCCGCGTTTTTACCTTTTTACCCCTCTCTCTGTGTTGCCACCTGTCGGTGACCCCTTTAGACTATAAAAAGGAGGCCCGTGCGCACGTAGAAGGGGTTCGACTCATTCGAGACTACAACACACCACACGCTTTCGAGCAAGAACAAAATACAAACACAAAGCAGCAGTAGGAGTTTTATCTCTCTGGAGAGCTCCGAAGCTGGGTAAAATCCCTCGCGCGCTCAACCTCGATCTGCTCTTCGTGCGCCCTCCGCTCCCTGCCGGACCGAGAAGGGACCCCTGCCCCATAGGTGCTCGTTTCCCCCACGACATCGTTAGCGCGCCAGGTAGGGGGCGTCGAAGTTGTGCGAACCTGATCCGGTCTCTGCGCGCACTACACCAACATCTTCATCGACATGCCACCGAAGAAGAAGCCTTCGGAGGCGGCCGCTCCGTCTGCGACTATCGTACCGCCACCGGAGCAAACGGGCGGTGGGGTGGACGCCGGCGGAGGAGCGGGCGCCGACGGTGGGACTCACGTCATCACCAGGTCCAAGGACAAGGCCCCGCAAGCTTCAACGTCTGTACATCCACCGCTCCCCTCCCAGGGGGTGCAGGATTGACAACGCCACGGTGCCCCTAGTACCGTACTCGCGTTGGAACAAGGCCGAGCTGGTGGGTCGCGGGACGCTCAATGCCAACATACACGTCAACACGCTGGCACGAGCGTAGTGTGGTCGCCTGGGCGAGATGTTGCTCCTTCTAACACTGTTAGAAGTTTGAGCATATCCCGCACGTCGCGTTGCTCGCCGCCGCCGCCCAAGACTCCAGAGGAAGCGCTGGCCCGAGCTCAGCTACTTCTAGATTACCCTCCAGCGCCAGACAAGACTGACGATTGGAGGGCCATGATTCAGAGCCTCGTCGCTTCGCCAATCGCGACAAGCCCCGGCAACCGAGCACATCGAAGCCCCGGCAAGACGCCCAGGCGCAAGCCGACACCGACAAGACCGCTGGGGGAGCCACCACCGTGCACTCCCTGCCCCGAAGGCCAAGATCGCTGACTCGCCGGGCCAACCTCGACACCGACTCCACCGCGTCGTCGGACCCGCGAGCTTCGCCGCGATCAGCGCCAAGTTCTCCAAACGGCGACACGAAGACGCTTCGTACTCGTATCGGCGAAGAGAAGCGCGGCGTCAATCGACCGGTCGCTGGGCCCTTGTCGATATGCATGCGCCCGAAGAACAGGCGACTTGCCATCTGTGATAGGTTGCCCTGCGTTCACGCGTGAGCTGCGTCAAGTCGGTGGCCCAGCACCAAGAACTTCAAGCGGGCGTGCGAAATGCGATGGCGGGATACATCCGTCGAGTTCCTCGGCGTCTACACCATTGCGGTGCGAGCTGCGGAAGCGCGACGAAGATCCTCACCAACTACTTCCCGCTGGTGCGCAAGCCCAACGTCAGATCTTGGCTCATGCACTTGCCGGACAACTCCATTTCTTCGTGGGCAGACCTGTGCCATCGGTTTGTCGGTGCCTTCCGGTGACCACAAGCCCCATGGCGAAGCGATCTTCATTTGCTTGCCCAGAAGGAAGGAGAACCTCTGCGCAAGTACATACAGAGATTCAGCCAGGATGAGGGAGGAGATGGCGATGTGCAAGATCAGAGATGTCAGCGAGCTATATGATGTGGCCGACAAGTGTGCACGGGCTGAAGAGGAGAAACTCCGGAGAAACGCAGGAGCGAAGGATCGGCGGTGAGGGCGCCCCTCCGGCAAAGAAGAACCGGGCGGAATAACAGAAAGAGGAAAGCTAAGGATGTGCTAGTCGTCGAGCAGTCCGGCAACGGAGGCGGCGCCGACAAGGCCAAAGCTGGTGACTCCGGCGAGGCTGTGGTGGCCGCCGACAAGCAGGAAGGGCCACGACCTCCAAGCCTGCAAGAAAGTTGAGCAGATGGCGGAGCTACAGAAAGCTGAATACGAGCGCCGCGACAAGGAGAAGGCCCAGGAAGGTGGCGGAGGATCCGGCAAGAAGCGTCCCGTCTGGGGAGGACGCCGCGGCAAGGCCAAGCAGCGGCAAGGAGACAGGCCTCCCCGCGGCCGCGACAAGGACGAAGAAGACGAAGATGATGACATGGAGGAAGATGAGACTGATGAGCAAGAGTTTCAGAAGGCAACGGAGGTTTTGTGCGTCGACGGTGGTGCTTCTCTGCACACCTCGCACCGCCATATCAAACAGTGGGTGCGAGAAGTGAACACAGCAGAACCGTCCGTTGAGTCGCGCAAACCCTTGAAGTGGTCCAGCACGCCCATCATCTTCGACGTTGAGGATCACCCTGATCGCATCACTACGGTCGGGTGCTTGCCGATGTTGGTTTCGCCAACCATCCGCAACCTCAAGGTCACGAAGATGTTGGTTGGCGGCGGGCGGCCTAAATCTGATCTCCTCGCGGTGCTCAAGCTCCGGATCCCGGCAATGAGCTCGAAGAGGCTGGTACCTTTCAAGGATAAATCCGGGAAGAAGCAAGCGAAAGGGAAAATCCTGCTGCCGATAACCGGCAGCGAGCTGAATTCAGGGACGAGAGAGTCACGTTTGGCGTTGCTGATTTCCCATTACCTTACAATGGGATACTCGGCCGTCCGGCGCTTGCCAAGTTCATGGCAGCCTCTCACTCGCATACAATGTGCTCAAGATGCCTGGTCGATAAGTGTTATTTCTGTCCATGGCGGCGGGAAGGATGCACTTATCTGCACCGACAAGATCTACCGAGAAGCGAGCGCGCAGCGAGCGCAAACCACTTGCGGCTGAAGCTCCGGGAAGAAGAAGAAGACCAAGTCGGCAAGAGTAGCTCGATGCCCACTCCGCAAGCGCACCTCTTGGTGCTGCGCTACCGTCGAGGGCGCACCATCGAGCTCCACCGGCAAGTGGAAGAAGGCAAAGACAGCTGAACGAGAGACCAAGAAAGTGGCGCCGAGGAGGGCGGCACTAGTGGTACCTTCACCATCGATTGCCACGCTTGACCCTAAATAGGAAGCGGCGCTCGTTGCTCTGCGGGCGAATGTCGATGTGTTTGCATGGCAACCATCGATATCCCGGTGTTCCCGGAAAGTAATTGAGCACCACCTTGCCGTCGCCCTCACGCGCGCCCGTAAGCGAGAGTTAGGAAACAAGCGATGGGCGTCAAGAGTTCATTTTTGAAGAGATCAAGAAATTGGAAGCGGCGGGCTTGGTCCGAGGAGTACTCCATCCAGCGTGGTTAGCCAATCCGGTGAGTCGTGCGCCAAAGCAAATGGGAAGTGGAGGCTTTGTATTGACTTCAGCGATGTTAATAAAGCTTGTCCCAAGGATACATTTCCCTTGCGGCGCATTGACAGATTATCGACTCCACGGCGGGATGTGATCTGCTTTCATTTCTTGATGCATACTCGAGATATCACCGGATCTTTATGGCGAAGAGGATGAAGAAAACCGCATTCATTACTCCATGTGGCACGTCTTTGCTTTGTGCGGATGCCTTCGGACTAAAGAATGCTGGTTCAACATTTGCAAGAGTAGTCAGTCATGCTTTTGAGCCACAGTTGCACAGAAATGTAGAAGCTTACATGGATGACATAGTGGTCAAGAGCAAGGACAAAGAGACTCTGATCCAAGATTTGGAGGAAACTTTTGCAAATCTACGCAAGGTTAATCTCAAGTTGAACCCCGAGAAGTGCGTGTTTGGAGTTCCTTCCGGCAAGCTCCTCGGGTTCTTTGTATCCTAGAGAGGGATTGAAGCCAACCCCGACAAGATCAAGGCCATCGAGCAGATTGAAGCCCGGAAGCGCGTCAAGGATGTGCGAAGGCTTGTCGGCTGTGTTGCTGCTCTTAGTAGGTTCATTTCTAAGTCTGCTGAGCGCGCACTGCCATTTTTCAAAATTTTGAAGAAGGCAGGTCCAATGAAATGGACTCCGAAAGCGGAGGCTGCGTTACAGGACTTGAAGAGATACTTATCCTCAACTCCAACGCTTGTCGCACCTAAGCCACAAGAGAAGTTGCTGCTATATCTGGCGGCAACCAATCAAGTGGTTAGTACTGCGTTAGTAGCGGAGAGGGAGGCACATGATGAGCCAGCAACCACGGCAAGCGAGTCCAGCGGCAAGCAGGGGGCTTCCCCGACAAGCTCTGGTCCTGGCAAGGATGGATCTGTCTGATTGCGGAAGAAAGCGAAGAAGATGGTGCGGCGCCCAGTTTACTTTGTCAGTTCCCTTCTGCAGGGGGCTAGATCAAGGGACTCTGGTGTGCAGAAGTTGCTTTTTTGCCTTCTCATGGCCTCGAGGAAGCTGCGCCATTACTTTCAAGCGCATGAGATCACAGTTGTCACTCGCTTTCCATTGAAGAGGATATTGCAGAATCCAGAGGCAACAGGCAGGATCGTCGAGTGGGCACTGGAATTGTTAAGCTTCGGCCTTAAGTTTGAGAGTACCTCAACCATCCAGAGCCGAGCATTGGCAGAGTTCATAGCAGAATGGACGCCAACACCCGATGAAGAAACTCCGGAGAAGAGCATCCCGACAAGGAAGCAAGTAAAGAATGGATCATGTACTTTGATGGTGCCTTCTCGCTGCAAAGCGCCCGGTCTTGGTCGCTACTTATCGCACCACGGAGAACACCTCAAATCACGTGATCCAAATGCACTTTCCCAAGGAGCAAGCAACAAACAATCTTTGCAGAGTATGAAGGGTTGCTTCTTGGACTCGAGATCATGGCGAGACCTTGGGATCAAGAAGCTTATTGTCGGGGTGACTCGCGACTTGTCGTCCGTCAAGTAAATAAGGATTATCGAGTCCATTGATGGAAGCCTACATTGATAAAGTGAGGAAGCTAGAAGAACATTTTGGCTGACCTCTGAGATGGAACATGTTCCAAGAGCTCGAGAATGACATTGCGGATGGCTGTCAAAATCGCTGCACTCAAGTTGCACAATGGAACCAGGAATTTTGTGCTCAAAGCTGACTCAACCATCTGTCACCCCATCAAGCTGGGCCGGAGCAAGAAGAGAAAGTTGTTCTTGGCGACTACTTTCGTGAGCTTCGAAGCCGCCGCCAAGAAGGTCCCAGGATCAATGCAAAGAGTCTTGAGGCGATCTGCTCCGACAAACCCTAGGGCTTGTATCGTTGAAGCGGGCGCTCCCGACAAAGCTTGTGTCCCGACACGCTTGCCGGGGAGCATCATGCTCGGCGAGGATCCGATTCTTGCCGTAGAAGCGGATGTTCCCTTGGCAGCATTTGTGCCTTTAGTCCTTGTCGTCGAGCCACAAGCTCCGGCATGGAGCACGATAGATCGTCCATTTCCTCCAAGCGGAGAGCTTCAGGAGTAAGAGGAAGCGAGAGAGTGTAGCCCGGCAATGAAGTATGTACCGGTTTGTCGATGACATCTTGTCTGAGAAGAAGATTCAACGAATTGAAATTTAAGTGCATCTCCGGGAAGAAGGGCGGGAGCTGTTGGCGGAGATACATGGAGGCATATGTGGCCACCACATTGGCGCAAAAGCACTTAAGCAAAGCCTTCCGGCAAGGTTTCTTTTGGCCGACAGCCCTCCGGGATGCAACTGCACAAGTAACCAAGTGTGAAGCGTGCCAGTTCCACTCCAAACAGATTCATCAACCAGCTCAAGCTCTCCAAACAATCCCTTTATCCTGGCCATTTTCGGTCTGGGCGCTCGACATCCGCGGCCCCTTTCCCGGGCAGTCGGGGGCCTTGAGTACTTGTACGTTGCAATCGACAAGTTCACAAAGTGGCCTGAAGTGGAAGCGGTGAGCAAGGTGACAGCACAATCAGCAGTCAAGTTCTTCAGGTCAATTGTTTGCCGTTTTGGAGTCCCTAATAGGATCATCACCGACAATGGCACACAATTCACGAGCCGCACCTTCATGCAGTACATCCAAGATCTTGGCACCAAGATCTGCTTCGCTTCTGTTGCTCACCCGAGAAGCAACGGTCAAGCGGAGAGGGCGAACGCTGAAGTGCTGCACGGGCTCAAGACCAGAACTTTCGAACGGCTGTACAAGTGCGGAAGAAATTGGATCGAGGAACTGCTAGTGGTTCTTTGGTCGATCAGGACGACGCCAAATCGAGCCACTGGCCAAACACCTTTTGCTCTTGTCTATGGAGCAGAGGCAGTTCTCCCCACGGAACTTGTATACAGATCGCCTTGAGTGCTCGCTTATGATGAGCTTGAGCAAGAGCAGCTGCGGCAAGATGGCCGCTGCTCCTCGAGGAGGATCGTCTTGACTCTTGTCTGCGAGCTGCTCGCTACCGCAAGCTTTGCGCCACTACCATAGCCCATGAGTTAATGCGGAAGCTTCAAGGAAGGCGACCTTGTTCTTGGCGTGTTCAATCCGCCAAGAATTCCAACAAGTTGGCCTTGAAGTGGGAAGGCCCTTATCGGGTGAAAGCGAGTCACTAGGCTGGCGCTGTCATGCCTTGAGACCGAAGATGACATTCCGGTGAGCAACTCCTGGAACATAGAGCATCTTCGTAAGTTTTACCCATAAGGCGCGGTTGCCGGAACCTGCCGTTCCGGCAACCACCTTTTGTACAAGCCTTGCCGCTGTTGCATGTAACCCTTTGTACAAAGCCGGGCGTAGATCCCGTGCATAAATAAAGATCGTATGCTATGCCAAAAGTTGTCCAATTTCATGCCTTTTTCTTTTTAGCATGTATACACTGACACTTTGTGCAGCACTTGCCCCCGGTAAGCAATAGCGAACCTTAAGGTTCCATACGATTATTTTCTCTTCTTTCTTCTCAAAAAGAAGGTTCCTCCGCCCACAAGTTCACCGGGGTGGGAGGAGAAGATAAAGGTGTGGACCAGGCATCGTTCAAAGGAATCTAACCTTACCGGGACACAGACAACAGAAAAGCTAAGTTGCCAAAGTTTGAGCATAGTCAATTTTAAATTTTTAAGTTATATTCCTTGAACGACCGTGCCTTGTATGGAAAACCTGTGCGCGGAGGAACCGACTCGTGGCTAAGTTGCGCCCTTATTTTGTTTCGAGTCCGCTCGACAATGAAAGTGTGCTGCGACTAGCCCCGACAAGGTTACTTGCCGGAGGCAACACCACCAGCAGGCTGCTGATGTTCTGCACTCAGCGCTCGCGGCAAGTGTGCTTGCGCCGACAAGTTCCCTAAAAGCGTAGGGTAAAAACATACAAGGGATGGAATCAAGTAAAGGAAATAACGTAGCAAGCAGTGACTAGAATAAAGTTATGTTACAATAAATAACTTGCCGCGCTCTAATGGATTGTTCCTATGACATATCTAGCAGCGGCAAGAAAAAGGGAGAAGAAGGGTGGCCTAGTCCACGCGCTCGCCATCGATCCTCGACCTCATTCACCTTGTCCACAATGGGTGCGACAATGGCTTTGAGTTCTTCAAGATCAGCACCGCGGCGGCTTCTTGAGGGCGAGTGAAAGTCGATGCCCTGTTGCGGAAGAGTATCTTCACCAACACCTTCTCCAAGACCTTGGCGCGGATTGCAGCGCGACTTCGTCCGCCCGACTTCTTTGGGATCCTTTCCGGAGTTCTTTGGAGGCCTTCACCACACCCTTGAAGAAGAGAGTAAGCTTGGCGGCTGGCTGGAGGTTTTCATCGATGAAGTACCGAAGCCCGCCAAGTCCAGCTCTGCGGCTCCTCGTCAATGGATGCGGCAATGTTGATGAGGCCCTCGGTCGAGCTCCTTGTGGCACAGAAAGTGTTACGAGTCTCGGTGGCCCTCGTCGGCAGCTCCTCGTTGCCCTTGATCTCTTTCTTGACTCATCCTCTACGCCTCTTGGCGGCGTCCGGCGTCTCCGTCAAGGTGGCGGCTTGACTCGAGATCGGCGCTTCGAGTCCTTGGCGGCGTTCGGTTCCTTGATCTTGTCGGCAAGTTGAACTTGTAGATCGCCATGGGCGAGGGCATCCTTCTCGCGTTCACGCTGGAGGACGGCAAGCTCTTCATTCTTCTTTCCCACATCCGCCTCCAGCCGCGCCACCTTCACCTCTAACTCCTTCTTGGCGGCCTCAGCAGCCGCGGCGGCATCCTTCGCCTCCTTGAGTGCCCCGCCAAGTGATTGCTCTCGTGCGTTGAGCTCTTCCTCGTGGCTGTCCAGATTGACCTTCTTCTGTGTCAGCTCACCCTCACGCCTGGACATCTCCTCGGTGGCGAGCCTCTGCTGCTCCTCGGCTTCAGCCTTTTCCAGGATGAACGCCTTCTTCGCCTCATCAAGTTGCGCCCTCTCCTCCGCAATGGATCGGAGGGCCTCTTGGTTGCGGCTCTTGAGCTCCTCCACATGCTTCTCTATGTCAACTCCCGCCCGCGCGACAAGTGCTTCCCGGGACTCAAGCTTCGCTTGCCGGGCGCGGTAGAGTGACACCAATTTCCGGAGCAACTGCTCCTCCTCGGACTCGCCACTACTGCTGCTGGGCACGTCAACCACTGCCAGCCCAGCAGAGGCGAGTACTTCCCCGTCAAACTCCTCTCCTTCGACCGGCGCCCTGGAGCTCGACGCCCAGGGAAGCTTGATGTATACGCCCTCGCCGGCCTTCAAGTAAGCGCCTAGCTGGGGCTCCTCGGAGCCCGGTGCTGCATCAGCGGAGGAAGGGTCGGCGGTCGGTGTAGTGCCTTGCGCTCCTGTGCCCTCCGGGTCATCAGTACGATCGCCAGACCCCTCGTCAGCTCCTGCACCAGCAGCCTTGGCGGCTTCTTCATCGGCGGGTTCATCAGCGCCGGCCTCTTCCTCGTCAATGACGGTGTTCTCAGTATTGCCGCGTGCGCCTTCCTTGCCAGTGGCCTTAGTCTCCATTGGGTCTGTAAGAGGGGGATCTGAGGACAGGAAGAGGAAGAAAAATCAAGCAAATATCCAAAAAAGAAGGAAGAAGATCAGAAAAAGAACCCAAGGGAAGATTTCTGACAAGGTAGGTTACCTGTGCTGGGTTTTGTGACCATGGGCTCCTCCACCAAGGGTTCACTGGTTCCGTCCCTTGCCGGGGACCTCTCCCTTGCCGGGGGCGCTCCCTTGTCGGGGAATCGCCCCTTAGCGGCGTAGTCGAAGCAGACAGCACCTCCGGGGCGGTTTCTACTTGCTCCTGATGGGCCTGCTCTGCTCCTACACGAGTGAATCGGCAATCAAGATGTCGACAAAGAAGAAGCACCAGTAGCGCCCCTACGAAAGTGAACCAAACACTTACGTTGGGGGCTGTCTTTGAGGCTGCTTCTTGAGGAGAAGGAACAGGGTCTGTCAAGGTAGTCTCGGACGTGTCCTCTGCCATCACAGCAGGATCGTCCTCGATGACAACCACGGGGACCTTGGCCCTCTTCGCTGCTCTCTCCGCCAGAGTCCTGAAATGGAACAGGGATTCAGAGAGAAGCAAATCAGATGCAAGACAAACAACAACAAAGATCAAAGAAAATCAAGAACAACAAGAAGAAAGCCTTACTCCTCCTCCTCCTCCTCCTCCTCTTCATCATCATCGGAGCTCAGCACGGAGAGGTCGAAGTCCGGTACCCTCTCTGCGCGGTGTGGCGGAGGAGTAGGCTACCTCGGCGTTCTTGGGGCTCTGGCGAGGATCGAGCGTGGCGGCCGGAAGACCCGCCTCGATTCTTGCACAGCACAGGACCCTCTCGGCAATGATATTTGCAGCGGTGGAAGCGTGTTCCTGGCGCGCGGATTGCTCAACCCGCCTGCCCCCCTGCCGTATCTCAACTCGGTGGCGCCTTCTCGGTTGGAATTGCGGCTGCGCTGGGGCTCCGCTGCTGCAAGCTGCTTTCGAGCGGCTGGCGCTCGCGCCCTCGGCGGCTCGCTTCGCCGGCCGGGCTCCCCCTCGCCAACGACCTCTCCGGCAAGGTCCTCCCTGTCGGCAAGGCTTGCCACCTCGGCCGCCTCTGCCTCCTCCAACGTGAAGCCGAACTTACCCGCGGCGGCGGCTGCTGCCGCCTCTTCGGCCCTGGTGGTGATGTAGCGCATCTCGTCCTCGGTGGTGTCGCGGGTGAGGAGCTTCTTCTCGTCGGCGTTCACTGCTACCTCCGTCAAGCCATCGAAGAATTGCTGCACGACGTCGTCGGCGGGCTCCATCCAAGTTGGGATTATCCCGTGCAAGTCGCACTCTGGCATCATTGCGCAAATGCGATCGCGTTGGGAGTTGTTGCACAATGGGACGACGCCCTGCGGCAGCCTGAACCACTCTGGATGGTTGGCGTCATGCTTGAACAGCTCCCTCAGCATCCCGTCAAGCTCCAGAACTGTGAAGTTGAAATTGAGGCCTGGGCGCAGCCTCATGATATCCGCCGGGCCGCCAAACTGCGAGCGGGCTCCCCCTCTGCGGAGAGCGTCTGACGGTGAAGGAAATCCGCGCCAACTGCCCCTGCTGTGAGCCCGGCAAGCCTAAGCCGGAGGATTCGGGTGGTGGCAATCTTCAGCTTGGCGTCGTCTGGCGACAGAGCGCTCCAGTCGCCGCCGCGAACTACCCGAGTCTGGCGCAGGTTGGTGAATGGCTGTGGATTGGCATCACAGATCCAGCACCACTCCGCCCTCCACTCATCCTGCTTGCTGCGGAGCTCGCCCGCCAGATACACCTCCTTCATGCCGAGTCGAGAGGTCCAGGCGATTCCGCCAGCCAATGGCTCTCCTTTTTCGGCTCGGGGGGGGGGTGAAATAATGGCGAAAAAGAGCAACGCTTGGGTGGATGCCAACGAAGTTCTCGCAGAGGTGTGCGAAAACCGCCATTGTCAGAACGGCGTTGGGGGTGAAATCAAGAAGATGAAACCCGTAGGTATTCATGATGTCGCAGAAGAAGTCGAGAAAAAAGGTGGGCGAGCCTGCAATAGAAGAACACCGAAAGAAATAGTACCCTTTTGGGCACCTCTTGATTTGGAAGCCTCGAGCAAAGCACCCGGCGTCTTGTGGCGCATCACGTCTGCGTCGACCAGAAGAGGTAAAATTCCTCCCGCAGCGCCTTCGGGGTGAGCTCGGCGGGGAAAAGCACTCGCTTCTTGTGCAGCGCCTCAAGCCACAACGCCTTGGCCGACTTCGTGGTCTTGCCGGTGTTTGGAGCCATGGCGGAAGCGGCGGATAAGCACGGGGGTGTTGAGGGCGACGGCGGCGACGGGCGGCGGAGCGCTGCTCTCTTTCGACTTGGGAAGCGGAGGGGAGCGGCGGAGCTTTCGGAGGAAGGAAGCGCAAGTGGCGAAGGTGGCGGAGCAGCTCTGTTTCTCTCGCTTATAAACAGGGAAGCGAGCGTTCGCATTTCTGAATAAAGTATAGCCCACGATCTCTCCCACGACGCGCGATTGGCGTGTGCCGTTCTGGGGAGAGGCGGTGGATCTGAGTGGATTTGGCTTGGACCCAGGCAGCGTGCCCGTGCCTGCTTTTGGGCCTGGCCTAACTGGCCTTCGGCACCGTGTATGGCCCAGCCAGGGGCTCTGTCGGTGTACTAAAGTAGGGGTACCTTAGTACCCCGAACTTCTGCAGGCGTCGAAGTGTCAGCGGCAAGGCTTGCGCAAGCGCCCGCCAAGACCCTTCACTATTCATATTACTGCCATTCAAGAACAAAGCGTTAGCTGAGAGGACAAGGCCCGGCAAGAGGAGCTTGCGGGAAGGATAAGACCCGGCAAGAGGAGCTTGCGGGAAGGATAACCAGGGCGCTTCGGAAGACTTGCGCGACGCACAGCGTCCGGCAAGACCCGACAGCGGCAAGCTCGCGGGTGCGACAAAGACAATAACATGCAAAGGCGCTTGCAGTGATCGAAATTCACACTGCATCTACGCTCCGGCGCATCCAACAACGTGTCGCCCCAAGATCGTTCTGGCGCGTAATGTGTCGGTGTGCGATCAGGCAGCGCAAAGTCGAGGTGGCGGGTGGAAGTGACAAGGAGGCCATCGTGGCGTCGGTGGCGCCCCTAACGATCGCTTCCTACCTGTTTGACGATCGAGCGGGCATTAAATGCCCTTGTCCCCCGCCGTCGAGTTAGGTAGGGGCATCAGAGATAGTGGTTGTACCAACCAGCGTTTTACCTTTTTACCCTCTCTGCGTTGCCACTGCCGGTGACCCTTTAGACTATAAAAAGGAGGCCCGTGCGGACGTAGAAGGGGTTCGACTCATTCGAGACTACAACACACCACACGCTTTCGAGCAAGAACAAAATACAAACACAAAGCAGCAGTAGGAGTTTTATCTCTCTGGAGAGCTCCAAAGCTGGGTAAAATCCCTCGCGCGCTCGACCTCGATCTGCTCTTCGTGCGCCCTCCGCTCCCTGCCGGACCGAGAAGGGGCCCCTGCCCCATAGGTGCTCGTTTCCCCCACGACACCTTCCCTTTGTAGGAGAGGATACGCGGTGGCACAATGACAGTGACACGGTGAGTAGCAATGGGACAACGTCACTAAAGATGCACAAGCGGCGAGATGGAGTTAGGTGAGAAGCCAATACTCGATGATGTGTTATTGTCTAGTGAGGAGATAACACAGATTTCACTGCATGGAAACGGAGTTCCTTATGCATTTTGGCTTGGCATTGAAAAATTTGTAATTAGTAACTCCAAATTATTGATCATAAAAACCAAGGATGATTATCCATGGTAATGGATCAGCACCTACACATACGGCTATAAGCTGACGTCCTTTCAGACCATCCCTACGAAGAGACCACTTGTTTTTTAAATGTTTTTCTTTATTAGCGGAGAATCTACCTATGAAAAGACCCTCCAGAATCTACCTATGAAAATACCCTCCTCTCCGTCGGTATCCACCATGTTCTCATGCGTGGTCATTGAAATAGAAAAAAACCAAATACGGAATGGCAAAAATCTGTAGGGCACCCGGATGGTACCTTAATTTGACATGATGAAACACAAGTAAATACAAATCTATTTCAATGACCACGCATGAGAACAGGGTCGAGAGTTTTCCACCTTATTTTCCTTCTCTTCGACCGCGTGGGCCGCCCCAACCTCGCAGCAGCCCATCTGATCCCCCGTAACCAACCCTGGGGCAGGCTGCTGCAGTGCTGCTCGATCCCCTCATCTCCCATCTACAGGGACACATTGCAGCTGAACCCGTTGCTGCAAGGGAGCTCATCGTCCATGAACGGCCTTGCCGCATCCGGAAGGTAGGGTGGCGGCAAGACTTACATCAGTCTAGGGTTTCGGGCTCGATGCATGTACGGGTTGTTTGAGTTAAAGTGCATCAATGCATAAGGACTTGTAGTCCGTACTGAATTGTCCAACATATGGTTTTCTAGCTCGATGCATGCATATGTGGATTTTTTAGGGGATGCATGCATATATGTGGATATGCAGGCTCTCCAGACCACCAACCAGTCAGAATCTTCTAAGCCCACTAAAATTACAACCTAAAGACCACATACATGATGTGTTTGCACGTAGTTCGGCATCCGTACGCTTTGACATACCCAAAAAACCTATAGATAGGTATAGATATTACTAAATCAAACCAAACCAAGAATACCTATTTCCCTTTAATAGTAGGTAATAGGTATAGATATTACTATGGACCAAACCAAACCAAGAATACCTATTCCCTTTAATAGTAGGTATAGATTAAGGCTTTGTAATATATTTGCAACGTTATTTGAAATTGCTTTCCTCCTGTGCGGCCGTTTTTGTATGCCTGAGAGTTTTCCAGCCGACTGCTTCGACCCCCACGTAGATGCTACGGGGGTGTTCGGAATGGCACATGAACACTCTTGACCCAACGTCTTGGTCCATGACGGAGTTCTAAGTGCGTCGAACCAGGCAATCGGATTATATGGCTTTACCACTCTCACTTAGCCATAGGAGCTTGACGATGGGGCTATTAAATAGCCCCTGGTACGTATGTGACTATTCGAATGCGGATGCATTACGTATATGACTGGAAAAACAGTCCTTTGTTTAGAGCGGACAAATCATTAAAGATTTAGTAAGTCACCGAACGGCTGACCAGCTCTCGCCGCATCATGATAGTCAGATTTATACTTTCTCTACTGAGGTGCTTGACTGAACGAGCCAGAAACACCATCGCAGTAGTTCTCCCTTTACTACCATAGCCGAACAAACGGAACGTAAGGTAGCAAACACAGGAGCCGGGCAAACCAACTATTGACCAAAGACATGATTCGGAGCCGGTGCATATAATGCCAAGCTCGGGATGCCGAAGTGTGCTACAAGGCTGTTCGGGCTTTCGTTGAACAACTCATTGGTGGTCGTATAGAGCCCCTGGCAATGGGTGTATGTGTGACAACTGAAGAGACGGACTACAGTTTGATAAAAAAGTTGATACCGAAAAATTGTCACTACTATAATCTGATTGATATGTCAAGACGTGATCTTATAGAGGGTACCACAAGTACCAAAATCATTTTACATGCTGGGGTCTAATATTAAGGAGAAATGTTTAGTACAGGTCCTTTTAAGTAAGGTTTGGTCCAAAGTGTCCTCTGGATGTCCTGCCGCACGTCTGCGCCGCTTTCGCTTTGTAGAGAGGGGTTCCTTGAAGGGAACGGTTTTCCGTTTGCCGTACGAAATCTTGCTCGGAGTGAGTCCTTGTAAGTCCGTAGGATACATGGGCTCGAATGCACCTGTAGTAAGAGGATAAGCAAAAAAGAGTGTAAGATTATATAGCGTCGAGACGAACTATAGACCTTCCTGTATTGTGCCTTTGTCGATGCCCAAGGTATTTTGAGTGCGTAATGATGCAAACGCGGTACAAATTCCACGGGTGTGTGTGGCGAACTACGGAGGCTAAATTGCTAGTCTAGCTCTGGATGTACCAAGCCGCTAACTTGCGAGACTGACCGGACTCTTTTAACAAAGTCCGGTGGCTTGATTGCCGACGAGGTGTGCGGCTTGAGTGGGCCATTCTGTACCTCGGACGCGAGGGCTGCTGTGTGCTCCTCTGTACGGAGGGAGTGTTCCATGTTTCCATTGACTATTATAACGCCGCATGGACTAGGCATCTTGAGCTTTAAATAAGCATAGTGCGGCACCGTGTTGAGTCGAGCCAAAGCGGTCCGTCCGAGCAGTGCGTGATAGCCACTTCGGAACGGTACTATATCGAAGGTCAAGTCTTCATTGCAGAAGTTGTCGGGCGAGCCGAAGACAACCTCCAACGTTATTGAGCCTGAGCAGCGGGCCTCTACGCCAGGTATTACTCCTTTAAAGGTAGTTTTAGTGGGCTTGATCCTTGATAGATCAATACCCATTTTGTGGGCGGTGTCCTGATAGAGCAAGTTAAGGCTGCTGCCACCGTCCATGAGGAGCCGTATGAGATGGAATCCATCAATGATTGGGTCGAGGACCAAAGCTGCCAATCCTCCATGAACGATACTGGCCGGGTTGTCCTTTCGATCGAAGGTGATCGGACAAGCTGACCGTGGGTTGAATTTTGGGGCAACCAGTTCTATGGCGTAGACGTTCCTTAATGCGTCCTTTTCCCCTTGTGCTCGACGTTGAGCTTGCCGGCCTGTTTAATGACCCAACAATGTCTATTGGTATGATAGGCAGGTTTATCGGGGGTGCCATGGATCTCGCAGGGCCGATCGAGTATTTTTTCCAAACTGGATGGACCATCTTTTTTCCTTTAAATGGCTTCTTCCGCTCACCAGATTTGGAGCCACTGAATCCGGCATTGACAACCGTGTCTTCGATATTGTTTCGACGCTTGTGCTTGTCGCGTCGTGGTTTGCCATAGCCGCCCCTGGCTTCAGAAGTGCCTGGATCACTGGTGCCATTGCTTCTACGGGCAAGCCAACTATCTTCTCCCACGCAAAAGTGGGTCATAAGTTGGGTAAGGGCTGCCATGGACTTCAGTTTCTCTTGACCGAGGTGTCGGGCGAGCCACTTGTCTTGGACGTTGTGTTTGTAGGCCGCGAGGGCTTTGGCATCCGAACAATCCACAATCTGGTTCTTTTTAATTAAGAACCTGGTCCAGAGCTTCCGAGCTGATTCGCCGGGTTGCTGGATTATGTGACTAAGGTCATCGGCATCCGGGGGCCGAACATAGGTTCCTTGGAAGTTGTCTCTAAAGGCGTCTTCCAAGTCTTCCCAGCTTCCAATAGAGTTTTTTGGGAGGCTTTTCATCCAATTCCGTGTTGGTCTCTTAAGTTTTAGGGGAGGTACTTGATGGCCTGTAGGTCATCACCGCGGGACATGTGGATATGGAGAAGAAAGTCTTCAATCCATACTGCGGGATCTGTGGAGCCATCGTATGACTCAATGTTCACGGGTTTAAACCCTTCTGGGAACTGGTGCTCCATTACTTCATCGGTGAAGCATAGAGGGTGTTCGGCTCCTCTTATCGGGCGACGTCACGATGCAGTTTAGATGGAGTTCGTATGCGGTTTTCGGCCCGTGCGAGGTTGTGTTTATCGCGCCAGGCTTGAGGGACGTCTTCTCGCGCTGTGCACGCCCTCGTGATCCATAAATTGATCTGGTATGACCGGTTCTATTTTCCAGGTCCTGTCGCAGGTCGTGCGTGCATCCGACGGCCGCTGTTTCTCTGCTTTCAGGCGAGGTGGCGCAGGTTGGTGTTCGGCTTGAGTTGCTGCTCTGTCCCGACCGTGAGGTGGTCGGTCGGGTCCGTCAGCTGCATTACGCCCTATCAGTATATGCTATGGGATCTCCTCGTCGAATTGGGAGAGCAACCTGTGCTTTGGGTAACTCTTAGTTGGGCGCTTGAGGCCATATTCCTCGGCTACCAGGACATTAGTCCATCTGTCATTGAGTAAATCCTGATCAGCTTGAAGTTGCTACCGCTTCTTTTTCAGGCTTCTTGCCGTGGCTATTAGCCGGCCCTTGAAGCGCTCTTGCTCGAGGGGGTCCTCTGGTACGATGAAGTCTTCATCGCCCAGGCTCTCATCCTCTTTGGAGGTCGGTAGGTAGTTACTATCCTCTGAGCCCTCGTCCCTGATAGGATCATCAGGGTTGACCTGCCCCTCCTCCCAATCATAATGTTCGGATGTTGGTTCGATAGGGGCTTCTTGGTCTTCGTTGTTATCCGGAGTATTGTTGTCTCCGGTTCCGGTATTGCCGTCTTTTTCTCGGCGAGGTTTAGACCGGCACCGCTGACGACGAGGCTTTGGTGGTGCCACAGGAGAATTATCCTCGGCTGGGTCCTTCCCACCTTCGTCTTCTTATTCTTTGGGTGTGTCCACCATGTACACGTCATATGTAGAGGTAGCCGTCCAACATCCGGTAAGCGGTGGGTTCTGGCAATGTTCTTCTCCGGCCTCGTTGTCCATGTCGTCGATGTCCTCGGAAGCGTAATCGAGCATGTCGGTTAAGTGCTCGACAGTGGCTATGAAGTGGGTGGTGGGTCGGACATAAAATTCCCTGCTCTTTGCCCCTAGTGCGGGCTGGGCATAGTTCGGCAGCGATCCTTCAATCATGGTGAGAGATCGCATTAAGTCCAGAGCCTCATTTAAGAGCGAGGTTTGGAGAGGGAAGCGAGAATCCGTGGACCGGGGTGGGGAAGGAGTTCCCTAGCCGAGCTCATATGACACAGACCTCGAGAGTTTGGAGCTGGTGCACGCAGGTGAGTCCAGCTCGATGAGGAAGGAGGGAGTATGGAGTGATTTCGAGCAGGCCGGTGAAGTGTTCCCCTCCGTATCTCTGGTGCTGAGCTCTATGGCTGCGAGGAATCTGGCGGGCTTTAAACTCCCGTCTTCGGACTCGGCGAGGATCTCCGGATCTGAGGCCAGATCTGTGGTTGAGGCTGCAAACCCTTGGAAGATCAAGTCTCCTCGGATATCGGCGATGTAGT
Organism: Aegilops speltoides; assembly: GCA_021437245.1. Classification (NCBI taxonomy): domain Eukaryota; kingdom Viridiplantae; phylum Streptophyta; class Magnoliopsida; order Poales; family Poaceae; genus Aegilops; species Aegilops speltoides. Next base: position 407,171,331 of record CM038144.1, on the reverse strand, counting down.
TTAGGTTTCCGAAACTAATCTGATGACCAGGGACGTAGCTGTCGATCTGCTCCCAATGGCCAATTGAATTGGCACGCAGTGTGAAGCCGCCGAATACGAAGATTTGGTCGGGGAGAAAAGTCTCCCTCAGGGCGGTATTGTTGTAGATGATTCATGGAGCCATTGAGCCTTCTGGTGACGACACAATGGAACTCTTAATGAAAGCACCAATGTCGGTGTGAAAACCGGCAGATCTCGGGTAGGGGGTCCCGAACTGTGTGTCTAAGGATCGAAGGTAACAAGGAGGCAGGGGACATGATGTTTACTCAGGTTCAGGCCCTCTTAATGGAGGTAATACCCTACTTCCTGCTTGCATGACTTTGATGAGTATAGGGGTTACAAGAGTTGATCTACTTTGAGATCGTAATGGCTAAACCCTAGATGTCTATCCTATATGACTGTGATCTTGCCCTACGGACTAAACCCTCCGGTTTATATAGACACCGAAGGTATCTAGGGTTGTAGAAAGTTGGTTACAAAGAAAGGAAGGTATATGATCCGAACACCAAGCTTGCCATCCACGCAAAGGAGAGTGCCATCCAGACACGGGGATGGCTCTTCTATCTCGTATCCTCATGGCCCATCAGTCCGGCCCGTACCACATAGCCCGGACGCCCGATGACCCCTTAGTCCAGGACTCACTCAGTAGCCACCTGACCCCGCGTGATGGTGATACTTCTTCTCTACAGAATTTTGCTTGTTTTTCAATAACCTTTCCTTACCCTTGTCCGATGTCTTATAGGCCACAAATGCGGGCCAGTGATCTCTTATCTTCTCATATGGACCGATGAATTCTGGTGTCTCGTTTTTCTTGACAAACTTTTTGTTCAACTCTTTCTTCCGAGTGTTGAATAATGTTGCCATCTTATTAAGAGCAAACGCCTTGACCTTTTGCTCTATAACGGGGTTAGTCGGATCCTCCTCTGGTGGTAGGCTGAAATTTGTCATCAGCGAGGTCCAAAGATCATCCTTCAGTCTATCTTGGACATAAGAAACTTTAGGGCCCTTCTTCTTATTCCATTGTTTGATGCTGATCGGGATGCTGTCCCTAACAACAACTCTGCACTGATGTACAAATGCATCCTTGGTCCGCTTGGGAGCAATTGGTTGGCCATCTTTCGTGACTTCTGTGATCGTGAACCTTTCATCTTGGCGGAACCTTTTCTTTGGGCCTCGTATCCTTACAGAAGTTTGGCTTAATCCGAAGGTGTAGCGACTGCACCTCAAATAAGATCCGATCTCGCGGCATCGTTGTCATTCTCGGATCGATAATGATGACACGCACAGTACTTGAAGGATTTATAACAGAGTAGCATCACACACTTGTTACATCGAATGTCTCCAAAGAGAACTTATTACAATAAATATGGCTTAAGGCCATCTAATAACAATAACAGCGGAAGGCTTGGAAGATAAGTGAGTCCATCAACTTCAACAGCATCACTGAGTATAGAACCACGATCCTAAGGCATCTTACTCGTCGTCTGGAAAGTCTGCAACATGAACGTTGCAGCCCGAAATGGGTCAGCACATGGAATATGCTGGCAATGTAACACATAGAGAGTAATGAAAGAACAATGCTATTCTACATGTATATATGGCTTGGTGGAAAAGCTCTATGGTTACAGTTTTTGCGTAAAGCCAATTTTTCCCTACTGCAAAGGAATAAATTTTTATTTAACTATCATGGTGGTTGTTAAACATTGAGAGCGTAGACACCCTCTCAATCCCAATTAAGCATCAACATTAAAACCCAAAAATATTAATTTAAAGTAACATGATGAGATTCACATGATAATCCAAGTACTAGATACTGAAGATGTCCATAACCGGGGACACTGCTAACCATGATTAGTTTGTACACTCTGCAGAGGTTTGCGCACTTTTCCCCACAAGACTCGATCTCCTCCGTTGGGACTCTCGCACTACATGATGTTTGAGAAACGGATGACCGAGATATAGTCTTTCAGAAGCGCTAGCACCTTACGATCGGGTAGACAGTACCAACCTACATCCCCTACATCTGCTAGTCTACCACTGTAAGAGTTCGCACAACTTACTCAACTTTGCTAGAGCCCATAGTAGCTTGTGGCTGCACACGGAAGTTTCTAGCATGTAATATCTCATGATCCCTTTGGGCCTGGGTGGCGGTCCATAAAGAAAAACAACAGGCAATCCTGCAATACCTAGGTACCTCAATCCACCCAGATGTGTATTAAAGTTGCCACCTTAAATAAACCATTAAATTAACAATCTCATATCTGTCATGGATACACTCACCCAATCCACGTCTACTAGCATAGCATGGCATAATAAGCAACGTAGAGTAACTCCCAAGGGTTTGATAATAATACAGGTAATAGGTACTACCTCATCTACTTCCCAAAACCCACATATTAAATAGATCCTAATCATGCAATTGTTTGAGGATTGATCTAATGCAATAAAACTGGGTAGTAAAGGGGTATGATCAAAGTGTTACTTGCCTTACTGATGATCCGTGAAACCTAGAGATTCGAAGTAGCAAGCGACGCAATCCGGGTACTCTATCGCAAACAAACAAGCATACAATAAGTACTCATCTAATGCACAGGTAAAACTCAAATAAGAGATCTAATCAGACAGTTCAACTTAAGAACTCCGGTTTGCAAAAAGAATCAAATCACACGAAGCAATGAAAATCAAACGGCCAAATAAACAAGCTTTGTTTACTAATCTAGATCTAAGTCAAATTTTGCAGTAGCAAAAACTTGTTTGAGTTGATTATTCGGAAAGAGGGTTTCGAGCCGAAACTCTAGGCGCTTGAATCGCCTGATTCCGATAAACGAGCGAAAAGTTATACTAAAACGAAAATCGGATCAGAAATCACGATCAGAAAAATCACGGAATAAATCCGAGAAAAAGAAAAACGACGAACAGATTAATGAACGAACGTTCGTTATCTGGATCTAAACGATGAACGCGTTCATTAAAACGAACAATCGAGCGAATGCTCGCTAATTAACCTAAACCAAAAAACATGATCAAATAAAAAACGGATCTAAAAAAATCGACGAAAAAACCGAACGGTTTTTCTAAAAAAAGGCGGCGGCGACGGGGTCAACCTCGGCGGCGGGGTTTGATGAGGCGGCATGCGGTTAGGTTTGGGCGGCGGCGGCAGCGCGGCGGTGGCGTGGCGGCTAGGGCTTGGGGCGGCGACGGCTTGGGTGGGCTGGGGCTGGCGGCGGCCCGGGGTGGCGCTATATAAAGGCCCCGGCCAGAGGAGTCCTGGCCGATCCCGGCCCATAGTCGGTTCGGAATTTTTTTAAAAAAAATATTTTCGTGCAGAGAAACAAACGAAATAAATACTAAACGGACTCCAAAAATCCTGAAATTAATTTTCCCCGGCTTCTAAAATCAAGCCGGTTTAGATGAACATTTATTTGGGGCCTAAATGCAATTTTGAAACACATGCATTTTTCCTAAATTCAAATATAATAGTAATAAAATCCAAAATAAAATATTATTTGATTTTTTATTAAATCCTCAATATTTCTTTATTTTGGGAAAGTCATTTTATTCCCTCTCTCATATTTTTATAACTGAAATAATTGAAGATAAAATAAATAAAATCAAATGATCCTATTTTCAAGATTTCAGAAACTCAAATATGAAAATATCGAAATCCCCAACTCTCTCAGTGGGTCCTTGAGTTGCGTAGAATTTCTAGGATCGAGCATAAATGCAATAAATATGATATGCAATAATGATCTATTGTATAACATTCCAAATTGAAAATTTGGGATGTTACAAACCTACCCCCCTTAAGATGAATCTCGCCCTCGAGATTCGGGTTGGCTAGAAAATAGGCGAGGGTGGTCCTTCAGCAGATCTTCCTCTCTCTCCCAAGTGGCTTCATCCTCGGTGTGGTGGCTCCACTAAACTTTACAAAACTTGATAACCTTGCTGCGGGTGACTCGGCTGGCATACTCAATAATCTTAACTGGTTTCTCCTCATAGGTCAAATCACTGTCCAACTGAATCGCCTCTAGCGGCACTAATCTCTTAGCGGTATATCAGCCATCTCTGCGTGGCACTTCTTCAACTGCGAAACGTGGAACACGTTGTGAACTCCTGACAATCCCTCTGGCAATTCCAACTTGTAGGCAACTCCTCCCATACGCTCCAAAACTTTGTATGGTCCCACAAAACGTGGCGCTAACTTTCCCTTAACTCCAAATCGCTTAACTCCTCGAAGTGGTGATACACGAAGATAGACTCTACCTCCGACTTCGTAAACAGTCTCCTTGCGTTTAGAATCTGCATAGCTTTTCTGCCTGGACTGGGCTACCTTGAGCCTATCGCGAATCAACTTCACTTTCTGTTCAGACTCCTTAATCAAATCTGGTCCAAACAACTGGCGGTCCCCAACTTCATCCCACGACAACAGGGTCCTGCACCTCCTTCCGTATAGGGCTTCGAAAGGGGCCATCTTCAAGCTGGATTGGTAACTGTTGTTGTAAGAGAACTCTGCATATGGAAAATTGTCGTCCCAACTAGATCCGTAATCTAGCGCACAAGCTCTCAAAGATATCCTCCAAAATCTGATTGACTCTCGGTCCTGTCCATCTGCTCATGGATGAAAAGTTGTATCAACTCAGCACGGTACCCAAGGTTTCGTGGTAACCGATTCGTAACTTTGAGGTAAACCGGGTTCCTCGTTCGATACAATGCTCCTCGGAACTCCATGCAGACATACGATCCTGGTCATGTATATCTTGGCCAACTTAGCACTGGTGTAAGTGGTCTTCACTGGAATGAAATGTGCTACCTTCGTCAACCGATCGACCACAACCCAAATCGAATCATCGCCTCAATGAGTCTTGGGCAATCCCGTAATAAAATCCATGCCTAGTTTATCCCACTTCCATTCGGGTATCGGCAATGGTTGTAACAATCCTGTTGGCTTCTGATGCTCTGCCTTCACTCTCTGACATACATCACAAACTGCTACATATTCCGCAATATCTTTCTTCATTCCGGTCCACCAGAATGTGTCCTTCAAATCCAAATACATCTTGGTATTTCGTAGGTGAATCGAATACGGTGAATCATGGGCCTCTTGCAAAATCAACTTCCTGATCTCCGGGTCATTGGGCACATAAACACGGTCTTCAAACCATAAGGTATCGTGCTCATCCTCACAAAATCCCTTAGCTTTACCTTTGCTCATTTTCTCCTTTATCTCAGAAATTTCCTTGTCGGCCTTCTGAGCTTCTTGGATCTTATCCATCAAAGTCGACTGAATTTCCAATGCTGCTACATAGCCTCTCGGAACTATCTCCAAACATAGTTCGCAAAGATCCTCGGCTAACTCCTTTGGCAACCCACCGGTCATGAGTGTATTGACATGGCTCTTACGGCTCAATGGGTCGGCTACTACGTTAGCCTTTCCGGGGTGATACTGCAACCTCATATCATAATCTTTGATGAGCTCCAACCATCTCCTTTGCCCGAGATTCAACTCCTTCTGCGTGAAAATGTACTTCAAACTCTTGTGATCCGTGTACACCTCACAATGATTTCCGATAAGAAAATGTCTCCAACTCTTCAACGTATGCACTACGGCTACTAACTCCAAATCATGTGTGGCATAATTCAACTCATGAGGTTTAAGCTGTCGTGAAGCATACAGAACAACTCTCCCTTCCTGCATCAGCATTGCTCCAAGTCCTCGATGTGAAGCGTCACAATACACCTCGTAATCCTTGCTCTGATCTGGCAGAATCAACACTGACGAGGCAACTAGACGTTCCTTCAACTCCTGGAAACTGGCCTCACATTCCTCAGTCCAATTGAACTTGGTATCTATCAGGACCGGATTTTCGGGGTATCAATTTCCCAGAAAATGGCCCTTGTGCTCACCAGCCCCAGGATTACTGTTAGCTGGCGAGACACCAACTTGATACAGAAACTCCAAGCAAAGTACGAATATGTAGTACAAGACCATTCTGGCCGGTGAGTACAACAAATGGTTTCTAGTGGTTGATGGCGGAAGCGGTTTGTGGTCTTCAACGTCTCTGGGACTCCATTTCCCACACGAACAGCTAACCTGGATAACTCCTATATTCGCATGGCTGCCATTCACCATTGCTTAGGTTCCGGGGCTGTCATCGCAACGCTCCTCTCCCAGCAAGAAATCTGGCCAAGACAATAGCCAGGGACAAGCCAGTGAGTACTTTTGAATGTACTCGCAAACATTATGAACATAGGTATAACATAAATGCTAATCATGCACTAAAATATTCTATGATCACAATGTCAGTCATAAAATAAAATCCATGATGCACGTAGTTAGGTTGTTCATATAAAACATGGATATGCAATCAGAGAATAAAAATAGAATGCACCGATCGGGTGTCTGAGCGACACCACATAAAGGGCTTATAAAGTAAATAAATAACAAGCATGCCACAGTCGGGCGTCTGAGCGACACCACATAAAGGGCTTATAAAGTAAATAATCACAGTGAATATCCAGGAGGTAGAACCGTCCCAGGGATACTCAATAATCCATGTAATATAATGGGTTAGTCCATAACAATAATAATCATAATTATCACAAGTCACAAGTCAGGATCCATGTTCTGATTTAGCAGTTTCTCCTCCGAAGACCGACACTAAGACCAACACTTGACCCATCCCAGACTGTAGTCCTGAACCATTGAAACGACTATTCGAATAGATATGACCTCTACAGAGGGTGTACTCTTTACCCACGAGTAATGAATTCCTTTAGTCCATCGGGACTAATTCCATTTACGGTCTTTTAATTGAAAACACACCTGACCCGCACACACCAGCTTAACTTACCGGTGTCTGGAATTGCCACGACACATGTCAAGCAAAACTCTACGTGGGGAGGCTACAACCTCGATTAGCATGGGATCAAATTTATACCGCGCGCTCTAATGGGTGCCCCCATCTCGGTCCCAACCGGAAACACCCATGCCCTCGACCAGTGGCTTCGCCACCGGATGCAGCAGATTCCGCCACCGTGGCCTCTCTCAGACGCAGTGCTAGAAAGGGGTTGAACACTTACTGGACCGTACCCTACCTGCTGCAGGGACAAGTGGTAGTACGAAACAAGTATGGGGGTTACTGGAACAAGACTCGATCTACGGCCGACTCAGGAGGTTTAAGTATTCCCTACTTTATTAGCATAACAAAAATATTTCAATCAACAAACAGAATCACCACTCATCATACCTCATCATGCCATACCGGACACACTCGTCTCGACGAGGAAATAGGGACAAGCTCGTGTCTACCCAAGACAGGGACTTTCCCGGCTTCCTTCCGGTATGCATGAAAAGCATACGAGGGTGACAACGTATCAAATTTCAGTAGCATGGCATCATCAATATGGACTTATGAGTATGTTCATATCGTCACATAAAATAACGAAAACTATGAGACAAGGAGTGTTGTAACCGTATTCAAACGACACACAACAATATTATGCCAGAGTTCAGAATGCTTGCCTTCAAATTGTGGAGAGGCAGGGTGCATTCCAAAACTTTTGAGAGTTTTCTTCCCTCTCCAAAAATCCTATTTAAAAATTTGAATTAATACATAGTTTCAAAACAGTACAAAAAAGTTGTTTGAATTTTTTTCAATAAATCTAAAAAAACTAGACAAAATTTGAGAGAGGTAGGAAAAAGAATCAACTCATTTGGAGTTATATTTAAAAAGTTATAGCCAGTCAAAGTTTAGTCAACTTTCTGTTTAAAAAAACAAAAAAAGAAAATGTTTTGAAATGAATACACGTCGAAGACGTACTTTGCGTTTACGCCTCCACTTACGCCAGTGTGGGCCGACCCGTGGTCACTGAAAGTGGGTCCAGGGGGCCCACTGGTCAGGTTTGACCGGTCGCCCCCGCCTCTTTCCTCCTGTGGCCGAACAGAGGCGGGGCTCCGGCGATCAACACCGGCGAACGGCGGCTCCCCGCGGGCTCCGGAGGCCAGGGATGGATCCGCCAGTCTAGGGCGGTCCTCCCGGTGGTCGTTAGGTTGGTGGGGGTGGAGGGAGTCGCCGGCGGCGAGCTCCGCGGTGGACGTCACCTTCTGGAGGATTTGGGGGTCTGGGCTACGGTGGTTCTCGATCGCGATTGAGAGGCTGGGCAGCTCCGCACGGTCGAGGGGTGGAGGATGGTGGTGCTAGATGGACGGGAGAGGCTCTGGTTGCGGCGGGCGTGACCGGAATGTGGCGGCGGCCGGACTGGCCGGAGATGTGGAAGAAGACCTTCCCTGGTCCATTGCGGGCTATGGGAGTGCTAGGTGGGTGGCTTGAAGTCGCCTGAGGGACTGGACGGACTCAGGGCTCCTTATATAGGCGGTCGGGGGCGGTTTTGATGGTGGACGTGGATAAGAACGGCGAATCGCCGTTCTGTAGCCAGGGGCGCGTGGCGATGGCTGGCGGGGTCTGGCAGGGTGAGCGGATGAACTTGAGCTGCTCCAGGGGCGAGCTGGTGCGCTGGAGTGGCTCGGGCGGCGCCGTCCATGGTAGAGATCGCCATGGCGCTGGCCGCGCCACGGCCGACCGACGACAAGGCCCAGAGGGCGCTAGGTGGGGCTTTGTTGGTTCTGGCTAGTGGATGAGGACGGGCGTGGCTCTGCGGGCGAGCAACGGCCAGGGGCGCGGGGCGAGTGAACGCTGGCGGTTTTGCTGCTAGGCAGGCAAAACGCGCGCGCCTTGGCATGCCCAGAGCATGCACGCGAGGTGTTCTACCAAATGTCAGGGTATGTTAGAGAGCTCGAATGCTATTGGTAGTAAACATGCCTAGGTTAGTGGTAGACAGAAGTTTAGTGGACATAGTGGTTAGGCAAAGCAAGCAGATCCAGTGTGCAAACTAAAATCTTACCCGGATGGCGGTGCGCGACTCCAAGTAGGCCTCGTTGCAGCGCTTGAGTGCCACTGCCTCCGCCCGGAGCTTGGCCTGGACGTCAAGAGACGCCTCATTCAGGGCGCCAGTTCCGCCCCCAGGAACCCAGCCCAGGGGCGTGGCACTTGTCGCCTCGGTGTCAAGAGCCAAAGAGCTCGAGGCGCCGATCTCCTATGGCCGCGGCGCCGAGGCCGCCTTCTCCAAATAGCGGCGCGTGGGAATACGGACCGCGGGAACCAGGACTGTTGCCACCGGAGTCCCGGCCGGTGGCACTGGCGGCGCCACTGGCTGTTCCTCCCGGGGCTCGCTGGCTGGCGGAGGCGGCGGCGGCACAAAGACATTCGGCATGGCTACGTCACCGCCCGCCTGCTCTCGGATCGGGAAGTTACCGCCGGTTCCTCTGTCTGTTGCCTCGAAATCAGGCGGAAGCAGCGCAGTATCCAGAGGGGTCACAAGTATAGGCTCTTGGCAGCGGGCGGCCTCCACAAGTCGCTCTTCCCCACGGCCGTGGCTTCCGCTGCAGGCTGGCCTCGGGCGGACGCGGGCGACAAGTCCTCCCGCCTTGGCCAGCGGTCGGCCTCCGCCTCAAGGCCTCCAGGCTTGCTTCCGCCGCCCCCGGAGGTCGGCGGCCGGGTCGATGCGCCGGCTGGTCGAAGAGGTCGCTGCCGACCTAAGGACCGAGCCGGCGCCCGACTTCTCAAGGGTCAGCGGGGCCCTGAAATAAGAAGACAAGTGAGGAAACTCTCACGACAGATTGATGAAGAACAAGGAGTAAGGGAATGATGCTTACGCCGACACCATGACGGGCACCTTCGGCTGCTTCTGGTACTGGGCCGCCTTGGCCGCGGTCTCTCTCCGCCTGGTCGCCGCGGCCGGATTCTTGGGCTCCTTGGGAGCGATGCCGAATAGGGTCGAGCCCTGTTTCCGTTTGCGCTTGCCGCCTGGGGCGAGCGGCCCAGAAGAGGGGCCAGCGACGGTGGTGGTAGAGCTCCAGGCGGGGCGCGGCTCGTCGTCGTCCTCATCATCATCAGGCCAAGCCTTCACGCCGCCGCCTCCCTTGGAGCCGCCTGCTCTACTACCGCCGTCCGCTCTGCCTCCGTCGCCTGTCGCGTCATCGACCAGGCGGCCGCCCCCAAGTCGGGGTCGTCCACATCGCTCTCCGCCCTGTCCGCGTGGAGGTTATCACCCGGCCCCAGGAGGCGGCCGTTGCCTCGACATATAAATATGCAACCAAGAAGGAGTCAGGTCTCGTAGGGCAGCGCCATGAAGAGAAACGAAGCAGAAGAAAGTGGCTCAAAAGACAAAGACAAGAAACTTACCGCAGGGGGCGGGTTGTGGCGAGAGTACGGCCGCTTCCCGTACCGCCATTCCTTCTCCAACATCTTGAGGTCGGAGATCTCGTTCACCATCCGCGAGGCTTCGGCAGGCGGCATTCCCTTCGTGCACAGCCGGTACGGATCATGGTGTCCGTCCATCCGGAAGATCGGATGAGGGCGGCTCGAGCGGAGGACCCGGCGCTCCACGAAGGCGACGAGGAGGTCGGAGGCCACGAGGCCCTCCGACTCGGAGCACCGGAGTCGCCAATGGCGGCCGCCGCCCGCCGAGACAGGTTTCGCTTGTACCCCTGGTGGGCCGAGCCCCTGGGGGGCAGGCCTCGAGGGGGCAGGTTGAGGAAGTCAGCAGCCGGGTCCACGTTCTCGACGTAGAAGTAGGACTGCTGCCACATCTTCATCGACTGCGCCAACTTGATGATGGGGAAGGCGTTCGCCGCCGGCGGCGACGGCGACAGATAGCCCCGTGACTGCCACCGCCTCGGGCGGAGGTGCCGAGCTTCCCATAAAATAACGCTCCCCACAACTCGATGGTGGGGAGGATGCCGAGGTAGCCCTCGCACGCCGTGACAAAGGCGGAGAGCAGGGTCACGGCGTTGGGCATGAGATGGTGGGGTTGAAGGTTGCACAAGTCGAGGAAGGCGCCGAAGAAGTTTCTCGCCGGGAGGCCGAAGCCCCGCAGGAAATGTGAGCGGAAGACGACCTGCTCGCCTTCCTGCGGCGCCAGCCTGATCTCCGTCTCCGGCATGTACCCGCGCCTTGACGAAGGCCGCGCTGGGCATCCGGCGCGTGTCACGGAGGGAGGTGATGTGGTCCTCGATCACCGTTGACCCATCCCAGTCGCCCATGGCCTCGGCTGGCGGCATGGAGGGAGGAAATGCATTGGCGACAAGCAACGACGAGCAGCTGTGGCAGCGCTACGGTAGCAGTGGCGGAAGATGAGAGATAAGAAGAGGAGTGGGAGGGGGCGCAGGAACTTTGCCGCACCTTCCTCCCCTCCCTACTTATAGCGCCGGGGCTATGAAGCCGAGGGGCGAACGGGGTTGTGGGATTTATCGCGCCACGCCCCACGATCCTGCCTCTCCCCGCAGCATTTACCCCGCCGTGAATAAATGGGATGGCAACCGCCCTTCGGCGCAGAGATCCGCCCGGTTGCCGAGGCGTGGTAGTGGCCGGCCCGGCCCGGTGTCACGTCCCATCCAGAGCATGGGATGGCAGGCTTGCCAGGCTGACGCGCGCCGCGTGGCGCGTCCGTGGCGGGCGGCTTCCGCATGGTGGAGGCCGGCTGGAGCGGTCGGCTGGCCACCAGGCGGACCGACATTTTTCCAGAGTTCAGGAAGGGGAGAAGCCGCTGAGCCCTCGCGACCGCTCAACCACGACGCATCATCGGCTTCGGGGACTACTGTCATAGTAATGGGCCACGGGTAGGCTCACCCGAGTCCCAAGATTTACCAAGACTTTGGGCCAGCTCCGCCTAGCTGGGCCCCAAGCCGATGCTCCGCCATCTGGGGCCGGCTGGCTTCGTAGCCGGCAGCCAGAGGGCGGATGACCCCAGACCACGGGCGCCCGGCAAAGCGGTTATCCTACACCAAGGCATGGCCGAGCTCATCAGAGCTGGCGGCGGGATCAGAGCCACTAAAGGTGACCAAGCCTCACACCAACGACATGGCTACAGTGAGCAGCCACCACTCGGGCCGGCCGGGCCCCACCAGTGGCGGGCCCCTGTCAAGGAGAAGCCGAGGTCGAGACACTGACAGCACAGGCCCAAGAGCTGCCAGATTACCATTGTACCCCTGGGGGGTAGGCCTATATAAACCCCCCTAGGCCACCCATGCAAAGTGTTCGACCCCATTAGTACTAGCCACCACTTAGAACAGGAAGAGAGCCGAGCCTTGCCTCCTCCTGTCTCTAGCACATAGCTCGAGGAGCACCATTGTATCGCTTGTGCCTTAGTGATCATGCGGAGACCCCGCAGAGCAGGACTGGGGGTGTTATATCCTACGAGAGCCCCGAACCTGGGTAAAGTCCGCCATGCGTCAGGTTCACGCCTTTATCCCGCCAGCAATCGCGACGTTCTACTCGCTCCCACCATGATAAGCCATCCATTGGCATATGTCGCACCCAACCCCCAACAAAAGTTGTCTAATTTTTTTTCAAATAAATCTGAAAATAAACTAGACAAAATTTGAGAGAGGTAGGAAAAATAATCAACTCATTTGGAGATATATTTAAAAATTTATAGCCAGTCAAAGTTTAGTCAACTTTCTGTTTTTTTAAAACAGAAAAAGAAAAACGTTTCGAAATGAATACACGTCGAAGACGTACTTTGCATTTACGCGTCCACTTACGCCAGCGTGGGCTGGCCCATGGTCACTGACAGTGGGTCCAGGGGGCCCACTGGTCAGGTTTGATCGGTCGCCCCGCCTCTTTCCTCCTCTGGCCGAACAGAGGCGGGGCTCCGGCGATCAACATCGGCGAACGGCGGCTCCCCGCGGTCTAGGGCGGTCCTCCCGGTGGTCGTTAGGTTGGTGGGGGTGGAGGGAGTCGCCGACGGCGAGCTCCGCGGCGGACGGCAGCTTCGGGGGGATTTGGGGGTCTGGGCTATAGTGGTTGTCGGTCATGATTGAGAGGCTTTGCAGCTCCGCACGATGGAGGGGAGGATGATGGTCGTGCTAGATGGATGGGGGAGGCTCTGGTTGCGGCGGGCGGGACCGAAACGTGGTGGCGGCCGGACTGGCCGGAGATGAGGAAGAGGACCTTCCCTGGTTGATTGCCGGCTATGGGAGTGCTAGGTGGGTGGCTTAAAGTCGCCTGAGGGACTGGAAGGACTCGGGGCTCCTTATATAGGCGGCCGGGGGCAGTTCCGATGGCGGCCGTGGATAAGAACGGCGAAAAGTCGTTCTGTAGACAGGGGGGCACGTAGCGATGGCTCGCGGTGTCTGGCAGATTGAGAGGATGAGCTTGAGCTGCTCCAGGGGCGAGTTGGCGCGCTGGAGTGGCTCGGGCGGCGCCGTCCATAGCAGAGACTACTGCGGCCGCTCGCTCGCTGCCACGGCCGACCTGACGGCGGCGCTGTAGGGCGCCAGGGGGCTTGGATGGTTCTAGCGAGTGGATGAGGACGTGCGTGGCTCTACAGGCGAGCAATGGCCAGGGGCGCGGGGCGAGTGAACGCGGCGGCTCGGTTGCACGCGCGCATGGAAAACGTGCGCTCTGGGTACGCCAGAGCACGCACGCGAGGTGTTCGGCCAAATGCCAGGGCATGTTAGAGAGCTCGAATGCTGCTGGTAGTAAACATGCGTAGGTTAGTGGTAGACAGAAGTTTAGTGGACATGGTGGTTAGGCAAAGCAAGTAGGTCCAGTGTGCAAAATTAAAGCTATGCCAAATCTGACCATGCACACAAGGTGCTTGACAAAATGCCAAAGGCATCTAGGCAACTCTTGGGGTGGCAAAAGCTCCAGATCAGTGTCTCTTTAGATGATTGAGGGGGGTGGCAATGTTAGTTTGGCAAAAGCGGAAACTTGTTAGTGCAAGTCTTTGAGAAAACCATTTCTGGACAGAAAGTAAAGGCTATCATTGCATGCACCAAATATACTCCAATGGGTCCACTCTCCTGAACTTAAGGGTTTTGCAGGGTGGTTAATAAGCAGGAGAAAGATCATGGGCATTAGAGTAACAAAAAATAGAGTTGCTGTGGAAAGTGCCAAACTGGACCAGAGAGCAAAACAGGCTCTAAAGCTTATAAAAATCATTTTTAAAGAAATAGGGCTCGGGGGAAAATAATTATGCAAATAAATACACTGATAAAAGAATTGTTTTATTGAGAGAGTACATAAATCCAGCAATACTTTTTGAAAAGTTTTTACTTGGGGCTAAAAACTCCACAATATCAAAGAAAAGAGAGGTTCTGAAATCAAAAGATAAACCCAGAAAATAAAATTTTAATTTCCTGGCAAAATTTTGATAAACAAAACATGGTTAAATTTTTGGGGTGTTACAGTATCCTTCTTCAACAACTCTGTCGGTGTACTAAGGTAGGGGTACCTCAGTACCCCAACTTGTGCACGGGCAGTCGCAGCTCCCCGCGGCTAGATCTACCACATGTTTGCCGGAGACCATCCCTGCTCCATATCAAGCCATTCAAGAACAAAGTGTACAAGACAGAAGATCGAGACCCCGGCAAGAGGAGCTTGCCGGGAAGGCCGTCCCAGGCTCAAGATTACATCACTCACGCAAGGCCCTGGCGAGAGGAGCTCGCCGGGGAGACTAGAAGATTACATCAGAGAAGACACGCCGGCGCTATACACGCCCCGTGAGGGCCCGGAAGCGGAAGTTACAGAGCCCGACAAGCTCCCTGCCCGGCAAGATTAAGACCCCGGCAAGGTACTTGCCGGAGAGCTGCTGTGCCCCGACTCCAGCCATCTCGCCCACGCCGCCTTGAGCCCTCTCAGAGACGCGTGGGCGGATGGTCAGGCAGCCTGGGGTGCGGTGGCACTCCACGGTGGTGGATCCATCGCTGCAGGCACGGAGACGCAAGGGCGGGAGCTTTTGGGGTCGACGGCACAGTGCATTAAATGCCCTTGTCCCCATCACAAAGTAGGTAGAAACCACTGCTCAAGCAATCGTAGCTCCACTGCTCCCAAGACTGCTCCAACTACCACCCCTTTTACATTTTTACCCCTTTCTCCCACGCTGACACCTGTTGGTGACCCTTTGCACTATAAAAGGAGGCCCATGCACAACGAGAGGAGGTTCGTTCAACTTTGCAACTCCCACGCCGTGTAGCTGCATCGTAGCTCTTCAAGCTCCCGAGCACAATACAACACAAAGCAGCAAGAGGGTTTACGCGGCCCATCGCGTCTGCTGGGTAAAAATCCGCCCGCTGCATCGCCGATCCGCTCTTCAGGCTCCTCCGCCTCGCATCAAGACTTCACGACGGGGCCCCTGCCCCATAGGTGCTCGCGGGCGGGCGGGTTTCTCCGCCCCGCCCCGACATCTTTTGGCGCGCTGTAGGGGGCGCCGAGGTTGTGCGGACTCGATCTCGCTTCGCTGGGCGCGCTTCTTCATCAACCTCTCCGACTTCATCGACAACCGCGCCATGGCCTCAAGACGAGGGCTTAAGGGTTGCAGACCTGCTCGCGTTCACCCGCCGCCACCGGAGCCAGCGGTGGGCGGAGGAGACGCTAGCGGAAGGGTGGACACCGGCGAGGGTACTCGCGGCGCCACCGCATCCAGTGGACAGACGGATGACCAGGCCGGTCTCCGTGGATCCACGCCCATCTCAGCAAGATAACAACCCAGCAGCGCCATACCACGGGGTGGTATCCGCTGCTGGAGCAAGAACGCCGCCGAGGCTCGCGGATGCTCCGCTACCGTCTGCATAAGCAAAGCGAAGTGCCGGCAGGACCTCGCCTCCTATCGCTACTAGGAGTCCGAGCATATCTCGTTCTCGTGCCGCCGCTTCGCTTCCTCTCCACTCCGCAAACGATTCCTCGAGCGCCACGCTGTCGCCGAGACCCGCCATCGAGCTCCAAGTCCGCTAGGACAGCTCGTGCTCACTCCGACAAGCGCCGCCTCCTGAGCGCCTAAGCCCGGCGAGGGCAGCTCGTGCTCGTTCCGCAAGCGACTTCCCCGGAGTGCTGCGCTGCCTGCCGAGGACGCGCCATCGAGCTCCACCGCAAGTGCAAGGAAACGAAAAAGAAAAGCTAAGTTGTTCGAGCTTTTGTGCAGAGCACCTTAATTCCATGCTTTTATATGTTATATCCTCGTATGCTTCGTCCTTAGTGCGCAAAACCTGTGCGCTGGAGGAGCTCTGCCGTGAATAGCCGCACTTTATCTTGCTTCGAGCACACTCAACGAAGTTAAAAGTGAGCCGCATAAGCTTCGCGCTTTTGTTTCGCTTCCAGTCCGCCAAGAAAGTTAAGCGTGTCGCGACCGACACGGTAAGGTTGCTTGCCGGAAGCGACACCAGCCAGCTGGCTGTCGATGTTCAAGACTCAGCAAGTGTGTTAAGCACCGCAAGTTCCCTAGAAGCGAGGGTAAAGGCGCATAAAGGATGTAAAGTAGAGGGTGTAACGTGGCAAGCCTTGCCGTGAGATGTCTTTCGATGAGAGACTTGTGCGCGAGAGGAGCTAAGTCGTGGTCCAGCTGCGCTTTGCCTTGTTTCCGAGTCCGCTCGGCAAACACAAGCGCTGCAGCTGGCCCGGCAAGGTTGCTTGTCGAAGCAACACCAGCCAGCGGGTTGCTGATGTTCCAGATCAAAGAAGCGGTTCGCGACCGCAAGCTCCTCAAAACGAGAGTGCAAACATACGAAGGGCAAGGCACGGCATCGATTGCAAAGTCAAGATTTATATACATATCTATGTACATGATGAAGATGTTGCAGATCTATCTCACTGTTTTCATGGCCGAAATTGCAGCAACAAGGAGAAGCTGGAAGAGCGCGCCAAGACTGGCCCCGCAAGCCAGTGGTTGTCGGGCTGCGAGCGCCAAGATTTGTCTCCATGAGCTAGCCTCACTGGGGCTGCGAGTACTAAGATTCGCCTCCGCAAGCCGAGTTGCCTGGGGCTGCGGTATCGATAAGTTTTTCATCCTCGTTATGCATCCTCTCATGGACCGGGAAAGCGGGCTGCTTTGAACGAAGCGTGTCTTGTAAAACCCAGACGCTGGAGGAGCCAAGTCGTGGCCCGCTTATGCATTTGTTTTGTTTCCGAGTCCGCCAACAAACACAAGTGTGTTGCTGCACCCTTACCTTGCTTTCGAGCCTGCTCAGCAAGTTGTTGCCAAGAATCGCCCGGCAAGGTTGTTTGCCGGAAGCAACACCGCCACTGGCTGTCCCAAGACTCGCAAAGCGGTTCGCCGCAAGCTCCCCGATAGCATAAGAACGCATAAGGCACTAAGTCAAGTAAAGACTCGTCCGCAAGCTTTCTCTTTTTTCATTAAAAACATCCTAGTTTGATACAAGTCCATAGAGGATGAAAACATGATAGAGAGGATTACAAGTTTTAAATACAGCTAAGGCCCGAGGGCTTACAAATTAAAAAGATAAGGTGCCCGTGATCCCTCCTGTTTCTCTCGCTCAGAGTTCAGAGGTAGGTCAGGAGCCCCTGCAAGAGAAGCTTGCCGAAGGGCGAAGAAACTCAAGAAATTCCTCCGGAGAGGGGGCGCCGGCTCGCCTCGAGGAGGAAGAAGATGCAATGAAAGCGAAGGAGGGAACCGCGCCGCTTCCTCTCGCTTTTTATGGGGAAGTGGGGGCGCCCGCTTTTCTCATTAAAGAACGTGGGCACGCCCCATCCCACGACGCCGCAATCGACGCTGTTGTTGCACGGGAGGCGGCAGAGGCGGAAGTGGAGTCGGCACGCCGTGGGCCTCGTGGTGCCTGCAGACGCTTTTGGGCCCGCCCAACAGCGCTGCACTGCAGGTGGCCCAGCCCGGGCTGGGGACACGACACTAACTCGAAAAGCCGCTGATCCCGCAGCCCTCATGCGCAACTCCATCACTCGGGCGGATCCGTCCCATCGCGCCCGCGAACGGGCCGGCAGCGGAGGCGGCGACGAGGCGCGGGCGCAGCTTGATGAAGAACTCCTGTGGATCATCTCCAAGATGGACCGTGATCGTGGATGAGACGCTGGGAGACGGGAGGCGACGCCACGACCACCTCTCCTGACCGCCAAGCCACGCCTGCCTGCTCGCTCATGCCACGCCTCCTCTCCCTCTCGTGGTCGGCCCGCCGCCACGGGAGCGGATAGGAGAGGTGCGCCGCCGGAGGCGACCTCGCTGCCACCGTCAAGAACTGGATTCTCCTTCCATGGCGGAAAGAAGAATGAAGATGAAGACGAAGGGAGAAGAGGATGAGTGTGGCCATTGTGCCCCTTCCGCCTTTTTAAAGGGGCGAGGTGGGGCTCAACCGCCCCACTCGACCAATCAGAAGCGAGGAGGCCAGAGGAGCGGGCCGACTCGCCTTTCTCCGCCTGCGTGACGGCTCGGTCTCCCACCTTCGCCCACCACCACCCTGTGCATGAGGGCTGCAGGTGGGAAAAGCGAGCCAGAGCAACGGGTGAAGCGACCTCGCCTGCACCACGATCACGGGTGGATGCCATAAAGACCGCATGCGCCGCCCACGCCTCCCACGACGACGCTAATCGACGCTGCGCTACACGAGGGGAGGCAGCAGCGGCAGAGTGGATTCGCACGCCAGGCCTCGCGTGTCTGCAGACTGCTTTTGGGCCTGGCCCAACAGCTGGCACTGCAGTGTGGCCCAGCCCTGGGCTCCTGTCGGTGAGCTAAGGTAGGGGTACCTCAAGACTTAACTTGTGCACGGGCAACAGAGCTCCCCCTGCTAGATCTACCACATGTTTGCCGGAGACCATCCCCGCCTCCATATCAAGCCATTCAAGAACAAAGTGTACAAGACAGAAGATCGAGACCCCGCAAGAGGAGCTTGCCGAAGGCCGCCCTGTGCTCAAGATTACATCACCACGAAGGCCCCGGGCGAGAGGAGCTCGCCGGGAGACTAGAAGATTACATCAGAGAAGACACGCCTGGCTGCTATACACGCCCGGGCGAGGGCCCGGAAGCGGAAGTTACAGAGCCCGACAAGCTCCCGGCCCGGCAAGATTAAGACCCCTGCAAGGTACTTGCCGGAGAGCTGCTGCAGTGCCCGACTCCAGCTCATCTCGCCCACGCCGCCTTGAGCCCTCTCCAGAGACGCGGGCGGATGGTCAGGCAGCCTGGGGTGCGGTGGCACTCCACGGTGGTGGATCCATCGCTGCGGCGCATGTGAGACGCAAGGGCGGGAGCTTTTGGGGTCGACGGCGACGGGCATTAAATGCCCTTGTCCCCATCACAAAGTAGGTAGAAACCACTGCTCAAGCTAATCGTAGCTCCACCGCTCCTCGACTGCTCCAACTACCACCCCTTTACATTTTACCCTTTCTCCCACGCTGACACCCAAGCAGACCCTTTGCACTATAAAAGGAGGCCCATGCACAACGAGAGGAGGTTCGGTTCAATCCTTTGCAACTCCCATGCTCGTGTAGCTGCCATCAGAGCTCTTCAAGCTCCCGAGCACAATACAACACAAAGCAGCAGAGGGTTTTACGCGCCCATCGCGCCCGGTTGGGTAAAATCCGCCTGCATCGCCTCGATCCGCTCTTCAGGCCTCCTCCGCCTCGCATCAAGACTTCACGAGGGGCCCTGCCCCATAGGTGCTCACAAGGGCGGGTTTCTCCGCTCATTCCGACAAACTCCGTCATGGGCTGCGCAATCTTTGAGAAATTCTCAATGAATCTCCGGTAGTATCCTGCCAGTCCAAGAAAACTCCAGATCTCTCCAACTATCGTTGGTGCTACCCAATTGGTCATAGTGACCACTTTGGTGGGATCTACTGCTATTCCTTCTCCGGATATAACATGTCCGAGGAATCCAACTTCCTTCAACCAAAATTCACATTTGCTAAACTTGGCATATAACTGATGTTCTCTGAGTTTCTCAAGTACCAAACGCAAATGCTCCTTATGTTCCTCTTCATTCTTCGAGTAGACCAAAATATCATCAATGAACACCACGATGAACTTATCCAGAAACTCCATAAATACCTTGTTCATCATGTTCATGAAATAGGCAGGTGCGTTAGTCAGACCAAATGACATAACGGTATACTCGTACAGCCCGTACCTGGTGGTAAAAGCCGTCTTAGGTATATCCTGCTCTCGAATCTTCAACTGATGGCATCCTGATCGCAAATCGATCTTGGAAAATACCTTTGCTTGTTGCAATCGGTCAAAGAAATCATTCATCATCGGTAGTGGGTACTTGGTTCTTGATTGTTACTGCATTCAATCCTCGATAATCAACAACCATCCTCAATGATCCGTCCTTCTTCTCCACTAGAAGTACTGGCGATCCCAAAGGCAAAGAACTTGGGCGAATATAGCCTTTATCCAGTAACTCCTTAATATGATTCTTAATCTCCTCCAAATCTTTTGTGGGCATCCTGTATGGTCTCTTGGATATCGGCCCTGTGCCTGGCAAAAGCTCAATCAAAAACTCGATGTCTCTATCCAGTGGCATGGCTGGCAACTCTTCTGGAAATACATCAGGAAAATCCTTCACCACTGGTACTTCCTCCTGCACAACTCCTAATAAGGAATTTACTTGAGTCCTCTTCGGCACATGCCAGGATACATACTTGATCCTTCTTCCTTCTAGCGTTGTGAGCAAAGTTGTCTTACTGGCGCATTCAATATTCCCTCCATACTTTGATAACCAATCCATGCCTAATATCACGTCCAATCCTTGTGATTCCAATACTATTAGGTCCAAGCGAAACACGTAGTTACCAATCCTTAATGGTAACCGATCACGCCATAGACTAGCCATATATTCTGCTCCAGGCGAGGTTACTAACATGGGTGACCAAAGGGCTTGGGTTGGCAGTTTATACTTATCCACAAATCCCCCTGATATGTATGAATGCAATGCACCAGTATCAAAAAGAACGAGTGAAGTAAATGACTTAACCAAAAACTTACCTATTACTGCATCGGGCTGGGCTTCAACCTCCTCCATGCTAACGTGGTTCACATGTCCTCTGTTGAAAGGGTTTGGCTTCTTTCCAGAGCTTCCATTGCCATTTCCATTCTGGCCTTCAGGACATTCATTGGCGTAATGTCCAGTCTTTTGGCACTTAAAGCAAGTGACTTGACTCAGATCTCTCTTGGCTGGTATTGAGGGGTTGGTACGGTTCTGGCCATTACTTCCTCCATTCCCGTTACCATTCTTGGAACCATTATGGTTGTGTGAACTACCACCTCCATGGTTATGTTGGAACTGTCCTCTCGATTTCGGGGTAAAACGTGGCTTCTGCGGAACTCCAAAATTGTACTTCCCTTGTCCATACTTCCTCTTGCGGTTCTCAATCTGTTGCTGCTTCACTTCAATCATGAGAGCTCTATCTACCAACTCCTGGCAGTTATTGAAACTTGCTACCATCAACTGCATGCTTAGCTCATCATTCAGTCCTTCTAGAAACTTCTCTTGCTTAGCTGCATCCGTAGCTACGTCATCTGGGGCATAACGTGCTAGCTTACTAAAGTCATCAACATACTGGCCAACTGTACGTCCTCCCTGGCGTAAGTTGCGAAACTCACGCTTCTTCATGGCGATTGCTCCTGCTCAAACATGGGCAGTACGAAAAGCTTGTTGAAACTGATCCCATGTGATAGTGTCTACTGGATAGGTGGCTGTGATATTCTCCCACCATGATGATGCGGGTCCTTCAAGCCGATAAAGGGTAAATCGCACCTTCTCCGTGATCCGTAAGGCCCCGCAGTTGGTCAACTCCCCGCTGTCTTGGCGGCCAATCATCTGCAATAATCGGCTCGGTGCTACCGGAAAACACCGACGGATTCAGCCTAAGAAAATGGGTTAAGGATCCATGTGTGGTGGTGGTGGTGTTGTTGTTGTTGTTGTTGTTCTCGATTCTCGATCCCGGACTAGTATCTCGTGATCAATGCATTGTACTGCTGGATCAACTGAGTGAGCTCCGGTGGGAAAGCAAATCCATTGTCACGTCTCGGAGGCATCTGAGGGTTTAGAAAAGATGAGAATACAGAATAGGATGAGGTCTAGAGGGAAAACACTACCCATATGCACATGAGACAAATTTCAATCAAAACACTTCATTCAAACAAGCAAGGCATACAAGGGAATACTAGCACTGTTCCAAAAATCTTCCGATTCAGCGATTTATCGTCCGATTTATCGCTACTCTTGGGGTGACCGATAAGATTATGCCTTATCTTCACCATTTATCGTTTGGCCGATTTATCGCCCTGAGAAGCGATTTATCAGGAATCTACCGATAAATCAGGCCTATTCATAACACTATATGTTTGCAAAAAGTATGTTTATTTGTGTTTTATGGACCTTGTTACGCAAAATGTACTGTTGTCCTATTTTGTTTGTCATTATACGACGATCCAAAGACTAGGAATCAAGGAAACACTTCTGTCAAATATTGTTTTGGTGTTGAATATAGTATATTCTAGTGTTGGGAAGCTGGGATTTGCAAAAAAATGCCCGATTAATAGTCGACCGATAAAATCGATTAATCGGCCGATTTCCGATTAATCTCCAATCCCCAGCTGACCGAGACGGTAACGATAATCGATATCCTCAACATTTACTGTTATGTTGGTCGACTAGAAAAACTGCTCCGATGAAGACTCCATGATATCTGCTCCAGCTTCATCAACATAATCATCATTACTATCGTCTGGGTCCGAGTCGGTGTCGTCGATGATGATGTAGTTCTCTGGACAAGTGCAATCTTCGTCTTCTCCAGTTGCGGGAAATCCCATAAACACGCTTAGCTTGTTCTTCAGATCATCATTCCTCTCTACTAGTATTGCTATTTCCTCCTCATATCCATCGCGTGTAGACTTGAGTTCTTCCTACAGTTCTATGATCTTGGTCATGGCCTTCTTCAGATCCATCATGCTCACAAGACATCCGGTTCTCCGGCGCCGAATGTGCTGGTTTAACTCGGATGAAAGCTGCAATTGATCTATCCTTCCCGGTGCTAATCATC
This sequence comes from Aegilops speltoides, assembly GCA_021437245.1. Taxonomy (NCBI): domain Eukaryota; kingdom Viridiplantae; phylum Streptophyta; class Magnoliopsida; order Poales; family Poaceae; genus Aegilops; species Aegilops speltoides. The sequence goes on along the minus strand of CM038144.1, from coordinate 407,148,449 downwards.
TCCCATTGCTCATCTCAAATACCACAACTGGTAGATAGTATCCTTAAGCTCCTTGTGGTAAACTTCTCCAATACGTCCCATGGTGATGTGGGCTGCCATGCTCCGTCCTAGACTTCAGGTCGGTGCATCAAAGGAAAAGTCTATGGGCTCAGTGACGGTCATGAACGTCCTTCCTGGAACTTGAACTTGCATCATCCAGCGCTCTTCTTCAGGTAAAGTGGCATTGTAGGTCCCGGTGAAACTTGGTACTCTGATGTTCAGGTACTTGGTAACTTCCTTCAAGTGTCGTCCAAAGGGTGTTTCTTCATCCGGTTGCGTGAACTTGTTCCTTGCATCCGCCATCCTAAAAGAGTAGAAAAGATGAGGAGTTAGAAATGAGAAGAGAGAGTAGTGATCTAGGGCTTTAGCTAAGTGGTCGTGTCCTTAGTCAGCATGTGCTCTGATACCATCTTGTAGCGACCAGACCTCAAACAATCCGATCTCTGTGCATCAATGTCATCCCTGGATCAGTAATGCTGACATGCACAGTACTTGACAGATTTGTAACAGAGTAGCAATAACACAGTTGAAAGTGCGTTATATCGACTAGAGGGGGTGAATAGGCGATTTTTATGAATTCTTCACTGAGGAATTTGCCGGTGAGGAAATTCCTTAGCGAAGAACTACTTGCAGCGGAATAAGTACTCAGAAGTAAGCATAACAGAATACACACATAGCGATCATGATGAAATGAAGACAATCACAGAGTACAGAAAGTGTAAACGCAGGATAACACAAGATGAATACAAACAGACTGAAGAAATTGAACTGAGGAAATTGAGAAAGTCTTCAGTCAAAGTCTTCAAACACAGATATGAACAAACACTCAACACAGGAATGAGGAAATGAAAGAGTTGAGGAAATAGAACCAAGAGGGTTGGTGAAGACAATGATTTGGTAGACCAGTTCCAACTGCTGCCTCTGGGCTTGACGCCCTGTTGGAGCGGCCGAGTATTTAAACTGAGGACACACAGCCCCGGACAACCAAGGGCTGAGCACGAGCTTAGGACACCAAGTCTCATCAGTATTCTCCTTGAACTAAGGTCACATAGACCCTGGCCCAATCACTGTGGTAAGTCTTAAGGCGACTTCCAAACCTTCACAGATTTTGGTCACTCACATCCACAATTCCTCTTGGATGTTCTAGACCATGACGCCTAACCGCCTAGAAGAAGCATGTCTTCAAAGGTAATAAGCGCCGGATCCACACAGATCAATCTCTTTGGTGATGCTCAATCACTTTGGGTTTGTGGGTGTTTCAGCTTGATTTTCCTCACTGATGATTTTCACTCAAAGTCCCTTGAGGATGGGTTGCTCTCAAATGACAAGTGTCAGTTTCTCTCGGAGCAGCCAACTAGCTAGTGGTTGTAGGGGGCGGCTATTTATAGCCTGGGGAACAGCCCGACATCATAGGACATAAATGTCCTTCAATGATATGACCGTTATGTGGATAAGATATTTTGGGACAGCTGGCGCGAGGCACAGCAACGGTCGGAAATTTGACTCACAAATTCCTCAGGGATATCATGTTCTCACTGCTTAGGCAATCCAAGATCGGCGAATTCCTAACTCCTCGCCGAATAAATTCTCAACGACCGTAAGAACTTCGCTCTCACATCAAGAAATTGATCGAATCAGTATGAGATTTCCAATGGCTTCACTCGAAGGGATTGGTAGGTGTAGGATTTTGAGTTGAGCATCACATGGAAAATTTTCCTTAGTATTTCCTCGACCCCCTTTAACAGGACGGTGTTTCCTATGACTCAAGAAAGAGAAAAACAAAACTATGAAAACAAAAGTCTTCAAGCTTCATATTCCTCGCATGAATATCAAGTCTTCACGGACACACCAATTTCTTCACTTTCAAAATCTTCATGAAAGTCTTCGGGAATACAAAAATCTCTAGTCGAAGATATTCATTTTTAGGGGTCGACTTTCTCTGTAAATATCAAACTCCTCATAGACTTATAGACCTATGTACACTCATAAACACATTAGTCCCTTAACCTATAAGTCTTCAATACACCAAAATCACTAAGGGGCACTTGATGCACTTACAATCTCCCCCTTTTTGGTGATTGATGACAATATAGGTTAGGTTTTCTACGGGGATAGACATATGAAGTGTAAGTACTGATATTGAGGAATTTGATTGCAAGATATAGAAGAAGTCCCCCTGAAGATGTGCATAGTGAGGAATTTGCTTTTGAAGCAATGCACACTTGAAGAGTTGAATCATGGAGATCTCCCCCTATATCTTGTAATTCATACATGCATTTGACATATAATATGAAGAATTTGTAATGCATGATGAAATATGGTGCCTGAAGAGATTCAGCATGCGAGCAATAATATTAACGAGGAATAAGCATGCAAAATCAGAGCATAGTGCATCAAAAGTATCAGAGCACCATCGGTTTTAACATTACAACTCGATCCAATAAAAGTTTCAGAAGAGCAAGAGTTGTAACTTAACAAAAAAACGCCCATATAATAGACCCGCTCGAAGACTAACTCAGATTTCTCCCCCTTTGTCATCGAATGACCAAAAGGATCGAAACTGAGGACTAAGGCCCCTGAAGATTATCAAGTTGATGGAGGAGCGCCAGCGTTGTCGGCGTTGGTTGTCGTAGTAGGGCCTGCCGCAGTGTCGTCCGAGTCTTCATTTTCATCAGTGGCGCGCGATGAAGAATAGGAGCTGGCTTCCAAGGAAGGAACCTTGACCTTCTTCAATTTCTTCGGTGGAGGTGCAGACCAGTCAAATTCTTTCTTGAGACCCATGCTCTTCAAATCATCAGCGCTGTAGATATGAGATAGAACAGCCCAGGTACGGTTGAAGGTTTCATGGAGGTAGTATTGGTTTTTCTTCACTGTATTGTGGGTTGAGGTCATGTTGTGAAGAATTGAACCAAACTGACGCTTGACCCATTTATGATTGCGATCAACTTTCTGATGAAGACTGAGGAGTAACTCACAATCAGTCATCACCCTGGGAGTTGTGGCTTGAGGAATTTGCTTGGCAGAGGTGTTGGCGGCAGAATCATGTGTGGCAGAGTCATCATTGGTGGAGTAAGATGCAGCCTTGCGAAATTGACCATCCTATGGACGAATGCCTTCATCTATCACAGTAGTGCCTTGCCTTTGTCATCAGCTGAGGAATATGTCCTTTTAAGGACTTCAATTGGAGGCAAGAAACTGCCATGGTTCAGAATATCAGCCTTATAGTTGAGTGAAGACCTTGTCCTGATGAATTTCATAATACATGGTGCATAAGGCTTCAGCTCAAATGGTGACATAGCAATATTGGCCAGAGTCCTCATGAAAAAATCATGGAAGTTTACGGGAATGCCATGAATGATGTTGAAAAGCATATTCTTCATGATGCCAACGACTTCTTCATCATTTGAGTCGTGGCCTTTGATAGGACTCATTGTCTTCATCAGAATGCGATAGACAGTCCGTGGCACATACATTAATTCCTTGACGAGGAATTCGGTTCGTGGGGCCTGCCCTGGCTTCAAAGGCTTCATCAGCACTTGCATGTAATGATTTGTAAGCTCAGGTTCATTGTAGATGCAACGAGCACCATCAAGGGGAGGACTGAGTGGGAGGACACGAAGCAATTCAGTTGCTGGTGCCTTGTAGTGAGTATTTTCAGACATCCAGTCCAGCACCCAAGTGTTCACATCTTCAGAATTTCCTGTGATGTGCAGCATCGCATAGAATTGAAGAATGAGTTCTTCATTCCAATCACAGATGTCAGTGCTGAAGTTCAGTAATCCAGCATCGTGAAGAACACTGAGGACTGGCTCGAAGCACGACAGAGATTCCATGTCCACATGAGGAATGTGTGCATGATCAAAGACTTTTGACCACAGAGGAATAGAAATTTGCTTGTCTAGCAGTCCAGAAACGCCTCTTCCTTTTGCGAGCAGAATCATATGGATTATAGTCAGTGAAGAACACATGCTCGTTGAAGAAATCAGCAGCTTTGAACTTTTGCTTCTTTGAGAATGGATCCTTTGGCTTGGGCACAGGAGTGTCAGTGAGTTGCATCACAACCTCAGGAATCACAATCTCAGGTTCTTCAGGCTGAGGAATTTCTGGTTCCTCTTCAGTGGCAGTCTGCATGTTCAAAGTGTCAGCAGCAGCAGTTTCTTCAGCACTAGTGGCTGGAATTTCTTCATGCACAGATGAGGTGGGATGAGTTTCTTCAGATCCCATTTGAACAGATGGTGCAGGGGGCTTAGGTATTTGCTGTAGTGGGGTGAAGTGTGGAGAATTGGGATGCTGACTTTCCCAAAAGTCATCATTCATCACAGGCGTGGTGCATCCAATGTCCACGTCTTCATCTTCAAGTTCTTCAACGCCAGCCTCTTCGCTGTGAACTTAGGCATGGGCGAGGAAGCAGTAGGGCTTGAAGGGATCGTTTCCACTTCAATTTCTTAATCAATCTGCTCTGACGAAGGAGCAGAATGATGTTCTTCATCAGATCCACTGGGGATCACATATTCTTCACCATAAGGAACAAGCTCCTTTGATGGCATGGTGGAAATCGGAACAACATCAATAGGGTTCTCAAAAGAGCTGGTCATAGTCTTCATTTTCTTCGAGTCAAGAATCAAGCGATGATGCTTTCCTTTCTTCACCGCAGCTTTCTACAGCCTTGGTCTTCCTCACATCCGATGCGATGGAAGGGTAGGAGTTGGTGTAGGTGCAGGAGGAGCCGAGGAATCTGGTTGAATTTCTCAAAGAATCGCAGCTAGCTTGCCTCGACTTCTTCAGTTTCTTCAGGCGCACCACTAGTGGATGCCCTGGCAATGTCTTCAGTGGCTGGGATGGAGTCATCAGCCCTGGAACTAGGATTTTCATCAGCAGGCTGAAAAGCATCAGTGGTGTTGGCATGTTCTTCAGTTTGCTGAGCAGAGGCTGCAGCATGAGGACTTTCTTGTTGCGATGGGGCTGCAACATTGGTGAAGTTCTCAGTCAGTTTAACAAACCTGACTTTGGCTCCTTGCCAATAAGCATAATAGGAATTGAAGTTATCGCTGAGGGTTTTGATCTCAGACTGGATCTTGAGGAGTTCATCAGGTGTCATTTTGACAACATTGTTCTTCTGGAACTTCTCTTTCCTGAACTGAGCCTTCTTGATCTGCCTGGCCTTCTCAAATTTCGATTTTTCTTCATTGATGAAATGGGTCAACACGTGACTTTGGCCAGGTGTCAGATGAAAATTGGGCATAGGAGTGTTTGGGTCCTTGTGCGAGAGATCAATGTAGTCGAGGATCACCTTAGGATCCAAAAGCAGTGGCACATTTGTGCCTTTGGCTCTAGCAGCCCTTTCCTGCCTATCTCTGATGATATTTGCAAGTTCTTCATCATCAACTTCATCGTCAGATGGCACATGGAAGGCAACTTGTTTCTTCTTTGGACTAGGCCGAGGACCTCGTCCAGCAGTGGCCTTTGTCTTCAGCAGAGTGGGGCCTGATGAAGAATTTGGTGCAGCTCAGGAACTAGCTGAGACACCAGAGGCAATGGAGATGCCTGTAGTCCTTTGGCATGTGGCGAGGTGAACAGGTGTTGAGGACTTTGTCGGAGCAACTGAGGACTTTGGAGGAGCTGGTGCAGTGTGAGGAATTAGCCGTGAGGGCTTTGAAGAAACTGGTCATGAGGGCTTTGAAGATTCTGGCCGTGAGGGCATTGCTGAGGAACTTGGCCGTGAGGGCACAGCCAGGAAGCACTTCGCCAGAGCGTGCTTCTTTGCCATAGATTTCCTAGGCTTGTCAGAGGCCTTTGTGGCAGCAGCAGCAGTAGAGTCTTCATTAAATTTCCTCACTGTTTCTTTGGCTTGTCTTGCCAACTTGGCTTGGCGCCTGGCCCATTCTTCAGGAAAATCCTCACCACGCTTGATGTTGGTGGGATCAGCTACTTGGCCAGGTGCCAATGGAGCTCTTGGGCATGGAGGATTTAGAGCAAATTTCTTCATATACTTTGGAGTTACATATCTATACTCCCTCCATTCTCTTGCCCATCTCCTTTCAATCCTCTGTATGCGCACCTTGCGCTGATTTTTGTTCTCTTTTCTGAACTTGGCCTCGTCAGGTGTGCAATAGTCCTTATAAATGTCATCAGGGATCTCAAAAGCAGTCATGACCTCAGGCTTCTTTCCTCCTTTCTGTGGTTTCTTTCCTCCAGCATTATTCTTCAGATGAGGAATTTAAACAATTGAACACTCTAAAGAAGTATGCAACTTTTCTTCAAGGAACGCTACAAATGAGTTAAGTTGATGAGAACCTAGTGATTCAGTAGCGGACATGAGTACCTGTGAACAGAGTATAGTTGCGAGGAATTTTAAGAGATCATATGCGTTCTCAGAAGGTTTTCAAAATGAACAAGTTTGAGGAATTTGACCAGATGAGTCTTGAAGAATTTCACTAAGCGTACTTTGTCTTAGGTTCCAGAGTTGTATAGATCGACAATCCACACAATTGAGGAATCTTGAAGAAAATGATGCTTAGGGAGACGAATCAAGAATAGATAACTAGTGAGGTGTTTTGTGTGTGAGGATTTAAATAATAAAAACACCTTTGAAGATTTTGTGGAGAAAAATAGGATCAAAGAGGGCAGTAAAAGTAACTTTTAATTACCCTTATTGAAGAACACGACGGACTGAGAAGAGTAGATTAGAAGCTCGTCAGTTCAGATCTTCCACGCCCTAACTTGGCGGAGGAAGACAGCTATGGCGGCGGCGGAGTTAAGATTTCCGCAGTCGGCGTGAGTACGACGGCAATGAGGTCGAGGCAGTGATGCTCTTCCTCACCGGCGACGACGGAGTAGCGGCGGCGCTAGGGTTTGAGAAGCTTGAGCGAGAGAGAGAGCGGTCGAGCGGAGTAAAGGAAGTGAGGAAGGGTGAGGGGGTATTTATAGTCGCAGTGAATAACTGTCGCCCAAGATTTAGGGACTTAACGTGCCTCGCCCTTCTCATTCGCTTGACATGTCTCACCCACGTATTGAATAGTGGAGATCGTGTTAGATCGTGGGTGAATAGATAAGTCTATCGTGGGAAACGGGACGGTTTGAGTGGCAAAAACTGAAAAATTTGGATAAGATAGATTTTAAAGTTTCATTCGCAATTTCTTCAACTGACAAGGACACAGTGAAGATTTTGAACGGGTTTCATAGAACACACATGAAGAATTTGTGAATAGATTGGGTTGAGTATAGCATAGAGGGGGAACACATTCACTTAGCAGAAAATGCAACTTGAGGAAATAGCCATAAGTGAATGCTGTAGAGGACATAAACCATATATATATATATATATATATATATATATATATATATATAGCAAATGAAGAAAGACGACAGAAATAGTGAAGATTTTGCAAAGTTGAAGAATTTGAAAAACTGAAGAATTTCAAAACCGAGGAATAACTCAAATTGAAGATTTTCAACTTTGGTGGTGGTGTGACCCATCAGATAAGAATGATGATTTTGCATACACCGCGCATAATTGTCGAGGGTTCTCGAGAATCAAATTCTTCATTAATTTCTTCACACTTAGAGTGTTATTCTTCATTGATTGAAGAAAACGCTTCTTCATGTGTTGCACATCTAAGTCATCAATTTTGCATAAGTGTTAGGACGTGTGTCCTTTTCAAAGAACATTCAAGACTCTAAGATATTTAGCTCACACCGCAACTTGCTAAATTTCTTCTCATCCAAGGGCTTTATGAAGATATCGGCTAGCTGTTCTTCGCCTTCGTGATGTTCAATAGCAATGTCGCCTTCAACACATGATCGTGAAGAAAATGATGACGGATCTGAATGTGCTTTGTCTTCGAAAGTGCCGAATCGGGTTATGAGCAATCTTGATGGCACTCTCATTGTCACAAGAGAGAGGCGCGTTCTTCATGTTGATGCCATAGTCCTTGAGAGTTTGCTTCATCCTCAAGAATTGAGCACAAAGAAGAACTCAGAGCAATATACTCTTCAAAGAGAGATGTGATACGCAGTTCTGTTTCTTCGAGGACCAACAGACTAAAGATCGTCCGAGGAAATTGTGACACTCCAAAATTTTTATGGTTTTATTTACAAAAAAAAGCCTTGCTAGTTTGAAGAAGGTCATTTAATTTTTTTTAAAAACCCTCTTCTGAGTCTACTCTCTAAAAACTCTTTCTGGATTGAGTTTTCTTCTAAAAAGGAAACCTTTTGGTTTTGGGTTTTCATTTGATTTTAATTCATCCTTAATTTGCCAAGCTCCTTATGGTAAAACTCCCCTCAAAACCTTTGGAACAACCCAAACATTCTGTCCCAACCAATAAAATCCATTTTTGGATTTTATTTCAATTATTTTCTCTGTCCAAATAATTCTGCCTATTTCTTTTGAGCCTAAGTGATTTACAAAGAAAGTACCCTAATGCTTTGGATTTTTAACCTCAACTCAACTCCCCTGGATAGTCCTTTGTACCCACAACCCAGAACCATCCTGATCCACTCTTACTCTTTTCAAATAATTCAAATTTCACTCACTGTAAGTTTGGACCAGATTTGCCAAATTTGGTGAAATTCATACCTACACTTCTCCAAAAATTCTATAAAAATTCAGGCAACCTCTAGTTGCAATGAGAGATCACTCCACCAAAAATCAGCTCAAGGAAAAATCCCTACATGCCTGGATCATTCTGTCGAACACCTTGCATGCACTATTTTCCTTGCACTTTCGTAAATTCGCTAAGTTCGACTTCAAAGGTCGATCTTCGCTGCTGATGTAGTCACATGCTCACAGGCACTTGGCACATTGCTCACGGCCTAACCTGCTTGTCCGAGCCTCACACGCCATGCTGCCTCGTGTCGGTGGCACTTTGGCCCGCTCATACGGCAGGTCTTGCGGCGGCCGAATCACCGAAGCGCCAACAAAGAAGCAGAACGGCGGCGAACGCCGCTCGGGCGCCGCCTAAACCCCGGTGGCTCGCTGTGGCTATATTCTTGCCAGCGCAGACGATGTGGCACTGTCGCCGTGGCGCGCGCGCACAGACAGAGCGCTCGCCGCCGACGGGCCCGCAAGGCCGCCCCGCCCGCCGAGCCCAGTTTAAGCTTCGATCCCTGCGCGCTTAACGCTCGAACGGAACCTGTGAACCTCCATGACGGCGATCAGCTCCTAAAACCCCGACCGATGCCTCCAGGCCACCAGAAGCCACGGAGAACCCCTGCTCAGCCACCGCCGGACCGCCTATAAAGGGCCCCGAGCTCGCCTCGAGCACACACCATCTCTCCACCACACCAAGACCCCACTCAGCCACCAGAGGACCTCGAGGAGGTCTCTCCCAACTCCGCCGCCCCATTCCACCTCGGCCTCCACCTTGATTCACTCCGTGAGGCTGCCTCCGTGCCCAAAACCCGCGGCTACACCCTCTAGCTACCAGAGGTCTAACCCTCACAATTTGAACCTTGCAGCTCTCCGCGAACTCCATCTCGTCTCAACTGGCCGTCACGGAGTAAGGGGGCCACAACACAAGATTCGCCGATGACCACTTCCACCTTCCTCAAACACGGAGTGGTGCCTCAACACGAGGTACTCCCGATCCCCGCCTCGCTGTGGATCGCCGGCACCACCGCACCTCTCGGGCGCTGCCGCGCTTTCTATTTTGATTTTCAAACCCGATGTGGAGCCCACCGCCGCCCTCTCCGCTTTTCTAAACGAACCTTTTTCTGAAGGCTTCATTCGCCAGAGTACGCTTTCCCTCTGGGCCGGCGTATTTTCAATCGGGTCCTTTTCTGTTTTTATAAGTGAGCCCCTGGAAACTTTCTGGTTCATCACAGATAGGTCCTTGGGTTAAAACCTTTATAACTTTTTATCAAGAAGGAATTTTTGAGTGATTCTTTTTCTGTCCTCTTCAAATTTTTGTCTAGTTTTTATTCATATTTATTTGAAAAATATTTGGGTCAACTTTCTGTACCCCACGGTATTTACGATAGCGCGTGTATTTTTTTTGTGTACAGTAGATACCGAAGGTGGTGACGGAGACGCGAACTTCGCCGAACTAGACCCCGACTACTCCGAGCCAGGCAAGCATGTTTGAACTTTTGATATGATGAGTGTCTTGGCATGTTTGCATTAAATAGTTTCATGACATGTTCATGAGCATCCCGATAAATTTTGTTTCATGAAAAGCTGAGACAAATGAGTTACGGAAATCCATGAGTTCATGGAGATGAGGTTGCATGGCCACGTGGTGGCATGAAGATGGCTAAGATGGTAGTGTTGTAGCATGCCGGTTTTATGCCAAGATGTTTGTTGACTCCGTATCAACTTCCGCTCATTTCTCTTCCGCATTACCACATGTTTCCCGCAAGGGATATGGTTTAGTAAGATGTAAACCACTTCCCGTACACACCAAATGGAGAGGCCGGATGAAGGTTCCATGGCCCTGGATTAAAGCCTTTCATCCGGTCAGGGGGCATGGGTGTTTCCGGTTGGGACCGAGAGGGGGGCACCCCTTAGAGCGCGCATATATAAATTTGATCCCATGCTATTCGAGTGTGTGATCTCCCCGTCTCAAAGTTTTTCTTGAACGCTGTCAAGGGTGATACCTGGCAACGTGAAGTGGGATGGGTGTGTACTGGTTAAGTTGTGTTTCTTCCGAAATACCATAAACGGAACTAGTCCCTCATGACTATGGAAATCCGTTGGCTGTGGGTACTTTAGTACAAACTCTATAGAGTCAACTCCCCATTTCAACATCCTGTCCATGACCCTGTTCCGGGTCCTCTTTATCTTGTCAATTGTCAGTCTTGATGGCAAGAACTCCGGTAAGCTAAAGGAGTGTGAAGTTTGGTTAATGTTGTGTCTTGTGAAGGACTAACCGTTAACCATCCTGTGTGGAATATTTTTTCTATGTACATTAACCCTCACACGTTATGGCAATGAACTATAAGCCCTTTATGTGACCTCGCTCAGACGTCCGACTGCGACATTGTTATTATTTATTTTGTTATAAGCCCTTTATGAGACGCCGCCGACGTCCGATCGCGCGTTGTTATTATTTATTTCGTTATAAGCCCTTTATGTGACGTCGCCGACGTCCGATCGCGCATCGTTATTATTTATTTTGTTATAAGCCCTTTATGTGACGTCGCCGACGTCCGATCATGCATTGTTATTATTTATTTTGTTATAAGCCCTTTATGTGACGCCGCCGACGTCCGACGCGCCCGATCATGTGTTGTTATTATTTATTTCGTTATAAGCCCTTTATGTGACGCCGCCGACGTCCGATCGCGCGCATTGTTATTATTTATTTTGGTATAAGCCCTTTATGTGACGTCGCCCAGACGTCCGACTGCGGCATTGTTATTATTTATTTCGTTATGAGCCCTTTATGTGGTGTCACCTAGACGCCCGACTGCGGCATGTTTTATCTATCTATCTTCCTTTCGTGGCGTCGCTTCAGACACCCGATTGGGTTTACGTTTATTTCTTTGGGTTTTCGAGCGGACTACCGCCGACTCCCATTTTTACCTAACTTGTATTTATGAATTAAATGTGCCCTTGTTAAAATACTCATGACGCATTCATGCATGCATTTGTTATATCTCTTGTCCGAACTGTCTTAAGTAGTACTTTCAAAGTACTCACCGGCTTGTTGATTTGGCCGATGTCGACGAAGGCGATCTCATGGATGAGGAGTTCGATAGCTTAGTCCGACGCTTAGAGGAGTCCCAAATACCTCGTATGCACTCGGTTTTGGTCATCGCTTATAACCGCTCGCTACCTAAATAAAATCCATCGAGCCTCACTCGACGCCGATGAGCCACCAGTGTAGTAGTATTGCTACCCACTCCACTGTGTTACTCCACCCAACCACTTTTATCTCGAGTCAGTAGTATTGCCACCCCACCATTGTGCCATATCCGCCATATGTATAATTATTGGCGTGCTTGTAATAATTGTTGAGCGACTTCAGCTCAACCCCCCTGTAATATATTAATGCTACTTGCTTATTGTACCAAAGTTTTGTCTACTAGTGAGGAGGATTTTCCTCACACTGGACATACAAAGATCGGTCTTTCAATAAATATTTTTATTGAAAAACCGTAGTGACAAGCTTGGTACCGAGCCAGCCGATCTGAGGAAGCCACTAGGTGCGATCGCTAATCGGATATTAGCAAAAATAGAGCTATTTATTATTTTTGCAATGTAGCCATTTTTTCGATAGTCAAGATAAATTTATGATCCGACCACTCAAAATTTTTGCCTACTTTTGTAGATGGCCGACAACAATCTGAAGTCTCGTGTGTTCGCCAACGAGCCCGATGGGTTCGCTGCTTCTCACCTTCATCGCTCAGTGGCGATGGGGCCATCCGTCGCCTGCCTTCTCACTCTATCAAGACAAGGTCAACGACGGTCCGACCATGCACCAAAGCTGGTGCAATTCAAGGAGGGCGCCTTGAGCTACGCCGCCCGCAGATTTGGGGAGAGCCATCCCATCGAGAGGCATGCTATGCAGATGGCAGCCCGTGAGGCGATAGCTCGCCTCGTGGAAGACCTTCCACAATGAAGAATCGCTGTTACCGCTACCTTCCATGTCACGTACATACGCCGTCACTACTCATACTCTTGCCCCTGAGGAGAGCGAGATGAGGTTTTGAGATGCTCGCCGGTATCTCCGAGCTCTAGAGGTAGCCTTCGACACCGGTGGACGACCGTGGCTGCCCGCATGGACTCACCCATGGCTGTGCCGCCAACAGAGGGAGCTTCAGACACCGCACCACCACCGACGCTTGTCTCGCCATCAGATCTTATGCACCGACCACTGCGCCATTCCTCGTCGCCGCCTTCCACCGAGGAATTCAACCAAGCCATTGCACCCACTCAGTTCGCTCTGCGCCACCCATCGCGCCCACACATGTAACGTGTTGCTCCATATAGGGCACCTGCTCCATCTACTCAGCAGCAGCGCTACCCGTCTGGAGCCTATTAGCGAGGAGGAAGTCGAGTCCCCACCTCATCGTGATCTCACCTCGGCAGGCAAAGGAGGTCCTCAACATTTCTCCGACTAAGTGCGATTAATCGCCATGTGATGTACCGACTTGTATGATATGTACATAGGTTGTGAGTAGTAGCCTATTTGCGCATCATGTAGGAGCTGGAGAAGTGCACTAGCCTAAATAACATGTCAGGAATATGTATGCATATCCTGAGTGATGTATTGTATAATTACCACCTGCATGTAAGATATGTATGAGCTGTCCTTCTCCGTGCGCAAACGATGTTTTATTTCAAAAAAAATATCCTGGAGTGTCCTTTTTTGTTTTTTTTTGTCCTTGTGCATTATTTTTGCGACTCAGTTTCCTTTCTTATGAGTTTTGCAAAATGTATCCCCAGAGTGAAAAATGTCTCGTCCCTGGACACGCTCCATGCCAGCTCCGCCAGAGGAAAATTATGATGCACAACACAGCAACAATTTCACACAGGACAATGAGCCAACAGGTAGGAATCGGCATTTATGAGCGCTTTTAGAGCAGAAGAATAGCATCAGAATTAATGAATCATGTCCTCACTATGGGAAATCGCCTTGACAATTTCAGCAGCAATCCAAGTTGTCTCGAGCTATAGTAAGACGCGGCCCCAAACATTTTCTCATACCGACAAACCTCTTGAGGTCAAGACCGGCTTAGAGACATGGAGAGAAGATTAATTATTGCCAAGTGTTCGCACCAGGAAAAAGTGCTATATGCACCCCACTATCTCGACAGAGCAGCTGATCATGGTGGGAGAATTTCCTACACATGCACCCCAACGAGAATAATATAACTTGGGACGATTTTAAGGAAGGTTTTCGTGGGGCGATATTCCTAAAAGCCTTATGAAAATCAAGAAGAGAGAATTGATGATCTCAAGCAAAGGACCATGACAAAGGTCGTAATACAACGGACAATTTACATCGTTATCTCGCTACACCAATGAGGAGCGATGACTGAAAGTAAGAAGATGGAGAAATTTTGACGGCTGGCGCCGCGCTTAAATGCCAACTGGTCGTATACACTTTTCCGATTTCAAGACACTAGTGGATAAGGCCATTACCTTGAAAATGAGAGGCGAGTTCGAAGATTTCGCAAGTTTAAAAGGGACCAGAAAATCATGCTCGCAATCCTCAAGCAAGGCGGATTTTCGTAAAGGTGATGCACACAAAACCCGACAAATGTCTCACGACCAATCCGAATTTCCATGCCGAGATAAAGAGTTCGATATCGCCCAGCGTAACCTGCTACGCTGGGGAAGAAGGGCACTATGCCAAAAAGTGCCCCAAGCCAAGGAACTCGAATTCAAGCCAAACAACGGTGGTAATAATTCAGCGCCCAAGCGCAACAATTTCAACCCCAACAACAATCACAGAAGGGTCACCGAACCACGTGACTGAGAGGAAGCACGAATGCCCCAGATATCGTGACTCGAGCACGTTTCTCGTCAACACAATACCGCCACGGTTTTGTTTGATTTCGAGCTTCACTGCTCGTTTCAAAAGTTTTGCTTTGCAAAATAATTTTTCGATTCTTCCCTTGGAAAAATCAATGATCGTCAAGTCCCCTGGGATTAAGCAAGTCACCCAGAGTTACTGCCAAGGTGTGACAATTGAGTTTGAAGGATTGGAATTTCACGCCAACCTCATTGTATTAGAAAATAAAGGGCTGGACGTCATCTTAGGGATGGATTGGTTAACCACCAACAAAGGCTTTATTGACTGCTTCAACAGGACCGTAATCCTCACCCATCACCACGGGAAGACAATAAAAGTTTCGACCAAAGAGAGGAAAATATCCCGACAACCGAGATTGAATAAGGTGGATATTTTTGAATTAAGCAAGGTTCCAGTAGTATGTGAATTTCCTGACGATTTCTCAAGAGCTGCTGTATGCCACTGCACCGAGAAATAGAATTCAGCATTGAGCTAGCACCAGGAACTGCTCCCATATACAAGAAACCATATAGAATGGCACCATCCAAATTAGTAGAATTGAAGAAACAAATAAAGGAATTATTGGACAAAGGGTATATACGAGCCAGCTCCTCACCTTGGGGTTCACCAATATTATTTGCCAAAAAGAAGGATGGCACACTGAGATTGTGTATCGATTATCGAACACTTAACATGGTCACAATCAAGAACAAGTATCCAATGCCATGAATAAATGATTTATTTGATCAGCTCGCTCACGCCAAGGTATTCTCAAAGATTGACTTGAGGTCGTGGTACCATCAATTAAAAGTACGGATGTAAGATATTCCCAAGACAGCCTTTACCTCCAGATATGGACTATATGAGTTCACAAGGATGCCATTTGGGCTAACGAACGCTTCGCATATTTTGTTCACCTCATGAACAAAGTATTTATGAAGTACATGGACAAGTTTGTTGTGGTATTCATCGATTTACATTCTCGATATACTCCAAGACGCTCAAGAGCATGTCAACACCTCCGAATTGTGCTAGGAGAACTCAGAAGATCGCTTATACGCCAAATTCAGCAAATATGAATTTTGGCTAAGGCAAGTAGGTTTTCGGGCCATGTATTAACCCAAGAAGGTATTGTCGAGACCCAGAAAGTCACGGCCAGATTTGGCTGGAAAACACCAGCCAACAGAACGGACGCATTTAAGTTTTCTAGGAATGGCAGTGGTACTACCAAGATTTATTGAAGGATTTTCCACGATAGCAAAGCCAATGACTCAACTTCTCAAGAAGGACAAGAAGTTTGAATGGACGGAAGCTTGTGAGAAAAGTTTCCAAGAACTAAAGAGGAAACTAACGACAAGACCAAGATTAATCGTGCTGTATATACACAAGAATTTTGATAGATACAGACGATCTCGAAAGGGCCTCGGATGCGATAATGCAGAAGGCAAGGTTGTCGCTATGTTTCTAGACAGCTTCGCAAGCATGAGGAAAATTATCCTACTCATGACCTAGAGTTAGCTGCAGTTATCCATGCACTCAAGGAATGGAGATACTTCTTACTTGGAAATCATTGTGAAATATACACGGACCATAAGAGCCTCAAGTATATTTTCACCCAACCAGAACTCAATTTACGGCAACGACGCTGGTTGGAATTGGTAAAGGATTATGATGTTGGAAACCACTACCACCCAGGCAAGGCAAATGTTGTAGCAGATGCTCTAAGTCGGAACCCCAGCCCAAACAACGACAGCATGACAAACTTTAGACCTGAGTTTCAGCAGGAATTTGCTAAGCTCAACCTATTGATGGTCACCGAAGGCAGTGTGTCAAACTTAGAGATACAACCTACCCTGATAGAAAAAGTTAAAGAGGCTCAGCGTGGTCACCCCAGCATTGAAGGCATAAAACGGAAGATGAAATTGGGCAAGGCCCCAGAATTCATTGTCGATGAGCAAGGAATATTGTGGTACGAGAATAGACTTTGCGTACCAAATATTCATGACCTTAAACAGCAGATCTTGGCTGAAGGCCACACCACCCCGTATTCAATTCACCCTCGAGGAACAAAAATGTACAAGGACCTTCAGGAATCATTTTGGTGGCATGGTATGAAGAGGGACATAGCCACGTTTATTGCGTGTTGTGACTCATGTCAACGCATAAAGGCCGAGCACCAGAAACCGGACGGACTATTGCAACCAAATAAGATACCCGAGTGGAAATGGGACGAGATCGGAATGGATTTCATTGTCGGGCTACCAAGATCACGACATGGGCATGATGCCATATGGGTCATCACGGATAGATTGACTAAAGTAGCGCACTTCATTCCCGTAAAGACAACTCACACCACTCAGAAGCTCGCCAGGCTTTATCTTTCCCGTATTGTCTGTCTACATGGAGTTCCGAAGACCATAATATCTGACAGAGGCACACAATTCGTCTCCAGATTTTGGGATCACCTGCAACAGGCCCTGGGGACCCAACTAGCTTTCAAAGACCGATACCATCCATGTAATCGATGGACAAACCGAGCCAGAATCAATTTTGGAAGACATGCCGAGGGCATGTGTCCTCACGTATGGAGCCGCTTGGGAGGAAAGCCTACCATACACCGAAGTTTGCATACAACAACAGCTACTGCACCAGCCTCGCAAATGGCACCTTTGAAGCCTTATACGGCGAAGATGTCAGACTCGCTAAATTGGTCAAAGACCGGAGACAGCCGTATCTTCGGCCCAGACATGCTCAAGGAAGCCGAGCAAAAGGTCAAGCTAATCAGGGACCGACTTAAGACGGCTCAAAGCCGACAGAAAAGTTATTACGATCGGAAACATCGTGAAGTCAATTTTGAACCCGGTGAGTTTGTGTACCTACGAGTATCTCCTATGAGGGGACTACAACGGTTTAAGATTAAGGGGAAGTTAGCACCAAGATTCATTGGACCATTCTGCATAATGGCACGAAGAGGCATGGTAGCCTACCAGTTAGACTTGCCCGAAGAATTGTCCGACATCCACGACGTGTTCCATGTCTCCCAATTAAGAAAGTGCATGAGCAACCCAGAGAAGCAAGTATCCCATGAGAACATCGACGTACAACCAGACCTCACCTATCGGGAACACCCAGTGAAAATATTGGAAGAATCTGAAAGGAGAACCGCATGTAAAACCATCAAATTTTTCAGAGTTCAAGGAGCAATCACACCTAGAGTGAAGCCACTTGGGAAAGAGAGGATTTTCTTCTGACAGAGCACCCACACTGCTTAGGATCACTGAAATCTCGGGGACGAGATTTTTCCTAAGGGGGTAGGTGTTGTGACACTCCAAAATTTTTATGGTTTTGTTTACAAAAAAAAAGCCTTGCTGGTTTGAAGAAGGTCATTTTTTTTTAAAACCCTCTTCTGAGTCTACTCTCTAAAAACTCTTTCTGGATTGAGTTTTCTTCTAAAAAGGAAACCTTTTGGTTTTGGGTTTTCATTTGATTTTAATTCATCCTTGTTTTGCCAAGCTCCTTATGGTAAAACTCCCCTCAAAACCTTTGGAACAACCCAAACATTCTGTCCCAACCAATAAAATCCATTTTTGGATTTTATTTCAATTATTTTTTCTGTCCAAATAATTCTGCCTATTTCTTTTGAGCCTAAGTGATTTGCAAAGCAAGTACCCTAATGCTTTGGATTTTTAACCTCAACTCAACTGCCCTGGATAGTCCTTTGTACCCACAACCCAGAACCATCCTGATCCACTCTTACTCTTTTCAAATAATTCAAATTTCACTCACTTTAAGTTTGGACCAGATTTGCCAAATTTGGTGAAATTCATACCTACACTTCTCCAAAAATTCTATAAAAATTCAGGCAACCTCTAGTTGCAATGAGAGATCACTCCACCAAAAATCAGCTCAAGGAAAAATCCCTACATGCCCGGATCATTCTCGTCAACACCTTGCATGCAATCGCTTTCCTTGCACTTTCGTAAATTCAGCTAAGTTCGCACTTCAAAGGTCGATCTTCGCTGCTGATGCGCCACATGCTCACACAGGCACTTGGCACGCTGCTCACGGCCTAACCTGCTTGTCCGGAGCCTCACACGCTTGGCGCGCCTCGCATCGGTGGCACCTTTGCCCGCCGCACGGCGTGGTCTTGCGGCGGCCGAATCACCGAAGCGCCAACAAAGAAGCAAACGGCGGCGCAACGCCGCTCGGCGCCGCCTAAACCCTTGGTGGATCCGCATGGCCATATTCTTGCCAAGAGACGATGTGGCACTATCGCTGGGCGCTGCACGCACAAAGCGCGTCTTCGCCGCCGACGGGCTCAAGGCCGCCTGGCCCTGCCGAGCCCAGCCTAAGCTTCGAGCCTCGCTCGCTTAACGCTCGAACGGAACCCGTGAACCTCCATGACGGCGATCAGCTCCTAAAACCCCGACCGATGCCCCGCGCCACCGTAAGCTTCACCGAGAACCCCATTCTCGCCACCGCCTGGGACCGCTTATAAAGGGCCCCGAGCTCGCCTCGAGCACACACCATCTCTCGCACCACACCAAGACCCACTCAGCCACCAGAGGACCTCGAGGAGGTCTCTCCCAACTCCGCCGCCTGCTCCGCCGGCCTCCACCTTGATTCACTCCGTGAGGCTGCCTCCGTGCCCAAACCCCGCCGCCTACCCTCTAGCTACCAGAGGTCTAACCCTCATCAATTTGAACCTTGCAGCTCTCTCCGCGAACTCCATCTCGTCTCAACCGCCGTCTGGCCGAGTAAGGGGGCCGCCGACACAAGATTGCCGACCACCACTTCCACCTTCCTTAGACGCTGAGTGGTGCCTCGAACACGAGGTACTCCCGATCCCCCGCCTCGCCTGTGGATCGCCACCGCCACCACCGCACTCTCGGCGCGCCGCCGCTTTCTGCTTTTGATTTTCAAACCCGACATGTGGAGCCCACCCGCACCTCTCTCGCTTTTCTAAACGAACATTTTTCAAGGCGCTATTCGCCAGAGTACGCTTTCCCTCTGGGCCGGCGTATTTTCAATCGGGTCGTTTTCTGTTTTTATAAGTGAGCCCCTGGAAACTTTCTGATTCATCACATATAGGTCCTTGGGTTAAAACCTTTATAACTTTTTATCAAGAAGGAATTTTTGATTGATTCTTTTTCTGTCCTCTTCAAATTTTTGTCTAGTTTTTATTCATATTTATTTGGAAAATATTTGGGTCGACTTTCTGTACCCCATGGTATTTACGATAGCACGTGTATTTTTTTGTGTACAGTAGATACCGAAGGTGGTGACGGAGACGCGAACTTCGCCGAACTAGGCCCCGACTACTCCGAGCCAGGCAAGCATGTTTGAACTTTTGATATGATGAGTGTCTTGGCATGTTTGCATTAAATAGTTTCATGACATGTTCATGAGCATCCCGATAAATTTTGTTTCATGAAAAGCTGAGACAAATGAGTTACGGAAATCCATGAGTTCATGGAGATGAGGTTGCATGGCCACGTGGTGGCATGAAGATGGCTAAGATGGTAGTGTTGTAGCATGCCGCCTTATGCCAAGATGTTTGTTGACTCAAAGTATCAACTTCCGTTCATTTCCTTTTCCGTACTACCACATGTTTCCCGCAAGGGATATGGTTTAGTAAGATGTAAACCACTTCCTGGTACACACCAAATGGAGAGGCCGTGATGAAGGTTCCATGGCCCTGGATTAAAGCCTTTCATCCGGTCAGGGGGCATGGGTGTTTCCAGTTGGGACCGAGAGGGGGGCACCCCTTAGAGCGCGCATATATAAATTTGATCCCATGCTATTCGAGTGTGTGATCTCCCCGTCTCAAAGTTTTTCTTGAACTCTGTCAAGGGTGATACCTGGCAACGTGAAGTGGGATGGGTGTGTATCGTTGTTGTGTTTCTTCCAAATACCATAAACGGAACTAGTCCTCATGACTACGGAACTGCTGGCTGTGGGTATTTTAGTACAAACTCGCAGAGTCAACTCCCCATTTCAACATCCTCTCCATGACCCTGTTCCGGGTCCTCTTTATCTTGTCAATTGTCAGTCTTGATGGCAAGAACTCCGGTAAGCTAAAGGAGTGTGAAGTTTTGTTAATGTTGTGTCTTGTGAACGACTAACCGTTAACCATCCTGTGTGGAATATTTTTTCTGTGTACATTAACCCTCACACGTTATGGCAATGAACTATAAGCCCTTTATGTGACGTCGCCGACGTCCGATCACGCATTGTTATTATTTATTTTGTTATAAGCCTTTTATGAGACGCCGCCGACGTCCGATCGCGCGTTGTTATTATTTATTTCGTTATAAGCCCTTTATGTGACGCCGCCGACGTCCGATCATCGCGCGCATCGTTATTATTTATTTCGTTATAAGCCCTTTATGTGACGCCGCCGACGTCCGATCGCTGCATTGTTATTATTTATTTTGTTATAAGCCCATTATGTGACGTCGCCCAGACGTCCGACTGCGGCGTTGTTATTATTTAATTCTGTTATAAGCCCTTTATGTGATGTCGCTCAGACGTCCGATTGCGACATTGTTATTATTTATTTTGTTATAAGCCCTTTATGTGACGTCGCCCAGACATCCGACTGCGGCATTGTTATTATTTATTTCGTTATGAGCCCTTTATGTGGTGTCGCCTAGATGCCCGACTGCGGCATGTTTTATCTATCTATCTTCCTTTCGTATGCCGCTCGCATAATTCGATTGGGTTTTCGCTATTTCTTTTGGTTTTCGAGCGGACTACCGCCGACTCCCATTTTTACCTAACTTGTCTTTATGAATTAAATGTGCCCTTGTTAAAATACTCATGACGCATTCATGCATGCATTTGTTATATCTCTTGTCCGAACTATCTTAAGTAGTACTTTCAAAGTACTCACCGCTTGTTGATTTGGCCGATGTCGACGAAGGCGATCTCATGGATGAGGAGTTCGATAGCGAGTCCGACACTTAGAGGAGTCCTGCCAGCCTCGTATGCACCCTGGTTTTGGTCATCGTTTATAACCGCTCGCTACCTAAATAAAATCCATCGAGCCTCACTCGACGCCGATGAGCCACCAAAGGTAGTAGTATTGCTACCCACTCCACCGTGTTACTCCACCCAACCACTTTTATCTCGAGTCAAGAGTATTGCCACCCCACCATTGTGCCATATCCGCCATATGTATAATTATTGGCGTGTTTGTAATAATTGTTGAGCGATTTCAGCTCAACCCCCGTAATATATTAATGCTATGGCTTATTGTACCAAAGTTTTGTCTACCAAAGGAGGAGGATTTTCCTCACATCGACATATAAAGATCGGTCTTTCAATAAATATTTTATTGAAAACCGGTCGTGATGAAATGACAAGTGCCGATGTTGACTTGCGGTCCACACGATCACCAAAGATAGTCGAGTCGTAATATCCAATGAGATCAAAGGTAGAGCCCTTGGGGTACCATAGTCCTAGTGTTGGTGTGTGAGCTAGATATCAAGAATATGCTTCACAGCCTTATGGTGTGATTCCTTCGTGTTGCTTCAAATCGGGCACACATGCAAACACTAAGCATTATATCCGCCTAGATGCACATAAGTACAATAAAGAACCAATCATGGAGCGGTATACCTTGTGATCAAGTCAATTCCATTTTGATCAAGGCATAGATGGCCATTTGTGGGCATAGGAATTTTGACTCCTTTGCAATCTTGCATGCCTAATTTCCTCGTAACATCCTTGAGGTATTTCTCCGAGATATGAATATGCCATTGTGTTTGTTGATTTAATTTGAAGACCTAAGAAGAATTTCAACTCTCCCATCATAGACATTTGATATTATTCACTCATCATATAGGCAAATTCATCACTATAACGTTGGTCAGTACAGCCAAAGATAATATCATCAACGTATATTTGGGACACAAACAGTTCACCATCATAAGATTTAGTAAAGAGAGTAGGGTCGAGTGAACTGGGTGTGAAGCCAGTCTTCACGACGAATTCCTTCAGAGTATCATACCACGCCCGAGGGACCTGCTTGAGGCCATAGAGGGCCTTGTTGAGTCTAAGGACTTTGTCAGGATTCTTAGGATCTTCAAAACCTGGGGTTGAGCAAGATATACTTCTTCCTCAAGCTTACCATTGAGGAATGCACTTTTCACATCCATTTGATATAAAGTGATATTATGATGATTAGCATAAGCAGGTAATATGCGAATAGCCTCAAGTCTAGCAACAGTTGCAAAAGTTTCATCGAAATCAATTCCTTCAACCTGTGTGTAGCCTTGAGCTACAAGTCATGCCTTATTCCTCATCACAAGGCCATTTTCATCTTGCTTGTTGCGGTAGATCCACTTTGTGCCAATGATATTATGCTTGCGAGGATCTGGATGTTTGACCAGTTCCCAGACATTATTGAGCTCGAACTGATGTAATTCTTCTTGGATAGCCTGAATCCACTCAGGCTCCATAAATTCTTCGTCTACTTTAGTGGGCTCTGTGATAGAGACAAAAGCATAGTGCCCACAAAAGTTAGATAAATGTGATGCTTTTGAGCGTGTGAGAGGACCTGGTGCTTCAATGTCATCGATGATCTTTTCAACTTGCACTTCTTTTGCAACGCGAGGATGAGCTGGTTGACGTCGAGGAATTTGATCAGCATTTTCTTCAGCACCATTTTCTTTAGCATTTTCCTTAGGTACATCAGCTGGACGGTCTTCGCGTTCGGGAATGAATTCTTCAATAGATTCTTCGGTAGGAATAACATCCTCAGTAGCCTTGAGCTTGATAGAATCTTTAGGTGCTGGTTCATCTATCACAGAAGGTAGGTGCTCTCTTTGCGAGCCATTAGTTTCATCGAACCGCACATCTACAGTTTCAACAATCTTGTGAAGAGCGACGTTGAAGACTCTGTAGGTGTGTGAGTCCTTTCCGTAACCAAGCATGAAACCTTCATGTACTTTCGATGCAAATTTAGCATTGTCATGAGGATCTCTAATCCAACATTTAGCACCGAAGACTTTGAAATAACTCATATTGGGTTTCTTGTCAGTGAGGAGTTCATAGGCAGTCTTCTTGAAGAATTTGTGAAGATATACTCTGTTGATGATGTGGCACGCGGTATCAATTGCATCAATCCAAAACCGATGAGGTGTTTTGTATTCATCAAGCATAATGCGAGCCATCTCAACAAGAGTTCTGTTCTTGCGCTCCACAACACCATTTTGCTCAGGAGTATAAGGAGCAGATAATTCATGAGTAATACCAAGTTCATCAAGATAGCCATCAAGACCGGAATTCTTGAACTCAGTTCCATTGTCACTTCTGATGTGCTTGATCTTCACACCAAAGTTAGTTGAAGCCCTCAAGGAAAATTGTTTGAAGACTTCCTGCACTTCATTTTTCTAAGTAACAATGTGTACCCATGTGTAACAAGAGTAATCATCAACAATAACAAAGCCATATAGAGATGCATCATTAGTCACAGCAGAGTAATGATTAGGACCGAATAGATCCATGTGAAGCAATTCAAATGGTCGAGTGGTGGTCATGATAGTCTTCGTTGGATGCTTGGCCTTGGTCATTTTTCCAGCTTCACAGGCACCACATAGGTGATCCTTGAGGAATTTGACGTTCTCAATGCCAATGACATGCTTCTTCTTCGCAAGCGTGTGCAAATTCCTCATGCCTGCGTGACCAAGTCGTCGATGCCATAGCCAGCCTTCTGAAGCTTTTGCAAGTAAGCACACGGCGGGTTGTGATCCTGTAGAGAAATCAACAATGTACAAGTCTCCTCCCCTAAAGCCTTCGAAGACTTTGGAATTATCAGCTTCCATGATCACAACACAGCGATATTTGCCAAAGACAACAACCATATCAAGATCACAAAGCATTGAGAGAGACATAAGGTTGTATCCTAAGGACTCGACAAGCATGACTTTGTCCATGTGTTGATCCTTAGAGATCGCAACCTTACCTAGACCCAATACCTGACATTTGCCTTTGTCAGCGAAGATGATATGCTTCAGATGTGATGGTGTTAATGGAGCATCCATCAATAGATTCTTGTCACCAGTCATGTGATTTGTACAACCACCGCCGAGGACCCACTGCTTGTTTTGGGTTGATCATCCCATGATGAATTAGTGCAGCTTACAAACTCATATACTTCATCGTGAAGAATATGACATCAAGATTATCCGCTCAATTTCATCTAGCAATAGCACAGATAAGCAGTATGAGGACGTGTGAAATGAAGGTTCTTTTCATCATGATTAGCCTGCGTCCTTTCAGGCATTTTGTCAGGCCCCCAGCAAATTCTTCAGACGTAAAAGCATGTCTGCAGACCTGATCCTGCATAAGAGATTAGTTATTTTTCTTCACCACCCACATATGGAGGGGTGGCAAAGAGTTCATCACTCTGCGAGCACCATATGAGAAAGGTGGCAAAGATGCCAAACCATTTCGTTTCACATAAGAGGGGTTAGGGTAAGCATATGAATAAGCAGAGAAATTCTTCGAGGACTTATGAACATATTGATTTGAAGAATAATGCTCATATTCATAGTCATACTCTACCCTCGCAAACAGAGTTGTTAGCACGATGATGTTCATATGAGGATTTTGATCCTTTTGAGGAATTTGATCCACGTGAGGAATTTGGTCCGTATGAGGACTTGGATCCATATGAAGAATTTGGTCTATATGAAGATTTTGATCTGGGGTTCCTGTTCTTCACTGGTGGTGTCATGAGGACATTCACCAGAAGATTTTGAACATAACTTTTGGGAACCCAGATTTTCTTCATAGAGGAACCGTTCCTGCAGTTAGTGCCAACATATCTAGCAAATACTTCACCATTTTGATTTTTGAACAATTTATAGTTGGAGTCAAATGACTCATCAGAAGAATGAGGAGATTCACATGTAAAGCCAGATAAGTTAGATGGATCAACTGGAGGTCCCTTTGCAGCAACCCATGAAGTTTTGGTGTACTGCTCAGGCTTCCAATATGTTCCATCAGCATTGAGTTTCCTCTCAAAGGCAATACCCTCTTTCCTACGGTTTCTGTTGAGGATCTGCTTTTTAAGCACATCACAAAGAGTCTGATGCCCTTTGAGGCTTTTGTACATGCCTATCATGTACAGTTCCTTCAGCCCTGCATTGTCTGTGATACTAGCAATGTCATCAGATGAGGAATTAGTGATAGCAGAGGCAGGTGAAGAATTTGTAACATTTGAAGCATTTGAACATTCAGGGGAAGAATTAGCAGATTCACGTTCAATGCACTTTAAACATGGAGGATCAAATTCTTCCTGAGTGGCGCTGATTTGTTGAGCAAGTAATGAATTGCGCTCCTTCTAAAGATCTTCATAACTCACTCTTAGCTTCTCAAGATCTTGCTTTCTTTGAAGAAATTCATAAGAAAGCTTCTCATGATCAGTTTAGAGTGTTTTATGATGACTCTGAAGGTTGTCAAACTTAGACTGAAGTCTCTGAAGATTTTCAGTTAAGTCTTTAGTGCGGTCCATTTCTTCACCTAACATATCATCACTTTTGTCTAGCATGTTTTGAAGTTTTTCAATAGCCTTTTGTTGTTTCACAGCAATCTTAGCAAGTCTAGAGTAGCTAGGCTTAAGATTTTCATCAGATTCATCCTCACTTGATTCAGAGGAGGGGTATTTAGTTACCTTAGCAGCCTTTGCCATGAAGCAGTAGGTGGGGGCATAGTCATCATTGCCTTCATCAGCGTTGTTGGTGTTGTCATTTTCTTCACAGTTGAAGATAGACCTGCTGACAAACGCAGTAGCAAGTGCTAGACTCGCCACACCTGACTCAGACTCCTCAGATTCCACTTCTTCCTCATTATCCTCAGATTCAGCCTCAGAATCCATTTCCTTGCCAATGAATGTCCGAGCCTTCTTGGAGTTGCTCGTCTTGTGGGATGAAGACTTCGAGGATTTTGATGATGAGGACTTTGAAGATTTCTTCTTCTTCTTGGCATCATCAGACCTGTAATCCTTGTATTTCTTCTTCTTTAGTTCCTTGTCCACTTAGGACAATCTTGAATGTAGTGACCAGGCTTCTTGCATTTGTGGCATAGTCTTCTCTTATAGTCACTTGATGAGGAATCACCGCTCCTTGAAGAATTTCCAAAGCGACCACGCCTTCGAATTTCGAACTTCTTCACGAGCAAAGGCTAGCTCCTAGCTCAATTCTTCGTGGTCACCAAGGCTACTACCGTAATCTTCACACTCAGATTCAGACACCGCCTTGGCCTTCGTGCCACGTGGTTTGCCATAGCTTGAACCATAGAGATCTCTCTTCAAAGAAGTCGAACTCATGAGTATTTAGCCTCTCGAGGATATCACGAATCTAGTGACTTGTAATCAGCACGCTCTTGAATCATCGCGTGCGAGTGTCAAATGACTAATCGAGTGATCTCAGCAATTTCTTCACCACCTCATTATCGCTGATGTCAAGGGCACCGAGCGCTTGAAGCTCATTTGAGATATCAGTGAGGCGATCAAGGTTTGTCAACATTTTCATTGTCGAGTCTTTTGAAGCGTTGAAGAGATTATAAGAACGCCAACACGAGAGTCATGTTGAGTTGAGACTCCTTCGCTTACTTTGGAGAGCCTATCCCGTATAAGCTTAGCAGCTTTCAGAGCACTCACGCTACCATACCGCCCTTTACTCGGATGACCACATATGATATTCTTCGCTAAGAATCGAGTTGCTTGAATCTCTTCACATCGCAGCATTCGTGGAAGGTGTGATTGAGGAACACCATTTTCCACAACGCACGTAGATTGTTGTGAATTGCTTCATGATGCATTCGATCTTATTCTTCTAGTAGGGTAGTCCGTACATCAAGGTAGGACACCCAGCAGAGACCTTGATCATACCTGCGGCCGACATAACTAAAACTCCAAAGCGGTTAAACTAAATCACACGTAACAAGGAGTACCTTGCTCGATACCAATTGAAAGTGCGTTATATCTACTAGAGGGGGGTGAATAGGCGATTTTATGAATTCTTCACTTAGGAATTTGCGGTAAGGAAATTCCTTAGCTAAGAACTACTTGCAAATGAATAAGTACTGTAAGTAAGCATAATGTATCACACACATAGTCATCATGATGAAATGAAGACAATCACAGAGTACAGAAAGCATAAACATAGGATAACACAAGATGAAGACAAACAGACTGAAGAAATTGAACTGAGGAAATTGAGAAAGTCTTCAGTCAAAGTCTTCAAACACAGATATGAACAAACACTCAACACATTAATGAGGAAATGAAAGAGTTGAGGAAATAGAACCAGTAGGGTTGGTGAAGACAATGATTTGGTAGACCAGTTCCAACTGCTGTCTCAGTTGTACGTCTGGTTGGAGCGGCTGAGTATTTAAACTCGAGGACACACAGCCCCGGACACCCCCGCTGAAAGCACGCAGCTCAGACACCAAGTCCTCACCATATTCTCCTTGAACTAAGGTCACACAGACCCCGTCCAATCACTCGTGGTAAGTCTTAAGGCGACTTCCAAACCTTCACAGACTTTGGTCACTCGGCGATCCACAATTCCTCTTGGATGCTCTACACCATGACGCCGAACCGTCTGGAAGAAGAACAATCTTCAAAGGTAATAAGCGTCGGATCCACGCAGGATCAATCCCTTCAATGATGCTCAATCACTTTGGGTTTGTGGGTGTTTCGGTTTGGATTTTCCTCACTCGATGATTTTCACTCAAAGTCCTCAAAGGATGGGTTGCTCTCAAATGACAAGTGTTAGTTTCTCTCGGAGCAGCCAACCAGCTAGTGGTTGTAGGGGGCGGCTATTTATAGCCTGGGGAGCAGCCCGACATGATAGGACATAAATGCCCTTCAATGATATGACCGTTATGTGGATAAGATATTTTGGGACAACTGGCGCGAGGCACAACAACGGTCGGAAATTTGACTCACAAATTCCTTAGGGCTATCATGTTCTCATCAGGTATGCAATCCGCGACAAAGTAATTCCTAACTCCTCGCTAGAATAAATTCTCAACACTGTAAGAACTTCGCCTCTCACATCAAGAAATTGACTGAATCAGATGAGATTTCCAATGGCTTCACTCGAATGGATTGGTAGCTGTAGGATTTTCATTTGAGCATCACATGGAATTTTTTCCTTAGTATTTCCTTGACCCCCTTTAACAGTACGGTGTTTCCTATGACTCAAGAAAGAGAAAAACAAAATTATGAAAACGAAATTCTTCAAGCTTCATATTCCTCGCATGAATATCAAGTCTTCATGAACACACCAATTTCATCACTTTCAAAGTCTTCATGAAAGTCTTCGGGAATACCAAAATCTTCAGTCGAAGATATTCATTTTTAGGGGTCGACTTTCTCTGTAAATATCAAACTGCTCATAGACCTATAGACCTGTGTACACTCATAAGCACATTAGTCCCTTAACCTATAAGTCTTCAATACACCAAAATCACTAAGGGGCACTAGATGCACTTACAGCACGTATTACATCGAATGTCTCCAAAGGGAACTTATTACAATAAATATGGCTTAAGGCCATCTAATAACGATAACAGCGGAAGGCTTGGAAGATAAGTGAGTCCATCAACTCCAACGGCATCACTGAGTATAGAACCACGATCCTAAGGCATCTTACTCGTCGTCTGAAAAGTCTGCAACATGAACGTTGCAGCCCGAAACGGGTCAGCACATGGAATATGCTGGTAATGTAACACATAGAGAGTAATGAAAGAATAATGCTATTCTACATGCATATATGGCTTGGTGGAAAAGCTCTATGGTTACAGTTTTTGCGTAAAGCCAATTTTTCCCTACTGCAAAGTAATAATTTTTTATTTAACTATCATGGTGGTTGTTAAACATTGAGAGCGTAGACACCCTCTCAATCCCAATTAAGCATCAACATTAAAACCCAACAATATTAATTTAAAGTAACATGATGAGATTCACATGATAATCCAAGTACTAGATATTCAAGATGTCCATAACTGGGGACACGGCTAACCATGATTACTTTGTACACTCTGCAGTGGTTTGTGCACTTTTACCCACAAGACTCAATCTCCTCCATGGGTATTCTCACACTACATGATGTTTGAGAAATGGATGACCGAGACATAGTCTTTCAGAAGCGCTAGCACCTTACGATCGGGTAGACAGTACCAACCTACATCCCTACATCTGCTAGTCTACCACTGTAAGAGTTAGCACAACTTAGTCAACTATGATAGAGCCCATAGTAGCATGTGGCTGCACACGGAAGTTTCTACCATGTAATATCTCATGATCCATTTGGGCCTGGGTGGCGGTCCATAAAGAAAAACAACTGGCAATACTGGAATACCCAGGTACCTCAATCCACCCAGATGTATATTAAAGTTGCCACCTTAAATAAACCATTAAATTAACAATCTCACATCTGTCATTGATACACTCTCCCAATCCATGTCTACTAGTATAGCATGGCATAATAAGCAACATAGAGTAACTCCCAAGGGTTTGGTAATAAAACAGTTAATAGGTACTACCTCATCTACTTCCCAAAACCCACATATTAAACAGATCCTAATCATGCAATTGTTTGAGGATTGATCTAATGCAATAAAACTAGGTAGTAAAGGGATATGATCGAAGTGTTACTTGCCTGGCTGATGATCCGCGAAACCTAGAGATACGAAGTAGCAAGCGGCGCAATCCGGGTACTCTATCGCAAACAAACAAGCATACAATAAGTACTCATCTAATGCACAGGTAAAACTCAAATAATAGATATATCCAGAAAGTTCAACTTAAGAACTCCGGTTCGCAAAAAGAATCAAATCGAACAAAGCAACGAAAATCAAATGGCGAAAGAAACAAGCTTCATTTACTAATCTAGATCTAAGTCAAATTTTACAGTAGCTAAAACTTGTTTGAGTTGGTTATTCGGAAAGAGGGTTTTGAGACGAAACTCAAGGCGCTTGTATCGCCTGACGCCGATAAACGAGCGAAAATTTATACTAAAACTAAAATCGGATCAGAAATCACGATTAGAAAAATCGCGGAATAAATCCGACAAAAAGAAAAACGACGAACAGATTAACAAACTGGATCTAAACGATGAACGCGTTCGTTAAAAAGAAGGAACGAGCGAACGCTCGCTAATTAACCTAAACTGAAAAAAACCGATCTAATAAAAAAACGGATCTAAAAAAACCGACAGAAAAACCGAACGGTTTTTCTAAAAAAAACGACGTCGGCGACGGGGTCAACCTTGGCGTGCGGGTCGGCGGCGGCGGCGGCTCCGGCGGCGGTGGCGCGGTGGCTAGGGTTTGGGGCGGCGGCGGCCGGGGTGGCGCTATATAAAGGCCCCGGCCAGAGGAGTCCTGGCCGATCCCGGCCCATAGTCGGTTCGGATTTTTTTTAAAACAAATATTTTCGCGCAGAAAAACAAATGAAAGAAATACTAAACAGACTCCAAAAATCCAGAAATAAATTTTCCCTGGCTTCTAAAATCAAGCCGGTTTAGATGTACATTTATTTGGGGCCTAATTGCAATTTTGAAAAACACGCATTTTTCCTAAATTCAAATAAAATAGCAATAAAATCGAAAATAAAATCTTATTTGATTTGTTATTAAATCATTAATATTTCTTTATTTTGAGAAAGTCATTTTATTCCCTCTCTCATATTTTTATAACTGAAATAATTGAAGGTAAAATAAATAAAATCAAATGATCCTATTTTCAAAATTTGAGAAACTCAAATATGAAAATATCGAAAACCCCAACTCTCTCCGTGGATCCTTGAGTTGCGTAGAATTCTAGGATCGAGTAGAAATGCAATAAATATGATATGCAATAATGATCTATTGTATAACATTCCAAATTGAAAATTTGGGATGTTACAGAAGGGCTGAAAGTAGAAAGAAGCGTTAATATATGTACATACCAGAACAATTAATATATATATACCTTGCCGGACTTTGGAATAGTTAAGGCTCCCTTCTCCGTTCGGTCACCAGAGCCGTGATCATGAACTCCTTCCTCCGACGTTCGGTCACCGGAGCCATCATGACCTCCTTCCTACTCCATTGTTGGATCACCAGAGCCGTCATCCTCTCCTTCTTGACCATTGGTGTCGTTGAGAAACAACAAGGGATCACCTCTCTGAGGGATATATCCCCCAACAACTCTTCTTGTTCCAAGTCTCTCTACATATTTTCTGCAAATATTACAACATGGCAATATACAAACATGAGAGCTGGATTAGTGGCAAACATAGACCTAGCTAATCACAACAAGGAATCATGTGCATATATGAGCAATGGATTAGTTGCGGACCGCCTCTCTCATGCATGTCCGATGTCCCCCCTCATGTCGAAGTCATCGGGGTTATACTTCCAGGAGAGGACACTTTGCAAACAATAATTGCTATGCAGGAGGTCAAACTATCCATTCTACCCCATTGACGTATGCTTGCCGCGTACCAAATAAATAAATTCCCTGCGGTTCACTGAGGTAAGACCGGTGAATTAGACGCCAATATATAGTATTATACATAACAATTATGGGTAGGGGCGGGAGGGGGTAGATCGACAACGCTCTTTCTTCTAGGGTTTGGGTGGCCTCGACTGTTGGTCGGGCAAATGGACCGCCTCTCTCATGCATGTCCGACGTCCCCCCTCATGTCGAAGTTATCGTGGAGGGGGTAAATTTTAACTTAGTGAGTGTTTTAACTCATTTTGAATATATGAACATTTTAACTTAGTAATTTAGTAACTTGGTAAATTTGAACTAAGTTCTATAAACAAAAAAATATCTATGAAAAAAACATCATATGAACATTTTCTGCATATATACATCCATCCATCCATACATACATAAACATACATATATACATGGACCAAAAATGCTATGAACAAAAAAATATTCTTTGAACAAAAAAATCATCATATAAATAGGCTCTATATACATCCATCCATACATACATACATACATACATACATACATACATACATACATACATACATACATGGAGAAAATGCTATATGAACAAAAAAAATGTGTGAACAAGGCGGCGGCGGCTAAGTAGAGCAGAGCAGGGGCGGCGCCGGCTACCAGGGCGGCAGCGGCGGCGGCTAGCAGAGCGCAGGGGCGGCGGCGGCAGTGCAAGGGAAGGGGCCGGGGAGCTCAATAGGGTTGGCGTTGGGGTTGGGAGCGGCCGTGGGCATCGGCGCAGGGAGGGGCGGCATGCGTCGGCGGCGGTGGAGCAGCCTGGCGGCGTCAGGGCAGGGACGGCGACGGGGAGCGGTGGAGTAGCCTGGCGGCATCGTGCATTTCGGCGTCAGAGGAGAGGACGGGGAGAAAACTGCTAAGTGCTGCTTATATAGCATCACCTTTGATCCCGGTTGGTAGCACCAACCGGGACTAAAGGCCACCCTTTCGTCCCGGTTCGTGCCACCAACCGGGACCAATGGTCTATTCTTCCCACCCTTTCGCCTGGCGAAATACACCTTTGGTCCCGGTTGGTGGCACGAACCAGGACAAAAGGGTGTCCTTTAGTCCAGGTTGGTGCCACCAACCGGCAACAATGGTCTATGCTACCGCATCCAAAACTTTAGTCCCACCTCGCTAGTTGAGAGGGGCTCAGAGTTGTTTATAAGCACTGCTGCCGCATCTCTCTCGAGCTCCTCTCTACTGCAGGCAGTAAATGCCTATCTGACGCCCTGTTGGGCCTGCTTGCATTGCGGGCCTGCATTGTCGTGGGGAACGAACACCTATGGGGCAGGGCCCCTTTCGGTCCGGCAAGGGAGCGGAGAGCGCACGAAGAGCAGATCGAGGCGGAGCACGTGGGGGATTTTTACCAAGCTTCGGAGCTCTCCGGAGAGATAATACTCCTACTGCTACTTTGTGGTTATATTGTGTTCTTGCTCGAGAGCGTGAGCGTTCTGTAGTTTCGAATGAGTCGAACCCCCACGCTATGCATGGGCCTCCTTTTATAGGCACAAGGGGTCACCGACAGTGGCAACGCAATGAGGGTCCGCAAGGAGAGATTCCTGCAAGGAGGAGTCTCCGCAAGGGCAACCAGCGACCCTCCGTGGTGGAGACCATGACCGTGGATCCCAGCACTGGTAATTTCCTTGCTTGAAACTTCCCTTGGATTCTTCTTCTTCTGATATTCTTTTTTGGATATTTGCTTGACTTTTTCTCCCCTCTCTTGTCTTCGGATCCCCCCTCCGCGGAGCCAATGGAGACCGAGGCCACCGGCGAGGAGAACGTGCGCGGTGACACTGATGATGCCGCTGCTACTGAAGAAGAGGCCGGCGCTGATGATCCTGCCGAAGAAGAGGCCGCCAGGGCTTTTGGTGCAGGAGCTGGCGAGGGGTCCGGCGATCATACTGACGACCAGGGGGCCGCAGGAGCGCAAGGCGCTACGCCGACTGCCGATCCCTCCGCCATCGATGCAACGCCAGTTCAAGAGCCCCAGCCGGCGCCTACTTGAAGGCCGGCAAGGGTGTCTTCACTGCTTCCTGGGCGCCGAGCCTGTGGCGCCGATCGAGGGAGAGGCTTTTGACGGAGAAGTACTCGCCTCCGCTGGGCTGACGGTGGTTGACGCGCCAAGCAGCAGCAGCGGCGAATCTGAGGAGGAGCAGCTGCTCCGCAAGTTGGTTTCGCTCTACCGCGCCAGGCAAGCGAAACTGGAGTCCCGGGAAGCGCTTGTCGCGCAGGCGGGAGTGGACATAGAGAAACATGCGGAGGAGCTCCAGAGCCGCAACCAAGAGGCCCTCCGGTCCATCGCAGAGGAGAGGGCGCAGCTTGTCAAGGCGCGGAAGGCGTTCATCCTTGAGAAGGCTGAAGCCGAGGAGCAGCAGAGGCTTGCCGCTGAAGAGTTGTCCACCCGGGAAGGTGAACTGACGCAGCGGAAAGTCAATCTGGACAGCTACGAGGAGGAGCTCGCCGTACGCGAGCAATCACTTGGCGGGGCGCTCAAGGAAGCGAAGGACGCTGCCGCAGCTGCCGAGGCTGCCAAGAAGGAACTAGAGGTGAAGGTGACGCAGCTGGAGGCTGATCCAAAAGGGAAGGGTGAGGAGCTTGCCGCGCTCCAGCGCGAACGCGAAAAGGACACCCTAGCTCATGGTGAGCTGCAGGGTTGCCTCTCTGAGAGGGGCAGGGAGCTGAACGCCGCCAAGGACGCCAATGCCGATCTCGAGCGAAGCTGGCCACGCTGACGGAGACGCTGGACGGCGCCAAGAAGCGGGAGGAGGACTTGAAGCAAGAAGTCAAGGCCAATGAGGCGCTGTTGACGAGGGTCGCCGAAACCAGAACACCTTCAGGGCTACCGTGGAGCTCTGGATGGAGGGCCTCGTCAACATCGCCGCAAATATCGATGAGGAGTCAAGCACTGAACCGGAGGGCTTCGGTACTCCTCCAACGAAAACCTCCACCCAGCGCCAAGCTTACTCGTTTAGGGCGTGGCGACGGCTCTCCAAAGAACTCCGGAAAGGATCCCAATGCAGGTGGTCGACGAAGTCACGCATAATCGCGCCGTAGTCTTGGAGAAGGTGCCGTGAAGGTGCTCTTCCGCAATCCGGGCCTGAACCTCACCAACGTCCTCAAGAAGCTGTCGGCGGGTGCTGATCTTGAAGAGCTCAAGGCCCTTGTCGCACCCATTGTGGACAAGGTGAATGAAGTCAGGAGGATCGATGGCGAGCGCGTGGATTAGGCCGCCCTTTTTCTCCTTTTCCTTGCCGCTGTTATTTATATCATGATAACAATTTAGTCAGTGCCACGACGAGCTGCCTTTGTAATATAACTTTATCTTGGGTAGTATTTGCTATGTTATTCCCTTTACTTGCTTTCTTCCTTTGCATGTTTTTACCCTACGCTTTTAGGGAACTTGTCGGCGCAGGCACCCTTGCCGCGAGTGCGGAGTGCGGAACATCAGCAGCCTGCTGGCGGTGCCGGCTCCGGCAAGAAACCTTGCCGCGACTAGTTGTAGCACACTTAAGCTGTTGAGCGGACTCGAAACAAAGTAAGGGCGCAACTAGCCACGAGTTGGTTCCTCCACGCACAGGTTTTC
Organism: Aegilops speltoides; assembly: GCA_021437245.1. Classification (NCBI taxonomy): domain Eukaryota; kingdom Viridiplantae; phylum Streptophyta; class Magnoliopsida; order Poales; family Poaceae; genus Aegilops; species Aegilops speltoides. The sequence continues at coordinate 407,112,854 of CM038144.1, read as the reverse complement.
CATACAAAGCACGGTCGTTCAAGGAAGATAACTTAAAATTTTAAAAACTGATCATGCTCAAACTTTGGCGACTTAGTTTTTCTGTCGTTTGCGTCCCGACAAGGCCATACTTCTTTGAACGACGCCTGGTCCACATCATTATCTCCTCCTTCCCCCCGGTGAACTTGTGGGCAAATGAATCTTCTTTTTGAGAAAAAGAAAGAAGAGAAAATAAAGATATGGAGCCTCAAGGCTCGTTATTGCTTACCGGTGGCAAGTGTTGCACAAAGTGTCAGATAATACATGCAAAGAAGAAAAAGGCATGAAATTTGACAAGATGCGCGAAGCACACAAGCTTTATTTATGCACGGGATCTGCGCCCGGCTTTGTACAAAGGGTTACATGCAACTGCGGCAAGGCTTGTACAAAAGGTGGTTGCCGGAACCGCGCCTTATGGGTAAAACTTACGAAGATGCTCAATGTTCCAGGAGTTGCTCACCGGAAAGCCATCTTCGGTCTCAAGGCGGACAGCGCCAGGCCTAGTGACTCGTTTCACCCGATAAGGGCCTTCCCACTTTGGCGTCAACTTGTTGGAATTCTTGGCGGATTGAACATGCCAAAGAACAAGCTCGCCTTCCTCGAGACTTCTGGCATTGACTTTGCGGCTATGGTAGTGGCGCAAAGCCTGCTGATATCGAGCAGCTCGTACAGCAGCCTAAAGACGATCTTCCACAAGGAGCAGCGCATCATCTTGCCGCAGCTGCTCTTGCTCAAGCTCATCATAAGCGAGCACTCGAGGTGATCCGTATACGAGTTTCGTGGGGAGAACTGCCTCCGCTCCATAGACTAGAGCAAAGGTGTCCGCCAAGGCTCAATTTGGTGTCGCTCGATTGACCAAAGAACCACCGGCAGCTCCTCGATCCAATTCCTTCCGTGACTTGTGCAGCCTCGTCGAAAGTTCGGTCTTGAGCCCGCAAGAGCACTTCAGCATTTGCTCTCTCCGCTGACCGCTGCTTCTCGGGTGAGCAATAGAAGCGGCGCACTTTGGCGCCAAAATCTTGGACATATCGCATGAAGGTGCGGCTCGTGGAATTGTGTGCCATTGTCGGTGATGATCCTATTAGGGACTCAAACGGCAAACAATTGACCAAGAACTTGATCACGATCGCTATCACCTTCCTCATCGCTTCCACTTCCGCCACTTTGTGAACTTGTCGATTGCAACGTACAAGTACTCAAAGCCCCCGACAGCTCGGGGAAAGGGGCCGAGGATGTCGAGCCCCTAGACCGAAAATGGCCAGGATAAAGGGATCGTCTGGAGAGCTTGAGCTGGTTGATGTATCTGCTTGGAGTGGAACTGGCACGCTTCACACTTGGTTACTTGTGCTGTTGCATCCTGGAGGGCTGTTGGCCAAAAGAAACCTTGCCGGAATGCTTTGCCAGCAAGTGCTCTTGCGCCAATGTGGTGGCCACATATGCCTCCATGTATCTCCGCCAATAGCTTATGTCCTTCTTCCCGGGGAATACACTTCAATTTCACTCTGTTGAATCTTCTTCTGTACAGTATGTCGTCGACAAACTGGTACATACTTGATTGCCGGGCTACTTTCTCCGCTTCTTCTTGCTCTTTGGGAAGTTCTCCTGTTTGAAGGAAACGGACAATCTGCTGCGCCCATGCCGGAGCATGTGGCTCAAGAACAAGGACTAAAGGCACAAATGATGTTGCGGGAACATCAGCTTCTACGGCAAGAACCTGAGGTTCAGCTGGAGCTTGATGTTCCCCGACAAGCTTGCCGGAGCAAAACTTGTCGGGAGCGTCTGCTTCAACGGAACAAGCCCTAGGGCTTGTCTGAGCAGATCGCTCCTCAAAGACTCTTGGTGTTAGGCTTGGGAACCTTCTTAGCGGCGGCTTGTGGAGCTCTCACGGAAGTAGTCACCGAAACCAACTTCCTCTTCTTGTTCTGTCCAGCTTGATGGTGTTACGATGGTTGAGTCAGCTTGAGCACAAAATTCCGGTTCCATTGTGTAACTTGAGGCGGCGCGACTTTGACAAAGCCATCCGCAATGTCGTTTCGAGCTCTCGAACATGTTCCATCTCAGAGGCCGTCAAAGTGCTCTTCCAACTTTCTCACTTCACCAATGTAGGCTTCCATCAACGGACTCGATAATCTTTGTTAACTTGGCGGACGACAAGTCGTGAGTCACCCCGACAATAAGCTTCTTGATCCCAAGGTCCGCCATGATTCTCGAGTCCGCAAGCAAGCCTTCATACTGCAGATTGTTTGTCGCTTGCTCCTTGGGAAAGTTCATCCGACCACGACTTGAGGTGCTCTCCGTGGGTGCGATAAGTAGTACGCCCAAGACCGCACCTTGTAGTGAGAAGGCACCATCAAAGTACATGACCCATTCCTTACTTGCTTCTTTGACGGGATGCTCGTCTCGAGTTTCTTCATCGTGTTGGCGCCCATTCTCGCTATGAATTCCGCCAATGCTCGGCTCGATAGTAGAAGTACTCTCAAACTTAAGGTCAAGCTTGACAATTCCAAAGGCCCACTCGACAATCCCGCCTGTTGCTTCGGATTCGCAGATCCTTTTCAACGGGAAGCGAGTGACAACTGTAATCTCATGTGCTTGAAAGTAATGGCGCAGCTTTTCGAGGCCATGAGAAGGCCGAAGCAATTTCGCACCCGTATACCTTGATCTAGCCCCGCAGAAGGGAACCGACAAAGTAAACTGGCGCTGCAACATTTTCTTCGCTTCTACTTGTGGCTGCATGATTCATCCTTGTCGGGACTAGAGCTTGTCGGGAAGCCCCCGCTTGTCGCTGGATGCGCTTGCCACGCCGCTGGCTCATCACCGCCTCCTCTCCGCCATTAACGCAGCACTAACCACTTGATTGGTTGCCGCTAGATATGGCAACAACTTCTCTTGTGGTTTAGGTGCGATATGTATTGGAGTGGAGGATGATATCTCTTCAAGTCTGCAGCGTAGCCTCCGCTTCCGAGTCCATTTCATTGACCTGCCTTTTTCAAAATTTTGAAAATGGCGTATGCTGCTCAGCAGACTTATAGATGAACCCATCGAGAGCAGCTACACAGCCGGCAAGTCTTCGTACATCCTTGATGCGCTTCGGTGCTTCGATCTGCTCAATGGCCTTGATCTTATCGGGGTTGGCTTCGATCCCCCGCTGAGACACAAAGAACCCGAGAAGTTTGCCGGAAGGGACTCCAAACACGCACTTCTCGGGGTTGAGCTTGAGGTTGATCTTGTGCAGATTTGCAAAGGTCTCGTCCAAATCTTGTATCAGAGTTGCTCTGTCTTTGCTCTTGACCACTATGTCATCCATGTAGGCTTCTACATTTCTGTGCAACTGTGGCTCAAAAGCTTCATGAACTACCCTTGCAAATGTTGAACCAGCATTCTTAAATCCAAAAGGCATCCGTACAAAACAGTACGTGCCACACGGAGTGATGAATGCGGTCTTCTCTTCATCCTCTTCTGCCATGAAGATCTGATGATACCCTGAATATGCATCAAGAAATGAAAGCAGATCACATCCTGCCGTGGAGTCGACAATCTGGTCAATGCGCGTCATAGGAAATGGATCTTTGGGACAAGCTTTATTAACATCAGTGAAGTCAATACAAAGCCTCCATTTCCCGTTCGCTTTGCGCACGACTACAGGATCGGCCAGCCACGTTGGATGGAGCACTCCTCTAACCAGGCCTGCTGCTTCCAACTTCTTGATCTCTTCAGCAATGAACTCTTGGCGTTCCACTGCTTGTTTCCTAACTCTCTGCTTGACGGGCCGTGCGTGAGGACAGACGGCAAGGTGGTGCTCAATTACTTTCCTGGGAACACCGGGGATGTCAGATGGTTGCCATGCAAACACATCGACGTTCGCCCGCAGGAAAGCAACGAGCGTGCTTTCCTATTTAGGGTCGAGCGTGGCACTGATGGTGAAGGTACCACCAGTGACGTCCTCCTTGGCGGCCACTTACTTGGTCTCTGGCGGAGCTGCCTTCGCCTTCTTACACTTGCCGGTGGAGCTCGATGGTGCGTCCTCGACGGAGGCGCAACACTCCGAAGAGGTGTGCTTGCCGGAGTGGGCATCAGAGCTCTTGCCGGACTTGGTCTTCTTCTTCCCCCCGGGAGCTTCAGCGGCAAGTGATTTGCGATTTGCTGCGGCTGCTGCTTCCCGGTAGATCTTGTCAGTGTAGATAAGGGCATCTTTCTTGTCGCCAGGGACAGAGATGACACTTATCGGACCTGGCATCTTGAGCATGTTGCAGGCATAGTGAGAGGCTGCCATGAACTTGGCGAGTGCTGGACGGCCGAGTATCCCATTGTAGGGCAATGGGAAATCAGCAACGTCAAAGGTGACTCCTCTCTCCGAATTCAGTTCACGCCAAATGTCACCGGTAACGTGATCTTCCCTTCGCTTGCTCCTTCCCGGATTGATTCCTTGAAGGTACCAGTCTCTTCAAGCTCATTGTCGGGATCCGGAGCTTCTTAAGTACCGCGGAGGAAATCAGATTCAAGCCGCCCGCCGTCAACCAAAGATCTTTGTGACCTTGAGGTTGCGGATAGTTGGTGAAACCAACATCGGCAAGCACCGACCGCAGCTTATGCGATCGTGGTGATCCTCAACGCCAAAGATGATGGGCGCGGTTGACCACTTCAGAGGCTTGCGCGACTCAACCGGTGGTTCGCGCGATTCACTTCCCGCACCCATCGCTTGAGCTGGCGGTGCGGTATGCAAAGAGGCACCACCGCCAACGATAGAACCTCTCGTTGCTTTTCAAATTCCTGCTCGTCGGCCTCATCGCCTTCCATGTCTTCATCTTCATCTTCATCTTCGCCTTGTCGCGCGCGGGAGGCCTGTCTCCTTGCCGCTGCTTGGCCTTGCTGGCTGGCGCCTCCCCGCCGGATGCTTTTTGTCGGATCCTCCACCACCTTCTTGGGCATTCTCCTTGTCGCCGTCAGATTCAGCTTTCGCAGCTCAACGAGCTGCTCAACTTTCTTGCAGTGTCCGGAGATCATGGCCCTTGGTGCGATGGATCTTGCAAGATCGCTTGCCGGTTGCCCCGCTTGTCGGCGGCCACCACAGCCTCGCCGGAGTTACCAGCTTTGGCCTTCTCGACGCCACCTCCGCTTCGGACCGCTCGACAACCAGCACATCTTTAGCTTTCCTCTTCGTTGTTCCGCCTCTGGTTTTTCCTTGCCGGGCGGCATCCTCACCGCCGCATCTTTTGCTCCTGATTCTCTCCGGAGTTTCTCCCCTTCAAAGACGCGCGATCCGTCGCCAGGCATATAGCTCGCCGACATCTTCGATCTTGCACATCGCCATCTCCTCCTCATCTCGCGATTACGCGACGCTCGATGGAACGCGCCGATAACCGCAGCAGGTGGACGCTGGGATGTTGCGCCGCACTTGGCTGAATCTCCGAATGTACTTACGCAGGACTCTCCTTCCTTCGGGCGAGCAGATGCAGGTCGCTCTCCTGGCCATGGGGCTTGTGGTCGCCGTGAAGGCGCCGACAAACCGATTGTAACACCGGATCCGACGCGCCAGTGTTCGCCAGCTTATTCGCCGTCGTTGCTATGTCATTTGCTCGCGTGTTGCATTTGCCATGTCATCATATTCATTTCATATCATGTCATCATGTGCATTTCATTTTGCATACATGTTCGCCTCATGCATCCGAGCATTTTCCCGCTGTCTGCTTTTGCAATCCGGCGCCCTATGTCATCCGCGCCCCTCTTCTCTCTTTTCGTGTGCGGGTGTTAAACTTTCTCGAATGGTTCGAGGTTTGCCAAGCTGCCTTGGTATAGCACCGAGAGACCGCTGTCAAGTTTCGTGCCATTTGGAGGTCGTTTATACTCCAACGGTTAACCGGTAACCAGAAGCCCTCTTTGTTGCAGCCCAACACCCTTCCAAAGTGGCCCAAAACCCATCTAACTCCTCTCCATGCTCTCGGTCGCTCGATCACGATCGCGGGTCAAAACCGCTCCTCACTTGGACTCTCCTAGCTCCTCTACCTATAAATATGTGCCCTCCCGAAATTCCCGCAGCCCAACCCTAGCCTTCGTCCTCCTCCCGCAGCCGGACACGTCCGGACCTCACGGACATGTCCGCCGCCACGCCGCCTGGCCAACCACAGCGTGACACGCCATCACCGCCGCCGCTCCTCGCCAACCTGTGATCGCCACGCCGGCAATCGCGCTTATCTCTCTCTCTCGCGCGCCGCCGCCCATGGAGCCAAGCGGGCTCAGCTGGGCTCAGATCTCGGCCGCCGCCGCGCTACGGCTCGCCTCGCTGCGGCGCGCCGGCCATTGGCACTCACCGCCGCCGCTGAAGGCCTTTCGCTGCCACAGACACACGCCCGCTGCTGCCTGCCGTCCCGCGCGCCGCCACATCCGCCGCCCTGCCGCCGCTCCTCTCTCTGCCACGGCTGCCGAGCTCAAGGCAGCTCTGCCAGCAGCCGCCAAGCTGGCTGCGCTGGCTTGGCCGGCCACACACGCCATGGCCGCCGAAGGCGTCCCAGATCCGGCCTCTCAAGACCGGATCCGGCGACCCGACCCTCCGGCCTCTTCCCGACCTCCGCGACCACCTTCCTCGCCTCCGCATGTTCTCCGCGAGCCCAGCTGTGCATCGATTTCCGTGCCAATCACGAGGTTGCCCCCGAAAATCCACCAAGTCCCTGAGATTTTTACATTTTCATGCATTTTCATCGCATCACATCTCCGCATCCGTAGCTTCGTTTTGCGCGTATAATATGTCAAATTGTTCGTCTCGACGAGTACATCATTTCATTCCATTGCATCATTTGCATTTGAGCTCATCTTGATGCCCGAAATGCTGTTGGAAGATAGCTTCAGATCGTTAGTTTCAGAATCTTATCAGCTCGAGCTCTTTTGTCATTTTTGCCATGATTTTTGTGTGCATCCTATGAGTATGAGCTCTACATGAATGTTGGACTAGGCCATGCCATCTTTCCAGGGGTGTTGACCTTGTATTTTTGTGATGCTTGTAGTGAGTGCATTGAGCTTGTAAAGTAGGGTAGTTGCTGTTGTTGTTTTGCTAGACAGATTCTGTAATTTTTTTTGATGCCATGTTACCATGCTTCCACTAATCAATCCATGCATAATCTGGAGATGCTCTATAAACATGATTTGATATACATGTCTTGCTCTATCCATTCATGCCCTTTGTTGCAATTATAGCCTGCTGGAACATGTTCATTTCTTGCTCCAAAGTTGCTTGAAAATGTTTCCTGACAGATTGTTTGTATGAGATTCAATTTTCACGAGGTCGTTGTAGTTGATCCGTGTATGCTATGACCTTGCTCTTGCCATGCTTAGCTTCATAATCATGCCTTCTTACTGTTGGTTGCCTTGCCATGCCATGTATTGCTCTGTAGTGAGTGAATCGAGCTCACTTAACATGCCATGTTGAATCTGTTTTGCCATGTCCTGATATTTCACTAAGTCTGAAATCTGTAATAAAACTTGCAATGTTTACATGGGTGCCATCATTTCTTAAGGTCCTTTTGGCTTATGGTCAGTAAGGGACTATTGAAATATGCTTTGAATAGAATCATGTCATGCCTTGCTTTGCTATTATAAGTTCCTGTAGCATGTTGTTTGCTTGCTCTAAACATGCCTTCCCGATGTTAATTCCTCGCATGTTAGTATTTTCATTAAGTCTGTGAACCTGATATTTTGAGCACTTTCACCATGCTTGTTTGAACATGTTATGATGTGATTTAGCCGTAGCTCAGTGTTCCTCTTTTGTTAAGCATCTCCTGTAGTTCGTTGTCATATGCTTTGTTTGTATGTTGGGGTGTTGTAGCATAGTTTCTTGTTGCGTGCTAAGTAGCATCGGGCTGTTAAACGCAGATTTGCATCATTCTTGTTTTGCTTGTCATTTGCAAACCGTGCATCCGATTCCGGTGATCTTTATATCGATTTCAACCGAAATCATCTCATCTTTCCAGTGGCATACTTGGTTTGCCAAGTTGATGCCCGGTTCATCATTTTCCTTCCGGAGCATACATATGCATTGCATACCACATCTCGCATAGCATGTCATGTATCAGATCATATTGCTTGTGCATTGTTCCTTGTTTGATTGTGGTTCCGTTGCTTGTGTTCTTGCTTTGGGTAGAGCCGGGAGACGAGTACGTGAACGAGGAGCCTGTTGAGAACGCCTACGAGGATCAAGCCTTCGACAACTCTGAGAAACCTTGCAGGCAAGATGATCATACCCTCGAAATCACTACTATCTTTGCTATGCTAGTTTGCTCGCTCTTTTGCTATGCCAATGCTACGATGCCTACCATTTGCTTGTCAGCCTCCCAAATTGCCATGAACCCCCTAACCTTTGACACATTTCCTATGCAAACCGTTGTTTGGCTATGTACCGCTTTGCTCAGCCCTCTTATAGCGTTGTTAGTTGCAGTGAAGATCAAGGTTGTTCCTTGTTGAACATGAAGATGTTGTTCCTTGTTGGAACATGTTTACTTGTTGGGATATCACAATATATCTTATTTAATTAATGCATCTATATACTTGGTAAAGGGTGGAAGGCTCGGCCTTATGCCTGGTGTTTTGTTCCACTCTTGCCGCCCTAGTTTCCGTCATATCGGTGTTATGTTCCCGGATTTTGCGTCCCTTACACGGTTGGGCTATAATGGGAACCCCTTGACGATTCGCCTTAAGTAAAGCTTCTCCAAGAATGCCCAACATTGGTTTTACCATTTGCCTCACCTAGCCCTTTTCTTTCCCTTGGGTTCTGCAGACTCAAGGGTCATCTTTATTTTAACCCCCCCCCGGGCCAGTGCTCCTCTGAGTGTTGGTCCGAACCGAGATGCCTGCGGGGCCACCTCGGGGAAACTTGAGGGTTGGTTTTACTCGTAGCTAGACTCATCTGAGTGTGCCCTGAGAAAGAGATATGTGCAGCTCCTATCGGGATTTGTCGGCACATTCGGGCGGTGTTGTTGGTTTAGTTTTACCTCGTCGAAATGTCTTGTTGTACCGGATACCGAGTCCGACGGAGTGTCTTGGGTGGAGGTCTATTCCTCCGCTGACCGTGAGAGCTTGTCATGGGCTGTTGGGACACCCCGCAGGATTTGATCTTTCAAAGCCGTGCCCGCGGTTATGTGGCAGATGGGAATTTGTTAACGTCCGGTTGTAGAAGACCAAGTTGATTTTAATTAAAATACATCAACCGTGTGTGTTACCGTGATGGTCTCTTTCCGCGGAGTCCGGAAGTGAACACGTGTTGGAGTTATGCTTGACGAGGTTGCTATAGGATCACTTCTTGATCATACTTATATCGACCGTGCTTTGCCTTCTCTTCTCGCTCTCATTTGCGTATGTTAGCCACCATATATGCTAGTCGCTGTCGCAGCTCCACCTCATGCCTTTACCTTACCCATAAGCTTAATAGTCTTGATCTCGCTGGTGCGAGATTGCTGAGTCCCCGTGGCTCACCAGATACTTCCAAAACCAGTTTGCGGTGCCTATGTTATCGAAAGGTGTGACGCAACTAAGCTCAAGGAGGAGCTCGATGAAGATCTTGCCCTTTGTGTTGTTTCGTTCTAGTTGATCAGTAGTGGAGCCCAGTTGGGGTCGATCGAGGACCGTTTGTCGCATTTGGGGTTCTTCTTTTATTTTGGTTCCGTAGTCGGACCTTGATTGTATCTGGATGATGTAATGTTTTATTCATGTAATTGTGTGAAGTGGCATTTGTAAGCCAACTATGTCTCTTTTCCCCTTATGTATTAAATGGGTTGTGTGAAGATTACCTCACTTGCGACATTGCTTTCAATGCGGTTATGCCTCTAAGTCGTGCTTCGACACGTGGGAGATATAGCCGCATCGAGGGCGTTACACTGATGACACAGGTCCACCCATGAGGAGATGGAGTCGTCCGGCAAGTGCATGAGCCAAGATCTGACGTTTGGCTTGAGTACCAGCGGGAAGTAATTGGCGAGGATCTTCTCGTCGCGTCCCCCGGCAGCCTGCACCGCGATGGTGTAGATGCTGAGGAACTCCGACGGGTGCAACCTGCCATCGTATTTCTCGGTACATCCGCTTGAAGTTCTTGGTATTGGGCCATCGGACTTGCCGCAGCTCACGAGTAAACGCAGGGCAACCTATCACAGACGGCAAGTCGCTCGTTCCTCGGCGCATGCATGTCAACAGCGGGCCCGGTAGCGCTGTTCGGATCGACGTCGCGCTTTCTTCGACGCCGATGCGCGTACGAAGCGTCTTCGCGGTTGCCGTTTTGAAGAACTTGGCGTTGATTGCGACGAGCTCATGGATCTGACGATGCCGTGGAGTCGGTGTCGTGGTTGACCTGGCGAGTTGGCGATCTTGGCCTTCGGGGCGGGGAGTGCACGGTTGTCGCGCCCCCACTAGTCTTGTCGCCATCGGCTTGCGCTTGGGTGTCTTGCCGCGGCTTCGACGTAGTCGGTTGCCGGGGAGTGTCGCCGTTGGTGAAGCCGATGAGGCTCTGAATGGTGGCCCTCCAATCGTCAATCTTGTCTCGGTGTCGAGGGTAATCTAGAAGCGCTTGGGCTCGCCAATGCTTCTTCCGAGTCTTGGGTGGCGGCGGCGAACGGCGCGAGGAGCGAGATATGCTCGCACTTCTAACAGTGTTAGAAGGAGCAGCATCTCGCCAGCAGCGATCGCGTTGCGCTTCGTGCAAGATGTTGACGCGTGCATGCTGATCTTGAGCGTCCCGAGATCCACCAGCTTGGCCTTGACCCAACGAACGTATGGTACTGCGGGTACCATGACGTTGTCGGTCCTGCGCCTCCTGAGACGGGCGCGGTACGTGCACGGACGCCGAGGTTTGCACAGCCTTGTCCTTGGACCTGGCGACGGCATGAGCTCCTTCGTCGGCGCCCGTTCCTCCGCCGGTGTCTACCCCACCGCCCGTTTGCTCCGGTGGCGGTGGGATCAACGCGGACGGTCTAGCCACCTCCGAAGCCTTCTTCTTCGGTGGCATGTCGAAGATGACGATGAAGAAAACAAAGATCCGCTCGCGTGAACGCCGGATCAGTTCACGCAACCTCGACGCTTCTACCGGGCGCGCCAAAGATGTCGGGGAACGAACACCTATGGGGCAGGGCCCTTTCGGTCCGCAAGGGAGCGGAGAGCGCACGAAGAGCAGATCGAGGCGAGCACGCTGGGATTTTACCCAGCCGAGCTCCCGAGAGATAATACTCCTACCGCCGCTTTGTGGTTATATTGTGTTCTTGCTCGAGAGCGTGAGCGCTCTGTAGTTTCAATGAGTCGAACCCCCACGCTGCGCATGGGCCTCCTTTTATAGGCACAAGGGGTCACCGAGTGTGGCAACGCAATGAGGGTACAAATGTAAAAAGGGTGGTTGGTATAATCGCTATTCACAAGGCACCCTACCTAACTCGACGGCGGGGACAAGCGATTTAATGCCCATCCAGACGCTTAAACAAAGCGTAAAAGCGACCATTCGGGCGCCACCACCGCCACGATGGCCTTCTTGTCATCTCCTCTTGCCACCTCGCACCGCTTATCAAGACAGACTTCCCGCCACGCGTGCGCCTGGAATGATCCTGCGGCGACACGTCGACGGATGCGCTGGAGCATGGGCGCAGAGCGGTGGCTTCGCCGTGGCAAGTGCCTTGCCGTGGTCGTTGTCTTGTCGCACCCGAAAGCTTGTCGCCCATCGGGTCTTGTCGGGACGCGCGGCGCGTCGCGGTAAGTTCTTCGAAGTGCCTTGGTTGGCCCTCCCGGCAAGCTCCTCTTGCCGGGGCCTTGTCCTTCCCGGCAAGCTCTTCTTGCCAGAGTCTTGTCTTCCTAGTTAAAACACTTTGTTCTTGAATGGCATCAATAGGAACTACGGAGGATCTTGGCGGACGCCCGGCGAGCTTTGCCGCGGGACGCTGCGACTGCCCGTGCACAAGTTCGGGATACTAAGGTACACCTACTTTAGTACACCGACATGCATCCTGGCCCATTTGTAGGGTTTCTAGTCGTATGCGGGCCGTGCTGCCTAGTAGGCGGTCCTTTTATTTGCATATGTTTTTGTTTTTCAGTTTTTCATGTTATTTTTTGCGTATGTTATTTTCAGATATATAACTTTAGTTGCATAAGTTTTATATAACTTTAGTTGCATAAATTTTATATAATTTTAGTTGCATCAGTTTTATTTTTTATAGTTTCTTTTTAGTTTATTTCTTTTGCTATTAGAGTTTTATAAAAGCTTTCTAGTTTGCTATTAAAGTTTGTAACAAAAATACTTTATGAAAATTCTTTATACTATTATACTTTTTGACAAAAAAATACTTTGATAATTTTAGTTAACATTATTTTTGAGTTTTTTAGTTGATTCTTTTTTCTATTGAAGAATATTATATTTTAATTGACTATTTTTAGTTCATTCCTTTTGCTATTAGTTCATTCTTTGAGCTAAATGAGCCTAAAATTGAAAATCACTATAAATAAACTCTGAAAAGCTTGAGTGGGGCTCAGAGTTGTTTATAAGCACTGCTGCCGCATCTCTCTCGAGCTCCTCTCTACTGCATGCAGTAAATGCCTATGTGACGCCCTGTTGGGCCTGCTTGCACTGCGGGCCTACATCCTGGCCCATTTGTAGGGTTTCTAGTCGTATGCAGGCCGTGGTGCCTAGTAGGCGGGCCTTTTTTTTAATATTTTGCATATGTTATGTTTTTAAATTTTTAATGTTATTTTTTGTGTATGTTACTTTTAGTTGTATAATTCTAGTTGCATAAATTTTATATAATTTTAGTTGCATAAATTTTATATATTTTTAGTTGCTTAAATTTTATATAATTTTAGTTGCATAAGTTTTATTTGTTATAGTTTCTTTGTAGTCTATTCCTTTTGCTATTAAAGTTTTATAAAAGCTTTTTAATTTGCCATTAAAGTTTGTAACAAAAATACTTTATGAAAATTCTTTTTACTATTAAACTTTTTAACAAAAAAACACTTTGATAATTTTAGTTAGTATTATTTTGAGTTTTTTAGTTGATTCTTTTTTGTATTGAAGAATATTATATTTTAATGACCCTTTTTAGTTCATTCTTTTTGCTATTAGTTCATTCTTTGAGCTAAATGGCCGTAAAATTGAAAAACACTACAAATAAACTCTGAAAAGGTGAGTGGGACTCAGAGTTGTTTATAAGCACTCCTGCTGCATCTCTCTCAACCTCTTCTCTACTGCAGGCAGTAAATGCCAATCTGACGCCCTGTTGGGCCTGCATCCTGGCCCATTTGTAGGGTTTCTAATCTTATGTAGGCGTGGTGCCTAGTAGGCGGTCCTTTTTAAAAGTTTTTTTTGCATATGTTATGTTTTTAAATTTTTCATGTTTTTTTTTCCGTATGTTATTTTCAGATATATAATTTTAGCTGCATAAGTTTTATATAATTTTAGTTGCATAAATTTTATATAATTTTAGTTGCATAAGTTTTATTTTTATAGTTTCTTTTTAGTTTATTTCTTTCGCTATTAGAGTTTTATAAAAGCTTTTTAGTTTGCTATTAAAGTTTGTAACAGAAATACTTTATGAAAATTCTTTTTATTATATTTTTCGACAAAAAAATACTTTGATAATTTTAGTTAACATTATTTTGAGTTTTTTAGTTGATTCTTTTTTCTATTGAAGAATATTATATTTTAATTGACTCTGTTTAGTTCATTCCTTTTGCTATTAGTTCATTCTTTGAGCTAAATGACTCTAAAATTGAAAAGCACTACAAATAAACTCTGAAGAGCTTGAGTGGGGCTCAGAGTTGTTTATAAGCACTGGTGTCGCATCTCTCTCGAGCTCCTCTCTACTGCAGGATGTAAATGCCTATCTGATGCCCTGTTGGGCCTGCTTGCACTGCGGTCCTGCATCCTGGCCCATTTGTAGGGTTTCTAGTCATATGCGGGTCGTGGTGCATAGTAGGCGGTCCTTTTTTGCATATGTTATGTTTTTAAATTTTTCAACTTATTTTTTGCGTATGTTATTTTCGGATATATAATTTTAGTTGCATAAGTTTTATATAATTTTAGTTGCATAAATTTTATATAATTTTAGTTGCATAAGTTTAATTTTTTATAGTTTCTTTTTAGTTTATTTCATTTGCTATTTGAGTTTTATAAAAGCATTTTAGTTTGTTGTTAAAGTTTATAACAAAAATACTTTATGAAAATTCTTTTACTATTATACTTTGTGACAAAAAATACGTTGATAATTTTAGTTAACATTTTTTTTGAGTTTTTTAGTTGATTCTTTTTTCTATTGAAGAATATTATATTTTAATTGACTCTTTTTAGTTCATTGCTTTTGCTATTAGTTCATTCTGTGAGCTAAATGACCCTAAAATTGAAAAGCACTACAAATAAACTCTGAAAAGCTTGAGTGGGGCTCAGAGTTGTTTATAAGCACTGCTTCCATATCTCTCTCGAGCTCCTCTCTACTGCATGCAGTAAATGCCTATTTGACGCCCTATTGGGCCTGCTTGCACTACGGGCCTACATCCTGGCCCATTTGTAGGGTTTCTAGTCGTATGCAGGCCGTGGTGCCCAGTAGGCGGGCCTTTTTTTTAATATTTTGCATTTGTTATATTTTTAAATTTTTAATGTTATTTTTTGTGTATGTTACTTTTAGTTATATAATTCTAATGTCATCTGTTTTACCCCTAATTCCCAAAAGTCACCGGTTCTGTCCAAGTCACTTTCCTCCTCTTATTCTTTTGCCCTTTGACTGTTTGACCGTCAGTTTGAAAACTTCATAACTAATTCATAATAAATCAGAAAAATGCAAATAAGATACCAAAATGTACAGAAAACATCACCTATATGTTAGTGTCATTTGCATTCATGAAAAACTTTTGAAAGTGCTGTCTGAGTTTTAGTTTATGCTACCACCATGAATAGTAAAATCTAAAAAGTTCAATAAATTCAAAAAAATTGGTGGCAAAGAATGGCAATGTTTTAGTGTTGTTAAGTTTCATCAGAATAACATTGTAGTGTCGTGGCAAAAAACAATCAACACTCCAAAATAGATTATTTTTTGCCACGACTTCCACCAATGTCGTTCCCTGATGAAACTTGGCAAGCACTTAGAAAATTTGTTGTTCTTTGCCACCATATTTTTTTATTTTTTTTGATTTTTTTAGAGTTTACTATTCATGGTGGTACCAAAAGAGCTAAAACTCGAATGTGCACTTTCCAACAGTTTTTTCATGAATGCAAATGACACTGACATATAGGTGATGTTTTTCTGAACATTTTGTGTCAGTGTACTAAGGTAGGGGTACCTCAGTACCCCAACTTGTGCACGGGCGGTTGCAGCTTCCCGCGGCAGGGTTTACCACATGCTCGCCGAAGACCTTCCTGCTCCATGTCAAACCATTCAAAGACGAAGTATACAAGACAGAAGATCAAGACCCCGGCAAGCGGAGCTTGCCGGGAAGGCCGTTCCAGACTCAAGGTTACCTCACTCACGCAAGGCCCTGGCAAGAAGAGCTTGCCAGGAAGACTAGGAGATTACATCATAGAAGACACGCCTCGGCGCTATATGCGTCCCGGCGAGGGCCCGGGGAGCGATAAGCTACAGAGTCCGGCAAGCTCCGGGCCCAAGAAATAAGACCCGGCAAGGTGCTTGCCGGAGAGTTGCTGTTGTGTGCCGCTGGCCCACTCATCGGCCCACGCGTCGCCCTGGGGCCTTTCCAGGGACGCGTGGCGGATGACTGTGCAGCCTGGGGGACACGGTAGCACTCCACGGTGGTGGAGCCATCGCCGTGGCAGACGGAGACATTAGG
The DNA here is from genome assembly GCA_021437245.1 of Aegilops speltoides. Taxonomy (NCBI): domain Eukaryota; kingdom Viridiplantae; phylum Streptophyta; class Magnoliopsida; order Poales; family Poaceae; genus Aegilops; species Aegilops speltoides. The sequence goes on along the minus strand of CM038144.1, from coordinate 407,097,050 downwards.
GCGGGAACTTTTGGGGTCGACGGCGACGGGCATTAAATGCCCTTGTCCCCATCACAAAGTAGGTAGCGACCATCGCTCACGACCGTAGCTCCACCGCTCCCGACTGCTCCAACTACCATCTTTTTACGTTTTTACCCTTTTCTCCTACGCTGACACTGTCGGTGACCCTTGCACTATAAAAGGAGGCCCATGCACAACGTGGAGGGGTTCAAACCTTGCAACTCTCGCTCGGTGTAGCCGCCATCAGAGCTCTTCAAGCTCCCGAGCTCAATACAATCAAGCAGAGTAGGGTTTTACACGCTCACCGCGCCGAACTCGGGTAAAATCGACCGCGTGCTCGCTACGATCTGCTCTTCGTGCTCCCTCCGCCCTGGTACCGCACAGACAAGGGGCTCCGGTCCCATAGGTGTTCGTGGCGGACAGTTTCCCCCGACATTTTGGTATCTTATTTGCATTTTTCTGATTTAGTATGAATTAGTTATGAAGTTTTCAAATTACAGTCAAACGGTCAAAGGGCAAAAGCATAAGAGGAGCAAAGTGCCTTGGACAGAACCGGTGACTTTAGGGAATTAGGGGTAAAACACACGAGTGGGACACAACTAGGGGCATAAATCTAATTATCCCTATATTTTAATGACCCTTTTCAGTTCATTCTTTTTGCTATTAGTTCATTATTTGAGCTAAATGACCCGAAAATTGAAGAACATTACAAATAAACACTGAAAAGGTGAGTGGGGCTCAGAGTTGTTTATAAGTACTGCTGCTGCATCTCTCTCAAGTTCTTCTCTACTGCAGGTAGTAAATGCCTATCTGATGCCCTGTTGGGCCTGCATCCTGGCCCATTTGTAGGGTTTCTAGTCATATGCAAGCTGTGGTGCCTGGTAGGCGGGCTTTTTTAAAAATATTTTCCAATGTTATGTTTTTAAATTTTTAATATTATTTTTTTGCATATGTTATATTTAGTTATATAATTCTAGTTGCATAAATTTTTTATAATTTTAGTTGCATAAATTTTATATAATTTTGATTGCATAAATTTTATTTTTTATAGTTTCTTCTTAGTTTATTCCTTTTGCTATTAGAGTTTTATAAAAGCTTTTTAGTTTGCTATTAAAGGTTGTAACAAAAATACTTTATGAAAATTCTTTTTACTATTATACTTTTTGACAAAAAATACTTTGATAATTTTAGTTAACATTATTTTGAGTTTGTTAGTTGATTCTTTTTTCTATTGAAGAATATTATATTCTATTTGACTCTTTTTAGTTCATTGCTTTTGCTATTAGTTCATTCTTTGAGCTAAATGACCCTAAAATTGAAAATCAGTACAAATAAACTCTGAAAAGCTTGAGTGGGGCTCAGAGTTGTTTATAAGCAGTGCTGCCGCATCTCTCTCGAGCTCCTCTCTATTGCATGCGGTAAATGCCTATTTGACGCCCTGTTGGGCCTGCTTGCACTGCGGGCCTACATCCTGGCCCATTTGTAGGGTTTCTAGTCGTATGTAGGCACTACTAGGAAAAAGGTTATAGATGGGATGGACACTAATGGCGTACTGTACATATGGTGCGCCATCACTAAATACTAATGGCGCACCATGTGTTGGTGCGCCATTAGTGTGCAAATACTAATGGCGCACCACATCCCACGGTACGCCATTAGATTTTTTTTTTCAAAACTACTAGTGGCGCACCGTGGGAGTGGTGCGCTATTACTAGTTGAACTAGTAATGGCGCACCATCCCATGGTGCGCCATTAGTAATTTGGCCCAAACATTCCCCCGAATGCACCCCCCCGGTGGACCGCCTTTTCAATTTCAAAAAAATAAAAGAAAATGATAGAAATGTCAAAAAAATAAAAGAAAATAAGATTCCCATGTGATATGTGGTCTAGTTGTTAGCAAAATTTACAAACATGAATTTTCGACTTTTTTGCAAAATCTCTCGAGAATTTGAAAAAATGGGCATAACTTTTGCATACGAACTCGGATGAAAAAGTTTTTTATCTGACAAATCATCTACTCGAAAAGTTACATCCGAAATTAATCGGGGAACCCCGTTAAAGATTTTCAAAATCCTCAAAACCTAACAGAAAAAAGATACTAGGCTTTTAAGATCTGGAGAAGCAAAAAAATTCAAACTTACTAATGGCGCACCTGCCCATGGTGCGCCATTACTATCTTCCCGCCTTCAAAATTCAATCAAAAAAATAAAAAAAAGTTACTAATGGCGCACCTTCCCATGGTGCGCCATTAGTATCTTCCCACCTTCAAAATTCAAAATAAATCAAAAAAATAAAACAAATAGTAAAGGCGCACCTGCCCACGGTGCGCCATTACTATGCCGTATATATGGCTGGGCGTGTCCTCTCCTCCTTACCTCTTCATTCTTCTCCTCCACTCCACCTCTCCTCCACTCCTCCACTCCATCTTCCCTTCTCTCCTCCACAATACTACCCTCCACCTCTCCGGCGACCTCCTCCTCCCTCCTCTCCTCTCCTCCCCTCCCCTCCCCTCACGGTTTCTCCTCCCTCCTCTCCCGTGAGCTCCTCCTCCTCATCTCCGTGAGCTCCTCCTCCTCCTCTCCGTGAGCTCCTCCTCCTCCTCTCCTCCCATCCCTCATGGTTTCTCCTTCCTCCTCTCCGATGCTCCGGTGAACTCCTCTCCGGCGACCTCCTCCTCCTCTCCGGCGATGTAAGCGAGCGCCTCTGCGGTCACCTCCTCCTCCTCTTCGGCGAACTCCTCTCCGGCAAAAGAACACGACAAAAGAACATACAAGATCCAAAAACGGGAACAAAATTTGAAATAATATCGTGCAAAAAAACGATCAAAAAAATGAGCAAAAAATGGGCAAAAAAATCGTGATCCAGATCCAAATTCAAAATTCAAAAATAGCAATCGCGCACGGTGGGGGTTAGACGGTGCGCCACTACTATTTTCCGCCTTCAAAATTCAAAAATACTAATGGCGCACCGTGGCCTGTACTAATGGCGCACCAGTGGCCTATACTAATGGCGCACCGTGGCCTGTACTAATGGCGCACCAGTGGTGCGCCATTAGTATACCAGATACTCCATTAGTAAAAAAAATACTAGTGGCGTGATACTAATGGCGCACCAGTAGTGCGCCATTAGTAGGCAAAAGTGGTGCGCCATTAGTAGGCCTTTTCCTAGTAGTGAGGTCGTGGTGCCTAGTAGGCGGGTCTTTTTTGCATTTGTTATGTTTTTAAATTTTTAATGTTATTTTTTGTGTATGTTACTTTTAGTTATATAATTCTAGTTGCATAAATTTTATATAATTTAGTTGCATAAATTTTATATATTTTTAGTTGCATAAATTTTATATAATTTTAGTTGCATAAGTTTTATTTTTTATAGTTTCTTTTTAGTTTATTGCTTTTGCTATTAAAGTTTTATAAAAGCTTTTTAGTTTGCTATTAAAGTTTGTAACAAAAATAATTTATGAAAATTCTTTTTACTATTAAAATTTTTAACAAAAAAATACTTTGATAATTTTAGTTAATATTATTTTGAGTTTTTTTGTTGATTCTTTTTTCCATTGAAGAATATTATATTTTAATGACCCTTTTTAGTTCATTCTTTTTGCTATTAGTTCATTCTTTGAGCTAAATGACCCTAAAATTAAAAAACACTACAAATAAACACTGAAAAGGTGAGTGGGGCTCAGAGTTGTTTATAAGTACTGCTGCTGCATCTCTCTCAAGCTCTTCTCTACTGTAGGTAGTAAATGCCTATCTGACGCCCTATTGGGCCTGCATCCTGGCCCATTTGTAGGGTTTTTAGTCGTATGCAGGCCGTGGTGCCTAGTAGGCGGGCTTTTCTAAAAATATTTTCCAATGTTATGTTTTTAAATTTTTAATGTTATTTTTTGCGTATGTTATATTTAGTTATATAATTCTAGTTGCATAAATTTTATATAATTTTAGTTGCATAAATTTTATATAATTTTAGTTGCATAAGTTTTATTTTTTATAGTTTCTTTTTAGTTTATTGCTTTTGCTATTAAAGTTTTATAAAAGCTTTTCAGTTTGCTATTAAAGTTTGTAACAAAAATAATTTATGAAAATTCTTTTTACTATTAAAATTTTTAACAAAAAAATACTTTGATAATTTTAGTTAATATTATTTTGAGTTTTTTTGTTGATTCTTTTTTTCATTGAAGAATATTATATTTTAATGACCCTTTTTAGTTCATTCTTTTTGCATTAGTTCATTCTTTGAGCTAAATGACCCTAAAATTAAAAAACACTACAAATAAACACTGAAAAGGTGAGTGGGGCTCAGAGTTGTTTATAAGTACTGCTGCTGCATCTCTCTCAAGCTCTTCTCTACTGCAGGTAGTAAATGCCTATCTGACGCCCTGTTGGGCCTGCATCCTGGCCCATTTGTAGGGTTTCTAGTCGTATGCAGGCCGTGGTGCCTAGTAGGCGGGCTTTTCTAAAAATATTTTCCAATGTTATGTTTTTAAATTATTAATGTTATTTTTTGCGTATGTTATATTTAGTTATATAATTCTAGTTGCATAAATTTTATATAATTTTAGTTGCATAAATTTTATATAATTTTTGTTGCATAAGTTTTATTTTTTATAGTGTCTTCTTAGTTTATTCCTTTTGCTATTAGAGTTTTATAAAAGCTTTTTAGTTTGCTATTAAAGTTTGTAACAAAAATACTTTTTACTATTATACTTTTTGACAAAAAATACTTTGATAATTTTAGTTAATATTATTTTGAGTTTTTTAGTTGATTCTTTTTTCTGTTGAAGAATATTATATTTTAATTGACACTTTTTAGTTCATTTTTTAGCTATTAGAGTTTTATAAAAGCTTTTTAGTTCGTTCTTTTTGCTATTAGTTCATTCTTTGAGCTAAATGACCCTAAAATTGAAAAGCACTACAAATAAACACTGAAAAGGTGGAAAGTTGGCATGATATCATCATTTCACCCACACAGCATTTGCTAAAAAGTTGAGAGGGTTATGGCAAAAACTGGATGCATTTCGTGTACAAAATGGACAACCTCTTTCGAAGTATCAGGGTTTCGGACAAAACTTCATCTGTTACAAAGGGATTTCATTTTTTTGAACTTATTTCAACTCCAGACTTTTTGTGCGTTCAACATGCACCATTCAAAGCCACATCATCAATTTTCAACCCTTTCTAATGTCACATCCCTAGCTTCTGGCAATGCACTGGGCTAGCTTCATGTGTGCATCATGTTTAAATCCTATGAAACTTTGAAATGGGGGATGATCTAACCCTAGCACATGAAATCCAAATAGGTCCAGCTTAAATAAATTGCATTCAAGAACCCAAAATGCTCTTCTTCGATGTTTGATATTTTTGGCAATGTTTTTGATTCATACCAAAAATAATGAACATTTATAGGGAACAAGTTGGGCACTGAATTTAAGTCATAAAATATTTGAATTGGGGCATTTAATTGTTATGAATATTATTAAATACTCCAACAATTCTGGAAATAGCTAAGGGCCTCTGAGATAATTCAGTTATTGCCCATAATTAATTTCAGGATTTATGGAAATGATTTGGTGTTTTTACTAAATCAAAAACAAATTGCAGAAATAGAAAACAAAACAGAAATAGGAAAAGGCAGAGAGGAGAGAAAACTCACCGCCTTACTCGTCTCTACCAGAAGTGCCCAAAGATCATTAGCCCAGCCCAAGCCTTTTCCCCTGCTGCCTTCCTTACGCTTAAGCGTGGCAGCACAGGCCGACGCACGCCGGCACACGCTCGGACACCTCTTGCCTCCCTGCTTGCCTCCGCTACTCCCTAGAGACGCCACGCAACCCCCCGACCCCTCTGGTCTACCCACTCCTCCTCTCCCCTCCTCTGCTCTCTCCCCGCAGCTTACCCAAGCGCCACTATCGCCGCCGCTCCCTACCTGCGCAGCCACCGCCGTTCCCTTGCCCTGTGGCCGTGACCCCGAGCTCCATCCAGGTCCCAAGAACCTCTCCACCGACCCACTCAAGCCTAGACGACCCCGAGAAGACGCGGCGAGCTTTCTTCTCCGCCCACGGCCGTCGGATGCCGTCACCGATTCGTCATCTCCGACGCGTCCCCGAGCCCGCTGAGACCTCCTGCGACTTCGCTGTGAGCTTCTGCTCCGAACCCCTCTCTTCCCCGCCTCGTTTGCGCCATGTAGCCCTCATTCTCACCGGAGCCGATCGCTCCTCGCTGCCGGCCATGTTGCCGCCATCGTTTTAGCCGCTGAGGCTCGCGTCCGTTTACGTCATCATGCTTAGAATACTTCCAAAAGCCCGGAACAGCCAGCCTCTCGTTCTCCCGTGCCTTGTAGCGCCGCTTCCATCGTTTCCCGAACTCCGGTCGCCGCCAAAGCTCGTCGCCGGCATGATTCCGGCGACCTGCGCTCCCAACTCCGCCTCCTCTGGATGCGGGCGAGTAGGAGCTCCTCGCACATGCCCTCGGCAAGTCCAGCCGATGTCGCAGCGCGATTCCGGCGTGTCTCCGCCGCGTTGGAAGGTCGCCGACGGCCTCTTCCCGGCTGTGCTGACGTGGCTGGCTTAGTTAGCCACTAACCACCGTCCTATACCACTGACAGTGGGTCCCGCATGCTAATTAAACCCGAACAGTTTTAGTTAATTTGTTTAGCCACTATGCAGCTGACATATGGGTCCCACGCGTCAGGTTTGACCGTGGCTGACTGTGTTGACCTTCTGATGTCAGCATGACGTAGTGCTGACGTCATAATGCTTTTCTGGCGTTTTTATTAAACCAGCAAATTCCAGAAAATGCCCAAAAACTTCTAAAATTCATAGAAATTCAACCGTAACTCCAACTGAAAAGATTTATATATGAAAAATATCAGAAAAATCCAATCTATCCATTTGTACTAGTTTCATGCATGACAAATCAACCTAAACCTGTTGTATAGATGAAAACACATAAAGGGCATTTAAAATGCTTAAGTATGGAGTTGCATTTGGATCCTTGATTCAAATAAGCTCCATTGAACTTGTTGCTGTTTGCATTAGCACAAACAACATCACATATACATGCCATGTTCATGCATCATATTGTGCATTGCATTGATTGTGTTTATTCTCTATTTACCGGTGTTGTCATCCCCCCTCGGTAGACATTGTTCCGACGCTGTGATCGTTGACACTGATGAAGACCCAATGCTATCTTCAGAAGTGCCAGGCAAGCAAAACCCCTTGTTCATTCCGATACAATCCCATTCTCTCGCTCATGCTCCCTTTTACTGCACTAGGACAACAACGTTTCAACTGTTACATGTTCCGGTAGTTGAACCCCTTTCCTTTGCATGACCTGTCATTGCCACAGTAAATAGATGAAACCCACTAGCATGAGTAGGAGTTCTTTGAGCCCTGATGTGGATACTCATTCATGCTTGTTGTCATGCCTCCTACTGCTTAGAGTTGAGTCAGGTTTGATTCATCGGGGATGAATTGGAATGTGGTGAACATGTCTTACTGTTGAGAGCTAAGTGTGTAAACACGATCTGGTAAAGGTAGCGGTGAGAGGCCATGTAGGAGTACATGGTGGGCTGTCTCATTGCAGCCGACCTCAGGAACTGAGTTCTGTGTTTGTGATCCATGAACAGTTACTACCACACATTGGGCTCCGGGCGCTCCAAGCTCTCTCGACTTATTAACCAACCCGATCTCTGTCCAGGAGTTGCAACTAGTTTCTGGTGTTTGTAGGTAGTGTTAGTAGTCGACCAAGTGGCACCCAGTACAAGTGGGCTTGGGACAGACTAGGCACAGTGGCACGGTGTACCAAGTGGCACTCGGATGGTGGGCTTGGGAACCCTGCTCAAATCATTTGGGGCCGTGAGCGACACCCCGGCCGGATGTCCTTACGGATGGAACCCGAATAGGCGATAAACCTAGACTAGAGACTTGTGTGGTTAGTCAGGTCATGGCCGACTCCCTTGCCAGGCTTCCGCTTGAAGGTTGCTGAGATACACGATGTGTACATGGTGGTAAGTGGCGAGAGCGTGTGTGAAGAAGTACACCCCTGCAGGGTTAACATCATCTATTCGAATAGCCGTGTCCTCGGTAAAGGAATTCTGGGTTGCCTGTACAGTTCATAGACAAGTGAAAGTGGATACTCTAAAATACGCAAGATAAGCGTGAGTGCTATGGATGGCGTTCTCGTAGGGAGACGGGAGTGGATCCATAGTGGTGTATTGATATGGGGAATATGTGGACTCGTGTGCGCCACCTCAAAAGAGTTACTTGCAGTCGTAGTTCAGGATAGCCACCGAGTCAAAGCTGGCTTGCTGCAGTTAAACCCCACCACCCCTTTGTTGATAATGATGCATATGTAGTTAGTTCGGATGTAAGTCTTGCTGGGTACATTTGTACTCACGTTTGCCTATTTTATGTTTTGCAGAGAGTCTTCAGTCTCGCTAGTAGTTCCGCATGAACTTCGACGTTTAGCTTGTTACCTCAGCTACGATCTTGTGCCCTCGGCAGGATCTGATAGATAGTCAGGCTTCTCATCCTTTTTCATTTGTAGATGCCTGTACTCAGACATGTTAAGCTTTCGCTTGTGCTTTGACTTGTATGCTCTGAGTGTTGGGTCATGAGATCCATGTTTGTAATACCTCGCTCCTCGGAGCCTATTGAATAAATACTTGAGTTGTAGAGTCATGTTGTGATGCCATGTTGTATTTGCACATATCGAGCATATTGTGTGTATGTTATTGAAATGCTTGGTATGTGTGGGATCTGACAATCCAGTTGTTTATCCTTGGTAGCCTCTCTTATTGGGAAATGTCTCCTAGTGCTTCCACTGAGCCATGGTAGCTTGCTACTGCTCCGGAACACTTAGGCTGGCCGGCATGTGTCCCTCTTCGTACCTGTGTCTGTCCCTTCGGGGAAATGTCAGGCAATGTCTACCGGAGTCCTGCTAGCCCAGTTGCTACAGCCCGGATTCACTCGCTGATGACCAACACGTTCGTTGTTGGGTCATGTATGCCTGTCCCTGTAAGTTAGTGCCACTTTGGGTTCACGACTAGCCATGTCAGCCCGAGCTCCTTGTCATATGGATGCTAGCGACACAATCATATACGTGTGCCAAAAGGCGCAAACAGTCCCGGGCTTGGTAAGGCGACACCCGTGGGAATACCGTGTGTGAGGCCGCAAAGTGATATGAGGTGTGACATCCTAGATCGGTGTGCCATTGAGTCGGGGTCCTGACATCTGACTTCATTTTGTATTTTTCATGCATTTATTGATTTTTTTAGCTAAATGACCCTGAAATTGAAAAGCACTACAAATGAACTCTGAAAAGGTTGAAAGTTGGCAAAGTATCATATTTTCATCCACATAGCATGTGCTAAATGGTTAGAGGGTTGCGGTAAAAACTGGATGCAAGTCATGAACAAAATGGACAATCTCTTTCGAAGTATCACGGTTTCGGACGAAAACTCATCTACTACAAAGGGATTTCATGTTTTCTTTGCATAATCAAAGCCATCATCAGAATAGTTGTGGAGAGGAAGTCTTCACTTATTCTTCGCATGTGTCCCTTTCTTATTGCGTCGTAACCATGGATAATCTTCATCGTTTAACAGGGTTCTTGGGCTAGCCTTCACTTTGAAGGGAGGAATTTCATGAAACTTTTCATAATCTTCAGACATGTCTGTCCTGCCCTCCACTCCCATGATGTCTCTTTTCCCTGAAAGAACTATGTGGCACTTTGGCTCATCATATGATGTATTCGCTTCCTCATCTTTTCTTTTTATCAGTTTGGTAGACATGTCCTTCACATAGAAAACCTGCGCCACATAATGGGCTAGGATGAATGGTTCGTTTGTGTATCCAAGATTGTTCTGATCCACTATTGTCATTCCATACTGCGGATCTACTTGTACCCCACCTCCTGACAGATTGACCCATTTGCACCAAAACAAAGGGACCTTAAAATCATGTCCATAGTCAAGTTCCCATATGCCCCCTATGTAACCATAATATGTGTCCTTTCCACTCTTGGTTGCTGCATCAAAGTGGACACCACTGTTTTGGTTGGTGCTCTTTTGATCTTGGGCGATCGTGTAAAATGTATTCCCATTTATCTCGTACCCTTTGTAAGTCAATACAGTCGAAGATGGTCCCTTGGCCAACGAGTACAGCTCATCTACAACAGTGTTGTCACCCATGAGATGTGTTTGCAACCAACTGCCGAAAGTCCTGATGTGTTCACATGTAATCCAGTTGTCACACTACTCCGGGTGTTTGGCGCACTGAATATTCTTGTGATCATTGACATACGAGGTCACCAAGGTAGAATTCTATAGAACTGTGTAGTGTGCTTGAGACCAAGAATGCCCGTCCATACATATTATTGAGTCCGCTCCTAGCATGCCTTTTCCAGTCAGTTTCTCCTCATACCGCGATTGAGGGAGACCAATATTCTTCAGGTAAGGAATGATGTCAACACAAAACCCATTGAGCTCCTTTGTTTGATGTCCTGTGGAGATGCTTCCTTCTAGCCTAGCTTGGTTACCAACATACTTATTTAAGCCTCCCATGAACCTCTCAAAGGGGAACATATTGTGTAGAAATACAGGGCCGAGAATGCCAATCTCGTCGACTAGATGAACTAGGACATGTGTCATGATATTGAAGAATGATGGTGGGAACACCAGCTCGAAACTGACAAGACATTGCACCAAATCACTCTTTAAACTCCGTAGGATTTCTGGATCGATTACCTTATAATAGATTGCATTGTGGAATGCACATAGCTTCACAATGGCTAATCGAACGCTTTATGTAGAAGCCCCTCAATGCAACCGAAGCGCTTGCGCCATAATAACATGGCGTATATGAGACTTTAGGTTCGGAACTTTTCTCCGAGATATTTATTATTCCCTTTATATTGACGAGAAGCCGACAGACCTTCATATCGAAAGGTGCATTCAAAGAAGATTTCCTTCTCTTCTTTGGTAAGAGCATAGCTAGCAGGACCTTGATACTGCTTTGGATGCATGCCGTCTTTTTTGTGCACACGTTGCTAGTCTTCCCATGCCTTTGGTGTATCTTTTGTCTTCCCATACATGCCCAAGAATCCTAGCAAGTTCACACAAAGATTCTTTGTCACGTGCATCACATCCATTGCAGAGCGGACCTTAGTGTCATTCGGAACAGATAGTCCGCCAGGACCCTTTCCAAAGATTACTTGTAAATCATTGACCATATCAAGTATGTGATCACCAGTACAGAGGGCGGACTTCTTTCGGTTATCTTCCTTGCCTTTGAAATGCTTGCCTTTCTTTCGACATTGATGGTTGGTCGGAAAAAATCGACGATGTCCCAAGTACACATTCTTCTTGCATTTGTCCAAATATATACTTTTGGTGTCATCTAAATAGTGCGTGCATGCGGGGTATCCATTGTTTGTTTGTCATAAAAGGTTACTGAGAGCAGGCCAAGCATTGATGGTTACAAACAGCAACACATGTAGGTCAAATTCCTCCTGGTTGTGTTCATCCCACACACATAGACCTTTTCCATTCCACAACTGTAAAAATTCTTTAACCAATGGCCTTAGGTACACATCAATGTCGTTGTCGGGTTGCTTAGGGCCCTGGATGAGCACTGGCATCATAATGAACTTCCGCTTCATGCACAACCAAGGAGGAAGGTTATAGATACATAGAGTCACGGTCCAGGTGCTATGATTGTTGATCTTCTCCCGAAAAGCATTAATGCCATCTGTGCTTAAACCGAACCATAGGGTCCTTGCGTCACCTGCAAAGTCGTCCCACCTTTTCATGATTTTTCTCCACTGCAACCCATCAACGGGTGGTCACAACTTCACGTCTTTCTTATGGTCCTCTTTATGCCATCGCATCAACTTGGCATGCTCTTTGTTTCTGAACAGAAGTTTCAACTGTGGTATTATAACAGCATACCGCATCACCTTAGCAGGGACCCTCTTCCTGGGGCGCTCACCCTCAACATCACCAGGGTCATCTCGTCTGATCTTATACCGCAATGCACCACATACTGGGCATGCGTTCAATTCCTCGTACTTACCGCGGTAGAGGATGTAGTCATTAGGGCATGCATGTATGTTTTGCACCTCCAATCCTAGAGGGCATAGAACCTTCTTTGCTTAATCCGTACTGTCGGGTAATTTGTTATCCTTTGGAAGCTTCTTCTTCAATATTTTTAGTAGCTTCCCAAATCCATTATCAGATACAGCATTGTCTGCCTTCTAATGCAGCAATTCGAGTGTGGTACCAAGCTTTGTGTTGTCATGTTTGCAATTTGGGTCCAACCATTTTTTATTATACTCTAACATGCGATCGAACTTCAACTTCTCCCTTTCACTTTGGCATTGTCTCTTTGCATCAACAATGACCCGACGAAGAACATCATCGGGCACATCGTCTAGTTCCTCTTGATCTTCAACTTCCCCCATTGCAGTATAACCGTATTTAGGGGTGGATAGTTGTCATCATCCTATTCTTCTTTGTTGTCTTCCATCATAACCCCTCTTTCTCCATGCTTGGTCCAAACATTATAGTGTGGCATGAAACCCTTCTCAAGCAGGTGGATGTGAAGGGTTTTCGACTTAGAGTAATCCTTCGTATTCCCACAGATAGGGCATTGACAATACATAAAACCATTAAGCTTGTTTGCCTCAGCCACTTCGAGAAAATTATGTAGGCCCTCAATGTACTTGGAGGTGCGTCTGTCACCGTACACCCATTGTTGGTTCATCTATGTGCATTATATAATTAATTGTATCAAAAATCATTACAGAACATTATGAATAGAGAAGTGACCAAATTAATACAAGTTCATCATCACATTAAAACCAAAGTACAGTAGTGATCAAATGTTATTACTGAAAAAATAAATACATAAAGTTCATACATAGTTCTCATAGAATAACATATAGCTCTCTAGAGCATCTAATTAAAACATACATTGAAACTATGTAAAAACTTTCAATGCAACAACAATGCGATCATAATCGCAACGAAGGTAACAATTGATCCAACGGCATAATGATACCAAGCCTTAGTATGAATGGCATATTTTTTAATCTTTCTAATCTTCAAGCACATTGCATCCATCTTCATCTTGTGATCATGGACGACATCCGCAACTTGCAACTCCAATTCCATCTTCTCCTCCTTAATTCTTTTCAATTTTTTCTTCAAGTAATTGTTTTCTTTTTCAACTAAATTTAACCTCTCGACAAGAGGGTCGGTTGGAATTTCTGGTTCACATACCTCCTAGATAAATCATCTATGTCACGTTGGTGGGCATAATTGTCATAAACACTAAATGAAAGAAATCATAATAAAAGATAATATACCACATCCGAATCATAGATAGGACGAGGGCCGACGGGGATGGATACCAAAACCATGGCACTATATAATAACAAAAAATAATAAAAGTAAGAAAATTATACAAGTATCTATCTAAATCATACAAGTAAGAATGTTTTTCTTTTAGAAAGAAGATAAGAACAAGAGGCTCACCACGCTGGTGTCGGCAACGAGATCAGCGCGGGCGATCGATGATGGTGAGGACGGGGACGGGACGAGACGGACCGCCAAACCTAGACAAATCTTGAGGGAAATGGAGCTTGGAGGTCGAGCTTGGAGAGGAGAAAGCTTAAGTGTGGCTCGGGCATTTCAATGAATACCTCATGTGCATTGGAGGTGAGAGCAGAGCAACACACGCCTGCACACGCCGGCATGCTAAAAAGCAGGGGCGAGCATATATATAGGCAACTATTTAGTACTAGTTGGTGGCTAGAGCCGGGACAAAAGCATGCTCTTTAGTCCAGGTTCCAGCCACCAACCAGGACTAAAGGGCAGCGCCAGGAGTGAGTCCCTTTGGTCCCGGTTCGTGTCTGGAACCGGGACCAAAGGGGTCAGACGAACCGGGACCAATGGCCCCTGAGGCCCGGCCGGCGCCCTGGCCTCACGAACCGGGACTGATGCACCCATTGGTCACGGTTCATAGGAGAACCGGGATTAATGCCCTTTTTTGGCGTGAACCAAAGCCATGTTTTCTACTAGTGGAAATACATATTCCTTCTACTATGAGATTATTCAACTCCCGAATACCGGAGGAATGTCTTGTGTGATATCAAGCATCACATCGTAACTGGGTGATCATAAAGATGCTCTACAGGTATCTCCGAAGGTGTTTGTTGAGTTGACCTAGATCAAGATTAGGATTTGTCACTCCGAGTATCGGAGAGGTATCTCTAGGCTGTCTCGGTAATACACATCATAAGCTTGCAAGAAAATGACTAAGGAATTAGTTACGACTTGATGTATTATGGAATGAGTAAAGAGACTTGTTGGTAACAATATTGAACTACGTATAAAGATACCGACGATCGAATCTCGGGCAAGTAACATATCGACGGACAAAGGGAATTACGTATGTTATCATAACAGTTCGACCGCTAAAGATATTCGTAGAATATGTACGAGCCAATATGGGCATCTAGGTTCCGCTATTGGTTATTGACTGCAGAGGTGTCTCGGTCATGTCTACATAGTTCTCGAACCCGTAGAGTCCGCACGCTTAATGTTTGTTGATGATATAGTGTTATATGAGTTATTGATTTGGTGACTGGATGTTGTTCGGATTCCCGGATGGGATCACGGACACGAAGAGGAGTCTCGAAATGGTCGAGAGGTAAAGATTGATATATAGGACCATGGTATTCGGACATCAGAAGAGTTTGGGAGTGCACCAGGTACTCATGGGGTCACTTGAAAGGGGTTTCGGGCATCCCCGACAAGTGTATGGGCCAAAGGGGGGGATAGACCAGCCCACAAAGAGGCTGGTGCGCCCCTTCCCTTGGCTTCCGGCCCTAGGTGAAGGAAAGGGAATGGGTGGCCCCTCCTGCCTTTCCCTCCTCAGGAGAGAAAGGAAGGGGGGGTCACCACCTCCTCCTTCCTTCCTCCCGCACCCCAAATAAGGAAGGGGGGCGCCACTTGGGGGAAGACCCCAAGTAGGATTCGACCTACTTGAAGGCGCCTCCTGGCTGCTCCCTCCACCCCCGCCTATATATATTGTCTTAGCCGTGTGCGGCGCCCCCTCCATTGTTTACACCCCCGGTCATATTTTCGTAGTGCATAGGCAAAGCCCTACGGAGATACTTCACCATCACCGTCATCATGCCGTCGTGCTACCGGAACTCATCCACTACCTCACCATCTTGCTGGATCAAGAAGGCGTGGACGTCACGGAGCTGAACATGTGCTGAACGCGGAGGTGTCATACGTTAGGTACTCGATCGGTTGGATCACAAAGAAAGTTCGACTGCATCAACCGTGTTGTCAAACACTTCCGCTTACATCTATGATGTGAAGGAAATATGATCTAGAGGCATAATAAAGTTATTATTTATTTCCTTATTTCATCATAAATGTTTATTACTCATGCTAGAATTGTATTAACCGGAAACATAGTACATGTGTGAATACATAGACAAAACATAGTCTCCCTAGTATGCCTCTACTTGACTAGCTCGTTAATCAAAGATGGTTATGTTTGCTAACCATAGACATGTGTTGTCATTTGATGAATGGGATCACATCATTAGGAGAATGATGTGATGGACATGACCCATCTGTTAGCTTAGCATTATGATCGTTACAGTTTCATTGCTACTGCTCTCTTCATGACTTATACATGTTCCTCAGACTATGAGATTATGCAACTCCCGAATACCGGAGGAACACTTTGTGTGCTACCAAACATCACAACGTAAATGGCTGATTATAAAGGTTCTCTACAGGTGTCTACGAAGGTGTTTGTTGGGTTGGCATAGATTGAAATTAGGATTTGTCACTCCATGTTTCGGAGAGGTATCTCTAGGCCCTCTCGGTAATACTCATCACTATAGGCCTTGCAAGCATTGTGACTAATGAGTTAGTTGCGGGATGAAGTATTACAGAAGAGTAAAGAGACTTGCCGGTAATGAGATTGAACTAGGTATGATGATACCGACGATTGAATCTCGGTCAAGTAACATACCGATGAAAAAGGGAACAACGTATGTTGTTATGCGGTTTAACCAATAAAGATCTTTGTAGAATATGTAGGAGCCAATATGAGCATCCAGGTTCCGCTATTGGTTATTGACCACTGATGTGTCTCGGTCATGTCTACATAGTTCTCGAACCCATAGGGTCCGCACACTTAACATTCGATGACGATTTGTATTATGTGTTATGTGATTTGATGACTGAAGTTTGTTCGGAGTCCCGAATGAGATCATGGACATAACGAGGAGTCTCGAAATGGTCGAGACGTAAAGATCGATATATTGTAAGGCTATATTCGGACAACGGAAAGGTTCCGAGTGATTCGGGTATTTTTTGGAGTACCGGAGAGTTACGGGAATTCGCCGGGGGAAGTAATGGGCCATACGTGAAAGGAGAGAAGGGCCTCAACGGGTGGCCGCGCGCCCCCCATGGGCTGGTCCAAATTGGACTAGGAGGGGGTGGCACCCCCTCCTTCCTTCTCCCCTCTTCCTCCTTCCCTCCTCCTACTAGGAATAGGAAATAGGTGGGGAATCCTACTTGGACTAGGGAGTCCTAGTAGGATTCCCCACACCTGGCACGCTTCCCTTGGGCCGGCCATGTCTTCCCTCCCCTCCTTTATATACGTGGCCAGGGGGCACCTCATAAACACACAAGTTGATCTTTTAGCCGTGTGCGGTGCCCCCCTCCACAGTTATACACCTCGGTCATATCGTCATAGTGCTTAGGCGAAGCCCTGCGTCAGTAACTTCATCATCACCATCGCCATGCCGCCGTGCTGACAAAACTCTCCCTTGGCCTCAACTAGATCTAGAGTATGGGGGACGTCATGGAGCTGAACATGTGCTGAACGCGGAGGTGCCGTGAGTTCGGTACTTGATCGGTTGGATCGCGAAGACATTCGACTACATCGACCGCATTACTTAACGCTTCTGCTTTCGGTCTACAAGGGTACGTGGACACAATCTCCCCTCTAGTTGCTATGCATCACCTAGATAGATCTTGCGTGGTCGTAGGAATTTTTTTGAAATTACCGCGTTCCCCAACAGTGGTATCAGAGCCAGGTCTATGCGTAGATGTTATATGCACGAGTAGAACACAATGAGTTGTGAGCGATAATAGTCATACTACGTACCAGCATGTCATACTTTGATTTGGCGGTATTATTGAATGAAGCGGCCCAGACCGACATTACATGACCGCGTTATTGAGACTTGTTCTACCGACGTGCTTATACACATAGGTGGCTAGCGGGTGTCTGTTTCTCCAACTTTAGTTGAATCGAGTGTGGCAACGCTCGGTCCTTGTTGAAGGTTAAAACATCACACTTGACGAAAAATTGTTGTGGTTTTGATGCGTAGGTAAGAACCATATCACAAATTTTGATTGCGTGTGATGTTTATATTTTATGCATCTTATTTTGCTTAGTAAGGCGGTAGCATTATAAGATGATCCCTTACTAAATTTCAAGGTACAAGTGTTCTCCCTGATTATGCATCGTTGCTACAATTCGTCGTGCCGAGACACCACGTGTTGATCGGATGTGATAAGCTCTACGTTCACATACAACGGGTGCAAGCCAGTTTTGCACATGCATAATACTCGGGTTAAACTTGATGAGCCTATCATATGCAGATATAGCCTCAGAACACCGAGACCAAAAAGTCAAACATGAATCATATAGCAGATATGATCAACATAGTGATGTTCACCATTGAAAAATACTGCATCTCACGTGATGATCGGACATGGTTTAGTTGATTTGGATCACGTGATCACTTAGATGACTAGAGGGATGCCTATGTAAGTGGGAGTTCTTAAATAATATGATTAATTGAACTTTAATTTATCATAAATTTAGTCCTGATTGTATTTTGCAAATTATGTTGTAGATTAATAGCTTGCATTATAGCTTCCCTATGTTTTTTATATGTTCCTAGAGAAAAATTAAGTTGAAAGATGTTAGTAGCAATGATGCAAACTGGGTCCGTGATCTGAGGTTTATCCTCATTGCTGCACAAAAGAATTATGTCCTTGATGCACCGCTAGGTTACAGACCTATTGCAGGAGCAGATGCAGATGTTATGAATGTTTGGCTAGCTCAATATGATGACTACTTGATAGTTTAAGTGCACCATGCTTTACAGCTTAGAACCGGCCTTCAAAAACGTTTTGAACGCCACGGAGCATATGAGATGTTCCAAGAGCTGAAATTGGTATTTCAGACTCATGCCCGCGTTAAGAGGTATAAGACCTCTAAAAAGTACTCCGCCTAAAAGATGGAGGGGAATTGCTCAGCTAGTGAGCATGTACTCAGAATATCTGGGTACTACAATCGTTTGAATCAAGTGGGAGTTAATCTTCCAGATAAGATAGTGATTGACAGAGTTCTCTAGTCACCATCACCAAGTTACTGGAACTTCGTGATGAACTATAAAGGGCAAAGGGAAAGAAAGGGAACTTCAAGAAGAATGTCAAGCAAGTTGTCACTCCCGTGAAGAAGCCCAAAGCTGGACCTAAGCCTGAAACTAAGTGCTTCCACTGCAAAGGAAATGGTCATTGGAAGCGGAGTTACCCCAAATATTTGGTGGAGAAGAAGGATGGAAAGGTGAACAAAGTTATATTTGATATACATGTTATTGATATGTACTTTACTAGTGTTTATAGTAACCCCTGGGTTTTTGATACATGTTCTGTTGCTAAGATACTAGTTAAGGCGAAGTGATGATGTATGTTGGAAGTGGTTCCAAGATTGATATGATCATCATCGCACACTCCCTATACTTTCAGGATTAATATTGAACCTAAATAATGTTATAGTGTTTGCGTTGAGCATGAATATGATTAGATCATGTTTATTGCAATACGGTTATTCATTTAAGATAGAGAATAATTGTTATTCTGTTTACATGAATAAAACCTTCTATGGTGATACACCCAATGTTGATGGTTTATTGAATCTCGATCATAATGATACACATAATATTGATGCCAAAAGATGCAAAGTTGATAATGATAGTGCAACTTATTTGTGGCACTGCCGTTTGGGTCATATCGGTGTAAAGCGCATGAAGAAACTCCATAAAGATGGACTTTTGGAATCACTTGATTATGAATCATCTCATACTTCTGAACCGTGCCTTATGGGCAAGATGACTAAAACTCCGTTCTCCGAAACAATGGAACGAGATAGTGACTTATTGGAAATAATACATCCAGTGTATGCGGTCCAATGAGTATTGATGCTCGTGGCGGTATCATTATTTTCTGACCTTGACAGATGATTTGAGCAGATATGGGTATATCTACTTAATGAAACACAAGTCTGAAACATTTGAAAAGTTCAAAGAATTTTAGAGTGAGGTGGAGAATCATCATTGTAACAAGAAAATAACAGTTTCTATGATATGATCGTAGAGGAGAATATTTGAGTTACGAGTTTGGCCTTCATTTAAAACAATGTGGAATAATTTCACAGCTCGCGCCACCTGGAACACCACAGTGTAATGGTGTGTCCGAACGTTGTAACCGCACTTTATTGGATATGGTGTGATCTATGATGTCTCTTACCGGTTTACCACTATCATTTTGGGGCTATGCATTAGAGACAACTGCATTCACTTTAAATAGGGCATCATCAAAATTCGTTGAGACGACGCCTTATGAACTGTACTTTGGCAAGAAACCAAAGTTGTCGGTTCTTAAAGTTTGAGGCTGCGATGCTTATGTGAAAAAGCTTCAACCTGATTAGCTCGAACCCAAATCGGAGAAGTGCGTCTTCATAGAATACCCAAACACAACTGTTGGGTACACCTTCTATCACAAGATCCGAAGGCAAGGTATTCATTGCTAAGAATGGATCCTTTGTAGAGAAGGAGTTTCTCTCGGAAGAAGTGAGTGGGAGGAAAGTAGAACTTGATGAGGTAATTGTACCTTCTCCCGAATTGGAAAGTAGTTCATCACAGAAATCTGTTCCAGTGATTCCTACACCAATTAGTGAGGAAGCTAATGATAATGATCATGAAAACTTTAGATCAACTTATTACCGAACTTCGTAGGTCTTCCAGAGTATAATACACACCAAAGTGGTTCGGTAATCCTATTCTAGAAGTCATGTTATTATACCATGATGAACCTACGAACTATGAGGAAGCGATGATGAGCCCAGATTCCACGAAATGGCTTGAGGCCATGAAATCTGAGATAGGATCCATGTATGAGAACAAAGTGTGGACTTTGATGGACTTGCTCGATGATCAGCAAGCCATAGAAAATAAATGGATCTTCAAGAGGAAGACGGACACTGATAGTAGTGTTACTATTTACAAAGCTCGGCTTGTCACAAAAGGTTTTCGAAAAGTTCAAGGTGTTGAATACAATGAGATTTTGTCAACTGTAGCTATGCTTAAATCCGTTCGAATCTTGTTAGCAGTTGCCATATTTTTTGAAATCAGGTAGATGGATGTCAAAACAGCATTCCTGAATGGATTTCTGGAAGAAGAGTTGTATATGATGCAACCAGAAGGTTTTGTCGATCCAAAGGGTGCTAACAAAGTGTGCAAACCACAACAATCCATTTATGGACTGGTGCAAGCCTCTCGGAGTTGGAATAAATGCTTTGATAGTGTGATCAAAGCATATGGTTTTATACAGACTTGCGGTGAAGCCTGTATTTACAAGAAAGTTAATGGGAGCTCTGTAGCATTTCTAATATTATATGTGGATGACATATTGTTGATTGGAAATGATATAGAATTTCTGGATAGCATAACGGGATACTTGAATAAGAGTTTTTCAATGAAAGACCTTGGTGAAGCAGCTTACATATTGGGCATCAAGATCTATAGTGCTAGATCAAGACGCTTGATAAGATTTTTTAATTAGTAAATACCCTGACAAGTTTTTGAAAGAGTTCGAAATGGATCAGTCAAAGAAGGAGTTCTAGTCTGTATTACAAGGTGTAAAGTTGAGTAAGACTCAAAGCCCGACCACGGCAAAAAATGAAAAGAGAATGGAAGCCATTCCCTATGCCATAGTCATAGGTTCTATAAAGTATGTTGTGTTGTGTACCAGACCTATTGTGTACCTTTCCATGAGTTTGGCAAGGGGGTACAATAGTGATCTAAGAGTAGATCACTGGAAATGAGTCAAAATTATCCTTAGTGAGGACTAAGGAAATATTTCTCGGTGATGGGGGTGATAAAGAGTTCGTCGTAAAGAGTTACGTCGAGGCAAGCTTTTACACCGATCCAAATGACTCTAATTCTCAATCTAAATACATATTGAAAGTGGGAGCAATTAGCTAGAGTAGCTCCATACAGAGCACTGTAGACATAGAATATTTGCAAAATACATACGGCTCTCAATGTGACAGACCCGTTGACTAAACTTCTCTCATAAGCAAAACATGATCACACCTTAGTAGTCTTTGGGTGTTAATCACATAGGAATGTGAACTAGATTATTGACTCTAGTAAACCCTTTGGTTGTTGGTCACATGGCAATGTGAACTATAGGTGTTAATCACATACAGATGTGAACTATTGTTGTTAAATCACATGGCGATGTGAACTAGATTATTGACTCTAGTGCAAGTGGGAGACTGAAGGAAATATGCCCAAGAGGCAATAATAAAGTTATTATTTATTTCCTTATTTCATGAAGAATGTTTATTATCCATGCTAGAATTGTATTAACTGGAAACTTAGTACATGTGTGAATACATAGACAAAACATAGTGTCCCTAGTATGCCTCTACTTGACTAGCTCGTTAATCAAAGATGGTTATGTTTCATAACCATAGACATGTGTTGTCATTTGATGAACGGGATCACATCATTAGGAGAATGACACTACTAGGGAAAACCTTATACACAGAATCTTAGCAGTAGCGCGGCAAAAAAAGAAGCACTACTACTAATTAGCAGTAACACGGGTTTTTACCCCTCGCTACTACTAAGTGGATAGTAGTAGCGCGGGTTTTTAACCCTCGCTACTACTAAGCAATCTCTACTGTGCCCCCCGACACATGCCATAGTAGTAGCGAGGGGTATAAACCCGTGCTACTACTAAGTTGATAGTATTAGCGCGGTTTTATACCCCTAGCTACTACTAAGTACGAGGTAGGTGAAGTCGCCATATCCTCGGTCGAATCCCCATCTCCTCCCCCAAATCCCTCCTCTCTTCAACCACTCTCTCCTCTCACTTTCCATACGCTCTCACATGGACCTCTTGCCCATGTGCCCAATCTCCTCCGTGTTGCCGAAAGAGGCCGCCGCCTCACGCCACCGGCGTCTAGGAGCTCGCCGGTCTTCCACCGACGTCTATGAGGCCGCCGCCCTGCGCCACCACACCGGAGCACCTCACCACCGGTGACTAGCTCCGCTGCTCCCTACATCACCTTCCTCTCCCCCTCGTTTTTCCTTTTATCTCTCTCCCTCTGGTTTGACTCACCCTCCCATGTCCATGCCCATGCAGGCCATCGCCATGGACGACCTGGAGCTATCTGGCATGGTCGGGAAGAGGAGCCCCACGCCGCGGCCTGGCTCTGCCATAGAAACGGGCCCTCTCCAACAGCCACTGCTGGATCTGGTCTTCCGCTGTCTGTTCATGCCTCCGTCGACGCCAATCATCGCTAGATCGAACCACTGCTGCCATTGACAACACGCACGGGATCGAGATTTTTGTTTTGTTTTTGAAAGTAATAGCAGTAGCGCAGGGTATCAGACCCGCTACAGCTAATTAGCAGTAGCGCTGTTTGCAACACGCGCTACTGCTACAAGTTAGCTGTGGAGCCGTATCAGTAGTGCGGGCACCCGCGCTACTGATACACCCAAAACCCGCGCTACTGCTAGGCTTTTCCCTAGTAGTGTGATGTGATGGACATGACCCATCCGTTAGCTTAGCATTATGATCGTTATAGTTTCATAGCTACTGCTCTCGTCATGACTTATACATGTTCCTCAGACTATGAGATTATGCAACTCCCGAATACCATAGGAACACTTTGTGTCCTACCAAACGTTACAACGTAAATGGGTGATTATAAAGGTGCTCTACAGGTGTCTCCGAAGGTGTTTGTTGGGTTGGCATAGATCGTGATTAGGATTTGTCACTCCATGTTTCGGAGAGGTATCTCTGGGCCCTCTCGGTAATACTCATCACTATAAACCTTGCAAGCATTGTGACTAATGAGTTTGTTGTGGGATAAAGTATTACGGAATGAGTAAAGAGACTTGTCGGTAATGAGATTGAACTAGGTATGATGATATCGACGATCGAATCTCGGGAAAGTAACATACCGATGAAAAATGGAACAACGTATGTTGTTATGCGGTTAGACCGATAAAGATATTCGTAGAATATGTAGGAGCCAATATGAGCATCCAGGTTCCTCTATTGATTATTGACCGGTGATGTGTCTCGGTCATGTCTACATAGTTCTCGAACCCGTAGGGTCCGCACGCTTAAGGTTCGATGACGATTTGTATTATGAGTTATTTGATTTGATGACTGAAGTTTGTTTGGGGTCCCGGATGAGATCACAGACGTGACGAGGAGTCTCGAAATGGTCGAAACATAAAGGTAGACATCTTGTAAGGCTATATTTGGATATCGAAAAGGTTCCGAGTAATTCAGGTATTTTTTGGAGTACCGAAGAGTTACTGGAATTCGCAGGGGGAAGTAATGGGCCTTAATGGGCCATACGGGAAAGGAGAGAAGGGCCTCAAGGGGTGGTCGCGTGCCCCACCATGGGCTAGTCCGAATTGGACTAGGAGGGGGCGGCGGCCCCCTCCTTCCTTCTCCCCTCTTCCTCCATCCCTCCTTCTCCTACAAGGAATAGGAAAGAGGAGGGGAATCCTACTTGGACTAGGGAGTCCTAGTAGGATTCCCCACACCTGGCGCGCCCCCCTTGGGCCGGCCACCTCTTTCCTCACCTCCTTTATATACGTCTCCAGGGGCACCCCATAGACACACAATTTAATCTTTTTGCTGTGCGCGGTGCCCCCCTCCATAGTTACACACCTTCGGTCATATCGTCGTAGTGCTTAGGCAAAGCCCTGCGCCGGTAACTTCATTATCACCGCCGCCACGCCATCATGCTGACAAAACTCTCCCTTGGACTCAACTGGATCAAGAGGACGAGGGACGTCATCGAGCTGAACGTGTGCGTAACACGGAGGTGCCGTGCGTTCGGTACTTGATCGGTTGGATCGTGAAGAGGTTCGACTACATCAACCGCGTTACTTAACGCTTCCGCTTTGGTCTACGAGGGTACATGGACACACTCTCCCCTCTCATTGCTATGCATCCCCTAGATAGATCTTGCGTGATCGTAGGAATTTTTTTTGAAATCACCGCGTTCCCCAACATGATGTTACGTAGACACACTCTCCCCCTCGTTGCTACGCATCTCCATGGATAAATCTTGCGTGTGCGTAGATTTTTTTTGTTTTCCACGCAACGTTTACCAACAGTGGTGTCTGATCCAGGTCTATGCGTAGATGATATGCACGAGTAAAAAACACAAAGGGATGTGGGCAGTGATAGTCATACTCCTACCAGCAACATATTATTTTGAGTCGGCGCATGAAGCGACCTGACATCTTTTGTCCTACCCTCCCTGCTAGCGGGTCCTATTGGAAACCAAGGGATATTAATCCCTCCTTTAATAGATAACCGGAACAAAGAATTAACATACGGTGAATTCATGAACTCCTCAAACTACGGTCATCACCGGGAGTGGTCCCGACTATTGTCACTCCGGGGTTGCCGGATCATAACACGCAGTAGCTGACTATAACTTGCAAGATCGGATCTAGAACATGGATATAATGGTGATAACATAAATGGTTCAGATCTAAAATGATGGCACCCGACCCCTAAGTGGCAAGCATTAAGCATGGCAAAGTCATAGCAACATCAATCTCAGAACATAGTTGATACTAGGGATCAAGCACTACTAGGAAAAGGGCTATAGATGGAAATGACACTAATGGCGCACCAGTCATGTGGTGCGCCATTAGTATATACTAATGGCGCACCACCTTCTGATGCGCCATTAGTGTTGACACTACTAATGGCGCACCCTTCCCACGGTGCGCCATTAGTACCAATTTTTTTTGAACTAGTGCGCCTGTCCAAACATACTAATGGCGCATCCACCGGTGGTGCGCCATTAGTAGTTGTAATTAGTAATGGCGCACCAGCGGAAGGTGCGCCACTAAAGTTATTTTTTATTATTGTTTTTATTCCTTTTTTGCAAAAGTACTAATGGCGACTCACACGCGGTGCGCCATTACTAGTTCAAACTAGTAATGGCGCACCGTGGCGAGTGCGCCATTAGTATGTTTTTTTTTGCAAAACTACTAATGGCGCACCACCAGGGGGTGCGCCATTAGTAACCTGGATTACTAATGGCGCATTTGTTGCTGGTGCGCCATTAGTAAGTGGGCAGCAACAAGATATTTTGGACAGCCTCTCCTCCCACACTCACTTTCTCCCCACTTCATTTTCTCCACCGCCTCCTCCTTGTCTCGGGTGCCTCCTCTTTTTCACCTCATTTCCACCATAGATTCATTCAAATTAAGTGGTTAAGTTACCTTATTTTGCTAGGTAAGTAAGGGGGGAAGCTATATTTATGTTGTTCTCCCTACAACAATGTGCACATGCACTTTTTATGGCCTAGCTAGATCTATGTATGTTCGTGGTGTTGCATATGTGTTTGTGTTTGGAGGTGTACCGGTATTTGAAATGCGATAGTTGCCAATATTTTGCCGGAATGTTGATTCATTTCCGTTTCGGCGAGAATTTTGGCATTAAGCATTCTTTTTGGTCCTATTTTTAGGGAAAGTCATGCCAAATTTTTTCTTGGTTCTAAAATATCGTTTTGCTCTACCCCGCAGGCGACCATGGTCCGCACGATGACCGAAGGCATCATGAATAGGTTTTTGAGGTCCGCGAAGGCCGAGATGCTTCAAAAGAACGAGACAGAGATAAGATGTCCGTTTCGAAGATGCAAGCTGAATAGCCTTATTGCGGACCCGGATTCCGGGCAGGTGCGGGACCACCTGCTCTTGCGTGGTTTCATGGATGGCTATCGGTGGTAAGGTGATGAAGATGACTACGAAGTCGCCCATGGGGCGGGCAAGAAATGAGGAAGGGCAGCAAGACAACCACCGCGCTCGGGGCGAGAAGACGAAGAATCCCGTGAGATGATCACGACGGTGATGCTGTACACATCATCATGTAGAAGATGCAGGACATGATGATGATGCGGCGGAGCAGACGGCGCTGGACCATCGATGGTCAGGTGCAGGACCCTCATATTCAAGAGCTGCTTCTCAAGCTGCACGGATAACGCAAGAGCTGCCGCCCGAGAGAAAGCCAAGATGGATCAACTTGAGTTAGACGCGTTACTCCATTGTATGAAGGATGCAGGCCCGAGGATACCGCTCGAAAGTAACGCCATGGCTCGAGATGAAGGTAAAACACAAAATGACCGACGCATGCTTCGATGAGAACATGTCATTCTGGCACGAACGTCTTCCCAAGGGGAACAAGTGCCCGACCAGTTTGGAGGAGGCGAAGAAAATTGTGTGTCCTTTGGATTTACCGCACGTGAAATACCATGTGTGCATGAACAATTGCATCATTTATCGGGACGAGCATGCGGAGTCTACCATATGTCCGGTGTGCGGTGTCACTCGATACAAGAAGAGGAAGAAAGCTCCTCGAAAAGTGGTGTGGTACTTTCCGATCACTCCTCGTCTGCAGCGGTATTTCGCGGACCCTAAGGACACAGAAAGTCGTCGCAAAGGCAAAAAGGCCAAGAAGACCGGAAATGACTACCCTCCCGCGTGCTTCACTCTAAGTCAGGAGGAGATCGAGCAGTTTTTCACCTGCCTCCTAGGAGTAAAACTTCCTTACGGTTACACGGGGAAGATAAGCAGATACCTAGACCCAGCGAAGCAGAAGTTCAGCAGGATGAAGTCTCACGACCATCACGCGTCGATGACGAGATACTTCGGTTGCAATCCATTGGGATCATGGACGCGCACGTCCGCGGAAACGCTATTTGGCCTATGCAACTTCTTCGACGCCATCTCGGAAGTCGATTGGCGTGAGGCAACTCGAAGGCTACAGAAGAGATCGTGGTGATACTATGCGAGCTTGAGATGTACTTCCGCCCGCATTCTTCGACGTTATGGTGCATCCGCTGGTCCATATAGTGGAGGATATCATCCAACTCGGCCGACGCGTTCTGCACAAGATGATGCCGCTCGAAAGGATGAATGGTGTCATCAAAGGATACGTTCGCAACATGTCACGCCCGAAGGAAGCATAGCCGTGGGCTTTCGATCAAGAGTGCATCTCCTATCGCACGAATTATCTAGGTATCGAGAACCCGCTGGTCTGCCCGTCAACAGCACCTCGGCAGCTCCTGGATGGGGTCACCGTGAGGGTCGCCCTTGAAATGCATGTCGACTTCGAGGGTCGACTCGCCGACTTTGAAAGAGCAAACCTAGTCGCTCTACAACACATAGACGTGGTCGATCCTTGGGTGGTAGAGCACAAAACCTTTATTAAGAAGACATACAATGACCGAGGCCAACAAAGGACGGACGAAGATATACTCAAAGAGCACAACTCATGTTTCACGCGTTGGTTCAAGCAGAAGCTTTTGTTGTACCCTTTACATGAGGATTCTTCCGCGGAAGAACAACTCATATTCGCCTTGTCACAGGGCGCCGAGCACAACCTGATGACCTATGAGGCGTACGATATCAACGGCTACACATTCTACACCGAGGCCAAGGACATGAAGAGCGATGGTTATCAGAACTCCGGGGTAATGATGGAATCCTACACCGTAACGACAAGGACAGATACTACGAAGGATCGAGGATATCGGGAGCTGAGCTACGGCTGGAGAGAAGGTCCGATGTTCCGTGTCGATGGGCCAAGAATGTTATAAAAGAAGACCGTATTTCACCACCATGGTTATACCCGGCCAAATCAAGACCGCGGGCGCAAACGTCACCGCTGAAAAATGAGCCATGGGTACTGGCTTCCCAAGTGGACCAATGCTTCTTCATTACCGACCGCCAAAGCCCGTCGTGTTGTCGTGAGGAGAGGCAAAAGGAAGATCATCGGAATGGATGGAGTAGCCAATGAGCAAGACTTCGACAAGCACGGCGACCGAGGATCGAACATGACGACGATGATGAAGTAGCAGCATACACCACAAGAAGAAGCAGGACCACCCTACCTAAAGGACGTCCGTTCCACAGAAGAACTCCATTTGCGAAAAAGAAGGGCAAGAAGATTGTGAACAGGTAGCTAGCTAAGATCGATTGTATTTAAATCGTAGCCTTCATTTCTCGATTGTATTTCATGGGTACTTTTTGAACTATCATGAATATTTTTAAATTTCATGGACACTCGATCTCGATCCCTCCATCTCGATCGCTATCCCACCTCGCCAGATCCGACCCCCGCACCTCGATTCCCTACTCAACCACCGCCCGACCCCGCACCCAAGACCGCCTTATAAAAAAATAAGTATCAAACAGCTTTTTAAATGCTACTGTCTTATAAAAAATATTACTATTATTATTTAAACAAGTTTGAACATATTTAAACACAAATAAGTATCAAACAGCTTTTAAATGCTAAAAAAAATTTCTGGAGCCTGGGAGTCGAACCCAGGACCTCCTCGCTATCCCACCTCGCCAGATCCGGCCCCCTCGCCGCCGAGCACCCCAGATCCATCGGCCGCCGCCGACCCCCGCAACCTCGATTCCCTACTCAACCGCCACCGACCCACCGCACTCACAAGACCGCCTTATAAAAAATAAGTATCAAACAGTTTTTAAATGCTACTGTCTTATAAAAAAATATTCTGTTATTATTTTAACAAGTTTGAACATATTTAAACACAAATAAGTATCAAACAGCTTTTTAAATGCTAAAAAATTTGTGGAGCACAGGAGTCGAACCCAGACCTCCGGTGTGAGAACTGGCTGTCGACCGGTCGAGCTAGTAGAGGGACTTGATGTGGATCAGTTCTGGTGGTACATAACCTGTTGGCTCGAGTTGAAATAAAAAAAATACTAATGGCGCACCACGGTGAGGTGCGCCATTAGTATGGATGTACTTATGGCGCACCGAGGGGTGGTGCGCCATTAGTATTGTGCCCGCCCAAACCTAACCCGACGCCCAAACCTAACCCGTCCGCCCAAACCTAACCCACGACGCCGTCCGCCCGCGCCCGCTCCACCGCCGCCGCCCTGCCTCTCCGCCCTCTCCTCGCCCTCGCCCTCTCCCTCCCTCGCCCTCTCCTCGCCTTCCCTCTCCCTCGCCCCGCCTCCCTCGACGCCACCGTCCCCGCCACCTCGACGCTGCCCCGCCGCCTCGACGCGACCCCGCCGCCCGGACGCCGCCCCGACGCCGCCTCGACGCTGCCCGCCGCCCAGCCGCCGCCTCGACCCCTCCCAGCCTGCTGCCCCACCTCGACGCTGCCCGCCGCCTCGACCCGCCCGACGCCGCTGCCCCACCTCGACGCTGCCCCGCCGCCTCGACGCGACCTCGCCGCCCGGACGCCGCCCCGTCCACACCACCATCGCCGGAGCACCACCACCCCGTGAGCTCACCTCCTCCTCCCCTCCTCCCCTCCCTTCCCTCTGTAAACAAATTGTGAAGGTCGATTCTGATTTACTGACTTCTCCCTCTGTAAACAAATGTAATGAGTTTTACTGATCTAAAACATATTGCATTCATTTCCAAATGTTTGACTAGTATTTAGGAATAGAGCTGACCTAAAAAGTCAAATTTCTTCATTTCCAAACTTGTTTCCAAAGTGAAGGGAACTCTGACACTAAACTGCAGGTTTCTTCATTGCAGTAAATGTTCAGAGTAGCATGCTTCGCAGTGCAAATTCCTGTGTTGATATTTACTACTACCTCTGTTCGTAAACATAAGACGTCTTATATTTTGCAAATAGAGGAGCATTAGCTAGAAAATATAGCTTTGTGTGGAACCAATCCTTGTGTATCCAAGAGCTCAGTAGCCAGATTTCATGATTTTTGTACACCCACAAGACATAGCCTGTAATTAGTGCCCTCTCTGACCATTTGCAGTGAATAGTTTTGGTATCGTTTTGAACTTGATGCATAATGTTCATTTCAAGCTTATCTACAGCACTATCTATAATCTCAGCTACAAGTACTGACACTATTTGAGTTGATGCGTTTCAGCAAGTACTGACAAAGGTGTTGGAAGAAGCCGGGTACACACAGGATTCCACGCTAGCATTAGAAGATTTCGTGATGGTACACAGCTAAACCTTGCTTTCCATTCTTATCATGCTGTGGCATATTCATGCTGTGGCATATTCATCTATACACAGCTAAAAGTCTAGTAATCAGTGATGGATATGTGTTCCGCTGACTAGTTTTGCAGTTTGCCACATTGGTGATGTAAATGTCCTAACTAATGATATCTTAGCAAGGCTATGATTTTATTTCCAAATGAAACTTCTTTGTCATAGTCACGCTGATAGGGCATATACGGTTCTGTTCTGCTGTTTGTGTATATATGGTCCTACCAATACACATTTTGATATTTGTGCAAGCATTGTCATGTGCAATTTTCTGTATTCTTTTACTGTGCATTTTTACTGTGCATTTTTGATATGACACTGTTTGGACATTAATTTGAGTAGATGAACATTTTGTGGTTCTGCTAGGACTTGCTCCAGATTTTTTAACCCTAGGATTTCTTTTCTTTTAGTTATTTTCTTACAGAAAATTTACTGAAAATTCAGAAACTTGGAGTAACCTGTGGACTGTACTTTTGTGATCTCCTACTCCTGAATTTTCATGTCACTTGTGCTATTGCCAAGCATGACATGGCCATTTTTTATTCTGTTTTTGATGGAGCTTGGTGTGTGTTGTTTCGTACTACTAAGCAACCTATTTTGAAGTGAGTAATCAGCATGAGCAAAAATAGACGTTAGATCTTAGCGCTAATGAGAGATGAAAATGTCACATATATATGGTCTCCTTCTTGCATACAGAGAACAACCTATGAAGTGTATTTATTTGAAATGTGGTGATGATCTTATCTCGCAAGAATGAAAATGATGAGCTATGTTTCTAAAATGTGGTGATGATCTTATCTTAGCTGTATTTACGAACCGGTAGCTAAGTGTATTACTTGTGATGATGATGTCTGCTGCTGCTGTACTACTTGTGATGATGTTGTCATTGTACTACTTGTGATGTTGCTGCTAGTTGTGATTTTGTCAAGTGATGCTGCTGCTACTTGTGATCTTCTAAAATGACCCCTTTCTCCTGAAATGTTGATTAATTTCCGTTTTGGTTGAGAAATGGGGCACTCCTAGGTCAAGAAAATTAGCAAAGGTCATGCCAAATTTTCTTGACCTAGAAGGTGCCCGATTCTCAACTGAAATAAAAATTAATTTGCTTTAGTGGTTGGATTAGTTTAGTATTTTATTCACACACTCAGACACCCTTGCTTGCCATGTGTTTGAACACCCTGCGGTGTAGTAAAAAAGTAATTACAGATACACTCACCCACATAAGTATTCAGCACAATGAAAAAATAGTACAAATTAAGGAAAGGCAATACCATTTCAGACGCTTGTCTTCTAAAAAGAAGAGTGAACTTTCTAGACACACCCCTCAAGAACTAGGTTACCCTGAGAATGTGGACTTGGACCTTAGCAACAACACACTAATAGGTTCTATCCCAAAACACCTAGGCAATATCACAAACATCTCTCAATTGTTCCTTGACAATAACCAACTTTTTGGTGACATTCCTCGAGAATTAGGTTATTTGGTCAACTTAGAGATCTTGTTCCTTGACAATAACCAACTTTTTGACCAAACTTTGTTTCTATTTAGAGAGAAACATGGCCCACAACGATGAGGCCGGGGTTGAGCGGCAAGGCATTCTGGGAGCTGTCCCAGGAGATGGAGGAACAACCTCACTTGTATGAGGCCGCCGCCTTCCACACCGATCCTGATACCACTGATGGTGCCGCCGAGGATGACCACACTGATGCCACCACTGATGGTGCCGCCGAGGATGCCACCACTGATGATGGCGGCGCCCGCACAGATGGCAGCCAACCGAAGAGGCAACGGAAGGACCGACGCCAGATCGTGCTCCTCACCCTCAAGCAGGAAGTTACTGAAGTGGACTCCAACGGGTATCCAATGGCACCCAAACGAATAGTCAAGGGGTACTCGCTTCAGCTCGGGTGCATTGTCCGGAGCACCGTCTCGATCAACACCGAGAACCTTAGGCATCCTGACCGAGGGAATTTGCGCCACCTCCTCTTCACGAAGCTGCACGAACGATACAAGTTCCCCGCTGAAGTTGCAAACACAAGCCTCAAAGGGAATAAAGTGAACAATGCTGCCCTCACGAAGATGAGCAAGGCCCTGTCTACTTGGAAAAGCAATGTGAAGAAAATGATCGATAAAGGTGAGAGTTATCAGAAGATCAAGGAGAAAAATCCTTCGATCACCGAAGATGACTACAACGACTTCAAGATCAATTGCTTGAGCAACCCTTGGGCGACTGAAACGACTTCAAGATCACCAAAATTTCTAAATGGTTCACATTCCTTCCGCAGGCGACTGAAAGCAGTAGCGTGGGGTCGACTAAGATCAACCCTTGGGACACCACTCTAAATAGGGCGTTGAATGTAATGAAGAATAAGGATAAGCTCAGTAAGCCGACGTCAGCTGGTCGTGTGGCCGGCAAAGGCTTGTCGACAAAATGGGGGTCATACTATACCGCTGGTGTGCGGAAGGAG
Organism: Aegilops speltoides; assembly: GCA_021437245.1. Lineage (NCBI taxonomy): Eukaryota > Viridiplantae > Streptophyta > Magnoliopsida > Poales > Poaceae > Aegilops > Aegilops speltoides. Next base: position 407,064,133 of record CM038144.1, on the reverse strand, counting down.
AAAAAGACCAGCTCGGAAAGACAGGCGCAAGAGGTTCAAGAACTCAAGGAACAGGTGGCGCGGATTTCGGAGATTGTCCAAGAGAAGTGGAACAACGACTCGGAGCGACGATCACCGCCATTGTGCCTACCTTGATCTCGGGGTTGAGTGCGTGGATTGCGGGCGGCCAACACGGGCCGCCCCCAATTCCTAGCTTCACGGCCAGCAACTCGCATAATGCGATGGCGGGGCCATTGGTGCCTCCGGCAGAGGCGGCATTGGTGTCTCCGACGCCGGCACGGGAGCTTAATGCACCCGGGTGTACGCCGGCCGGCACCTCTGCAGCAAGCGGCCCCTCCATCAACTGCACGCCCGCCGTTGGCGGTGCATCGACATTAGCTGAGCTCGACGCCATCATCACGGTAACTAATTAAGCCTCTCTCGGCCGAGGACTTCATCTCCTTGCCTTTGACTGGGCATCCCGACACCCTACATGTTTTCGCAGGCGCCGCCGACGCCGTGCACTCTCCTCCACTTCGTGAACAACGAGTTGGTCGATGTCACCAAGGGCAAAATCGCTCAACCGGCAACCCTTGTTCCACGGTACCCAGATGCCACCCAACTTGTTTAGGGTTCAACTGGTTCGGTGCTGCCAGCTGTGACGACTTGTTACCTCCGATTCGACCCGTCGGGCCGACGATGAAGACGTGATGACCCTCGGCCGCCTGCTGAGCTGGCCCTGGTTTGGCCGAAGAGCCGATTCGTTTGGAGGCGGGGACACCACCCCAAAGACAACACCGCCCGGTCGTGCGGGCGCCAAGTCGGCCCCATGGCAAGACCGCCAGAACGGTGCTGGACATCCCTATGCCATGGATCCAAACATGCATATGGCACAGGATCGAACGACGGCGACGCAGCGATGATACATTTGGCAACGCCGATCAAGACTTTGCCGATCAGGGTATGATGGCGACTTCATGGGGCCTCCTTCTCAAGAACCAAACCCAACAAAAGACGTGTGCGATCTAGCTGGTACCGCGGAGAAGCCAAGTTGCAACAGCGCCGTCGGCGTTCAGCTCTCGAGACGCCCCATTGCCGACTTCACCGAGCCTCGAGATAGGCGAGGTGCGTAAATATTATCAGCCCCAACACACTCAAGAAGGCGGTGCGTGAGCAGAACTCGGTCCCATTACAGAGAAGAAGAAGGCACGCAAAAGAAAGACTAAGAAGGGTGCGAGCCAGCCGCACCGAAAGTACGATCCGTGCTCGGGACGGGCCACCTTCACCGCAGGATATCTCGAGGAGGGTGCATGTGGCGGTAGGGCGATGCTACCGACAAATATGCTCAATGCTGCAACCGGTGCTATGCGGAGTCTGCATGATGGTGTTCTTGCTTTGGAGAAGCTGCGTCTCGAGAGAAGGATGTGGCATACCCGGTTTCGCATGCCAAGGTGCCGAGGGCAAGGGCTTTGTGGATAACTCCATCGGGCGACGATCGTCCTGCGTTTGATGACATCCACGCTTATGTTGAACCTTCATCCGCTACACTACACCTTCGCTCGCTATTTTCGCTGAGTATGGAGATGCGGATCATTCGCGACAAGACCCCGGACATCGTGATAGTCGAATTCTTCTACATGCGTGCCAAGATCTTGGGCAGCGCTGGGGACCGCAAGTCGCGAGTTCTTACCTCGGCGTCATTCGCAAACCAAGATAAGGATAACTTCCTCGTGCCTTACTTTCCCGAGTAAGTCCTCCCCTCAACCGGCCCGTAACATATGAATACTTACATTTTGATCGTTTTTCTTTTAACATTCTGTGTTTTCTGCAGTGACACACATTGCACGCTCATCCTCCTAAGCCCCAAATATTCCATGGCCACGTATTTCGACCCGGACCGTCAGTCGAACGTAGACTACTCAAATGTCAAGAAGGTTCTTGATGATGTTCTCCCCAGCTACGCCAAATCTGGAGGCACCTTCACCAGGCCTAATCGTAAGTACGGTAAGCATGTGTTCTCCCACAATATGACGTTCTGCTGCGTCAAGCAGCCGCCTGGCAGTCAGAAGGGTGCCTACTACGCCATCCATCACATGCGGGCGATCGTACGGGACCATCATCAACTTCTGCTACCGAGTAAACTCAAAGATTGGGCAAAGAGCGTGTCGGCAATCCAGGACGCGGACCTCCGACAAGAATTCTTTCGCATCCAAATGGAGTTTGCGGAAATCATCCATCAAGATGTCCTTACCTCGGGGCAGTTCTACCTCAACAATCAACCGTCCAACAAAGTGACATCGACACAATGCTACAAATGCAGGCTGACAACGATCGTTATTTCATGACTCCCACGATAGACGGTGGCTTCATCCACGCTCGTCCCTTGAGTCGAGTCGAAAGCGGTGATCTTGTGTCTAGTTCGAAACATCGGTTGGCTCATGTTGTAATTAAACTTTAATGAACTTGTAGTATATCTATTTGGTTTCGAGAGTCGCTCAACTTAGATGTAATCGATGCTATTAATGTCTTGCTTTTCTCTTCCGATCGCTCTGTTGCATACTTATATATTGCTTATGTATTGTCTGCGTGAATTGGTACTAACGTTTACGTTTGGCTAGTGCATAGCGATGCCGACGTATGTCGTGTACAAGGGTAAGGTTCGAGTCTACGATGATCGGGAGGAGTGTCGGAGACAGGTTCACCGATTCAGCGGTAACAGTTACAAAGGGTACACCACTAGGGCCGAGGCCGAATCTAGATCGCCCGCTATCTAGCGGGAGAGGGAGGAGCGTTGAGGAACCGGATGAAGACGAAGTTTCATCGTGATGATGCTCATCGTGATGACCACAGCTCTCTTGTATGTGATGGTAGTTTAGATGATCGATATCGACTTGTAATGTGAAGACAAACTCGCTACTCGCGGTCTCGAGACTTGTAATATAATGTTCTATCTTTGTTCGGTCTTTTCAATTCGGAGACTAATATGATGAATTGTATTAGGAGACTAATATGATGAATTGTATTCAAAGACTAATCTTCTATTGTATTCGATGAATCTGTTGTTGGTGTGTGTTGTCTATATTTTGTCAAATTATACATTTTGTAACCTGTGCAAAAACAGAAAATAAAAATAAAAAACCTAATATTCATACTAATGGCGCATCACATGATAAAGGCGCCATTAGTATGACAAAGGCATACTAATGGCGCATCACAGGCAGGCGCCATTAGTATGCCATGTTACTAATGGCGCATCCAGTGGTGGTGCGCCAATAGTATGCCAAAGCACCTAGGTATACATGGCCCCTGGGAGGCATACTAATGGCGCACCCTGGCCTATACTAATGGCGCACCAGCGGTGCGCCATTAGTATACCAGATACTAATGGTGCACCAGGTGGTGCGCCATTAGTAAAAATTACTAATGGTGTGCTATCAATGGCGCACCACAGATGCGCCATTAATGGCCATTTTAGGTGCGCCATTAGTAGGGGGTTTTCTAGTAGTGAAGCCCTAACAAAACTAACTTGATTACTAGGGAACATAGTGAATCTCATCCAACTCCTCACCGACCAGCGAGCCTATGAAGGAATTACTCACTCCCGATGGGGAGCATCATGGAATTGGCGATGGAGATGTGTTGGTGATGACGAAGATCGAAGATCCCCCTCTCCGCAGCCCCAAATGGACTCCAGATCGGGCCTCTTGATGAACGACAGGAGACGGCGGCGGCTCCATGTCATGAAACACGATAATTCTTTCTCCCTAATTTTTTTTCTGGAAATATGGGATTTTATAGCTTCGGTTTGAGGGTCAGCGGGGCCACCAGGTGGGCAGCAGCCACCAGGGCGTGCCTGGGCCCTTAGGTACCTCCTCGCTCCAGAAATTCTCTTATTTGATATAAAAAATCCTCGCAAAGTTTCGTTCCATTCCGAGAAATTTTATTTCTGCACAAAAACAACACCATGGTAGTTCTGCTGAAAACAACGTCAGTCTGGGGTTAGTTTCATTCAAATCAGGCAAATTAGAGTCCAAAACAAGAGGAAAAGCATTAGGAAAAGTAGATACGTTGGAGACGTACAACGGTCGGACCAACCTTACTTGTCCACATACATGAGACCGGTTCTACCGACAGACATGCAACTAGTTTTGCCTAAAGGTGGCTGGCGGGTGTCTGTTTCTCCTACTTTAGTTGAATCGATTTTCACTACGGCCGGTCCTTGAAGAAGGTTAAAATAGAAAACTTGATGAATCACCATTGTGGTTTTTGCATAGGTAAGAACGGTTCTTGCTAGAAGCCCGTAGCAGCCACATAAAACTTGCAACAACAAAGTAGAGGACGTCTAACTTGTTTTTGCAGGGCATGTTGTGATGTGATATGGTCAAGACATGATGTGAAATACGGTATTCTATGAGATGATCGTGTTTTGTAATTTAACAGCAACTAGCAGGAGCCTTATGGTTGTCTCTTTATTGTATGAAATGCAATCGCCATGTAATTGCTTTACTTTATCACTTTGCATTAGCAATAGTTGTAGAAGCAATAGTTGGCGAGATGAACACGACGCAACGATGGAGATCAAGGTGTCGAGCCGGTGATGATGGGGATCATGACGATGCTTTGGAGACGGAGATCAAAAGCAGAAGATGATGATGGCCATATCATGTCACATATTTTGATTGCATGTGATGTTTATATTTTATGCATCTTATTTTGCTTAGAACGTAGCATTATAAGATGATCCCTTCACTCAATTTCAAGACAAAATTGTTCTCCCCGAGTATGCACCATTGCCAAGTTTCGTCGTTTCGAAGCACCTCATGATGATCGGGTGTGATAGACTATACGTTCACATACAATGGGTGTAAGACAGTTTTGCACATGCAGAATACTTGGGTTAAACTTGACGAGCCTAGCATGTACAGATATGGTCTAGGAACACTAGCGACCGAAAGGTAGAATGTGAGTCACATAGTAGATATGATCAACATAGAGATGTTCACCATTGATGACTACCCCATCTCATATGATGATCAGACATGGGTTAGTTGATTTGGATCACATATCACTTATATAACTTGAGGGATGTTTATTTAAGTGGGAGTTCATTAGTAATTTGATTAACTCAACTTAATTTATCATGAACTTAGTCTTATATTTTGCATATCTATGTTGTAGATCAATGGCCCGAGCTACCGTTCCACTGAATTTCAATGCGTTCCTAGAGAAAGCTAAGTTGAAAGATCATGGTAGTAACTACACGGACTAGGTCCGTAACTTGAGGATTATCCTCATTGCTGCATGGAAGAATTATGTCCTTGATGCGCCACTAGGTGACAGGCTTTCTGTCGCGGGAAACCACGGCCACCTATGGGGCTACGAGTCCCTTTTAATTCGGCGGGGGGATGGGCAAGTTGCACAAAGAGCAGAGAAGCGTCATGCAGCGTGTTAGGTCTCCAACGTATCTACTTTTACAAACACCTTTCCCCTTGTTTTGGACTCTAGCTTGCATGATTTGAATGGAACTAACAAAGACTGATGCTGTTTTCAGCCGAACTGCCATGGTGTTATTTTTCTGCAGAAATAAAAGTTCTCGGAATTACCTAAACCTCCACGGAGTCACTTTTTGTAATTAATAAAAAATATTGGCGAAAGAATCAACATGAGGGGGCCCACACCCTGTCCATGAGGGTGCAGGGCGCGCCACCTGCCTCATGGGCCCCCTGGACCTCCACCGATGAAAGAACATGCGGTGCCCCCATGTTTGGTTTTGGTAATTGATGGCAATCTCTATGGACTAATGGTTATCTTGAGTTATATTTGAAGGATTTGTCCATAGGCTTTTCTTGAAGTCCATGTGTTGGTTTCAAGGAGTTTATGAGTTGACCAAGGTGCTATTAAGGAATTATCCAAAGATTCGTCATGTGAATGTTGAGCTTCTTGCAAGCATGTCTTGAAGAAGAAGGTTGCGTGATCATTCATGTTTACCTTCAAGACATCATCCAAATGAATAGAGTTACAAAGATTCAAGGTTGATCAAGACTAAGTCAAGAGTGAATCAAGTTGATCAACTCACAAAGCGTAGAAGATGTACCGAGAGGGATCAAGTGATCCCATGGTATGGTAAGCATTGTCCATTGCACTTTCTGTACTAACCCATGTTCTATGTGAGAGTCTATGTGGGGTTAGGTACGTGTCCATGGGCTTGCGTCAAGAGGAAGATATCATACAACCCATGGAAAGGATGACATCAAGTGGTGATCGTCATCAAGATTTCTGTGTGCAAGTTCAAGTGGAGCATCACGAGAGATCAAGTGCTTGAAGATTGCCATCCATTGTGGTGTCAATGGACTTTTGAAGATGTGCCGAAGAGTGGCTCACCCATAGTGGAGTATGGGGGAGCAATCATCTAGTCTCCATCGACCCAACGCAATCAAGAAAGGTGGTCCATCTTGAGGAAGACAAAATCGTCATCATCTAGCTCAAGTGGATCATGTGCAAGGCAAAGGTTTGCCCTTGATAGGTTTTCTATTTTACCGGTCTCATGGTGGTAGTCGGGAGACCGGGTTATAGGATCGATAGCCGTATTATCAAGGGGGGCTCTCAAGTGAGTAGCTTGATTGTATCGTTCGTCGAGAGCTCAAACCATTGCATCCTTGCATCATGTTTCTTGGTTCTTGTTTGGTTCTCTTTGTGAGTCTTAGAGCATATGTACATCTTGATGACAAGCTTGAGTTCATCGAAAACGGAGTTTGCATGCGTCTTCTATGATGTTTTCGGTGTTGGAGGTTTTATCGGTCTTATCCGAGGAAGGGTTCTCACCATTTTATTTTGGGACTTTTCTAATTTGCTTCTTATTGATTTTTCTATCAAGATTTTTTTAGCCCTTGTCGCTAGCTTTCCAACAAACTTGGTTTCATTGAATTCGGAGTCCGTTTGCAGAAGTTGTGTCAGTTTTGGTGTTCTGAAAAGGCCGCAGCGGTACTACCGCTTGGAGCAGTACTACCGCGGCTACTTCCGTGGCTACTTCCGCTCGGGACCAAAAACTCGTGTTTCCTCTCTCGTTGGGCTGTTTTCACCGTGCTAAGCGGTAGTACTGCTCCTCCAAGCGGTAGTACCGCTTGTGCACGACCTGAGCACATAGCGGTTGGATTCGGGAGGTCCTATAAAAGGGGGTCTTCTTCCCCAATGAACCTTATCCTTTTAGCTCGTGTTCTTCCCCCATTGTTAACCTTCTTCGAGCTTGCTAACTCTCAATCCCTCCTATGATTCTTGCTAGTTCTTGAGGGAAACGAGAGAGGAGATCTAGATCCACGTTTCCACCAACCACTTTCTCCTATATGTGAGGGGAACCCCTTGGATCTAGATCTTGGAGTTCTTCGTGTTCTTCCTTCATTCTTCCTCTCATTTTCCTCCCTAGCATTAGTTGCTTTGGTGGGATTTGGGAGAGAAGGACTTGGGCACTCTGTTGGGGATATTACCAGTAGGTGTAAACCGGCTTACTTGGGCCGGGTTAGCTTCATTAGTGGTATAAATTGATGAAGGCCCAAGGCCTGTAGTTGATTTAGAACCTGTAGCCGTAAACCTGCCTAATGTATAACTTGTATTGTAAGTTAGGAATAGGGAGGAACCAACCGGGATACGAGTATGAATCGGTTGGGACTCTGAGAACCGAGGGGCGTCACCTGTGTTTATAAGGGGACGACCCGGCGGCGGTTCAAGAGAGACAACCACAACTTGAGCCTAGGCGAAGCTTGTTTGCTCCCTAGCCATCGAGACCACATCAATTCCATCACAACTAGACGTAGGCTTTTACCTTCATCGAAGGGGCCGAACTAGTATAAACCCTCGTGTCTTTGTGTCTACTTTAACCCCTTCAAGTAAACCCGTAGCGATGGCTCCACGACTAAGTCCTTTCAATAGGACATCTGCCGTGACAAATCCACGACAGTTGGCGCCCACCGTGGGGCTATCGCACGATGGTTTGACGATCTTGGAGGGCAAGCTCAAGGGACTCGAAGGCTATGTTGTGGGCCGGATGACCAAGAGTCGTCGTGGTAGGATCTACATCGATGATGCAGGATGGGGTCCCGAGGCCGATTCGATCGAGTACGGGTACCGGGTCCCTATTGGTGGCATACACGTTTTCATCGGCAAGATCGGTGAGCCTGGGCCTGAGCCGGACATCTGCACCGACGTCGTCGAGATGGCTCAGCGTGCGAGATCTACCCAGGCTAAACCGGCCATGAAGCGTGTCTTCGTGGAGTCATCCACGGAGGAGAGCGTGAGGACGAGTCAGAACACGGTAGCGAGACCGTCGTCTATTCCGGTGACGAGTCCTCGACCAGAGAGACTGAGTCGCTATACCAGTTGCAAGATGACCGGGTTAGGGGCTGTTCCGATGGCGATAGTATTCCGGACCCCCAGGGTTAGGTCAACCGGGTTGGAATATTCATGGCCGGCACGCAGGCGGTGAATCACTCTTCGACCGCCGCAGTGATGCTCTCCGGATCAGCGCCGGCAGCGGCAGCAGGGGCAAGAGGCCTTGTGCGCCCGCCGGTTCAAGTTCTATCTGATCTGTTCGATGCACTAGCCGCGCTTATGGCAGAGGCCAATCCGGCGGATCAGGAGGCCCATGATGCAGAGATTGCAAAGGTGAGAGAGCAAATCGTGCAAGCCAAAGCGGATTTGGCAGCAGAAAAAGACAGGATGGCTGCAGAGCGGGCCGCTTTGGACGCCCAGGCCTATAAGCTCATGCTTGACCAAAACGCATCACAGGAGGTCTTGAAGCGGAAGCACAGATCACGCCTGCCGTTAGGGTTTGACCCCCGAAATCTCTTTCACACTCCAGGAGCTGGACCCAGTAATCCGCCACAGTACCTGGAGACAAACCGGATTGAGGCACCAGGGCCAGGGGAGATGGTCCAACCCCGCCTGATGGAACCTCCTCAACAGAACATTGTGGTTCCTCCGCCAGTCCAGACGCCCCCGGGTCATTATTCTAATCCTATGGACAATCTTGTTGTAGCTGCCGCGCGATTAGAGGCTATCCCAGTCGAAGGGGACTCTCCGCAAGCGATAGAGACGCGCCGGGTTAAGGAGCTTCTCCGGACCGCGCTGATTCAGCAGGAAGCATATTTGTACAGCCGTGATCGGATTCACTCCACGCCCCGTCCAAGCCGGAGCTATAGCAGGTGCATAGATGAACCGGCCATATCGAGCAATGCGCGAGGCCGTGAAGCGGCCCGTGGCAATAACCCGGCAGGTGGTGTTCGCGATGCTTAGGATGTGGTGGACCAGGCCCGGGCACGAAGGGAGGCCGAGTTAGCAGCACAGAATGATGCGGGTCAACTTACACCGGTTCGTCCTACCACATCCGCCGGACCAGGGGTCGCATCCACTTTGGGAGTGCCTTGTTTAATTCCCGCTTTACGCAATGTGCGCCTGCCCAAAGATTTCAAGGGTCCGTGCAAGGTGCCGAATTACACCGCTGATTTATCTCCCGAAGCGTGGGTAGAGAGTTATGAGATGGCCATGGAGATGCTAGATGTGGATGAGACCGCGTGGGCAAAATACTTCACCATGATGCTTGAAGGCACGGCTCGTACTTGGTTGAAGAGCCTGGCGCCCAATTCTATCAGCTCATGGGCCCAGTTGCGGGCCCGGTTTATCCAGAATTTCAAGGATACATGTAAGCAGCCCAAGTCCATAGTAGACCTAGCGGCTTGTGTCCAGGAGGACAGAGAATCAACGACCCATTGGGTGCGCCGCGTTTCGGAAGTTTTGCACTCGTCTGACAAGATCAATGCTGACTCTGCGATCTTAACCCTGGAAGGCAACTGCCAGTTGAAGCCTTTAAAATTGAAATTGGGGCGCATGAAGCAGTTCTGTAATGACATGGGAACTCTCATGGCCGCTTTAGTGATGTATGCTGATTCGGACAGTACCAAGGATCCCGAGACTGATGATGATGAAGCAGGGAAGGGAAAGAAGAATAGCAATTCCAAGGGGCAACAGTACAAACTGGCGGGTCATGGAAACGGAGGCAAGCGCAAGGCGGATGGCAGCATGGACTTTGTGGCCAACACTAATGCACAGGACAGGGGGCAGCGGCGCAGAGGTAAAGCGGCGAATCGTAATGGGGCTCCCAATCCTAACGCAGACCGTTTGAATTATTTGTTGAATCAGCGTTGCCCAAAGCACGGGACGAAGGAGGCGCCGGCTAACCACCTTTGGAAGGATTGTTAAATTATGCAGGAGTTTAAAAACTCTAATGCCTTCCGGTATGACCGCGGGTCAGGTGGCGGTTCAGGATCCGGTTTCCATGGGCCTGGCCACGATGGAGCTTCCGGTTCAGGTCTCAATCAGGGCGGTCACAACAACCAGAATAATCTGAACGGCCAGCAGCAGCAGCAACAACAGTCGGGTTATCAGAGCCAGCCAAAGCAGTTGAACAATGGGCAATATCATGTTTTCGCAACTAGCTTGGATAAACGCGACCGAAAGCTCCACAAGCGAGCGGTGAACTCTGTTGAACGGGCCTTACCACGTTACTTACGCTGGTCGGAGCAGCCTATCGTATGGAGCAGGGAGGATCACCCGCCCCGGGTTGATAATCCGGGCCAGCTAGCATTAGTGGTAGACCCTTAGGTGGGGGGTTATAAGTTCACCAAGGTACTCATGGATGGAGGGAGCAGTATTAACATACTATACTATGAGACATTCCGCCGCATGGGTCTAACAAACAAGGATCTCAGACCATCTAATATGGTGTTCCATGGTGTGGTGCCTGGCAAATCTGCATATCCTATTGGTAAGATAGCCCTGGATGTGGCTTTCGGGGACGAACATGATTCCCGGTCTGAAAAACTAACCTTTGAGGTGGTGAAGATCCGGAGCCCGTATCACGCCTTGTTTGGGCGGCCGGCTTATGCCAAGTTCATGGCACGGCCTTGTTATATCTACTTGCACCTCAAGATGCCGGGTTACAAGGGGACAATAACGATTCATGGGAGCCGTAAGGTCGCTTTGGAATGTGAGGAAGGTGATGCGGCTTATGCAGAGTCGGTCTGTGCCACGGAGGAGTTGAAGTACTATAAGGACAATGTTGATCCGGCGGATATGACCCCTTTGAAGAAGCCAACTACAGAGCATGATTCGAATCTGAAGTTTAAATCGGCAGCTGAGACCAAGCTTGTTGACTTCGTGCCCGACGATTCGTCCAAGCAGTTCACTGTCAGTGCCAACTTGGATCCCAAATAGGAAAGTGCGCTCATCGAGTTCATCCGTGAGAATCGGGACATTTTTGCATGGAAACCATCTGACATGCTAGGTGTACCGAGGGAACTCGCTGTGCACACTCTTAATATGGATCCTAAGTATAAACCGGTAAAACAATTCCTCCGCCGGTTTAACGAAGAAAGGCGCAAAGCCATTGGAGAGGAAGTGGCCAGGCTTTTAGCAGCTGGCTTTATCATTGAGGTGTTCCATCCGGAGTGGCTTGCTAATCCGGTGCTGGTTCTTAAGAAAAATGGCACTTCGCGTATGTGTGTGGATTACACGGATCTTAACAGGGCTTGTCCAGCGGATCCTTTTGCCCTCCCCCGCATTGACCAGATCATTGATGCCACGGCGGGTTGTGAGCGGTTGAGTTTTTTGGATGCATATTCTAGATATCATCAGATCAAAATGGTGGTTAAGGTCCAGGAGAAGACAGCGTTTATTACTCCCTTTGGAGCCTTCTGCTATGTATCTATGCCCTTTGGGCTCAAGAGTGCCCAAGCCACCTATCAACGGTGTGTACAGAATTGCCTGCATAAACAGATCGGCCGCAATGTGCACGCTTATGTGGATGATATTGTAGTGAAGTCAAGGCAGAAGGAGACGCTGGTGGATGATTTGAAGGAAACCTTTGACAACTTGCGAGTTTACAAGATGATGCTTAATCCGGCCAAGTGTGTCTTTGGTGTTCCGGCAGGCAAGTTACTGGGTTTCCTGGTGTCTAACAGAGGAATTGAGGCTAATCCGGAGAAGATTACGGCTATTACCTCCCTGGCTAAACCGAAGTGTATCAACGATGTTCAGTGTTTGGCGGGCCGGATCGCCGCACTGAGCCGGTTTATCAGCCGCCTCGGAGAGAAGGCTATCCCTTTGTACAAAATGCTGAGCAAGACAGACCATTTCATCTGGAGTCCGGCTGCTGATGAAGCATTTGAGGACTTGAAGCGGCAATTAGCCAATCCGCCTGTTCTTGCAGCTCCGGTCGACAAGGAGCCACTATTATTATACGTAGCAGCCAATGCTCGGGCGATTAAGCGTAGCTATTGTGGTGGAACGCAGGAGGCGAGCAAGGAATATCCGGTTCAGCGCGGTTTATTATATCAGCGAGGTGCTTATTGAATCCAAGCAAAGGTATCCGCATTGGCGAAGTTGGTCTATGGTGTCTTCATGGCCAGCCGGAAGTTGAAGCAGTATTTTCAAGGGCACCCCATCACGTTGGTCGGCCTCAGCTCCCTTGGGTGATATCATACTGTAACCGGAGGCGATCGCGGATTGCCAAGTGGGCTATAGAGCTTGGGCCACACGGACTGAAGTATGTACCTCGGACGGCGGTGAAGTCTCAAGCACTTGTTGATTTCATCAATGACTGGACGGAGTTACAAGCACCAGAGGAGAAGCCGGATCACACATATTGGACTATTCATTTTGATGGATCCAGGCAATTGGAAGGCTCGGGGGCTGGAGTCATATTAACTTCCCCACGAGGTGATAAGTTTTGTTATGTTCTCCGCTTAATGTTCCCTTGTACTAATAATGCAGCTGAGTACGAAGCCTTGCTCCATGGTCTCCGGATGGCTAAAGAGATGAATTTAAGCCGGGTTAAGTGCTTCAGTGACTCGGACCTTGTGGCTCAACAGGTGTCTGGCACTTGGGATTCTAAGGATCCACTCATGGCTGCATATCCTCAGGAAGTGGATAATATTGCGGGTTGCTTCAAGGGTTATCAAGTGGATCATGCGGACCATCGGAAGAATGAAGCGGCGGACGCTTTAAGCAGGTTGGGCTCTCAGCGCAAACCGGTCCCGCCTAATGTCTTTCTGGACGTGTTGCACAACCCGTCAGTCCAGCTCCCAGGTGAAGCGGATTTGGCTATTCCTGATCGGGAGGCTCAATTGGTGGCAGCCCTGCATGCTATTCCGGATTGGACAGTTCCTTATCTTGCATATATGAACCGGGGGGAGTTACCAGACGATGATATTCTAGCCAGGCAGATAGTCCAGCGATCCAAGTCTATGACGATTGTCAATGGTGAATTGCATCATTGCAGTGTATCAGGGGCGTTTCAACATTGTGTTTTCTCCTGAGGAAGGCTGTGAAATCTTAAGATAAATTCATGAAGGGGATTGTGGACACCACGCCGGTTCAAAGTCTCTGGTGGCAAAGGCGTTTCGTCACGGGTTCTACTGGTTGACAGCGCATGCTGATGCGGAGGACTTGGTTAAACGGTGTGATGGATGTCAGAAATTTTCAAGGCGTGCTCATGTGCCGGCTCAAGAATTGAGGATGGTCCCAATAACTTGGCCGTTTGCAACTTGGGGGCTAGATATGGTCGGACCTTTTAAACGATACAAGGATAAGAAAACCCACCTTTTGGTGGCAGTTGACAAATTTACCAAGTGGGTTGAAGCAGAGCCTGTCAGCAAGTGTGATGCGTAACAATGGTGCAGTTCATCAAAAGGTGATTTTCGGTTTGGATTTCCACACAGTATCATTACTGACAATGGTACCAATTTATCCAAGGGCGCTATGAAGGAGTTCTGTGAACGTGAGCACATCCGACCTGATGTGTCGTCAGTGGCACACCCCCAGTCCAATGGGCAGGCAGAACGAGCTAATCAAGAGATCTTGCGAGGCATCAAACCCCGGCTCATGGTCCCATTGCAACGAACACCAGGATGTTGGGTTGAGGAACTACCATCTGTGCTATGGAGTATCAATACTACGCCCAACCGATCCACAGGATACACGCCGTTTTTTATGGTTTATGGAGCGGAGGCAGTTCTCCCTAGTGATATCCGGCACGATTCACCTCGTGTGGCAGCTTATGTTGAAGCGGACAATGAGATAGCACGGCAAGACGCTTTGCATCTATTGGACGAGGAGCGTGATATAGCGGCTGCCCATTCGGCGATTTATCAACAAGATCTTCATCGCTATCACAGTCGCCGGGTTAGAACTAGAACTTTTCAAGAAGGAGATTTGGTGCTTCGACTCATCCAAGACCAGACAGATATGCACATGTTATCCTCACCTTGGGAGGGACCTTTCGTAGTCAGCAAGAATCTGCACTGGGTCGTACTATCTCGATTGATATTCGAGAGCATCTGAGACTCACGCACATCGAGGAGGAGACCAACAGGCCGTGGAACATAGCTCATCTTCGGCCTTACTACACTTGAGCCATCGACTCTATCTATGTACATATCATGACAGTGTATATATTATCTTTGATATAATAAAACCGGAGCCTCAGCTAAAGCGGGGTATCTGTCTTTTCTTATAATGCGTGGTTACATGGAGTGGTTCTGTTTTTAAAGCGGCCTCCGGTTTACCCCTTGACATTTGCTTTTTTATATATCACTTGGGGCCTTGGTCATGTCCGAACCAATGCGACACCTTTTGATAGGCGACAGCCACCAGATCACTTGGGGACATGGTCAAGTCTGAACCAGTCACGCCTCTTGATCGACCTAAGGCCACAAAATCACTTGGGGGCTTGGTCAAACCCGAACCATTGCCAGGCCTCTTGATTGGCATATATGCCACGGTTTCATTTGGGGACCTGGCTGACTTGAATCATTGTCACTCCTATTGGGGGCTTGGTCCTGTCCGACCATGGTAACACCATCTGATCAGCTCAGTATAGCATATTTTTGCAAACGGTCTTTATCATTGCCTTTGCTTCCATGTCATTTTCATGGCCTGTTTTTTCTTTGTTTTTGTTGTATTTCCTTTATGTCAACAACACCTTTTTTCCGGTTCAACCGATGGATTTGATTCCCCTTTAATCCGGAGACGTATGCCCGGTTTATCTTTCCTGTTAACATCATGGAGTAACAAGGGGGCTCGTATTGATTCAGTACGGTTTATACGGGAGCTGTTTTCTCCCCCCTTTTTGACGATAATGGTTTATAAAACCTGCGCTTCAAGCCTGGCTAAGCCAGCTTCATGCCCAGATATGGCAGGTATTTTGTATCACTTATTTGTTACATTGCTAATGCATATATCAAGAACATAAACCGGCTGGCGGTATAACCGCCACCGAAGTTCAAATTTTTCTGATTGCAGGAAAGATAAATTGAGGTTTTTCCAACAAAAGCTTGCGTACTTATGCACGAAGGCATATTCAAGGTAGAAGTATTAACTATCCTATTACAAGGCGACACGGTGCCCAAATAAGATCATTGTTCTTTTGGAATCATGCCAAAGACATCTATCCAAACCGGCTTCCGGTTCAAGCCTGTTCCTCGTCATCCGCCGCTTCGGCTTCCTCGTCTCTATCCATTGGCTGGAAATCAACAGTGGTCCAGTCGATTCCCATTAAAGCTTGGAAAATAGCCTCTTCATGGATCAAGGAAGACGGTTCAATATCAGGAGCGTAAGTATGCTTACAGATTGGAGCAATCAGATTCTCCGCTTCAAGAGTTGGGGCAGGCACTCGCTTGTTCTGGTCGTTGTATTGCGCTTGATAATGCGTCAAGTCTGCCTCTTCAGCTAATTGACAAGCCAGAGGGCGCACTGCATGGTTTATTGCCCTCAAATCATCTTCATTGAATTAAGAGCCATCTTCCTTCAGGCTGGGATAGCCTTGAGCTGCCTCCACAGGGTCGAAATCTGGCACCCATGCCTTTGCCTGGATCAAAGCGTTAATACCTGCGGTTTGAGCAGCAGACTTTTTCAGCTCCTCAATCCGGGCCGGAAGCATGGACAACCTGTTAAGAGTGTCCTGGATTAAAGAGGGTGCCGGGTTGTTATGGGAGGCTGTGGTGATGATCCGCTGGGCTCCGGTATACAGTTGTTCCACTAAGGTGTAGGCAGCCTTCAGCTTCTTCCGCACATCGAATCCTAAGTGCCCGATGCGTGTACCTGCAACAATACAGGGACAGTCTCAAACCGGATTTATACTACAGCAGGTTCAAGTTATCACAGAAGTTAAAAGGAGCTTACCAAAGATCGCAGCTGTCATGGAGTGTATTTGCCGCTTTACGGCCGTAAGTTCATCCACTACCGGTTTAAGGGCAGCTTCAACATTTTCAGCTCTTTTGGTTAAAGCGGCCTTCTCAATGGCCCAATCAGCCCGCTCTTTCTTGAAGCCTTACTTCAGCTATTCAGCGATGCTCAAGGCGCTAGTTAATTCTTCCCTTGCCTTGTCCGTTTCAGCCTGTTGGGTTTTCAAGGTCTCCTGCAAATTGGCAATCCGGTCCTCCCTGATTCTCACCTCAGCCTGCATACAGACAGCATTTAGCTTTAAACAAGCGGTCCAAGAAATTGAAGTATCAACCACATAACAAAGTTATACGCCTGATACTTGGGGGCTAATGCACCTTCAATTTTCATATATTACTAGATTGCAAAGTCCCAAGCTCAATACAGGTATTCAACTTGGCACTTGGGGGCTAATGGCTATTTGATCAAATTATGTTCTAAGGATAGGTTTCTATTAGAGCCCCGGTTTAATTATGCTAAGTTAAACCGGCCCTTGGGGGCTTTATTGATGGATTTCAAAGTGTTGAGGATCGTATTCAAGTCCCGGTTTGACGAAGGTTAAAAACCGACCCTTGGGGGCTAGGAGGATTAATGCAGTGGCAGTAACTAAAAAAGGGGAAGTGCAACGAAGTTACCTCAAATTTATCCCTCATCATCTTTACCAGACCAGCTTCACAGTCACGGCTAGTATAAAGCCGGTTCAGATAACCGGAATGAAGATCTTGGGCACTCAGAGCAGCATATGTTTCTAGTTCAACATCCCATTTGCCTTTGTTCAGAGCGGAAAAATCCTCTTTTACGGTATGCTTGGTTAAGGTGACAGGATTCCCGGGTTCAAAGCAGCCTACACCGGTAATCACAACATCATCATCTTTGGACTCGCCGGTTTGTGTTGGTGCGGTCGGTTTGTCAGCAGGACTGTGGGATTTCTCAATCCGGACGGAGCTGGCAGGCGGGTCAGCAGAGACTGAAGTGTTAATAGGCCTCTCTTCGGGAATAGCATCGTCTTGCAAAAGAGGATCATTGGGAATATCCTCAGAAGCAAACGTTTCAAGATCTGGTGCTTTGTCATGTTCTGGGGCTACATCTTCTTCAGCCGCTTTATCCAGACGGGCCTTCTTGCTTGGTTTAGGTTTGGCCCTGAAAGAAAAACAAAGAGTCAAGGAACAGCATAAGCCATTACACAGTATACTGGAATCATATGTTCAGCTTAGCTTACCCAAGAACCGTTTTCAATGGTGGCAGCTGAGTGGCCGACGATTCACCAGAAGATGAATGAGAAGTAACCTGATAATCGGAGTCGGATGGATTAAGAGGTTGACGGAAGAAACCCGCTTTAGGATATAAATCAATAAAAAGGTCGAAGACCTCGGAGCGGCGTTTTCGAACCGGACTGTTTGGTAAACCGGCGGAGGTAACTACCTGGCCACTGTGCCGGGTTGTGCGGCGAGCTTCATGTTGCTGAGTCTTCATAAGAAATTTGGGATCCAAATAAGCAAGAGGATGAGAAAATTTAACTTTCTGGTTTGCCTGGCGAAATTTTGGCAAAGGCAAGATTTCTAAATCGGAAGAGAGAATAGTTACCTCAATGACTTCCGCATTGCTGGCTTCAGCGTCGTCCTGACAAGCATCATCATCAATAAGGCGTGTAAAAAGTAAGCCAAGTGAATCAAGTTCTACCTCAAGGTCCGGGTTACCCACATCATCATCAATAGCTGGATCAGATGAAGCGGTGGTTTTTCTCTTGTGAGCTGGCTTCTTGATAACCTTGGTCTTGGGCCGGGTTGACCGCCCTGCCTTCTCTGTTTTGTCTTGTGGAAGCTTCTTGCTCCAAAACGGATTATCACCACGGTTCAGATAATTAAAAGTCGACGGATAAAGCGAAGAACAAGTTCAACAATAGAGCAATTAAAATCTTACCGCTGGCGGTTTGTTGGTGGTACAGTAAGGAAGCAGGCCGGTTTGAGCACAGAGGTGCTCCGATTCATTCAAAATCTTCTTCACAGAATCTGTGACTTCATCGTCGGAGAGTTGGATTTTAGTGTGTCGGAGTGGGTCATCGATGCTATCAGTATACTTGCACATCAAACCGGAGCGCCGGCTCAGAGGCAGTATGCTCCATGATATCCAGCAGCGTGCAAGGTCTATTCCCGTTAAACCGTTGGCCATAAAGGCTTGGAGCTTGGACATTTGCGGAGCATATTTAATTCTCTCTTTGGCGCTTAGTCTTTATGGAAAAGGGTGAGTGTTGCTGAGCCGTTCCGGACGGAAGCCAGGCAAGGGATTTTCATTGTCAGGGGAGGTATCCTTGCAATAAAACCAAGTTGCATTCCACTCCTTGGGGTGAGTATGGAGTTTGACGTGGGGATAAGTGATCTCTTTCCTCTTCTGAATAGCCATACCGCCCAATTCAGTATTGGGGCTGTCGGTAAATTCAGTGCGACGGTTTAAATGGAAGCAATCTCTAAACAACTCGACTGAAGGCTCCTCTTGAAGGTATACCTCAGAGAGCACTTGAAAGTGACATAGATCGGTAACGGAATTGGGGCCAATATCCTGTGGACGGAGCTGAAAATTGGCTAACACATCCCGGTAAAATTTAGAACCGGGCGGTTTGAAGCCCCGGGCCAAGTGATCTGCAAAGACCACAACCTCTCCCTCCTGAGGTGTGGGAGGACATTCATTTCCAGGAACCCTCCAGTGGATCGTATCTTTATTGTCTAAAGCGCCGATCAGGACTAGATCATCCAACTGAGATTCTGTGACGCGAGAGGGAACCCAATTGCACTCATATACTTGTTTGGCCATGGTGAGATCTACAAGAAATAGGTGATCCGGTTCAAGAATATGTTGGATAAAAGAAGGTGTTGATCTAAACAACGATAAACCGGAGGCAATACCTATAAACCGGTCTTCTACAATGCGGCATCATATGGATTCTGGCGGTTCAACCAGGGGACAAATGGTATATACCGGTTTAGTAATTTTTTTCTATGGTAAGTTAAACCGCCTGACCTAAGCATCGGAAGCAATTGAAGTTGTGGACAGCTAGGTATGCAGAAACAGGTTTCACAAGATCCTATTACAACCGCGGATCTACAACAAGCTCAGAAAAATAGAAAATATTCCGAAGAGTAAGGCAGAACGGAAGTGAACCATTGAGCGGGTATGTGCGCGAGATCTATGGACTTAGATGTGAAATTACAGGCGGATGCTTAAAGATTGCTACTAAACACAGCAGGAGTTCACAGAGTCTTTCAAGAGTTAGAGTATGAGTATGAACAAGCGACGAACACAGCGCGAACATGAAACCCTAAGAACAGATCTAGATCAAGAAGGGAAGAAAGCTTACTGGAAACGGAGAAGACACGGAAGGATACCGCAGTACTCTGGTGCGTTCAGGTTGATGCAGCGGCGCAAGACGAGGCAGAGGTCGACGGCGGCGGCGGAGCTCCAAGGCTGGCGATGCGAGGAAGACGAGAAGAAGAGACGAAGGGAAAGAAAAGGAAATGACCCTTCGGTCTTATTTATAAGGCAACAGAGTTAGGTCAAGCGCGCGAATTCAGGAGCTATTGATAAAGGAGGGTGTTATAAATGATAAATTTCCTGATGACGTCATGCCGGTTTACAGCAACCAGAAATGATGACGACAAGGCGGTTTATTAATTACCAGAAGACGTCCAAGACACAAGATTTTGGGAAGGATTGACATGAACCGGTTCAAATCAATCTGGGGCCTAATGTTGGGGATATTACCACTAGGTGTAAACCGGCTTACTTGGGCCGGGTTAGCTTCATTAGTGGTATAAACCGATGAAGGCCCAAGGCCTGTAGTTGATTTAGAACACAGAGTCGTAAACCGCCTAATGTATAACTTGTATTGTAAGTTAGGAATAGGAGGAACCAACGGGATACAGTATGAACCGTTGGAACTCGAGAACCAACGTCGGCCACTGTGTTTATAAGGGGACGACCCGGCGGCGGTTCAAGAGAGACAACCACAACTTGAGCCTAGGCGAAGCTTGTTTGCTCCCTAGCCATCGAGACCACATCAATTCCATCACAACTAGATGTAGGCTTTTACCTTCATCGAAGGGGCCGAACTAGTATAAACCCTCGTGTCTTTGTGTCCGCTTTAACCCCTTCAAGTAAACCCGTAGCGATGGCTCCACGACTAAGTCCTTTCAATACGACATCTGCCGTGACAAATCCACGACACACTCCGTGTGCCCTTGCCATTGCATTTGGTGCATCGGTTTGAGTTCTCCACGGTGATACGTGGAAGTGAAGTTTGATAAGCTTATTACTCTTGGGTGTTTGGGCACCCTAGAGCTTATTACTCTTGGGTGCCTTGGCGCCCTAGACGGTTGGTGGTGTTCGGAGCTCAATCATTATGGTGTAAAGCTCTGGGCAAGCATCGGGGTCTCCAATTAGGTTGTGGAGATCGCCCCGAGCAAATTGACGGGTACCGGTGACCGCCCCCAAGGGTTGCCAAAGTGTACGGGTTCAGTGACCGCCCCCAAGGGTCGCCATTTGTACGGGTTCGGTGACCGCTCTCAAGGGTCCCTTAGTGGAATCACGACATCTTGCATTGTGTGAGGGCGTGAGGAGATTACGGTGGCCCTAGTGGCTTCTCGAGGAGCATTGTGCCTCCACACCGCTCCAAATGGAGATTAGCATCCGCAAGGGTGTGAACTTTGGGATACATCGTCATCTCCGCGTGCCTCGGTTATCTCTTACCCGAGCCCTTTACTTATGCACTTTACTTTGTGATAGCCATATTGTTCTTTGTCATATATCTTGCTATCATATAGTTGCTTATCTTGCTTAGCATAAGTTGTTGGTGCACATAGGTGAGCCTACTTGTTTTAGGTTTTGTGCTTGACAAATTAACCGCTAGGTTTATTCCGCATTTGTTCAAGCCTAAACCGTAATTATTTTAAAGCGCCTATTCACCCCCCTCTAGGCGACATCCTCGATCTTTCAGTTGGTATTAGAGCCTCGTCTATCTTTGTTGGGCTTAACCTCCTAGAGAGTAAAGATTTCGACTAGGGGATTAGGATTCTCTGACACTCTTAGTTTCGATGTCACAAATTTCGATGTTTGGGTAATTCGCATGCTTAATCTCTTTAAGGTCATGGACTCAAATTTAGAGCGAACTGTAGATATGGGTTTTTCTCCTCCGAAGGATCCCCAAGGCTTATCTTTAGAGGATGAGAAAAACTCTTATCTCAATGCTCAAGCTTCTAATGTGCTTTTCGATGCTTTGAGCAATGTAGTTATATTTGAACTCATGTCGTTCCGGGATGCTCATGAGTTGTGGACAAAGCTTCAAGATAAATATGGTGTGTCCAAGATTTGTGGGGATGATTGTTCTCCCTCCACCTCCAGTCGTATAGTCTTCTCAACTTCTTCTACTTCACCTACATGTGGTTTGCCACAAGGTAATGATATGGTGAGTAGTGTTGGTCATTGCAATGATGATAGTATGCTTATTGTGGATGATCCTTCATCACTATCTTATTGCAATGCTCCTTCTTTGGACTTTAACACTTCTAGCACTCCAAATGTTTCACATGCTTGTGTTGATAGTCCTTGCATATCATGTAGAAATTGCTTGACTAAATCTCATGATTATATGCTTGCTATGTCTTGTTGCCATGATAAAAATGCATCTATTTCCTCGAATTGTTGTGCTAACAATGTAGAGGAAACCGAACACTCCATGGAACAAGATGTGGTGTTTAATGGTGCCTCAAGGGATCCTACATCATCATCTATTGCTTTTTTCCTTATGGCTAAGGCGTCAAAGGTATCTCCTACTTTGTACCCCAATATGTCTCTTGGTGATGATGTTGATGCTAATGATGATGAGGATAATGATGAAGAGAATGATAATGTTGCCTCCTTAAAAACTAAGGGGGAAATGATTTTTAAACCTCTTCATAATAATAAAATTGCTCGTTCCAACTTCATGGAAATAATGTCCATTGCCATTGATGGCAAGAAATACATTGAGGAGTTGGAATCTTATCTAGAGGAGCATGAGGCAACCATTGAGAAAATGGAAGCTCATGGGCGTGATTACGCAAATGAGATCGCAGAGCTATCTCAAGCTCTTGAACATGAACAAACCACCTCTGAATCTCTTGAGGAGACTTTTGCTCTAGAATTATCTAGAGTGAGGGAATATCATGATGGAGCTCTTGAGGTGGCCAATGATTTCAAAACTAAAAATGCCGAGCTTGAAGTTTCTCATGCTAGACTGCTTGAGGATTTTGAGCACCTCGAAAATGGCTCAAGGGTCATCAAGGGTGAGCTCATCAAACTCACCTAGTCTCATGCCCAACTTGAAGCTTCTTATTTAAAAGACCTTGCCAAGTTGCCCTCTCCTATTGTTGTAAATGATGATGCTTGTGCTACTAACTCTATTACTTGTGAAGCGCCCATTTTGAGGGAGAATGTTGAGCTACGGGCTCAACTTGAGGTGCTATCTAGCAATTATGGGAAATTGGAAGAAAGTCATGAAAAGCTCTCAAGCTCTCATGATGATCTTCTAGTATCCCATAGTGTGCTAAAGATAGCTCATGAGGCCATGATTGCCAAGGTAACATCTAGTGAGCCTCATGTGGATACTAGCACTACTTCTAGTCAAAATAGTATATTGCCATGTGCTAGTCCTTGTAATTCATCTACTCACAATGTTGGTACATCTTGTGATGAATTGCTTTCCTTGCCTTGTTTCTCTAACTATGAAGCTTATACTTCCTCTAGTACTTGTGTTGAGACTAACCATGTAGAGGAAATCAAAGAGCTCAAGGCCCAAGTCACTTCTTTGAAGAAAGACTTGGAAAAGAGTCATCAAGGGAAATCCACACTCAACAATATCTTGAGTGTGCAAAAATCCCCCAATGACAAAGGTGGACTTGGATTCAACTCCAATAAGAAGAAGAAGTCCAAGATGAACGAAAGGAAGGGCAAAGAACAAGTCAAGAATTCGGCCAAGATTGTTTGCTTCAAGTGCAAAGTAGAAGGGCATCATGTTAGATCTTGCCCATTGAAGAAGAAGGCCATTAGTGTCAAGCAACAAGGGAAGAAGGCACAAGTTCAATCTCATGCTCAACCTCAAGTTGAAGAAAGGCCTATTCCCAAGAAGACTCAAGTTAATGCTTCTCTTGTTGAGAAATCAAGTGAGAAGAAAGTGAAGAGTAGACATTGCTACTTATGTCGTGAGAAAGGCCACGTCGCTTCTTCATGCAGTAGTGGTAACTTATCCAACCCAATTATTATTGATGATATATATTCTCTTGGGAAGGATAAGGTGGGCAATGTGTTTGCCAAGTTTGTTGGTACTCAAAGTGGTGTCAAGAAAAGAACCATTTGGGTTGCCAAGCCTATTGTGACTAACCTCTTAGGACCCAACTTGGTTGGGGACCAACAAGCTCAAACTTGATCAATATGTGTTGTTGGAGGGCATTGGAGACTTGGCTACATTATGAAGAATTAAGGGGACTTCATCATTCTTATTGTCTCAAGCCAAGTCAATTGGATTATCAAGTTTCTATCTTATATCCAATGTTCCTCCTTGCGGTAACTTGTACTTAAATTGTTTACTTTGAAAGTTACTTGCCCCCTTGCATATTTTGGTTTTGTTCCTTGCATGTGTTTGTATATGTTGCGCTTCCAACTTGCTTATCTTGAGCAATCAAGTATGTGTGTGTTGGTTTGCACATCATGTACGTGTGTGTCGTGCGTTGAGCCTTTTGCTTCTTGTTTGTATCCTAGTTGGCTCATGTGAGAGATCAATGGAACATCCCATTTTGGGGGAGTGATGTGCTTTGTGCACCTCACAATCCTATAAATGTGTGTACATGAGGAATACCATCTAGTATTGATATTACAAGATTATCTAGTCGCTAGGTGGTATATCTCTCATGAGAAATTCAATCTAAAAATTCCATCGATTATCTCGTATTGGATTCTCTTTTGCATCTTGTTAAGTTTTTCATTGGTATCACATTATGGGGGAGTAATATGCTATATGTATATTACTAGCCTAGAAAATGTGTAAATTTGAGATATTGTCACCTAGTGTTGATATTGTAGATTATCTTGTTTCTAGGTGGCATGTTAGATCTACAAGTTGCAATTTGCTTGTGTTTGTTGTGAAGATGATGTTGGATATCCTTGTTATCTACCACCGGGAATTATTTCCAAATACTTCTTGTCTTTTGACAATTGGTAGTCACTTATGTGTGGTAGAATTTATTGATCATCTTTACATTGGCTTTTGTTTTTATTTGCCTTTTCTCTTGCCAAGGTTTGTGTCAACTCCCTTTGTCTTCCATACCACTTGTGGATCTTGTTAATTTCTTGTTCTTGTCTAGTGTTTTCTAGATATAGTGAACGTGGTGATCCCACCTTGTGCATTTTGTATTCAAAAGAAAATTCTCTATAGTGCAGAACTCATGGGGGAGCTATTCTATTTTCTTTAGAACACTCCTCTTGTGATCCTCATCAAGTGTGTGTTTGTGGAAGGCAAGCCGTTTTCTTTTGGTACCTTGTGCCATCATGAAACTTTGTTGAGAGCTTGGTTTGTTTGGAACCATCCTCTCTTTGGGAGTTTGACATCTTTAATTTAGTGTATCAATGGATATCTCATTCCTTGATGTATCTTTAATGATATCTTCCAAGTGATGATCTCTCCATTTGGTATCCTTTTCACTTGGCATTTCTTTGTCTTTTGGTTTCAGGTTTTGAAAGTCTTGAGCATGCATGTTTACTTCATGTATTTTATTTGGCTTGCTTTCTTTCTTTAACTCAATATATAGGGGAAACTCCACCTAGTCTCAATTTGGATGAGATGTGCATGAAATTCTTTTTCATATCTATATGCACATATTTATGTGGAGTTTGTCCTATGTATTGGTGTTTCTAACTATTTGGCCCCGATAAGTTTGGGTACCGTTTAGTTTGTGTTGTTCTTCTAGGAACATTTGGAGATTCATTGGATGCTCGGCTCACTCACAAGGAAGGTGTTGTCACCATGTGCATATTGGAGTCAAGCTAGGATGATCAATGAACTACTATCTACCTTCAATCGGTATCTACTACATCCATCCAATGATATCTTGGTAACAAGTATCTATTCATGCTTTCCCCTCTTGCATTGAACTTTGTGTAGGGTGTATCTTGGCATGATATTCATTTCATATCTTGTGATACTTGTTTCCTTTCTCAAAGCAACACAACGATGATCTCTTGTTGCTAGTTGTGATGCCTTTGATGGATGTGTGTTTGGACTTCATTTATATACAAAAGACCATATCTAGCCAAGTGCTATGCTTTCAAGCAAATATCTTATTGGTATATTTATGACTTCTTTGTGGATATCTTGTTCCTTCGTGTTGTAACTATTTCGGGTGTACATCCTTCTTTGTAGATATATATATCATCATGATTTCGTCTACATAGAACCTTATACACTTGAGAGAAATTACATCTCTAGTTGATATCCTTTCTTTCACGTCCACCTTGTCTTTCTTATGTTATTTCTTTGGTGGCTTCATGAAAGCTTTTGCCTTGAGTGCGTGTCCTCTATCATTGCATCTTGTTGCACTCTTGTGTGGTGAAGATTATTTTCCTCATGCTTATCTTTACGAGGCTTTTTCCATCTTAATTGGTATTGTCGGTGTACTAAGGTAGGGGTACCTCAGTACCCCAACTTGTGCATGGGCGGTTGCAGCTTCCCGCGGCAGGGTTTACCACGTGCTCGCCGAAGACCTTCCTGCTCCATGTCAAACCATTCAAAAACGAAGTATACAAGATGAAGATCGAGACCCGGCAAGCGGAGCTTGCCGAAGGCCGCTCTGCACTCAAGGTTACCTCACTCACGCAAGGCCCCGCAAGAAGAGCTTGCCAGAAGACTAGGAGATTACATCATAGAAGACACGCCTCGGCGCTATATGCGCCGGCGAGGGCCCGGGAGCGATAAGCTACTGAGTCCGGCAAGCTCCGGCCCGGCAAATAAGACCCGGCAAGGTGCTTGCCGGAGAGTTGCGCTTTGTGCCGCGCCCAGCTCATCGCCCACGCGCGCATACAGGGCCTTTCCAGGACGCGTGGCGGATGACTGTGCAGCCTGGGGACACGGTAGCACTCCACGGTGGTGGAGCCATCGCCGTGTGACGGAGACATTAGGGCGGGAACTTTTGGGGTCGACGGCGACGGCATTAAATGCCCTTGTCCCCATGTCAAAGTAGGTAGCGACCATTGTTCACGACCGTAGCTCCTCGTTCCCGCACTGCTCCAACTACCATCTTTTACGTTTTACCCTTTTCTCCCACGTTGACACTGTCGGTGACCCTTGCACTATAAAAGGAGGCCCATGCACAACGTGGAGGGGGTTCAAACCTTGCAACTCTCGCGCTCGGTGTAGCTGCTCATCAGAGCTCTTCAAGCTCCCGAGCTCAATACGATCAAGCAGGAGTAGGGTTTACGCGCTCACCGCGTCCGAACCTCGGGTAAAACTGCCAGCGTGTTCGCCACGATCTGCTCTTCGTGCTCCCTCCGCCCTCGTACCGCACAGACAAGGGGCTCCGGTCCCATAGGTGTTCGTGGCGGACAGTTTCCCCCGACATCTTTGGAAATGGAGGATGAACCAAGTGCTGTTCAAGAAAGAGAAGCCTGCCGGAGAACGCATGATCACGTAAAGCTAAGTTATTAGAATTTGAGCAGTTCAAAATTTTAAATTTTAAGTTGCCTTCCTTGAACAATCACACTTTGTATGGAAAAACATGCGCGGAGGAACCTACCGTGGATAGCCGCACCCTTATCTTGTTTTCGAGCACGCTCAACGATTTAAGTGAGCTGCGACAAGTGTCGCGCCCTTGTTTCGTTTTGAGTCCGCTCAGCAAGCTAAGTGCGTTGCGACTAGTCAGCTGCAAGGTTGCTTGCCGGTAAGACCTTGGCCAGCGGGCTGCTTCGAGTTCAAGACTCAAGACTTTCATGAAAGGGCCCTTGCCGCAAGTTCCCTAGAAGCGAGGGTTGAAGCATACAATGTTGAGGATCGTAACAAGGAGATAACACGCATCTATTGATCAAAATAAAGATAATATCTTACAAGGAATAACTTGTCGCGATGACTAATGCGTTCATAACACCCTATGCAGCAACAAAAAGAGATAAAGATAAAGGAGGCCTAGTCTACGCGGTCACCCTCCACCCTGGAGATCTTGTTCACTTTAGCAATGATGTGGGCGACCTGCTCCTTCAGAGCCTCCATGTTCGCGTCGGCCGGCAAGCTGCGAAGAACGTTGGTGAGATTTATGCCGGGATTGCGGTATACAATCTTCGTCAGCACACGCTCCATGGTTCCCGTGCACAGCCGGCGAGTCTCCTCGGCGAGTTGCGCGGGGATCTTCTTCCGCAGATTTGCAAGGGCCGGCGCGATCCCCCTGAAGAAGAGGCTGAGCTTGGCGCTGGGAGGGAGATTTGGATCCGGGGAGTAGATGAGATGCTCCAGCTTCAGCCCCAGCTCCTGGTCAATGTCGGACGCACAAGATACCAAGTCCTCGGTCCATACCTCGACGGTACGGCGGAAGTGCTCGGCTGCTTTGTTGGCGCTGTCCACCAAGGTTCGCTCCTTGCGGAGCTCCTCCTTCAACTTGGTCTCCCGATCCCGGGCGGCGTCAAGCGAGTCCTCAACAGAGAGACTTTCAGCTCAAGATCCTCGATGGAGTCCTTGGCGGCCTTCAACTCGTCGCCCTTCTTGGAAAGACACACCTGGAGTTCCGAGTTGGTGTGGGCGTCCTTCTCGCGCTCCGTGTTGAGCGCGGCGACCTTCTCCACGCTCGCCTTCAGCAACTCCTCCAGCTGCGCGACCTTGGCGGCAAGCTCCTCCTTGGCGGTCTCGCGGCAGCATGGCGGCTTCGCCTCCTTGAGTTCCCCGCCAAGGGCCTGCTCCCGAGCGGCAAGGTCTTCCTCGTGGGAGTCGAGGTTGACCTTCAGCTGGCGAAGTTCTCCTTCTCGCCGGAAAGCTCCACCCGGCGAGCCGCTGCTCCTCGGTCTCGGCCTTCTCCAAAGATCCACTCTTGGTATTCCCGGCGAGCCGCCACGCCTCCGCCACCTCGCGAGCGCAGCCTGGTTGGCGGCGCTGAGCTCCGCCAAGATGCTTCTCCATCTCCGGGCGGCCTTGGCGGCAAGGGCCTCCCGAGAAGCAGTTACCGCCTGCCCGGTAAGGGCCAGAGCTGATGAAGCAGCTTCTCCTCCTCGGGCCCGTCGCTCACGGGCGCCGACGATCTTCAAGCCCTGGAGGCGAGGACCTCCACGCCAAAGGCCTCGCCCTCGCGGGGCTCGCGACGAAGAGTCCCACGGCACTGGATGAAGACGCCGTTGGGAGCTTTTAGATAGTAGCTCGCTTTGCTCCTTTTTCGGCGGAGGGTCGGTGGCGGTGCAGCACTTGATGCTCCCGCCGCCCGAGCCGGGCGGTAGTCGCCGCTGCCCCTCCCGGCCGCTGCGTCGCAGCGAGCGGTCTCTGGCGATTTGGCCCGGCGGCTCCCGCCGTGTCTCGGCGACAGGCGTCGCCGCCGCCGCCTCGCGCCCTCCTCCTCAACAATGACGACTTCCGTCTCCATCTGCTCGGGGAGGAGGATCTAGAAGAAGAAGAAAAGCAAAAGAAGTTCAAGCAAATATCCAAAAGAGACAACGCCAAGAAGACAAAGTTGCAGAACCTACCTTGGCGGGCGTCGTCGTGGCGAGCTCTCGCCGGGAGCTCGCTTGGCGGAGTGGCCGCCCTCGCCGGGCTGCTCGCTTGGCGGGTACTCCCTTGGCGGAGTACCCGCCTTGGCGGAGCGCTCTCCTTGCCGGGGAGTTCGGCCTTGGCGGGGACGGCGGGGCCTGCAGCTCCTCGAGGGCGACCTCCGGATGCTCCTGCCGCTGTGGCTCCATCTCTGCACAAGTCAAGACAAACACGTCAAGATATTGGAACAAGACAAAATCTCCAAGCGCGCCCGGCGAGCGAAAGTGCAAGACCCAGACTTACGGTGGGGGCTGCGTTGGGGGCTGCTCCTCGGAGCAGCGCTCGGGTCCGGCAAGCTTGGCTCCAAGACGCCCGATCGCCCGCTGGCAAGGGCGAAGTCGTCCGCGACCGACCACGGGCACCTTGGCCTTTCGCCACCCGCTCCGCCAAGGTCCACGAAATCAAAGCAAGAAACAAGATTAGCTTCAACAATAATCAAGGCGAAATTTGAGAAGATGTAAGATCTCGAATACTTACTCCTGTTCCTCCTCCTCGTCTTCGCCAAGGCGGAGAAGTCATACTCCACTGGGCGCGTCAAGGCGAGGAGCGGAGGCGAAGACTCGGGCGCTTGGCGGTCCTCGGGACTGGGGCTGCAAGACCCAGCCTGTGGCAGCCGGGGCCCGGGGAGCGGGCGGAGCCGCCGCTCCGCTTCGAGAAGACTCCTGCCTGCCCGACGTCGACTTGCGGGGCGCCTCTGCCGTGGCCTGCGCACGGGCTGCCTCCGCCGTGGCTGGTGCGCCGGTCGCCCCCGGTGCAGCTTGGCTCTTCGAGGAGCTCGCACGCCCGGGCGAGCTGGTTGTTGCTGGGCGCCTGCGCCCTCGCTCCCGCCGCCGCCTTCCGGAGACGCTGCTGGGGAACGCTTAGGGCTTGCCCGGGCGGGAGGTCTCCGACGACGAGGAGAGGTCGTTGGCGAAGCTCCGTGGACCCGCCGGAGTCCTCGGCGGCCTCGGCGTCCTCCTCCTCCTCCTCCCCGGCTGGCTTGCGGGACCAGCGCCTGCGCTGCGGCCCTCTTCCCTCTGGCGCCTCCGCTCCCTCCGGCGCTTTCGCTTCTGCGGCGCTCTGTTCCCTCCGCAGCGTCACCCTTTGCCGCTGCCTCGCCACGATTCCGGGATCCGGAGTGCCTCAACGAGGGGACCCCGGCGCGCGGCGGGAGGAAGCTGCAGAGTCTGTGGATCTCCGCCTCCTCCGCTTGGCAGGACGCTTCCGCAGCCTCTGCCTCCTCGGGCTTGTAGCCGAACTCTCCTGCCGCTGCGGCTGCAGCGGCCTCTTCAAGCCGAGAAGCAATGTACGCTATCTCCTGGTCCGTGGTGTCCCGTGTCAGCCCCCGGATCTCGTTCTTGTTCTTCGCCACCTCCACAAGGTTGTCGAAGAAGCTGAGGACGTCTATTGGCTTGGGCGGAATCCATGTGCGGTCCACGCCGTGCGAGTCGCACGCGGGCATCATGGCGCGGAGGTTGTCCCTGGCTGTGCTGTTGCAGAGGGGCACCACTCCCCGGGGACTCCTGAACCATTCCGGGTGGGCCGGGTCGTGCTTAAACAGTTCCCGGACCATCCCCTTCAGCTCCAGCGACGTGAAGTTGAAGTTTAGCCCGGGGCGCAGCCTCATTATATCCGCTGCGTTGCCATACTCCCAGGCCGGCCTTTTCCTGTCTTGGAGAGGGGCGATGCGGCGGCGGAGGAAGTCTGCACCTACTTCTGCGACAGACAACTTTGCTACTCGAAGACGAAGAATCCGGATGAGGGCGATGTTGAGCTTGACGTCGTCCGGATCCAGCTCGCTCCAGTCCCTGCCGCGCATGATAGGAGTTGTGCGCGGCGCGGTGAAGTGCTGCGGCTCGTCTTCAACGATCCAGCACCAGTCAGCACGCCACTCTTCCCACTTGCCGCGGAGCTCCCCCGGCAAGTAAGACTCCTTCTTGTTCGCATTTAAAACCCAAGATATCCATCCGGAGAGGGGGCGCCACCTCTACTCTAGGAGTGAAGAAATGCCTAAACAGCGCTACGTTGGGATGAATTTTATGTAGTTTTCAGACATGTGTGCGAAAACCGCCATGGTAAGGATGGCGTTGGGGGTGAAGTCAAGAAGATGGAGGCCGTAGGTGTGCATGACGTCACAGAAGAATTCAGAAAAAGGAGGGCAAAGACCGCAGTGGAAGAAGGCTGCGAAGAAATAGTACCCGCGGGGTAGTTGTCCTTGGCGGCGGCCGGATAAGCTCGAAAAGGGGAGCGCCTTGGTTCCTTGGACCGTAACAAGTAATACTTGTTCCAGAGCTCCATGGCTGAGCCTCAAGGGAAGACAAGGTTCCGCTTCCAGACTCGGTGAGCCTCGCCGCTTGTTCGACTTCTCCTTCTTGGTTTTCTCCACCTTCGCCTTCTCGGTCTTTGGGGCCATGGCGGAGGCGGCGGAGGAAGGGGGACGAAGAGCCCGGCGGCGCTGGAGATGCAGGCGGCGGCGGCGGAGGTTTGGAGGCGGAGCACAAAGGGGATCTCGAAGAGGAAGAGGATGCAATGAAAGCGAAAGGAGGGAACCGCCTCGCTTCCTCTGCTTTATGGGGAAGTGGGGGCGTTCGCTCTTTCCATTAAAGAACGTGGGCACGCCCCATCCCACGACGCCGCAATCGACGCTGCGTGCTGGGGATGCGGCAGATGCGAAGTGGATTCGGCGCGCCAGGTGGGTGGTGTCTGCCGTGCTTTTGGGCCTGGCCCAACAGCGCTTCGGCACCGTGTGTGGCCCAGCCCGGGGCTCTGTCGGTGTACTAAGGTAGGGGTACCTCAAGACCCAACTTGTGCACGGGCGGTTGCAGCTTCGCTGCAGGGTTTACCACGTGCTCGCCAAGACCTTCCCGCTCCATGTCAAACCATTCAAAAACGAAGTATACAAGACAGAAGATCGAGACCCGGCAAGCGGAGCTTGCCGGGAAGGCCGCTCTGCACTCAAGGTTACCTCACTCACGCAAGGCCCCGCAAGAAGAGCTTGCCAGAAGACTAGGAGATTACATCATAGAAGACACGCCCGGCGCTATATGCGCCCCGGCGAGGGCCCGGGAGCGATAAGCTACTGAGTCCGGCAAGCTCCGGGCCCGCAAAGTCAAGACCCGGCAAGGTGCTTGCCGGAGAGTTGCGTTAGGTGCGCGCCCAGCTCATCGGCCCACGCCGCCTCGGGCCTTTCGAGGACGGCGTGGCGGATGACTGCGTGCAGCCTGGGGACACGGTAGCACTCCACGGTGGTGGAGCCATCGCCGTGGCGAGACGGAGACATTAGGGCGGAACTTTTGGGTCGACGGCGACGGGCATTAAATGCCCTTGTCCCCATTGTCAAAGTAGGTAGCGACCATCGCTCACGACCGTAGCTCCTTGCTTCCAAGACTGCTCCAACTACCATCTTTTTTACGTTTTACCCTTTTCTCCCACGCTGACACCGTCGATGACCCCTTGCACTATAAAAGGAGGCCCATGCACAACGTGGAGGGGTTTGAAACCTTGCAACTCTCGCTCGGTGTAGCTGCATCTGTAGCTCTTCAAGCTCCCGAGCTCAATACAATCAAGCAGGAGTAGGGTTTACGCGTTCACGCGGCCCGAACCGGGTAAAACTGCCCGCGTGCTCGCTACGATCTGCTCTTCGTGCTCCCTCCGCCCTCGTACCGCACAGACAAGGGGCTCCGGTCCCATAGGTGTTCGTGGCGGACAGTTTCCCCCGACAGGTATCCCTCGTCTTGATCAGACTTTCATCTTCTATCTTCATCACGGGTTTTTACAAGCATAGGTTCTTTATATGCTTATTAGTAAGCTTGTGAACCCATTTACTAGTTGTGTGTGGGAATGATAGGCCTTGCACCGTGTGCCTCATTCCTTCAAGACTTTATTGATGCTTAATGCTCATCCGTACATTAGTCTTCTCAAGTGCATTGCCTTGACTCACACACATCATTCTGGTTGAGCCCTTTCTTAAGTTGCCTCTTTTACTTGTTGCTCAACCATGTGTTTGTTACAAGTACTAAGCTTTGTTTCCTATATGCTCACTTGCACTTGTTGTAAGTTTCTATTGATTTTGGGGGAGCTATGATCCTATTTCGTGCACTTTGTATTCAAATACAAAAATTCTTATGTGTGCACAAATCATGGGGAGCTTCTCTTGTTTCTTTAGAACACTCCTTTGCGCTTATCATAATATCTTTATTCTTGTGGCATGTATGATCATTGGTCTAGTTGGTTCAATTGATATCCGTTGATTGCTTGCTTCAATTGGTATCTTCTGATTGCTTGGGTCTCTCTTTGTTATGTCCTTGTGGCATATCATTCTTTAGCAATCTTTGTGCCTCAATATAGTTTTTGTTCCTCCAAGTATTTACCGTTGGATATGTGTATTGCATTCCACTCTCTTGTGAAGAAATACACAATTTATGGAGGACCACAATTTATATTGGTCTTCTTAGCTTTTCGCCCATTTTGGCAATCGATGCCAATGGGGGAGAAGTTCCAGAGAGTTTTGTGGAGATGTTTAGAGAGTTATCTCCTCTTGCTTTGGTTTTGTTCCTTAGCATTTGCATCTCATACGCATGCACTATTGGTTGTTGCATTGCATAGCGAAGCATAATTCCTTATATAAACTCTCTTGAAAGTGATTGTCATCAATTACCAAAATGGGGGAGATTGAAAGAACATGCAGTGCCCCCATGTTTGGTTTTGGTAATTGATGACAATCTCTATGGACTAATGGTTATCTTGAGTTATATTTGAAGGATTTGTCCATAGGCTTTTCCTGAAGTCCATGTGTTGGTTTCAAGGAGTTTATGAGTTGACCAAGGTGCTATTAAGGAATTATCCAAAGATTGGTCATGTGAATGTTGAGCTTATTGCAAGCATGTCTTGAAGAAGAAGGCACTACTAGGGAAAAGCCTAGCAGCAGCGCGAGTTTTGGCCCTCTCAGTAGCGCGGGTACCGGCGCTACTAATAAGGCGCCATGACTAACGATAGCAAGAGCGCTGTTGACCCACGCCATCGCTATCGATGAATAGTTGTAGCGCTCTTTGAAAAGGGCGCCATCGATATTATCTGCAATATTGTTTAGCAGGAAGCGCTACTGGTAAGTCGGCGCTACTGCTAAATTTCCCCCCTCGCTACTACTAGTTTTATTAGTTTTTTTCCTGCATATTTGTTTTTTATTTGAATAGGCTGTATACAATAATCTTTAGCATATCATCCACATACAAATGTAATCATAGCATATACATACAATTAGTCTCATCAAATCATGTCATCATCATAATCATCATCCAACACAAAGTGGTCTCTCGTCATCAATCTCGAAAATAGCGATACAAGTCTCGATTACTTGCAAATACATCGTCATCCATCTAAACAATGATATACGCGAGAATATCTATCACTTTGAGTACATGAGTTCGTATCCTCTCTCGCATTAGAGTGAACTCTAAACTAAGCATTGCGTGTCGCTCGGAAACCGAAAACCGGTACACTGGCTCGACACTCGCCACTTGTCGTATATATACTCCTGGCGTAGCACTTCTTCGCCATCTATGATCTATGCACCTACATCGTCACATGAGTCGATGATATGCAACATATATAGTTGAGCAACAGAAAGAGACAGAATTGGCAAAAATAGAAACAACATATCATAAGCATAATAACAAAGTTCATCATACCCAAAATGACCTAACTAGAGTGATTTTCGCTAGTCGAGGAGGAGGACGGTTTAATTACATCACAAATAAAATTTCACCGTGCATAACTCAAAGTTTTGTCATAAAAGAAAGTATGGACTAAACGGACACATTGTCATATATCGACAATCACTCCATCATGTCGTGCCATCCATCCATGTTAGGGAGATAGTCATCGAGCTTAGTGAAAGGCTTCATGTCGATATGCTGAGAGGCTATCCATGTTCGGACGTCTTCCCGTGACATTTGTCCTTCTGCATGGAACATCCCTGTTTTTCCGACGACCTCATTCATGATGATTTGGGCAAGTTCGCGCTGGATGTTATTGAACTCAGCTCGAAGTCGATGATCCTCGATATCTCCTATGTCCTTTGCCCATTGTAGAATATGGGCATTGCCAGATCTAGGTGCCATGTGAAGGTTCTAGTGATCCCGTCTGTACTCCAGCATGTGGTGTAGGACATAGAATCCATCATTAAGAGAATCATTCGGTTGCTGGATTCAGCCGAAGTCGGTCTTATGGCTGAAGGCGGCCCTGCCGCCCCTTCTTTTCTTGTCCCTAACCTCTCCACCCCTTGCTTGGTAGTAAAACATAACACTGTTGAGAACATCTTTGATGTGGGTGTAATTCTTTTTGTGAATGTTCTTCGACGAGTCCAAGTAAATAGCCTGGGAGAATTGGGGGTAGAGGATGATGAGGACGGCGCGCCCGCCGCTGCGCAAAATAAGTACACCTCAAATTAATTAGCCTCCACCGTGCAAATGAATTATTGAAATCGAAGCAAGGATAGCAGCGCGGATGACTTACATGTGATTATAATGCACGAGAATCGCCTCCTTGTCCTTATTGGCGAGCATGGAACTGACGATGTAATCCATCGCGTATTCACGATGCTGTGCACAGACTCCCAAGAAGCCCTCGTGCATGTAGTATGGGTCAGCGACACAGATAAAACGTATCCACTCAACCCCAATGATGTAGTTCATGTGCAAGGCATAAAGGAGGACAAACGTAAAATCCAGCTTCTTCACGTGAAACATGTCGAATATGTAATCGAATCGGAGGAAGAACTTATCCGCGGGGAAGCCGTCGACGTACGACATTTGCCGCGGAACGTTAACCACGTAGAGTGGGTATCTTGGATCTTTCGAGGCGATGAGGCCTTTCTCTACCCGCAGCACATCTTCATGAAGTCTCCTTAGATCGTCGAATCTAGCCCGTAGTGTTGTTTCAGGTAGGATTGGTCGACCGGGAATATGCCATTTATCCGCATCGGGGATATCTACATGGTCCTGAAGCCGAGGCTGCTAAGGCGGCTAGATCATAGAATCAGCTTTTTTGCCTTTCCTCGCTCTCTTCCTAGACTTCTTTACCACCGGATGGTCGTCAATAATACATTGAGACGGTAATTCAGGCACCGACTCATGACGCTCAAACCCTGAGGAGGCGCCAGTATAGACATACTGTTCAGCGCCAGTGTCATCAACATCCTCATCCATGGCGACGTCATCAATGACTAATGAAGCCACCTGCTTACCCCGTCCGCTATCACCCAACCCGACACCCGACGCTAATTGAGTAGGTGGGGTGTTGATGTTCATACCTTGCTGAGGTTGCGTGCTCGTGGGTGTGCTCCCGGCCGCCTCCAGATGAAGCAAACTCTTTGGAAACAACAGGACCCACCCATTCCAACAATCACCAAGCCATCGCGGGGTCTCGTCGTCATCCCCCAGTAGTATTAGAGGAGGAAAATTCTCGTGGCCCGGTTTGACACCGGCCACGGAAACCTTGAAGACGTTCGGGGGGATCGACCAGCTGTGGAACAATGGTTCCTTCGGCTCCATTATCGTCCCCTTCCCCACGTCCACCTTCTGTTCGCCGATGGTGTACAATATGGTGCACGGGTTTCGTCGGCCTGCAAAGAAAAGTCTGCGACGTGAGACATCCGAAAGGCAACGAAAACGGGAGATTATACATTTATATTGAAGGGGGCCGGTGTGACAGATACCGTGAGGGCGTCGAGCTAAGCCAAAGAGGAGGCACCACCGAGCACGTTCGGTGCGGGAGCCGATGCGGGAGCAGGTACGGGAGCCGGTGCGGGAGTAGGTGCGGGAGCCGGTGCGGGAGTAGGTGCGGGAGCCCGTGCGGGAGCAGGTGCTCCCAGGAAGTCAGCAAGGGGAAAGTCCTCTGCATTTTTTTTCTAGATTTTGCCTTGTCCAAGTGTAAACGCTCGTCACCAAGGAAGTAGATATATCTGCAATCGCCTGTTTTGCGGCAGCTACCGCTGTTGCGACTGTGTGAGATGATTCTTCTCAACCGCAATCTCAACCTTCTTATCGATGCTTTCTTTAGTTAACCTCCGTCTTTCCTTTTTCTCCTCCGTGGTCTCACGGTGGTACTTCTTCCACGTGGCACCGTCTCCGACACCGTGCACGCATCCATACGACGGTCGAGTATCCATCGGTTGTTGTTTCAATATGTTCAACACCCGGTTGGATGGAGTGTCCCACTTGGGCCTTGCCAATGCCTCAGACGGTGAGTCGCTTTCGGCCGCAATCCGGTGCTGCTCTGTCTGCAAAAGGCACAAGGATCGTTTGCAAATATGACTAACGTGTGCAGTCGAATTGATCAGAAACTAAAATTACCAGCAGTCTCATGAACTCCGTAATGACCGGTGTTGTCTCGTAAACCTTCTTCACTGGGTCCCAACGGTGCTGGGCTATCAGGACGTCATGCTCCTGCGGGACGGTGAAATCCGCCAAGGGGTCTGGGATGCCCAGACTCGCGGCTTCCGCGTCCTCCTTGGCCCATTTGAATCTCTTTCCGCCGTAACCATGGCTTCCGAGGTGGTGGCTCCTAATGTTCCTCTTTTGAATCCCCTTCATGTACTTAGACTTTTTTTGGCAGCTTCGGCCTCGCAAGCCTCCTTGAATATTTGAAACTGCTCTTCCGTGATTGTCGGATTATCCTTTACAATCTCGGAGTAGGGTTCCCCGTAGTTGATCTTTGCTTTCACTCGATTTTTCCAGGCCGCCAACGCGTCGCTAAACTTGGTCATGGCGTGTTTCTTTATCTTCTTCATTGCCGGGTCCTTGTATGGATCTTCATAATCCTTCTCATTCCGGCCCGGGAACAAGAATATCTGCTGAATCTTCTTTAGGAGGGAGCTCCTCATATTTTCTACCTTCTTTAGTTTCTCATCGTTGATGATGGCGGTTGTCCGTATGATGCAGCCTATTTGATTGCCGTAGCACGCGCGCGCTTCCTCGGGCGCCTTTGGCTCAAAATTGCCGTCGTCCACCTCCGTGACCACCAGTCTAGTAGTCCTGAGTTTGTTAGGAAGCCGTTGCCTCTTTGCTTTTGGTTCTACACCGGCTCCGCTCCCCGAGGCAGCACCGGTCTCAGCGCCGGTCTCGATGCCGGTCTGAATCTCAGCGCTTGATCTCGGCCTCAAGACCGGTCTGCGTGTCGGTCTCAGCACTGGTCTGCGTGTCGGTCTCAGTCCCCGATGCCACTGGTGGGCCCAGCAACAACATCTGTTGATCGTCGGTAAGGCTAAAATATTCGTCTGCCGCCCGGTAGACGTCGTCGCAATCACTAGAACCCTGTCCTTCATTGTTGCTAGCCATGTTTCCTATGATTAAATCTAGTCAATTAATTCTAGACCTAATAAAATGAATAATGACATAAAAAGGACTATTGTTTTGCAGGAATGTTGACTCCTTGGCGCGGCAAATCCCGGGCACTCGATATGTCCTTGTTTGTAGCACAAGTCATGCCGAAATTCACGGAAAATTTCGGCATGACCTTTGCTAAAAAGTGTACAAATCGAGAACATGAAACTTGCCGGAACAGAAATGAATCAACATTTTGGCAAAACATAGGACACTCAGCATCATTCCCTGGAAACAGTGTTCAAATATCCCTCTTCGACACTGCAACACATGTCCAAATATACACGAGACCACATGTCCAAATTTCACAAGCTAATTCAAAAAAAAATGTAGAAGAAAATTCCTTTAACTACTAATAGAACAAAATTCAGTTAACTTTAGTGCTCTATAATGATGAAAAGAAAAAAATTCAGTTAACTACTAATTTCATTCATTTAGGTTATTCATTTAACATCACATAATTAACCTACTGTACCACTACTACTAGCAGCACTACTAACCTAATT
The DNA here is from genome assembly GCA_021437245.1 of Aegilops speltoides. NCBI lineage: Eukaryota > Viridiplantae > Streptophyta > Magnoliopsida > Poales > Poaceae > Aegilops > Aegilops speltoides. The sequence continues at coordinate 407,025,227 of CM038144.1, read as the reverse complement.
TTTTGCTCTAAACTAATTTTTGCTCTAACATCTACTACTTAACATCCTTTGCTCTAAACTAATATTTTCCTATAAACAAACTTTTGCTCTACTAATTTTTTCTCCAAAATTCAGAGAGAGAGGAGTGGGGGAGGGGTAGGGGACTTACAGAGAGGGGAGAGACGGTGGCGGGAGGTGCTCGGTGACGGAGGCAGGGGCGGAGAGAGCGGGCTCAAGCACGGGCAGCGGCGGTCCTGGGCGGGCTCGGGCGGTGGTGAGGTGGAGGGCGCCGACGGTGACGTCGAGGGCGGCCTCGGGCGGCGGCGGTGAGGATGACGGCGGCCTCTGGGAGACGGTGAGGTTATGAGGCGCCCACGCCGCAGAGAGGCGGCAAGTGGGGAGACAATAATTGGGGAGACGGCGGCGAGGGCGAGGGATTTGGGAAGAAGTGTGGCGGCCGGGGTGGGGAAACCGCTGTTTAAGTGAAGAATGTGATGGCTGCTTCCAAAACGCTTATAGCTAAGTTAGCTACAACTCATTTTTGGAAACGCGCTACTACTGTTCCTTTCTCCTTTTTTCCCTTTATCTTTTATTTTTCTTTACATTTTATTTTTTCCTTTCGCCTTTTTCTATTTCTTTCATTTTCATTTACTTTTCTACTTCTTTTTCACTTTATTTTATTCCTGTTAGCAGCAGCGCCTTACACGTAAGCGCTACACTACTAGGAGAGTAGCGATGTATTTGGACAAGTATACGCGCTACTGCTAGGTTGGGCTAGCCATGTGCGCCCAATTCAAACATAGCAGTAGCGCTTTTTGCTAGAACGCACTACTGCTAAAGTTATAGCAGTAGTGAGGTTTATTTACACGCGCTGCTACTAAGTAGCAGTAGTGTATGATTTTGTACAGCGCTACTGGTAACATTCTTTGTATAATGTTTTCCCTAGTAGTGAGGTTGTGTGATCATTCATGTTTACCTTCAAAACATCATCCAAATGAAGGGAGTTGCAAAGATTCAAGGTTGATCAAGACTAAGTCAAGAGTGAATCAAGTTGATTAACTCACAAAGCGTAGAAGATGTACCGCGAGGGATCAAGTGATCCCATGCTATGGTAAGCATTGTCCATTGCACTTTGTGTACTAACCCTTGTTCTATGTGAGAGTCTATGTGGGGTTAGGTATGTGTCCATGGGCTTGCGTCAAGAGGAAGATATCATACAACCCATGGAAAGGATGACATCAAGTGGTGATCGTCATCAAGATTGTTGTGTGCAAGTTCAAGTGGAGCATCACGAAGAGATCAAGTGCTTGAAGCTTGCCATCCATTGTGGTGTCAATGGACTTGTGAAGATGTGCCGAAGAGTGGCTCACCCATAGTGGAGTATGGGGGAGCAATCATCTAGTCTCCATCGACCCAAACCAATCAAGAAAGGTGGTCCATCTTGAGGAGGACAAGATCGTCATCATCTAGCTCAAGTGGATCATGTGCAAGGCAAAGGTTTGCCCTTGATAGGTTTTCTATTTTATCGGTCTCATGGTGGTAGTTGGGTGACCGGGTTATAGGATCGATAGCCATACTATCAAGGGGGGCTCTCAAGTGAGTCGTTCGTCGAGAGCTCAAACCATTGCATCCTTGCATCATGTTTCTTGGTTCTTGTTTGGTTCTCTTTGTGAGTCTTAGAGCTTATGGTCATCTTGATTACAAGCTTGAGTTCATCAAAAACGGAGTTTGCATGTGTCTTCTATGATGTTTTCGGTGTTGGAGGTTTTACCGGTCTTATCCGAGGAAGGGTTCTCACCATTTTATTTTGGGCCTTTTCCAATTTGCTTCTTATTGATTTTTCTATCAATATTGTGTTAGACCTTGTCGCTAGCTTTCCAACAAACTTGGTTTCGTTGAATTCGGAGTCCGTTTGCAGAAGTTGTGTCAGTTATGGTGTTCTGGAAATGCCGCAGCGGTACTACCGCTTGGAGCAGTACTACTGCGGCTACTTCCGTGGCTATTTCCGCTCGGGACCAAAACTCATGTTTCCTCTCTCGTTGGGCTGTTTTGACCATGCTAAGCGGTAGTACCGCTCCTCCAAGCGGTAGTACCGCTTGTGCACGACCTGAGCACATAACAGTTGGATTCGGGAGGTCCTATAAAAGGGGGTCTTCTTCCCCAATGAACCTTATCCTTTTAGCTCATGTTCTTCCCCCATTGTTGACCTTCTTCGAGCTTGCTAACTCTCAATCCCTCATATGATTCTTGCTAGTTCTTGAGGGAAAAGAGAGAGGAGATCTAGATCCACGTTTCCACCAACCACTTTCTCCTCTAAGTGAGGGGAACCCCTTGGATCTAGATCTTGGAGTTCTTCGTGTTCTTCTTTCATTCTTCCTCTCATTTTCCTCCCTAGCATTAGTTGCTTTGGTGGGATTTGGGAGAGAAGGACTTGGGCACTCCGTGTGCCCTTGCCATTGCATTTGGTGCATCGGTTTGAGTTCTCCACGGTGATACGTGGAAGTGAAGTTTGAGAAGCTTATTACTCTTGGGTGTTTGGGCACCCTAGAGCTTGTTCCTCTTGGGTGCCTTGGAGCCCTAGACGGTTGCACTACTAGGGAAAAGGCTAGCAGCAGCGCGGGTATTAGATATATCAGTAGCGCGGGTACCCGCGCTACTAATAAGGCGCTACAACTAACTCATAGCAGTAGCGCGACTTTCCAGCCATCTGCTACACAAGTGTAGCAGCATAATGTTAGAGGAAGCTTCGCATCGCTAGTAGCGCTTAGTGCTCTTTGGCTAGACGCGCCATCGCTATTGAGGCGCTGCTGCTAACTTTTATACACTCGCCATCGCTAATTTAAGTAGTTTTTTTGGCATATTTGTTTTGTATTTGAACCGGCTTTGTAGAAGAATCTTTAGCACATAGAAATGTCATCATGATACACATACAAATGCCGGCAAGACCACAAATGTAATCATAGCATGTACATACAAATAGTCTCATCATAATCATCATCCAACACAAAGTGATATCTTGTCATCATCTCGAAAATAGCAATACATGCAAGTCTCGAATACTTGCAATTACCGTGACGGCGTCAGGCTCAGCCAAAGACGAAGGCCCACCTAGCACGCCTGAGACTGAGGACGGGCTGCTATGAGCTTGAGCGGCTGCGAGAGGAGGCCCGGTTGCTTGAGCAAGTGATGGTGCGATGGTGTTGTTGTTCATGGAGTTGCTCGCGACGAAACTGGGCATAGGGAAATCATGTACCGCCTTGTCTCGATTTTCCTTCGCCATTGATGATAATCGAACCAAGTTAGTAGCAAAATCATTTCGCACGATGCCATACCTGCATTGACTTTTGCTGTAGCAACTCATATTTGTCCTCGGCTGCTTTTTTCGCAACCTCAACTGCTTTTTTCTCGACCGCAAGCTTCACCTTTGCGTCGATGTCCGCCTGACTAAACTTCTTTTTCTGCTTCTTGGCCTCCGGGTATCGTTGTAAAACACCTTCCATGTGGCGCCGTCTCCAGCGCCGTGCACACGACCATATTGCGGCCGCTGGTCCAACGGGAGTCCCTTAAGTTCGTTCAAGGCCCGGTTGAGAGGTGTGTCCCACTTGGGCCTCATCGGAGAAGTAGGGCTTTTGGCTGCAAGCCGGTGTTGCTTCTCCAGTAGTCTAATCAATTTCCTCGTGATCTTGTCCGTGTAAAAAACCTTTTTCTCCTTGTCCCACTTGTAGCGGGCCCTGATGAAGTCATGCTCCAAGGGGTTGGTGAACTTCAGCGAAGGTGCAGGAGACCCGCGGCTTCACGCTCAAGGCCCTCCTTATCCCATATGGGCCTTTTACCGAGGTAGCCACGGCTTCCGAGGCGATGCTTCCGTGTTCCGGAGCTGAAGGCTTTTGAATTTCGCAGTTTTAGCCTTGGCTACCTCGGTAGCGCAAGTGTCCTTGAACTTTTGAACTCCTCTTCCGTAAGTGTCGGATTTTCCTCCGTAATCTTGGACAGGGGTTCATCAGCCTCAATAGCTCGTTTCACCCTCCCTTTCCAGAGGCCAAATCATTGCTGAACATGCCCATGGCGTGATTGTTAATCTTTTTCATCTTTGGATCATCCCACGGTTGTTCTATGTTATCATCCTGGTCGGGAACTTGAATCTCTTGTGCAACTTCGTTAGGAGCAATCTGCGTCAAATGTTCTTTACTCCTTAAGTCATCGCTGCGTTGATGCTCACAAGATTCCCGTGAGGATGCATCCTACTTGGTTCCCATAGCACTTGCGAGGTTCTTCCGCTCTAACGGCTCAAACTTGCAGTGCCATCTTTGTGATCACAAGTCGTCCAATCCCTAGTTTGTTAGGTTTTCAGATCCTCCGCTTCTTATGCTTCCTCTTTTGGTAGCGGCATCGGGCCGATACCTTCTCCACCGTCTCGGTGTCGCTTATCGGTGCCGGCGCCGTCGGTGTCGATGTCGGCGCCGAGACCATCATCGAGGCCGACCTGCAAACCTTGCTTAGCAATCAAATAGTCGAGGTACTCTTGTTCACCCTCATAATCCATCTAAATCGCATCTTGGTCAAGGCCCGTTTCTTCGTTGTTTGACATGTTTCCTATGATTAAGTGGCCTCATTTATTTCTAAAAGTATGAATATATGAGAAATGACATAAAAGAAATCTATGTGCCAAGACGATATGCCAACTATGTAGCAAAAATCATGCCTTTATTCACGGGAAATTTCGGCATGACCTTTGCTAAAAAATGGACATATCGAGCGCCTGAAATTCACCGGAATGGAAATGAATCAACGTTCCATTGTAACATAGGCCACTCGGATCATTTTCCAAACATGACATGTCCAAAACATGACATATGCACATATCACATGTCCAGTTCAAATTTGGATATAAATTCAGCTAATTTTGAAACCTAGCTAAATTCATAACTAAATAGATAACCTAATTAATTAACATGAAGAACCCTAGCAGAGAGGGGGGGTTTACAGAGAGTGCAGGGGCGAGGAGGCAGGCCCGACGATGGCCGGCAGGGGAGAGGAGGGAGGCGAGGGCCGACGGGTCGGGGGCGAGCGCTGGCGCCGAGTCGGGCGAGCGGCTGGTCGGGGCGAGCGGCGTGGTCGGGGCTAGCTCCGCGCCGGGTCGGGTCGAGGCTGGGACAGGCGAGGCTGGCTAGCACCGGCGCCATGAGTCGGGGCGAGCGCCGGGCTGGTCGGCACGGCGGTGCGACGGGGGAGAGAGAGTGGGGATTTGGGGGGAAATGGCGGGATGAAGCAGGGCGAGTGAGAATTTTGGGTTAAGTGGACGTAGCAGTAGCACGTTATGTCAAAACGCGCTGCTACTAAATTCAGTAGATGCAGCGGTTTAGGTGAAACGCGCTACTACTAAGATCTGTAGCTGCAGCGGTTTAGGAGGAACGCGCTACTACTAAGATCTGTAGCTGCAGCGGTTTAGGAGAAACGCGCTGCTACTACCGTCGCTACTGCCAGTTTTCCTTTTTCTTTTCCTTTATTTTATCCCACTTTTATTTCCCGAGGGCAGTGAACGAAGGGAGGGCGATATATATTGCATCATTTGACGGTTAAATATGTATGTAAAATAGGAACATATATATTACACATCATTGGACCCATGCATAATAATGGCTAAGTGTGTATACAAAATAGGAACATATATATATTACACATCATTGGACCCATAACATACGTTTCCTCGGTCGACGTTTTGCTTTTGGGTCAGCTTCTTTCCTTCTTGTTCTTCAAGAATAATTGAGCCCCTCATTGTGACTTTGCCTTTTCCATGGAGTACGATTTTTCTTAGGTAATGTAGTATTGATTCTTCTTTTGACGATACTTCATCATCATCGCCATCTTCCCTCATTGGGTTGCCGTCGATCATAGTCTTCCTCGTTGGCGACTCCATCCATTCCAATGATGTTCCTTTTTCCTCTCCTCACGACAACACGGCTGGGATTTGCTGGTCGATTATGAAGAAGCATTGTGTCACGTGCTTAGCGTGTACCCATGGCTTGTTTTTTGCGAGAAGCGTTCACGGTAGCGCTCTTGGCGTCGGGTATAGTCATGGTAGTGAACATCCGGCTTTCTTTCGACATTCTTAGCCCGGTGACACGGAACATCGTCGTGTTGTACAGTCGAGTAGTCAAGCTCCCAGATCTCCTCGACCCTTCCATAAAATCGCTCGGTTGTGCCGTTGTCGCCGCTGGTCATGCATTCCATCGTCACCCCCGAGTTACGATCATCACTTGTCCATATCTTTTGCCTCCATGTAGAACGTGTATCCGTTGATATCATATGCCTCATAGGTTACGAGGTTGGGCGAGGGCCATGTGCTAAGGCGATATGAGCAATCCGTCCTTAGAGCCCTCCTCCGGGATTAGCAATAATATGCTCTTTGAACCAATGCAGAAAGTGGAGTTGTGCTCTCTAGTAACTTCGTGTCCGCCCCGCATACCCCCGGTCACGATACTTCTTTGCGTAATTTCTTTGTGCAAAGTGCCACAAAAGAATCTACCTCGCCTAGGTGTTGTAGCACTACCAAGTTTGCTCACAAAGTCGCCGCATCGATCCGAGTATGCCACGTGCAGTTCCTCGCGACCATTGCGTGACCATCTCCTTTGAGCCTCCCATCGTGCTTGTTAACGGGCAAACCAACACTAACACCAGCGGCTGGTCTGCGCCATATAGAAAATTCTCACGTAAAGAGATGCACTCTTGTGCCAAATAGCCTGGACGATGCTTCCATCCGGACGGGACATGTTACTGAATGAATCCTTTGATGATCCCATTCATCCTCTCAAACGGCATCATGTTGTGCAGGAATGACGGCCCCCAGTCTATTATGTCATCCACAATATGGACACACAGATGCACCATCACGTCAAGAACGCGGGCGGAAGTACATCTCAAGCTCATTCAAGATCACTACGATCTCTTCCTGTAGCCTTTGGAGCTGCTTCACACTGATCGACTTTCGAGTGATGATGTCGAAAAAGTTGCAGAGACCAATAAGCGTGTCACGGACGTGCTTGTCCATTATCCCTCTAAGGGCAACAGGTAGTATCTGCGTCATCATCACATGACAGTCATGAGACTTCATCCCACTGAACCTTTTCTTGTCCTTGTCTAGATATCTGTTTATCTTGCCACAGTAACCAGAACTAACTTTCACTCCGGTAAGGCACTTAAAGAATTGATTGATCTCAGCCTGTCTTAAGGTGAAGCAAGAAGGGGGGCAATAATCCTCTTTCTTTATTTTCTTGCCCTTCTTCTCCCGTGCCTCTATCTCCGTCTCTGTCTCGTCTGACATTTTACGGGGCGGCATGTGCAGATCTTCCCTGATTTTCAAATCTTGCAAGTCTTTTCTTGCCTTCGGCCCATCCTTGGTCTTATCCGGCATGTTCATCAGTGTTGCGAGCAAGCTCTCAAGGACATTCTTACAGATATGCATTTGATCAAGGCAATGAGGTGTATCGAGTTTGTGCCAGTACTCCAAGTCCCAAAACACAGACCTCGTCTTCCATACCTTCAGCAGCGGCTCCGGCGCCTTTCTTATCGTCTTTCCCGGTGCGGGGCACTCCTTCTAGTTTTTCAACAGCTCATCGATTTCGGCACCGCTCCGCTTACGTGGAGGTCCTCGATGCTCAGCGTGACCATTGAATAGATCTCCACGGTTTCTCCACGGGTCGTCCTGTTCAAGCCATCTTCGATGCCCCATGTACACGATTTTCCCAGACCCGCCATCTTTCCTTGACGTTAGCTGCTAAGACGTTGTATCATCCATGCACCATGTGCATCCGCAATATCCATGGCACACCGGCCCGCCACATATCCAGAATCGAGATAGTCCTGCCCGTCGTGATCAGCGCGCTCTCATGTTGAAATACTCACCTTTGTCAAGCGCCCCTTGTCTTGGCGGTGTTTTCCATAACGTGTCTAACTCCTCTTGAAGTAGCCCGGATACAAATTAATATTATTTCCTGGTTGTTTTGGCCCTTGAATAAGCATGCTCATGTGAATGTACTTCGATTTCATGCACAACCAGGGGGGAGGTTGTACATCCATACAAACACGGGCCATGAACTATGGTTGGTGTTCTAGTTGCCAAACGGATTCATGCCATCGGTACACCCGCCGAGCACGATGTTCCTTGCATCACATTCAAAATACCGATAGAAGCTGTTCAACGCTCTCCACTCGCTTCCATCCTTCACGTGTCTCAGCTTCGGATCATGTCCATCGTCGGGCTTCTTCCTCTCCGCGTGCCAGCGCATTAGCTTTGCTTCCTTGGGATCTACAAAATACCTCTGGAGACGGGGAGTGATCGGTAATGTGATAGCCTGGCTTATTAGGGATGATAGACTACTCATATCAATAAGGAATTCCTTCTTTTCCGGGATCCCATTCGGACAGAACTCCAAAGTTAAGCGTGCTCAGCTTGGAGTAGTTTCAGGATGGGTGACCGACCGAAGTTGCTCCGGGTGCGCCGCAGTGAGGACAAAGTGCGCAGAAAAGACTAGTATTGATCTGTGGGGCCAGTCTAGATCCCGCCAGGAGTAACGACCACCGGCGGGTGTGACCGGGGTGTTACAAGTTGGTATAAGAGCCGACCCTCGCGGTTACACGGATGGTTGCGGACATGTACGCGGTCATGTTGTTCATAACGTTTGTGACCCGTCGTGGCACACGGCATGGCACATGTACCGGACTGGATGCACAGACGGTTGTGCCAAGAGGGAACGTTCCTGTGGCCCGATGAGGACATCAGTTCCTCTGAGTGTGGGTGTATGTGATAGCCTGGCTTATTAGGGATGATAGACTACACATATCAATAAGGAATTCCTTCTTTTCTGGGATCCCATTCGGACAGAACTCCAAAGTTAAGCGTGCTCAGCTTGGAGTAGTTTCAGGATGGGTGACCGACCGGGAAGTTGCTCCCGGGTGCGCACGAGTGAGGACAAAGTGCGCAGAAAAGACTAGTATTGATCTGTGGGGCCAGTCTAGATCCCGCCAGGAGTAACGACCACCGGCGGGTGTGACCGGGGTGTTACAGGTAAGTACCATACAACTTTCTGGGGACATTTCTTCCCGGCCTTCTTGTATCGAGAAGCATTGCACACCGGACAGCTTGTTTTTTCCGCGTGCTCCTTCCGATAAATTATGCAATCGTTGATGCATGCATGGTATCTAACGTGTGGCAGATCAAGAGGGCACACGATCTTCTTGGCCTCATCAACACTAGTAGGACATAGATTACCCGCGGGAAGAACATCCTTTAGGTACTTGAGATGCTCATCGAGGCTAGTGTCGGTCCATTTGTTTTAGCCTTCGTCTTCAGGAGTTGGAGCGTGAAACTCAACCGGGTCACCTCAGGATTGCAACCATCATACAATGGAGTGTTCGAGTCTACCACCAGTTGCTCTAGCTTAGCCTCCTCTCTAGAAGCAGCTCTCTCAATACTCGTCTCCTTGTGAAGCAATGCTTGAACATGAGGGTCCCGCACAATTGAACTTCATACCGACGAACTCTGCTGCGTGGAGTCCATGTCGTTCTCTCCGCCGCCATGTCCGGCCCCTTCTCCTCCGCCATGTCCGGCCCCTTCTCCGCCGCCATGTCCGGCCTCTTCCCTGCCGCCATTATCGATCATCTCTTCGTCTTGCCCCGTGTCATCATTGCCTGCCCCGTTGGCATCCTCAACATCGTCATCCTCATCTTCAATTATCCACCGAGTATAGCCATCCATGAAACCAGTCATGAGCAGGTGTGCTTCGACAAGACCATCGTCATGGGGGTCGAGCCAAACTATTCCTTTGCATTTTCGACACGGACATAAAACCTCTGTCCGGTTATTTTCTTTCATGTCCTGCACGACCACGATCGCAACCACCTGTCCACCATCGCTCCATCGACCATCGTCAACTCGCACGGTAATAATAAAAAAATTGATTATAAAAATGCATGCATGCATCAAAGTCATAAAAAAATTGGCATGACCTTCCCTAAAACTAGGACATATATGGATCTAGAGTTCGCCCGGAATTCGCCGAAACGGAAATAAATCGACATTTCGGCAAAACATAGGCAACTCAAAAGCATAATTTGGCGGCGTCAACTCATGCCACACACACAATTTCCACAAACATATCACACACACATAAACACATTTCCATTTTGCAAAATCATGAAATTTTCATCACCTCTATCTCGATCGAGATCGAGCACACGGTGGAGATGATGTTGTAGGGAGATCAAAAGTGCACAAAGCACTTCTTGACAAAGATAGATCTAGTTAGGGGGCAAATAGGTCACTTAACTAAATCCTACATCTACCTAGCTACCTAATTTGGGAGGAGACAACTTCAACTAGTGGAGGGGGAAGGAAAAAGAGAAAGGAGATGCATTAATGGAGGTGGTGTAGTTATGTAGGAGTAATGAAGAGAGAGAAAAGGTGGATAGAAGAGAGAGAGTAATGGGGGAGAAGTATTGAGGAGAAGAAGAAGAGTGAGAGTGGGAGAATGTGGTGGAGGTAGGGGAAGGGAAGAGAGGGGAAGGTAGGGGAAGGAAAAAGAGGAGGGGGATTGGAGGGACGGGTGGGGAAAGGTGTTGGGTTGGTGCGGGTTAGCAGTAGCGCGGGAGCGAAAACACGCTGCTGCTAAGAATTTAGCAGCAGCGCGCTTTGCGGTACGACGCTACTGCTAACTGGGACGAAAAATTGTGGCAATTTGAAACTTACCAGCAGCGATCTCGAAGAAAGCGCGCTACTACTACATACTTAGCAGTAGCGCTGTTCTTGCGACCACGCTACTGCTACTTAGAGTTAGGTGGACACCGCCGGTCGATATTTGTAGCAGCGCGTTTCTGGCCGAGCGCGCTACTACTAAATCCTTATCAGCAGTGAGTTTACATACACGTGCTACAACTAGTTAGCAGCAGCGCCCCATTTTGAACCGCGCTGCTGCTAAGATTCTGTGTATAGGCTTTTCCCTAGTAGTGTTGGTGGTGTTTGGAGCCCAATCATTATGGTGTAAAGCTCCGGTCAAGCGTCGGGGTCTCCAATTAGGTTGTGGAGATCGCCCCGAGCAAATTGACGGTTACCGGTGACCGCCCCCAAGGGTTGCCAAAGTGTACGGGTTCGGTGACCGCCCCAGAGGGTCGCCATTTGTACGGGTTCGGTGAACGGCCTCAAGGGTCCCTTAGTGGAATCACGGCATCTTGCATTGTGGAAGGGCGTGAGGAGATTATGATGGTCCTAGTGGCTTCTTGGGGAGCATTGTGCCTCCACACCGCTCCAAACGGAGATTAGCATCCGCAAGGGTGTGAACTTCGGGATACATCGTCGTCTCCGCGTGCCTCGGTTATCTCTTACCCGAGCCCTTTACTTATGTACTTTACTTTGTGATAGCCATATTGTTCTATGTCATATATCTTGCTATCACATAGTTGCTTATCTTTCTTAGCATAAGTAGTTTGTGCACATAGGTGAGCCTACTTGTTTTAGGTTTTGTGCTTGACAAATTAACCGCTAGGTTTATTCCGCATTTGTTCAAGCCTAAACCGTAATTATTTTAAAGCGCCTATTCACCCCCCCCCTCTAGGCGACATCCTTGATCTTTCCTCAACTCCAACTCCATATATTCACGTTCAGGGAGAAAAAAATGAAAAAGAAGGATTGATCACGTTTTACGATACGGAGCCGCCGCCAAGCCCTAATCTTCCTTGGGAGGGCTGATCGGGAGTCCGTTTGGGGCTCCGGAGAGGGGAATCTGTCGCCATCATCATCATCAACCATCCTCCATCACCAATTTCATGATGCTCACCGCCATGTGTGAGTAATCCCATCATAGGCTTGCTAGACGATGATGGGTGGGATGAGATTTACCATGTAATTGAGTTAGTTTTGTTAGGGTTTGATCCCTAGTATCCATTATGTTCAAAGATTGATGTTTTTATGACTTTGCCATGCTTAATGCTTGTCACTAGGGCCCGAGTGCCATGATTTCTGATCTGGACCTATTATGTTTTCATGAATATATGTGAGATCTTGATCCTATCTTGCAAGTCAATAGTCACCTACTATGTGTTATGATCCGGCAACCCCGGAGTGACAATAAACGGGACCACTCCCGGCGATGACCGTAGTTTGAGGAGTTCATGTATTCACTAAGTTCTAATGCTTTGGTCCGGTACACTATTAAAAGGAGGCTTTAATATCCCTTAGTTTCCAATAGGACCCCGCTGCCACGGGAGGGTAGGACAAAAGATGTCATGCAAGTTCTTTTCCATAAGCACGTATGCCGATATTCGGAATACATGGCTACATTACATTGATCAACTGAAGCTAGTTCTGGGTCACCCTATGTTATAACTGTTGCATGATGAATTGCATCCGACATAATTATCCATCGTTGATCCATTGCCTACGTGCCTTTCACATATTGATCTTTGCTTAGTTACTTCTCCGTTGTCACTGTTACGATTGCTACAAAACTGCTACTTTTAGTTTTGCCACTGTTACCGCTACCTCCATACTACTTTGCTACTAAATACTTTGTTGCAGATATTAAGTCTTTCAGGTGTGGTTGAATTGACAACTTAGCTGCTAATACTTGAGAATATTCTTTGGCTCCCCTTGTGTCGAATCAATAAATTTGGGTTGAATACTCTACCCTCGAAAACTGTTGCGATCCCCTATACTTGTGGGTTATCAAGACTATTTTCTGGCACCGTTGACGGGGAACATACCTCTATTATTTTAGTCACTTGGGATTTATATCTGTTGATCACTATGAGGAATTTGAAAGATGAAAGAACCAAGATTTTCCCCTCAACTACGAGGGGAGGTAGGAACTGCCATCTAGCTCTACACTTGATTCACCTTTTGTTATGAGTAAATTTGCGACACCTACACCTGCACCTGCTATTGATTCTGATATGTCGCATGTTATTGCTGATGCCACTTCTGCTAGGCATGATGCTTATGATGAAACTACTTCTCTGCTTGATAATACTGTGCCATTAGGTGAATTTCTTGATGAACAACTTGCTAGGGTTAGAGAGAATGAAATTATGGAAACTGATAATATTTATGAAAGTGATGATGAAGATTCTCCCCCTAGATATGAATTGCCTATTGTGCCCGAGGGTTATGTTATGGATGAAGAATCTGCTCGAGTCCTTTTTGCTTGCAATGATAGATATGATCTTATGTAACTGTTAGCTAAGTTGAAAGAAAAGTCTCTTAATGCTAGAATGAAATATGACCCTGCTTTTGCAACTTCACCTATCTGTGTTACTGATAAGGATTATGATTTCTCTATCGATCCTGAGTTAATTACTTTGGTTGAATCTAATCCTTTCTATGGCTATGAATCTGAAACTGTTGTGGCACATCTTACTAAATTGAATGATACAGCCACCCTATTTACTCATGAGGAAAAAATTTGCTATTATTATATCCTTAAATTATTTCCTTTCTCACTAAAGGGTGATGCTAAGATATGGTCTAATTCTCCTACTCCTGGTTGTGTGCGTAGACCCCAGGATATGATTTATTACTTCTCTGCAAAATATTTCCCTGCTCATAAGGAACAAGCTGCCTTAAGGGAAGTATATAATTTTGTGCAAATTGAAGAAGAGAGTCTCCCACAAGCTTGGGTGAGGCTTCTCTGATTACTTAACTCTTTGCCTGATCATCCTCTCAAGAAAAATGAAATACTTGATATCTTTTATAATGGACTAACCGATGCTTCCAGAGACTACTTGGATAGTTGTGATGGTTATGTTTTCAGGGAAAGAAATTTTGGGCAAGCTGAATTGCTATTGAATAATATATTGAGCAATGATAATGATTGGACACTTCCTAAACCAACTCCTAAGGCAACTCCGAAGAAAATGGGTATTCTATTTCTCAATCCTGAAGATATGCAAGAGGCAAAGAAATCTATGAAAGAAAAAGGAATTAAAGCTGAAGATGTTAAGAATTTACCGCATATTGAAGAAATACATGGTCTTAATAACCCGACATAGGTAGTAAAGGTAAATTCTCTCTATAGATCTGATGAAGGTGATATTCCTTGTAATAAGGCTGCTAGTCAATGCTTGGATGGGTTTGATAATTTTATTGTTAAACAAGAAAACTTCAATGCTTATGTTGGTAGACAATTGAAACGTAATGCTTATATGGTTGAACACTTGAGTGATTATATGTCTAGAGTTAAAGGTGACCCTAAGCTTATTAGTAAACATGCATCCATGGTTACAACTCAAGTAGAACAAGTCTTGAAGGCACAAGATGATTTGCTCAATGAATTAAATAATAAGAACAATGATAATGTTGTTAGAGTTTTGACTAGAGGTGGTAGAATGACCCAGGAACCTCTGTATCCTGAGGGCCATCCTAAGAGAGTTGAGAAAGATTCTCAGAGAACTAAAATTGATGCACCTATTTCTTCTAAGAAAAAGAAAAAGAAAGATGATAGGACTTTGCATGCTCCTAGTGAACCTGTTATTGATACACTTGATAATCCCAATGATATTTCTATTTCTGATGCTGAAACACAATCTGGCAATGAACATGAACCTAGCGATAATGTTAATGATGGTGTTCATGTTGATGATCAACCTAGCAATAACATTTATGTAGATATTGAACCTGCTGTTGATCTTGATAACCCACAATCAAAGTATCAACATTATGATAAGACAGACTTTGTTGCTAGTAAGCACGGTAAAGAAAGAGAACCATGGGTTCAGAAACCCATGCCTTTTCCTCCTAAGACATCTGAGAAAAAGGATGATGAGGATTTTCAATGCTTTGCTGAAATGATTAGGCCTATCTTTTTGCGTATGCGTTTGACTGATATGCATAAAATAAATCCCTATGCTAAGTATATGAAATATATTGTTAGAAATAAAAGAAAGAGACCGGAAGCTAAGATTTCCACCATGCTTGATAATTACACATGTAAATGTGGAATACCAAAGAAACTAGGAGATCCAGGAGTACCACCTATACCATTCTCCATTAAAAGAAACTATGTTAAAACTGCTTTATGTGATCTTGGAGCCGGTGTTAGTGTTATGCCTCTCTCTTTATATCATAGACTTGATTTGAATAAGTTGATGCCTACTGAAATCTCTTTGCAAATGGCCGATAAATCAACTGCTATACCCATCGGTATTTGTGAGGTTGTGCCTGTTGTGGTTGCAAATGTTACTATTTTAACGGACTTTGTTATTCTTGATATTCCCGAGGACGACAGTATGTTGATCATCCCTGGTAGACCCTTTTTGAATATTGCAGGGGCTGTTATTGATTGCAAGAAAGGCAATGTCACTTTTGATGTTAATGGTAATGAGCATACGGTACACTTTTCGAAGAAACATCCTCAAGTTCATAATATAAATTCTATTTGAAAAAATTTCAATGATTACTATTGGAGGTTTTGAATTCCTTCTTCCTACTGTTAAAAAGAAATATGATATTCTTATTGTTGGGGAGATGCATATCCCCGTTGAGATAACCTAGTGTTATTCAAAAATTCTCTGGTTTCATGTGATTCGGAAGAAGTTTGTTAACAAGACTTGATCAACCTTTTTAGTGGATTCCTTTTGATGAGCATGATATGGATGAAGTTAGATAGAACAACCTTCTGTACCCTCCTTCTACCTTCTGTTATTTAGTTTAAATAAAGTAATAATTGTATTTTCTGTCTATTTTCTGAATTATCCATACAATAAAAAAATACCCCGAAAATAAAAGTTCTCCAAATGCCCTGAAAATGGAGTATGATTTTTTTGTAGAATATTTAAGAATTTCTGGCACTTGGAACACACCAGGGGACCCACCATTTGGCCATGAGACGCATCCACCCACCTAGGGCGCACCCCCTGCCTTGTGGGCCCCACGTGGACCCCTTCCACTTATTCCGGCACACACACACTTCGTCTTCCTCCAAAATAAATCATCTCGCAGCTCAAACTCATGTTCTAGCTCGTTTTGCTGCCATTTTTGATCTCCTTGCTCAAAGCTCCATTCACAAAACTGCTTTGGGGGATTGTTCCTCGGTATGTGACTCCTCCAATGGTCCAATTAGTTTTTTGTTCTAGTGCTTTATTTATTGCAAATTTTTGCTGCTAAGGTGACCCTGCTCTTGAGCTTGTATGTCAAATTTATATGGTCCAAAGTAGTTTTTATACATGCTATAGCCTCTAGGCACTTGGGGGAGTAGTTGCTATCAATCTTGTTGAGTTTGGTTCACTTTTATTTTGAGTCACTAAGAATTTCAGAATTTTTTTAGAGAAAATGATGAAGAGATTGTTGAGGGGCTCCTCGAGCCGAAGATCGAAGGATAAGCAGGATGAGGTGAATAAAAAGCCCAAATACAATCTTCCTCACACTGCGGAGGTTCAGCCGTGCGAATGGCCTTTTAATGCATTCTTGAGGGCCGTCGGAATTCACAACGACTTTTATTATTTGGCTGAGAACGCGGGACTCACCGACTTCCTCCACGATCAGTGTGAACAGTATCTCCTACTCACTAATATTTTCGTTCAAAACTTTTACTTCCATGCTAGAAAATCACCACCTTCAGCGGAGTTCTATTTATATGATGAGTTTAAGGAGATGTCACTCTATGATTTTTGTTTGGTTTGCAAGTTGCCCTTTGTGGGCAGCATCGAGGAACCACATCCTAGTGACGTGGATGGATTTCTCTACTCCTATAAAAAAGCGAGTCGGTGGTGATGGTGTGTCTGCCTTCGGGCTATATGAACCGTCTGATCTTGAATTAAATATTGAGATTGAGTTGAGACGTGTTGTCTGGAAGTTTCTCCTTGTCTTGAGAAACAGATCTCTAGAGCCGCCGCCCTATCTCTGGCCACCGGAGCCCATCCTCTCCCCTCGTCGGAACACTCCCACTACCCCGGGCGTCCCCCCATCCCCCACCCCACTGGCGCGAGATGCCGGATCGAGCCCATCCCCGCCGCCACAGTCACCGGCTTGCCGCCCCAATCCAAGCATCGACAAATTCTTAATCTGCACTCTACTTTGTTGCGTCCCCATGCCAGCCCGCGCGAGGCAGAGCCATTGGATCGATAGAGTGTGTGCTATATGTGCGTGTGCGTGCTACTGAATGCTAGGGCGGCGTGCAGGAGCCCCCCCTTCTCCTCCCTTTTCCTCTATCCCCACGCTCATTGTGGAGCTTGAGCTGAGCGGAAGTTCTTGGGGGCAGAGGAACAAGACGGTCAGGTAGAAGGCGTGGACGTTGGGGATGGCTGCGCGCGGAGGAGGGCGCGAACGCTGGGATGGGTGCTAGCTGGCCTGGCCGACGAGTGCATCAAGGTTGATAAATATAATGTTGTTAATTTTGCTGCTCTGCCCTGATATACTGCTATTGCATATATAAAGAGACCGTAGAGGAAAGCACTGCTGCGATTTTCTCATGCTGCTACTGGTTTTCTTCATGCTGTTACTTGCTTACTGATTACAACTGGTGCTACTAGGTACTCGCTTCATGATATGTAGATATGTATGCTGCTTCTGGGTACTTGTAAACATGGTGACAAGGGACCGGTGCTGCAGCGGTAGGCGTCTGGTGGCCATGCAGTTGCAGCTGCTACGTAGATACATAATCTAGCCGGCAATGGTGAGAAGACTTTGATCTTGATATATTATATGCAAGCCCCATACACCATAAGAGGTCCTCCTTTTGTTGATATCAGCCGGTGAGCTTTCTCCATCACCACCTTCTAAAACAGATTGGTTCTGCATTATGCATCTGTGGCTTAGATAAGAAAGGGATGTTTCTCTCTGAATATTATCAAGTTATTGTTTCTTTGTTTAAATCAGGAGAAGAAATAGAGAGAAGAATAAGTTACTGGTGTGGTTCGTTTCGGAAATTCAGTACTTTGTTTATACTGCTTTTTTTAGGGGATGAAACAAAGAGAAGAAAAAAATTCATGTGATGCATCTCTATGAAAGTTGTTACATGGTGTTGGGTTTGGCCTTCATTCAATGTCCATATTATATGGTTTGGTAATATTTTCCTTTTTGAAAATTCGATTGCTTAATGGTGTGTACGCCAGCATCCGTCTCCCACTGGCTGTGTCCCTTGTGCGCTCACGGACAGCAGCCGGGTTTGCGGGAGACGAGGAATATCCCGTGTTTATTCTGAGGAGCATTGCAAGCTCTGAACTGTTCATGTTACCGTGACGAAGCCGCCCGTCTCAGTTCTTGGCTTCCAGGATACGTGCCGCCAGCAGTAGCGCAATCACACTGGCATAGCACCCCGCAACATCCGTGTTGATGCTACTGTGTTCTGCCTCCATGCTTCGCCATTGTGATTCCATCCGCCGGGAGGTGCACGCACATAGATTTCGTCCCCAATACTGTATATGTTATTTGCTTATTATTGGATCAACCTCAGGTCTGCAATAGTTGATATGATGTCATCCCCAGTATTATTTATTTTATTAGCTCTTTTAGAGATATAGACTAATCAATAGCTTAATAATTTATAATCACTTGGGCCAATTACCTGATGGGAGGCTGGGAGAACGATTGTTGAAGAGCCTTAGGCAATCTGCTCACAGAACTTTGCATGGGCTAGAATCAAGCAAACACGGTCACTTGCATGTAGACAAAGTTCTAGATAATATAAGTGCAAAATTGGACAAATACCATTAGAGGAAACTTGTATGCTCGACATGCTTGACCATGTCAAAGCTCATGCATGAGTAACTATATCCTCAGATGATTCGTATTATCTAGAAGGTGAGCTTCAAAATTTTGTACATTAGTGTTTCCAACAGTTTATAGCTGCTGCTTTACTGCACTGTCGGTATTTAGTTGGATGGTCGCTGTTTTTAATCCTGTTACAAGTGATGCACTTCAGCAAGTTCTATTTATCTGTGTCTTTGCTGCCAATAGCTGATATAATTTCATTGCAAGCACGGAATTACAACAGCTCTATTGTCGTTCATGGTTGTTGGCCTATGCCCTACCGAGAGATTAATTAGTATTTGCCCCTATGTGTCAGACTGTAGTTGTGTCGTATGCCTATTCTATCATTTTCGTCATTGACAAATGTAGGTAGCAAATTATCTTTGCAAAATGTTGTGGCTGCAGTGTTGTGTTGTCAATTCTGCATTTCCTTCCTTTCTGATAAAGTGTTAGTTTGCATTTGTTATGTTTTATTGTTCTCTATGTTAATTTCTTGGTATTGACTTCAGATTGCGCATATATGGAGAAAGATCCAATTTTTCAAGCCACATCCCGAATATTTGTTTCCTGGTTGTTTATTATCAACATTATCTTTGCATAAACCTGGTTGATGTAATAAAGTTACAAGTAGTTCAATAGTAATATTTTTGTATGTACAGATTGTTATATATACTACATACCATTTTTTGTGAGAAGGTCGATGAGCGCGAACTCGATGGCTAATATTGTTGGCACATATGTTTTGAGCAAATGACTAAAAGAAGGGTATACTTTGCTTGGCGAATGATTCCATGGCCTCATAGATGCCTAAGGTATGTAACTAAGTATGAATGGGTGTAAAATATTGCTTCTCTTCATGGTGGCAGTGTATGTAGATTCGTGTAGCAGTTCTTTTTTGCGTGGCAGATTCTTGTAGCAATTAATGGGATGCAGACTAGAGTTAACCAAAAGCTGGTTGGGGTGGTCGCAGTTGCCAAATGTGTCTAGATGGATTTTGTATTTGTTGCATGCTCTCCGGCCCCCTCGATATGGGACAAGAAGGAGAAAGATGGGCAGGAAGAACATAAGTCTTCTGCAAAGTAAAAATTGAGAAGAAATGTTTGGCTTGGACGAGGAGGTTCATCAGTCGATTTGCTTGATGTGTACTTATCAACAATATGGCATCTTTTTGATAGATGTCTTGGTACATATTTAATTGTTTAGTAGGCTCTTCACCCTTCAGTAAACAATCCCCACCCGATCTTTTGTGATTCCGTAGCGTAAGCACGGGCATCTTACTAGTATTGACAAAATTGCTGTAGGGGAAACGAGAAAGGTTTCGGATGCAAGGACTACTAGTATACATTTTCCTGTTCTACGTTACTTTGCAATATTTGCTAGTAGGTGCTTAATTAGTCGCGGGAATAGTGGGAACCTTAGTGCTCCTGAACTTGCTATTTTGTGCCATCCTTTATTTTGTGATACAACTTTCAGTCTAGGCGCTATTGTTGCTAAACGGTTAACTATGAACCGTACAAAGGGCCCCATCTTCAGAGGTATCTTTGCCTCATGCCTTGTTAAACACTTTGAGATACCTATTAGGCATCATGAGAAAGAGGAAAAGTTGCTACCCACTATTTTGCTAGACTATAAGAGTATGGTAGCACATGACTTTATTGTTAAAAATAAGAAGAAGATACTTAATTATAACTTGATATTTGCTAAAACTAAGTGTGAGACTGTTATCTTGCCTGCACCCTCTTTGTTTAACATACTTTCAGGCATGTACCTCATCATGCCCGAGGACATTTATGCATACTGGGAGCTGACACAAGTCCGAGGGCCAGAACCTGAGCCACCACTTGAGCCATATCGAGAGTCTGTTTATCAGTGGGATCCAGAGGAGCTCACTAACTAGTGTCACCCAGAGGACCCTCGTCAGTACACCGGAGAGGGTAGCTTCGATCCATGGGCACAAACCAACTTTGGCCAAAAGCCTAAGCTTGGGGGAGTACGTATTTCTCACCGACATTACATATTCATGTTCACACACTCATTCTAGTTGCGAGTGTTCACACTTTTTCATTGTACTATCCATGCTAGTTTATTTTATTTTCTTGCTTTCTTCTTGTGTGTTTGAAAACCTTGAGAAAAACCAAAAAAATAGTTGTAGTTTTTAGCTAGTTTACTTTCCATGCTTGTAGTAGTAAAATTAAAAGAAAACCCAAAAAGATTTCTCGTTCTTCTTTTGCTTGTTGGGAGCTTTCTTGTGTAAATAGTTTTATTTTTCTTCGAACTTCTGTTCTTTTCTTTGGTGGTCGAGAGGAGAAGACCACGATGAAAATGATGATTGGCTCTCATATGCATTATTGTTGATCTAACCAAGAGCCCATGTTACCTTGTCTTCTCCTATGTATTAAATGCTCGCAGATTCCAGCTTAGTCCAATGCACGTTCTCTATTATTATTATCCACACCATTCGGTCATGCAAGTGAAAGGCAATAATGACGATATATGATGGATTGACTGAGATGAGAGAAGCTGGTATGAACTCAACCTATCTCGTTTTTGTAAATATGATTAGTTCATCGTTCCTGATTTAGCCTATCATGAATGAAAATGCTTGAAATGAAAATTAGAGATTATAGTTGCTCATGCCATGCTTAATTAGCTAGGAGTTTATAATGGTTTGTATTGCGTGCCAACATGTTATTAAAATGGTTGTGATGTGGTATGATAGGGTGGTATCCTCCTTTGAATGATTCGAGTGGCTTGACTTGGCACATGTTCACGCATGTAGTTGAAACAAAATCAACATAGCCTCCATGATATTTATGTTCATGGTGATTTATATCATACTCATGCTTGCACTCATTGGTGGTTAATATTAATGCATGTTCATGACTGTTCTCGCTCTCTAGTTGGTCGCTTCCCAGTCTCTTTCTAGCCTTCACTTGTACTAAGCAGGAATGCTGCTTGTGCATCCACTTCCATAAACCTCAAAGTTATTCCATATGAGTCCACCATACCTTCCTGTATGCGGTATTTGCATGTCGTTCCAAGTAAATTTGCATGTGCGAAACTCTAAACCATCAAATGAAATTCTGTTTTGTATGCTCGAATAGCTCATGTATCAACTAGGGCTGTCTGTATCTTCCATGCTAGGTGGGTTATTCTCATCATAAGTGGACTCCACTCATCATTCACGAGAAAATGGCCGGTAACTGGGATGCCTAGTCCCATGCTCAAACCAAATCAAAATAATTGCCTTCAAAACTCCCCCAGGATTATTGTTAGTTGGACGGTACCCATTGTTTTGGGCCAGCCATGGAATGTTGCTCGTTGGTGGTGGGGGAGTATAAACTTTACCATTTTGTTTGGGAACCACCTATAATGTATGTAGCATGGAAGGTATCGAGATCTCTTGGTTGTTATGTTGACAATGAAAGTATGCCACTCAAAATATTATTTATATCTATTTCAAAACTCGGGTTATGGCACCTCTGCAAATCCCTGCTTCCCTCTGCGAAGGGCCTATCTATTTACTTTTATGTTGAGTCATCATCCTGTTATTAAAAGCACCAGTTGGAGAGCACCGCTGTCATTTGCATGCATTGCTATTAATTTATATTCAGTATGACTGTGACTGGATCTCTTTTGCCATGAATTACAATGTCTAGTCAGTCCTTGATATTGAGGGGTGCTCTGCATTTATGTTTTGCGGTCTTAGAAATGGCTAGCGAGATACCATCTTGTTATATCATATTATGATTGTTTTGAGAATGTGTTGTCATCCGAGACTTATTATTATTGCTCGCTAGTCGATTATGCCATTGATATGAGCAAACATGAGACCTAAATGTTACTGTGAATATGGTTAGTTCATAATCTTTTCTGAAAAATTTAATGCTGGCTTTACATATTTGCAACAACAAGATCAAACAGAGTTTGTAAAAGTTTTTCTTTATCACTTTCAGTTTGTCAACTGGATTGCTTGAGGACAAGCAAAGGTTTATGCTTGGGGGAGTTGATACGTCTCCGACATATCTACTTTTCCAAACACTTTTGCCCTTGTTTGGGACTCTAACTTGCATGATTTGAATGGAACTAACCCGGACTGACGCTGTGTTCAGCAGAACTGCCATGGTGTTATTTTTGTGCAGAGATAAAAGTTCTCGGAATGACCTGAAACTCCACGGAGTCACTTTCTGGAATTAATAAAAAATATTGGCGAAAGAAACAACATGAGGGGGCCCACACCCTGTCCACAAGGGTGCAGGGCGCGCCCCTTACCTCGTGGGCCCCCTGGACCTCCACCGACCTCAACTTCAACTACATATATTCACGTTCGGGGAGAAAAACAATAAAAAAGAAGGATTCATCGCGTTTTACGATATGGAGCCTCCGCCAAGCCCTAATCTTCCTCAGAAGGGCTAATCTGGAGTCCGTTCGGGGCTCCAGAGAGGGAAATCCGTCCCGATCATCATCATCAACCATCCTCCATCACGAATTTCATGATGCCCACCGCTGTGCGTGAGTAATCCCATCGTAGGCTTGCTGGACGGTGATGGGCTGGATGAGATTTACCATGTAATCGAGTTAGTTTTGTTCGGGTTTGATCCCTAGTCTCCATTATGTTCTAAGACTGATGTTGCTATGACTTTGCCATGCTTAATGCGTGTCACTAGGGCCCGATTGCCATGATTTCAGAAATGAACCTATTATGTTTTCATGAATATATGTGAGTTCTTGATTCTATCTTGCAAGTCAATAGTCACCTACTATGTGTTATGATCCGGCAACCCCGAAGTGACAATAATCGGGACCACTCCCAGTGATGACTGTAGTTTGAGGAGTTCATGTATTCACTAGGTGCTAATGCTTTGGTCCAGTACTCTATAAAAATGAGGCCTTAATATCCCTTAGGCTCCAATAGGACCCCGCTGCCACGGGAGGGTAGGACAAAAGATGTCGTGCAAGTTATTTCCCGTAAGCACGTATGACTATATTCGGAATACATGCCTACATTACATTGATGAACTGGAGCTAGTTTTGTGTCACCCTGTGTTATAACTGTTGCATGATGAATTGCATCCAACAAAATTATCAATCATTGATCCATTACCTACGAGCCTTTCACATATTGATCTTTGCTTAGTTACTTCTCCGTTTCACTGTTACGACTGCTACAAAATTGCTATTGTTACTTTTTCCACTGTTACCGTTACCTCCATACTACTTTGCTACTAAATACTTCGCTGCAGATATTAAGTCTTTCAGGTGTGGTTGAATTGAAAACTCAGCTGCTAATACTTGAGAATATTCTTTGGCTCCCCTTGTGTCGAATTAATAAATTTGGGTTGAATACTCTACCCTCGAAAACTATTGTGATCCCCTATACTTGTGGGTTATCATAGTGCGCCAGGGATCACACAGGCAATTTTACCCAGGTTCGGGCCGCTGTGAGGCGTAAAACCCTACTGCTGCTTTAGTGAAGTGATTGTGGAAAGGGTGGTGGTGGACACAATGCACTTTGCCCGGTAGGGTTGTGTCAGGCAAAGTGGCTACGTGCGTGTAGCTACGTGAGGAATTTAGCTGGGTAACCTTGCGGACCAAACCCTTTTTACATTTGCCATGGGCCTCCTTTATTGATCAAGGGGTTACCACAATGGCAACAATATTTGCATACTGATTAGATAGCAAACAGTGCTGTCGTACCTAACTCTGCAGGCGGACAGGGTGCATTAAATGCACCGTCTAGTGTCACATCACAGCGTGCCTGGCAGCCCTTGTCGGGCTATTTTGCCAGCTTCGTGCCAGCTTGCTCGACACGTCCCAGGACGGGTGTCATATGGAGGTGTTGCTGTAGAAAGTGGCTGGCACCACTACTAGGAAAAGGCATGCTAGTGGCACACCAGTTTTGCCTTCTTATGGCGCACTATTGGTGCGCCACTAGCATCACGCCATTAGAATTAAATTCTAATGGCGCACCACTGGTGCGCCATTAGTATCTGGTGTTTTAATGGCGCACCATGTAGTGCGCCATTAGTATTGCCCACAGTGCGCCATTAGAATTCCTCCCAGGGTAATGGCGCACCACATAGAAGCGCGCCATTAGTAACAATTTTTTTTCAATTTTTTTTTAGAATTTTTTTTTCAATTTTTTTTCGTTTTTTTTCTTAATCTCAGGTCACTATGGCTTAATCTCGGGTCAATATGCTTAATCTCAGGTGAAATCGCACTCCGTGGTCAAACTTCCCGAAAGGTCACCCATCCTCACACTACTCGAGCCCAAGCACGCTTAACTTCAGAGTTCTATCCCACCCCAGAAGAATACTCACTTCACGTGTACTTCTTGATATATCTAGCATATCAATCCTATTATACCTTGTTGATGTCTAGGACTTTGTTCATGTTCATGACTATGATGAAATTTTGAAAAATACTTCCCGGTCATATTATGTATCATATTTGGAAAAACAATTCAATTTTTTTTGAATTTTTTTGAATTTTTTTGCCTCTAGATCTTGAAAGCCCCGTAACTTTTTTTCTGTTAGGTTTTTGGGGATTTTGAAAATGTTTAACAGGGTTCCCCCAGTTAAATTTGGATGTAACTTTTCGAGTAGATGTTTTTTCATATATAAAACTTTTTAATCCGAGTTTGTATGCAAAAGTTATGCCCATTTTACAAATTTCCAGAGAGATTATGCAAATAAAGTCGAAATTCATATTTCTAAATTTTCCCAACAACTAGACCACATATTAGATGGGAAACTTATTTTCTTTTATTTTTTTGACATTTCCATCATTTTCTTTTATTTTTTTAAAACTGAAAAGGCGGTCCACCGAGGAGGGTGCATTCGATGTTGGGCCAAGTTAGTAATGGCGCACCATGGGATGGTGCACCATTACTAGTTTAACTAGTAATGGCGCACCACACACACGGTGCTCCATTACTAGTTCTGAAAAAATGATAAAAAAATTGAATTTTTTTTTTGAAAAAAACTTAGTAATGGCGCACCAGCGGACAGTGCGACATTACTAGTTAAACTAGTAATGTCGCACTGTCCGCTGGTGCGCCATTACTAACAAATTTTTTTATATTTTTTTTTATTTTTTTTTCAAAACTACTAATGGCGCACTGTGGATATGGTGCGCCATTACTATGTCAAACTAGTACTGGCGCACTACCCCATGGTGCGCCATTAGTAGTTTTGAAAAAATTAAAAAAAAATTTACTAATGGCGCACCATGGGATGTGGTGCGCCATTAGTATTTGCACACTAATGGCGCACCAACATATGGTGTGCCATTAGTATTTAGTAATGGTGCACCACATGTATAGTGCGCCATTAGAGTCCATCCTATCTATAGCCCTTTTCCTAGAAGTGCACGTAGCGAAAAGCAGCCACTTATTCATCTTGGGGCTTAACACCACGCTGACCTACGACTTGTGTCGCTCATGAGGTGGAGTGGTGTTATAGCCTGCTTCCGGAAGTCCCGGCAGGGCCTGCCGGGACGATCTGGAAGTATGCTTCTGGTGCAAGACCTAACCCCGCCAGGCTCGCCTGCCCGACAAGGGTGGTTCTTTCCTTGGCGTTATCTTGCTTCTCTGGCTTGCCTTGGCCATCTTGATTTGTACTTGAGACTTCCCAAGGAGTCGATCCTCTTTGCTTGGTTCGACCTTGGCGATGCAATCTTGCCTTTGAGCCTGTGCATAGTCCGGGCAACAAAACCAGGGTTTGTGGGTACCTATAGGAGCCCCCGGGCCTAGCACGAACACGCCGCTAGGCGTCCTCGGGGTACGCCCTAATCAGTGCACAAGCAGGAGCGCAAAGGGCAGATCCACTCCTTGGGACCTCCTTTGCTTCTCTCCTAACTTGAATTCTGATCAGTTTCCATTTTCACGCATGTCGTGTAGAACGTTATGGGAAAAACAGAACCTTAATCCGCGAGCCACCCACGTCTCACGATCACGGAGTAGAAACTGCCATCCACCTTACTTTCTATCCCTGGTGCATCTGCCACGTGTCCGGCATGCATTGCGTAGGGTAGGTGGTGGATGCGGGGGGTACGGAAACGGGCGCCAGGGCAAAAAGATAGGGGTCGTTGACTGATGTAGAGGGCCGGCCTTCATTCCCAGAGTCGTTGAAGGCGCAGAGAAGCCGTATTGGAGGAGAGGGGCGGTTGATTTCCGGATGAGAGGCCAGCCCTCCGTTCTGTCGTCCTATAAAAAGGGGTAGGAGTGGCGTGTTGGCTCACACCCTCTCCTCTTTCCCTCTTCAAGCTTTCTTTGCTCGTCATGACAAGAGGGCGAGGACGCAGTGGTGCTTTGTTGGCGGCAACAAGGGCTTCTTCTCCACAGCGCCTCCCTCCTCCCCCTGAGAGCGCAGAGGTGGAAACCGCTGCAAGAGGGGGAGGGAGAGTACAAGGCCGTGGTCGTCGCGGCGGCTGGGGAGGAGGACGACGGGGCAGCGCTCCAGCCGCGCCCCTATCGGAGGATCCTCCTCCTCCGATGGAGGGCCACATCAGAGACCAGCCCCTGGAGTTCGTCATCAGGCTGTACAAGCACCCGCACGGTTGCCTCCGTCTTCCCACAACCTTTGCGAGGGTGATGGAGCTTGAGCAGCCGCGCGCGTTGAAGTTGCAGGAATGGCAGCATTCGTGTTGACATAGACTTCCCTACCCCTCACGGCATGTACTTTCGTCGAGGCTGGAAAACCTTTGCTTGTGCCCATAGCTTGTCAGAAGGGCTTTTCCTCCATTTCAAGTTAATCAAGGATTTCCTTTCCGTCAAGGTCTTTGGGAGCTCGGGTGCTCACTTAGGGTGATGTGCGGAGAGCTTGACCGATGATGAAAGCTCCTCCTAAAGCGAGAGAGACGAGGAGGACAGTGACGATGATGAGGACGACGTCTACCAGGAGGGCGACGACTCCGACTGAACACCACCCGGACCGTCACCGTCAGGTGGAAGCATCATCATCTGCATCTGCACCTCCTCTCAGGCAAGGTGATTTGCCTGGGAGTGGGGGGGGGGGGGCAGAGGTGGAGGTGATGTCTTCGCCTCCTACGGTAGCCTTCCAACTGGACCCTAGCAGGCTTCCTCTCAGGCTGCAACCCCATTAGCCCCGCCGCATCTTGCTGGCCCTGATGGTGACGGTTGATGGGTCATCTCCGCCATGCTCTCCATCGTCGCCTTCGCCGGTACCCTCTATGTTGGTGCCAGGAAGTAAGCCTACAGGGCCCAAATCACACAGAGGGACCAGCCCCCTGCCGACCCTTATCCATCAAAGGCTACTGCGACCACCATGACCGAAGAAGTGTTCGAGTCCAAGGGTGGGAGCACCTAAGTTTCAAAGGGAGTAGCAGGGTTTTCCTATGCAAAAGTCTTTACACACAAAACACGTATGGATAAGAGGATGAACTTATCTATTTGGCTTGCCAGAGACCGCAGTGCTAGCTTGTCTTCTCATCTCCTCTTGGGGACTGAGGACACGGTAGGAGCCTGCAGCTTATGCACATGAAGATGATGCCAGATGCGATCTTATCTACATGAACATGCAGTGCTCATGATATGCTTATGCATGCATGCACTTGTCGGGGCCCCCCAACACTTCATTTATTTCTCTGTTGATCAGGGTTTGTGCCTGGATTTGTATAAGGGGTTACATGCACTACAAAAAAAAAGACACATCCGTGACATTTTTGGCCGAACGAATTTTTTTTCTGTCATACATATGACACATCTATGACGATAATTGTGACAAAACACGGTATCATCATAGATGTGGCGGGATCCTACTTCTATGACAAAAAAATCATGACAGAAAATGGGCTTTTCATCCTGGGCGGGCCGGAGACGCAGCTGCATGACATTCTTTGGGCCGTCCATGACGGAAAAAAATGTGGTAGAAGCGAGGCGAGGAATATTTTGGGAAGTTCCGGGTTACGGTGGGAGGTTGGGGGCCGAGCGATGCGTGTTTCTCTCATACACGTATGTGCCTGTGTGCAAGGCGTTGGGTCTAACTGAACCCGAGCGAGGTGTTGGGCTCTAACTAAACCCAGGCGACAGACCTGCGAAGTTACGCGTTCATCGAACCGAGCGATCGATCGATGGCTCTTAATCAACCCGACGAGCGATTCTTCTTCATCGCTGCTAATCAAGCCAATCGATTGATGAACAGTGAGTGTTGGGGGGTGGATGAACAGTGAGCGTTGGCGTTGCCTCCGGATGAACAGGACCCCGTGGTGTGGAGGGCTGGATGAACAGTAGACGGTGGAGGGGTGCCCGTGGAGGGGTGGTTGAACAGTAGACGATGGAGTAGCACCCGGTGGAAGCTAGATGAACAGGAGCCCATGGAGGCTGGAGGAGGTCGACGGTAGCCCGTGGAGGCCTGAGGAGGTCGACGGTGGAGATGAACAGTATCCCGTGGAGTCCTGTTTTGCGGTACGCCACACTCCTCCCGATGAACAGGACCCCCGTTTCGACCGTAGCGCTCCAACACAAGTCCGCTTCATCCGTTTTGCGGTATGACACACCCCTCCCGATCAACAGGACCCCTGTTTCGACCGTAGCGCTCCAACACAAGTCTGTTTCGTCCGTTTTGCGGTACGCCACACCCCTCCCGATCAACAGGACCCCCATTTTGATCGTAGGAGGTCCGTTTCGTCCGTTTTGCAGTACGCCACACCCCTCCCGATCAATAGGACCCCGGTTTCGACCGTAGGATGTCCGTTTCCTCCGTTTTGCGGTACGCGAGACCCCTCCCGATGAACAGGATCCCGTTTTGAACGTGGCCGGTCGAACACAAGGCCGTTTCCTCCGTTCTGCGATATGCCAGGCCTTGTTTCCATCTCCTATTCCATCCAAGCCCTCCCGATGAACACGACGACGCATTCCGTTCCAACCCAGCCGGTTGGCTCCCCATGAACACGACGATGACGCTGTTTCTCCATTCCAACGCAGCCATGTACATGAGCCCTGGCCGTACGTATGCGCGAGTTGGCGTTCGACACCCCACCAGATGTACATATCGTGGGTCAGATTTTCTTTCTTGCAAGATCGTCAGCAGACGACGTGTACATGCTACGTATGCGCGCCTCGCTATGACATGTATCGCGTTTCTACTACGACACGCGGCGTGTTTCTACTATGACACGGTGCGCCAGACTATGACACGGTGCGCGCTCTACATCCACCAAGATGTACGCACACGCTCAGGACCAGAATGACAACACTACGTGACGCTTCACCGTGGGTCCCGACCGCCGTGCACTTCCGCTCGCGAAGATGTAGCTGGTGGGTCCCAACAGTCAGGGGGGCGAATGAATTTTTTTGCCCGGACGCACTTCCTTACGTGCGAAGATGTAGCTGGTGGGTCCCAGCAGTCAGGGGGAAACATTTTTTTTTTGTGAAATACGGTGGCCTGTCCGGTGGGTCTCCGCTATCAGGTGGAGGAATAATTATTTTGCGCGTAATAAGGAGGCACTTCCTTGCTGCGGTCGTGGACCCGGCTGTCAGCCTCTCCACATACAGTCCACGTCCGATGGAAGCCGTTCCTTGACCACGTTGACCACGCCGCGCCGAGAGCACCAGGACGGTGGACGACGGCGAGGCCTAGGAAGGGGACGACGCGGAGCCGGGGAAGACGCGGCAGTGGATGCCCACACGTAGAGGAGTATGAGGGTTCACTCGTTCGGCTGTGGTGTGAGGCTGCCGTCGCCGTAGAATAACAGGGGGTGTGGGTGCATAGAGGGATGGCTTGGCCAGCGGTGGGAGTAGTACGGGCGGTGAGGCCTCCGTGGTCATAGCCGGCCACGGGCGGCAGGAGCAGGCGGCATGACCGACGCTGCTTTGGGCACATGGAGCAAGAAGACCAGATGTTGAAGAAGCACTACGGCCGTTGGATGGACATCGTACGGTCACTGGAGCTAGAATCGTTCATATATTGACTAAAGTTGACAAAGGCCTCCATCCCAGTCAACTTAGTAGGCCCACAAGTCAGCCTCCCACCAAGGTGGGTCCCAGCTAGCAGGGGGTATTCATTTTCTTGTGCGTAATAAGGAGCCACTTCCAGTGGGTCCGAGCTGACAGCGGGGGGAATGTTTTTTTTCGTGAAATACGGTGGCCCGTCTGATGGGTCCCAGCAATCAGGGGAAACATTTTTTTGCGAAATACTGGTGGCCCGTCGGGTGGGTTCCTGCTGTTAGGTGGAGGAATAATTATCTTCCGCGTAGTAAGGAGGCACTTCGTTGCGGCTGCCGTGGACCTAGCTGTCAGCCTCTCCACGTACAGTACTCTTCCGATGGAAGTCGGTCGTTGACCACATTGACCATGCCACGCCGAGAGCACCACGGCGGTGGACGACGGTGAGGCCTAGGAAGGGGACGACGCGGAGCCGGGGAAGACGGGACAGTGGAAGCCCACGCGGAGAAGAGTACGAGGGTTCACCGGTTCGGCTGCGGTGTGAGGCTGCCGTCGCCGCAGAATAACAGGGGTGTGGGTGAGTAGAGGGATGCCCTGGCCAGCGGTGGGAGTAGTAGGGGGCGCTGAGGCCTACGCGGCAGCACAACCGGCCATGGGAGGCGGGAGCAGGCCGTCCCGCCGGCGCTGCTTTGGCGGCTGGGGCAAGAAGATCAGAGATTGAAGAAACACGATGGCCGTTGGATTGACATCCAATGGTTACGTCTGCTAGAATCATTTGTTGACGTATATAATAACTAAAACAATCTTGCATACGCGTCAACTAAACAGGCCCACAAGTTAGACCACTCCCTCTTTTTTTTAATAATTTATATATAGCTCATGGCAACTTCTTATGCAATTTATTGCGATCGTTTTTTGGTTGTCCAGGGCCAATTTCGCAAATTTCTGTGGGTTCCAAACTATTTTTAATACCAAAATGTCGAGCCATATTTAAAGTACTTTGAAAATATATTTAAATTAGGTTAATGCCCAGTGAAATAGGAATATAAAAATGTGAAAAAATTCAGAAATTATATAGTAATTGCCAATTTGTCATCTGTTTTTATATTTACAACCCATTTCATATTACTTTCAAGATTTGAAGGTATCTTGAAAGAGTTGCAGCCCATCAGGGCATAGGAAAATATGTAGGCCTGGATTGGGTATTCTTTAGACAAAATAAACTGGGCTCATTTTCACAAAGAAAAAATAGCTGGGCTGGTCACATGGTAAACATAAAATATAAGCCTGGGCTAGACGGGCCACAACCCAGTTCAAACCCTGCTCCGTCTCAACAATAACAAAAAAAATACTGCTCGAGTAGCTACGTCCCAGGTGTCAGCCGATCTTGTGTTGTTCTCTTGTCTATTGACTATATACGCTCACAATGTCGTGGGTCCCAGATGTCAGGAAAACACTAGGAGGTGTTGACATCGGATTTTGGCAAGGTACAAAAGGCAAGTAAGATGGCCTCAAGTGAAAGAGTTTTTAGCATGCAAAGTTTCAGGTCGACAAGTGGAATAACTTTGATGTTTAATTTATCGCCATTCGACTTTATATCGGTGGTCAAGTTGCACCGAGTGACAAAATTCAAACATTCCGAGTGGTTTTCGGCCAATCTTGCCTTCAAGACGACCTCGGATGAAGGAGTATTCTAAAGGAATTGTCTTCGTCTCGTCGAGGCGATCGATTTTGATATATAAATCATCTCAATCCGAGTTCATATGCAAAAGTTAGAGGCAATACACTGCAGAGCGAAGCTGAGTGGAAATCTGGCGCAAAGTACCGACGCCATGTCCGTGGGTCGCGCGAGCAATTAGGCCCTTAAGAAGTCCTTGAATCGAAAAATCTTCAACACGAAAAAGTTTCGTCTCGTCGAGCCGATCGATTTTCATATATAATTCATCTCAATCTGAGGTCGTATGTAACCTGGAGAGGCAAATCAAGATCAGGCTATGTTTTTGGTCGAGTGAAAGCTTACCATCCGAGTGAAAACTCACCGGTCGAGTGAAAACCTACCGATCGAGTCACCGGTCGAGTGAAAATCTACCGATCGAGTCACCGGTCGAGTGAAAATCTACCGATCGAGTCCAAGGTCGAGTGGAAACCTACCGATCGAGTCACCGGTCGAGTGAAAATTTACCGATCAAGTCCAAGGTCGAGTGAAAACTTACCGATCGAGTAAAAGGTCAAGTGAAATCCTACCGATCGAGTAAATGGTCGAGTGAAAACCTACCGATCGAGTAAAAGGTCGAGTGAAAACCTACCGATCGAGTAAAAGGTCGAGTGAAAACCTACCGATTGATTGTCTTCCGAGTGAAATATAGTCATCAGAGTGAAAAAGTCCAGTCGGACCATCCGAGTGAAAGACTCTAAAATCCGAGTGGATGAGCTGAAATCCGAGTGAAACTGAACATGTGCCCAAAAGTTTATCAAGATGATCTCGGATGAAAAAGTGCTCAATAGAGAAGTTGTGCGTATCGTCAAGACGGTAAACTTTGCTTTTGGAGTCATCGTCATCAGAGATAGTATATGGCCTGCAAATTCACTACAAGACTCGGATAATTCAGTCTACCGCAAGACCGAGTCCGACTGGAAGGTAAAGATGACCTCGAAAAGTATTCAAGATGGCCTTATTTGAAAAAGTGATCAACATGGCAGTTGTTCGTACCGTCGAGGCGCACAAGTTTGATATTTGTGCCATCTTGATCGGAGGTCATATGGAGACTCGGCGGCCTGCACAAGGAGGAAGACAGAAGTCGGGCCAGATTCAGACTGGATCCGAGTTGGAATAGAACTTGGCCTCTAGGACGCGAATTGATGTAATTTTACTTGTAAGGAAAGCCTAGATGAATCCTTTACTTGTACGGGAAGTCCAGCCGCCTCTTATATATGTTGGGGGTGACGGCCGATTGA
The DNA here is from genome assembly GCA_021437245.1 of Aegilops speltoides. Taxonomy (NCBI): domain Eukaryota; kingdom Viridiplantae; phylum Streptophyta; class Magnoliopsida; order Poales; family Poaceae; genus Aegilops; species Aegilops speltoides. The sequence goes on along the minus strand of CM038144.1, from coordinate 406,991,655 downwards.
ACAACACACAATCGAACAAATCAATATACTACTTTTTCCTGTCTACTTTTTTATCTCTCCGTCGTTTTTCTATCTCGTTCTTCGCTGTTCTTCGTGTTTGAGAGCTGCGAATCCCGAGGCTCTAGGGCGAGCGAATCGACCTAGGGCAGCCCATAGCCGCCGCAATCCTCGACGGGTCCGTCCCCGGTGCGCTGGGTTTCGGTCCGCAAAAGCGCCCGCCGACCGCCTTTGCATATCGCATTGTCGGTCGGGTCTCCTTCGACGTGAGCTGCGTGCATCACCCCGCGCCGAGGGTACACGTGACGGTTCGTGTGCGAACACACTTTTGGCGACTCGCTTGGGATCAAGATCAATCATCATCATTCACCATGTCCGATCTTCCCAAGCCATCTCGAGGTAGACGCCGATAACATCATTAAGCCCGCCTTGATGAGATATCGCCGATCATCGCCAAGTCTATGAGGAGTACAAGAAGGCGACGAGGAGAAGGACTTGCAGGAGTTCCTTGCAAAGTTCAAGAAAGATCGCCAAGGCAACATCACTCCGATTGAAGAAATCAAGTTCCCTCCTTTGCAAGCCAAGCAAGTTAAACCCTCGTAGTATCGCTTTTCTCCCGAAAGCGGTGGGCTGAGATTGAAAGTCGATTGTTGATGGTAACAATCTAGTCTATCAAACTTTCATAGAAGATACTAATGCTCGTAAGAATACATCTCAATCGACTAGTGGTAATGATGGTGTAGCTGCTAGTGTGCAAAACCCTAATCTGCTTTTTATTTATCTCATCGGCGCCCCGTGCCGATGACTTATTATCCTACCCAAACAAATCAGATTGTGACTGCACCTATTAATCCTATTATGAGCATGCCAGGTTCGGTGGCAACGCCGAACCCAACCTTACCTACAGCTACAACGACTCGACCACTAGCAAATTATGGGTCGACATACCGCCACAATTCCTACCTACAGCTAGTAACCCTACTCCTCCTATGCCACCGCCACCAAGCTTCATCGCTCACTATGGATGATGGTTTAGCTAATCTTAGAGAGGAGATGGCTAAGATGCTTCGAGACAATTTTGGAGTTGAGTTACCTCGAATCGGATTTACCAAAAGTCGCACTCGAGTACTTTGATGCCATCCAAAGGCCCTCCGTGATATAAAATTCCAGATTTTGTTAAGTTCAATGGAGAGGGCACAAAACCACATGGGAGCATGTTAGTCAATAATTAGCACAACTAGGTGAGGCAGGCTCACTAAATGAGTTGAAAGTGCGTTTATTTCCTTTATCATTAACTGGTACCGCATTTTCATGGTTTTCTTCTTTACCACATGGTTCCATTCGAGTTTGGTCGCAGCTAGAGCAGAAATTTCATGATCACTTTTATAGCGGCGACAATGAACTCAAGTTGTCACATCTAACATCGGTTAAGCAGAAGCATGATGAATCGGTCTCCGATTACGTCAAGAGATTCAGAGAAACGAAAAACCGGTGTTTTAGTTTGGTGATAACCGAGAGAGACTTGGAAGACCTAGTGCTGAGTGGTTTGAGAACTCCCATTAGAGAAAAGCTAGAAGGCTACGAGTTCTTAAACATAAACCAAGTCTTACAAAGGGCTTTGGCTCAGGAAAGCCGAAGCAAAGACCTCAAAGAAGTGCATAGATACAAAGCCGATCGTCGAAAGATGAATATGGTGGAATATGACAGTGATCACTCGGACGATGAGGGTGATGTTTTTTCTACTGAATTTGTTTGGCCATCTAAGGCCAAACCCATTACTTGCAATGATCTGAAACCGATTCATAAGAATCGTGATGAAGAGATGAAGTTTACTTTTAACATTGCTAAGTGTGATAGAATATTTGATGCTTTGTCTGCAGCTAAGATTATTAGAATATCTCATACTTTACCGCCGTTTGAAGAAGCTGAACGGCGTGCTTATTGCAAGTATCATAATTCTTTTCTCATGCTACTAATGATTGCAATGTTTTTCGACGACAGATACAATCGGCCATTAATGACGGACGATTGAACTTTTCTGAGATGCAAGTTGATAAACAGCCCTTTCCAATGAACACCATGGATTTAGAAGGGAAGAAGCTGCTCATTCGGCCGGAGGTAGCCGAATCTGCTAATAAGGCTAATGTCATTGTTGGTGAGCCCAGGAAAGACAAGGAGGGCGACAAGGTCTTGGGGAGACAGGTTGTGCTTGATAAGCAACCCGGTGGCAAGGAAGTGATCAAAATCACCATCAAGAATCCTACACTCGGGGGGCAACCGCAAGTGCAAGAAAATACTCGTGTTAAATTTGTCAAGCCCAAGAGTCCAGAAGTTGGCAAGTGGAAGAAGAATGAAGTTGAAGTGCAGCGCAAGCGGATCAAGCCAACTTTTGATATGTTGCTGTCCAAGTATGCTAACCAGTCGGCCGGTTCTAGTTTCAATCGACCAACTCATCTGAAACGACCAAGGTCACCATCAGTTGATATGTTCAGTCGGTATACAAAACCAAGTGGACCAAGGGCACAGTTTTCAGAAGAACAAAGGCAATCTGTGTGGGATCGACTTGATTACTCATATAATGGCCGACTCAGTCGGTGACTATCAGTCGGCTGGTCAAAATATGCGACCGAGTGGAAATTATCCGAGTGTAAGAATGCACCCAGGTGGACGCTATCCGAGTGAAAAAATGTGGCCAAGTAGATTCCATCCGACTGACTTTCATCCGAGTGAATTCCATCCGAGTGAATTCCATCCGAGTGAATTCCATCCGAGTAGATTCCATCAGAGTAAAAAGCTGCGCCCGAGTGGGAATTTCATGCATATGGAAAGTCAAAAAGAATGACGTGTTAAATCACCAAGTTTTGCAGCAGTTGAGTCAGGAAAAGGCAAAGAGAAAATGGATGTCGACTCACTTATCTTGGGGACCGAAACATTCCCCATACATCAGCCGACTGTGCATAACCACTCGACTGAGCCGATACTTTCTATCGCGCCAAAGCACTCGGCTAATGACCATGAAGCAAGCACCAGCCAAGTAAAGGTGAGAGATGCTAAATACACTCGACCAAAGTGGTGTCCTCTGGCTAACAAAGACACGTAAGAGGAAACTACAGAGGTTAAGGAGTCAAGAGATGGCGGAGCAGAGGCCGAGAAGCAAAGGGATAAGTTGTTCAATGACACTCGCCCATGGTTCCAAAGAAACAAGTGTGGAGGCCAAAACAAATACAAGATACATCAGCTTCTACATCTATCACAGTAGTGCCTACACCACCCAAAGAGGACGATGTGACAGCTATTACATCGCTCTGTGGCACTTCTTACCTCTCCTTCACTCGGACACGATTTTTAATCGGTCGATCCACTTGAAGAAGAGGTTGATATGTTGGATTACTGAGTCTCACGCCGGTTCATGAAGGTATGGATATCAATATGGTGTATTACTTACCCGCTGAGTTTCAGGTGTAGATGAGGAAGGGAAGTGGCTCAGCTGGATTTTGGCCCTAAAACGCAATATTCGAGAAGCGAAAAGAACCAAGAATACATTTGAAACCGTTGTATCTCGGAGGTCATATCAATGGATCGCCACTTAGTCGAATGCTTGTTGATGGTGGTGCTGTGGTAAATCTTATGCCTTATTCGGTTTTCAAGAAATTGGGTTTGCTCGATGAAGAATTAATCAAGACCAATATGGTGCTCAACGGGTTTGAAGGCAAAGAGAAAACTGAAGCCAAAGGTGTAATGTATGTGGAGCTTACAATGAAAGCAAAACTTTGGCTATCGTGATTCTTTGTCGCCGAGGTGCAAGGTAATTACAACGTCATACTAGGCCGTGATTGGGTTCATGCGAACCAGTGCGTACCATCCACTATGCACTAGTTTCTGATCCAATGGGTTGATGATGAAGTGGAAGTCATTCATGCAGATAATTCGGCCTGTGTTGCTTTGGCCGATGCATCGGTGGATTGGCAACATCCCAATGCTACTTGCTTGACGGGACGTGATTTGTCAGAGTTTGATTTTCTCAGTGCGACCAAGAATGGTTTTGTGCCCGTGTCTTTAAAGCCGACTGAATGCAATCGGCTCCAAGGTATGATATGTTTAAATGGATTCTAATTCGAGTGGTTACAAAACGTTTTGCAAAATATCGGTCCAATGAGAACGATATGTATGAGTCTATTGAGGAGTTGGATGACATGGATAAACTTGGACAAGGTTTTACATCGGCCGATCCGTTAGAAGAGGTAGATATCGGAGACGGATCATCATCGACCGACATTTATAAACAAAAATTTGAAAGCCGATTGTAAAGCTAAATTAATCGAGCTATTGAAAGAATATGTTTGTTGCTTTGCATGGGAATATCATGAGATGCCGTGGTTGAGCCGAGAGCTAGTGGAGCATCGGTTGCCTATAAAGGCTGGTTTTAGACCTTATAAACAATCGCCGTAAAATTTAATCCGAAAACATATGACCGGATCAAGGAAGAGATCGGTCGATCGCTTGAAGCTAAATTCATTCGACCTTGCGGGTATGCCGAGTGGATTTCTAACATTGTCCCAAAGGAGAAGAAGGGATCCGCAAGTTGAGGGTGTGCATTGACTTCAGAGATGTGAATAGGGCTACACCCAAAGATGAGTATCCCATGCCAATAGCCGATATGCTTATTAATGATGCTTCGGACATAAGGTTATTAGATTTCTAGATGGTAATGCCGGATACAATCAAATTTTTATGGTCAAGAGGACATGTACAAAACAGCTTTCCGATGTCCTGGTTTCCTTGGTTTATTCGAGTGGACAAGTGATGACATTCGGATTGAAAATGTCAGCCACATATCGAGGGCTATGAATTTGATTTTTCATGATTTACTCGGTGTCATACTTGAAGTTTATATTGATGATATTGTTGTCAAATCGGATGCTTTTGAATCTCACTTGGCCGATTTGCATTTAGCTTTTGAAAGAATGAAAAGTATGGATCAAGATGAATCCTTTGAAGTGTGCATTCGGCGTGTCAGCTGGCAAATTTTTGGGTTTCATTATTCATGAAGATGGCATCGAAATTGATCCTAAAAAGATAGAAGCCATACAGAAAGTGGAGGCTCCAACATGCAAGAGAGATATGCAAAAGTTCCTTGGCAAGGTCAATTATTTGAGAAGGTTCATAGCTAATCTATCAGGGAAAGTTGATGCATTTACTCCTATCCTTCGGTTAAAGAATGATGTTGATTTCACTTGGGGGGCAAAACAGCAAGAAGCTTTTGATATGATCAAGAATTATTTGTGCACTCCTCCGGTGATGAAAGCACCCAAGCATAGAGAGCCTTTTAAACTTTATATCACAGCAGAGGAAGGTGTTATTGGTGCTGTTTTGACTCAAGATACCGAAGGAAAAGAGCATGCCATTACATATTTGAGCAGACGTTTATTGGACGCCGAGACAAGGTATACATTTATTGAAAAACTATGTCTATGCTTATATTACGCTTGCACAAAATTGAGACATTACCTAGTGTCGAAAGTGCTTGTGTAGTAGCTTGTCAAACCGATGTCATTAAGTACATGTTGTATAGGCCAATTCTTAGTGGTAGAATTGGCAAGTGGGCTTATGCTTTGATTGAGTATGATTTGGCTTATGAATCTCTAAAATCCATGAAAGGCCAAATTGTTGCTAATTTCATTGTTGAACATCGGATTAATGACAAGCATGATGTTGATATGAACCTTGTTTCATTAGTGCCATGGAGATTATACTTTGATGGTTCAGTTTGTAGCAATGGCCAAGGTGTTGGTATTGTTTATATATCTCCTCATGATGCTGTTTTTGAAGCCTCATGCCGCTTAGAATATTTTTGCACAAACAATCGTCTAATATGAAGCATTGTTATTCGGTCTAGAGATGTTACTTGCTATAGGTGTTACACATATTGAGGCTTACGGTGATTCGTTACTAGTGGTGCAGCAAATATCCGAGTCTTTCGGTGTTTTGACTTAATCACTTAATGTTTATCTTGATAAATGTCTAGATATAATTTCTACTTTGGATTGTTTTAGCATTGCACATATATCTAGACATGACAACTGGAAAGCAAATGAGTTGGCACAACAAGCATCCGGATATCATGTTGATCATGGCATGTTTCATATCTCTCAAAGACCGATGTCTTGTCTTGCCAATATGGGAGAGGCCGAACCTGAACCCACTAATTCGGCCATTAACAAAAAATCTAGTGCAGGTGATAATTCCTACTAGAGAAAGCCCATTGTTGATTACTTGTGCAATCCGAGTGAAAGGGTGGACAGAGCTGTTCGGCGTATGGCTTTTAAATATACTATAAGGGATGATGACCTTTATCGCCGAACAGTTGATGATGTTCTTTTAAAATGCTTGGATGAGGACCAAGCAAGAGTTGCTATGGGAGAGGTACATGAGGGCATTTGTGGTACTCACCAGTCGGCTCCTAAGATGAAATGGTTATTACGACGTGCTGGGTTTTATTGGCCGACCATGATTAATGATTGCTTCAGATATTATAAAGGGTGCGAAGCTTGTCAAAAATTTGGTGATATTCAATTGGCTCCTGCTGCTATGTTGCATCCTATTATCAAGCCGTGGCCTTTCATAGGATGGGGTTTAGATTTTATTGGGCAAATTCATCCATCTTCCTCAAAGGGCATCGATTCGTGTTGGTGGCAATCGATTATTTCACTAAATGGTCTCAAGCAAGACCTCTCAAGAACATGACACATACGGAGGTAATTCAATTCATAATCGAGCACATTATTCATAGATTCGGTATTCCTCAAACATTAACTACAGATCAAGGTTCATCTTTTATGTCACACCAAGTCGAGAGTTTGCCAATCTTATAATATAAAGTTGCTCAATTCCTCTCCATATTATGCCCAAGCTAATGGACAAGCTTTAGTCTAGCAATAAAATTTTAATCAAGCTCATCAAGAAGAAGATTGAGGATAATTCGAGGAGATGGCATGAGCTGTTGTCTCAAGCTTTATGGGCACATAGAACTTCAAGGCATGGTGCTACGAAGGTAACTCCATATGAGCTAGTATATGGTCAAGAGGCTGTTTTACCAAAGGAAGTAAATTTGAATGCTTTGAGAATAGCCAAACAAAATGATTTATCGGCAGTAGACTTTTATAACTTAATGATGGACAATATTGATGAAGTTGCCGATAAACGCTTGGTTGCTTTGGAGTCCATAGAGAGAGACAAGTTGAGGGTTGCAAGAGCTACAATAAGAAAGTTAAGTTGAAGCATTTTCAAGTTGGTGAACTCGCTTGGAAAGTGATTCTGCCGATTGGTTCAAGAGATAGAAAATTCGGGAAGTGGTCTCCAAGTTGGGAAGGTCCTTTAGGATTACAAGGGTTGTTCCTGGAAATTCATATTTGGTGGAATCAATACAAGGCATTGTTACCTCGAGCTCTCAACGGAAAATATTTGAAGAAGTACCACCCGAGTGTGTGGCAGAAGCCCGAGTAGGCAATGGCCGATATACGATTATCGCCCTTAGCACAAACATGGCCGATACATAATTATCGCCCTAAGGAAAATAAATGGCCGATGGAGTGTTGACATAGTCCTTAGAACAAATACCGTGCATATTATTTTTCGGCGTGCAAGCTTTGCCGAAAAACAGGGGGGCATGTGTTGACATCGGATTTTGGCAAGGTACAAAAGGCAAGTAAGATGGCCTCAAGTGAAAGAGTTTTTAGCATGCAAAGTTTCAGGTCGACAAGTGGAATAACTTTGATGTTTAATTTAGAGCCATTCGACTTTATATCGGTGGCCGAAGTTGCACTCCGAGTGACAAAATTCAAACATTCCGAGTGTTTTTCGGCCAATCTTGCCTTCAAGACGACCTTGGATGAAGGAGTATTCTAAAGGAATTGTCTTCGTCTCGTCGAGGCGATCGATTTTGATATATAAATCATCTCAATCCGAGTTCATATGCAAAAGTTAGAGGCAATACACTGCAGGCCGAAGCTGAGTGGAAATCTGGCGCAAAGTACCATACGTCATGTCTGGTGGGTCACGCGAGCAATTAGGCCCTTAAGAAGCCCTTGAATCGAAAAATCTTCAGCACGAAAAAGTTTCTTCTCGTCGAGCCGATCGATTTTCATATATAATTCGTCTCAATCCGAGGTCGTATGTAACCTGGAGAGGCAAATCAAGATCAGACTATGTTTTTGGTCGAGTGAAAGCTTACTATCCGAGTGAAAACTCACCGGTCGAGTGAAAACCTACCGATCGAGTCACCGGTCGAGTGAAAATCTACCAATCGAGTCACCGGTCGAGTGAAAATCTACCGATCGAGTCCAAGGTCAAGTGGAAACCTACCGATCGAGTCACCGGTCGAGTGAAAATTTACCAATCAAGTCCAAGGTCGAGTGAAAACTTACCGATCGAGTAAAAGGTCAAGTGAAAACCTACCGATCGAGTAAAAGGTCGAGTGAAAACCTACCGATCGAGTAAAAGGTCGAGTGAAAACCTACCGATCGAGTAAAAGGTCGAGTGAAAACCTACCGATTGATTGTCTTCCGAGTGAAATATAGTCATCAGAGTGAAAAAGTCCAGTCGGACCATCCGAGTGAAAGACTCTAAAATCCAAGTGGATGAGCTGAAATCCGAGTGAAACTGAACATGTGCCCAAAAGTTTATCAAGATGATCTCGGATGAAAAAGTGTTCAATACAGAAGTTGTGCGTATCGTCAAGACGGTAAACTTTGCTTTTGGAGTCATCGCCATCAGAGATAGTATATGGCCTGCAAATTCACTACAAGACTCGGATAATTCAGTCTACCGCAAGACCGAGTCCGACCGAAGGTAAAGATGACCTCGAAAAGTATTCAAGATGGCCTTATTTGAAAAAGTGATCAACATGAGAGTTGTTCAGATCGCCGAGGCGCACAATTTTGATATTTGGGCCATCTTGATCGGAGGTCATATGGAGGCTCGGCGGCCTGCACAAGGAGGAAGACAGAAGTCGGGCCAGATTCAGATCGATCCGAGTTGAATAGAACTAGGACTCTAGGACGCGAATTGATGTAATTTTTCTAGTAAGGAAAGCCTAGATGAATCCTTTACTTGTAACGGAAGTCCAGCCGCCTCTTATATATGTTAGTGACGGCCGATTGAACAACACACAATCGAACAAATCAATATACTACTTTTTCCCGCCTACTTTTTATCTCTCCATCGCTTTTTCTATCTCGTTCTTCGCTGTTCTTCGTGTTTGAGAGCTGCGAATCCCGAGGCTCTAGGGGCGAGCGAATCGACCTAGGGCAGCCCATAGTCGCCGCAATCCCCGACGGGTCCCTCCCGGTGCGCTGGGTTTCGGTCCGCAAAAGCGCTCACGACCGCCTTGCGATTGGCGCCGTCGGTTGGTCTCCATCCACGTGAGCTGCGGTGCATCACCCCCGGCGTCGAGGGTACACGTGACGTGTTCGTGTGCGAACAGGAGGAAGCATTTTATTTTGCCATACGCTGATGTGGTGGGCCCCTACTGTCATCCTCTCCACGTACTTCTACTGATTCCTTTTTTTTGACCATGTTGACAACGCGAGAGGGCGGCGCTGCGGCGAGTGCACCAAAGCGTGCGGAGGACGTCGGTGTTAATGATTTAGGATAAGGTGGGGCGGCGATGCGTGCGCTGAGGCGCAACCAGCCATGGGAGGTGGAAGCAGGTGGCCCCACCGGCGCTGGTTTGGTTTTGGCGGCTGGAGGAAGACAGGACTGAAGTAACACGACAGACTATAAAAGCAGCAGGAGTACTTAACAACCTTAACTGAAACCAGCAGGGGCACTTAACAACCAAAGCTGAAAGCAGTATGAGTACTTATACAGGTTCAATACAGTACAAAGCACACCTCGAACAGGCTATTTTGCCTACAGTTAACCAAGGGTGAGGCCACCAAGCCCCAGGACAAGGCCCAAGCGCCACCCTACGCATCCACAACCTTCTGAAAGCGGCTTCATTTCGCAATGTGGTCAATAAACAGGATATTCGCTTTAGAGAGCCATGGAAAAGCATGAACATAATCTTCTGTCCTATTCTCCAAGATGGACGGGCCTTCATTATTTGAGACCACCCATGAATAAGTATCTTTTCACCTCCAAGGGGAATTGAGTAGGTCGACATAAACATCATATTTTGACCAAGCGCAAGTCCGACCCGAGCATGGTCAGGCATCTGTATAGGAACAATAGAACTAGGCAGTTCCTGTTTCAAGAAGATCACGGCTGTAAAACTGTGTATAAGCAATAGTTTATGAACAGCATATATAACAGAAAACAGCTCGCACCATAAGTTTCTCGACTACGCTTGGACCTGTTCAACGAGTGCAGAGGGCACACATATCCCACGTGGCCTTCCACCATTGAAACGCCCCACAAGGACCTCAAGACGATCAATAAAGTGTAGGAACTTGTGGATGTCGATCCAAAGGAACTTCAAGCCATCAAGAATAACCGAGTTATTACAGAGTAACAAACGAGTAGACTATTTAACTCTGAAAAAACCTACACGTGCCACCAATTATAAGAAAATATTAGTTAGAAGTAGCATCTTTGTGAGAGATTCATTGCTACTTCTAAAGTTAAATTGTGATTAGTTAGACAGAATAGGTGGATTAAGAAGTAATCGAGGCAACAAGCAAGAACCAGATACAAAACTAACATGGATGAACAATTGGAACGACGTCGGGGTGGAAGATCGCAATGAAGATGAGACCAGGTTCTGCTATTTCCATCAACATTCGTGCGCCAACTTTCAGTCCGTAACCCTTGAGATAGTTTATCCAAGTTCGGCCATAAAAAAAGCAGCGATATTCTTGGTTCATGAACCCAACTCGGAACTTATATCCATCACTTGTCTTCACTGTGACCATTAAACTAGTGTATTCAGTTATGGCAAGGCCGAGCATCTTGAGTACATGTTGTCAGAGTAATGGGCCACGGGTAGGCTAACCTGAGTCCCAGAACCTTTCAAGACATCAGGGCAAGCTGCGCCCCTCGAGTCCCAGAGGCGACTCCGAGATAAGCCGAGTCCCAGCGGCGACTCCAAGACAAGCCGAGTCCCAGAGGAGACTCCAAGACAAGCCGAGTCCCAGAGGCGACTCCAAGATAAGCCGAGTCCCAGAGGCGACTCCAAGACAAGCCAAGTCCCAGAGGCGACTCCAAGACAAGCCGAGTCCCAGAGGCGACTCCAGGCCGGCGACTTCCGAGGTGGCCGGCTGTAGGGAGTCGGCCCGCAACTCCAACCACCCCGTTTAATGAGGGCAGGCATGGCCACAGTGAGCCGTACCGACGGAGATCTCCGTCCGGCGCGGTACTGCTGCCATGCCAGCCCTGACATCTGCCCCTGAGGGCGAGGCTCTGTGCCCACGACGGCCAGTTTGTACGACCTAGAGACGGCGGGCCCCGCCGGTAAGCGGGAGTGCCGAAGATGGCGAGAGCGCCCCAAAGGCGGACCTGTTGGGAGTCGGCCCCCAGGAGTCGGCTGGCCCCTCCCACAGGCCCCACACGCCATTAACCAGACGCGACAGGGGATGGCAACAGTGATCGCCCGTCAGGCGGCGGCACTGTCGCCATGACCCCATGACCAAGCCAGCGTCATTAGAAGCATGGCTACAGAATCCAGCAGCGGCAAGACTCACCACAAGTGACAAGGGCTGTCGGCCCCGTACCAAGCAGGTCGGCGGGACCCACCAGTCGGTGGTCCCCAGTAGTCGGCGGGGAGGGCGGCAGCCTGAGACACAGACGGCTGGGACCCGCACCCAGCCGGTTTTACCATTGTACCCCTGGGGGGTAGGCCTATATAGACCCCCCAGGGCACCCATGCAAAGGGTTCGAATCCATTAGTACTAGACCAGATCATATAGGAAGGAGAGAGCTAGCCTTGCCTTCTCCTACCCTTAGAAACAGCTCAAGGAGCAACCTTGTATTCACTTTGCCTTAGTGATCATGCGGAGACCCCGCAGAGCAGTAGTAGGGGTGTTATCTACTCGGAGAGCCCTGAAGCTGGGTAAGATCCGCTAATGCATTTCTTCGCCTCATCCTGCTTCTGTGCACCGCGATGTTCTACTCGCCCCACCATGATAAGCCATCCTTGGCATATGTCGCACACAACCCCGACATTTGGCGCCCACCGTGGGGCAAGGTGCACCGCCGTCCGGAGATCTGTTTCGACGGAACCCTTTTTCCCGCTCGGGCGAAGCGATCCAGCTAGGCTTGCTGACGGAGTCTGCCGACGCACAGACGGGCGCTGAGGCTGCCTCCACAACCAGCCTGCTCACGCCAACTTGTCCGCCGAGGTTCGCTCCGACGAGCTCAAGGTCCCGACGCAGCACGAAGCGCCCCGAGCCTCCTCGCAGCCTCTCGACCAACTCCACGCCTCCGGCGAGCCCGCCGTGGACTTGGAGTCCATAGGCTCCACTGACCCCATGCTGGTCGACTCTAACGCCGCTGCCGCCGACGCTGCTCCCCACCAATGTGGTGGTTCACGGCGAGCCGCTTCCTCATGAGGAGAGTAGCGGAAGCGCCATCACGGAGGTGCTCGTCATCAGTCATGACGAGCGTTCCGGTGATGGAGCTCACGACCCACTCGACGCCGCTCTACAAGATCTGACCGCGCCTATTCCGGAAGACGCTGACGCCGAGACACTGGAGGTGCGCCGCCTTCAGATCATCGAAGGCGTGAAAAAGCTGGCAAGCATGAGGCGCTTGTCAGAAGCCTACCAGCGTGAGATGGATCGCGTCGTGGGCGGCTCGCCGGCTCTGACTGGGCCTAGCCGCCTAGGTGCGGTCCGGCAGTGCGGTATGGCCGTCGCCCACCGATTCGGGGCAAATCGCCCCGTGTATGCCACGCCTATGGAGAACATCCGCGCTGCCTAGGCGGCGACCGACGAGCTGAAGAACTTTGAAGGCGAAGAGCGCCGCATGATGACGGAGCGAGTCCAGCAGCTCCTCGGCGCGGCTACCGCGCAGAATGCAGCCGGCGGCCGCACGGAGGCGCCGCAGCAACCAAACAACGACTTGCCTCCCCGCCGAGATCAAGGCACGACGTCTCGGACGCCGACTGGCGGAGTCCGCGGAAGAAAAGACAAAGAGCCGGCTGTCAGCCACAGTCGGACTCGCCTCACCATCGAGCGCGACCAAGACGGTCGCCCCAGAGCAGTGGAACGGCAGGGCAACTATCTGCCTCCCCCACTGCGAAGAGAAAGACGAGTCTCCCCGCCACTTGTTGAGCATCCGACTCTCAGTGGCCGCCTTGGCCGGCGAGAGGGAGTCGGAGAGAACGATGCCCGCCACCAGATCGACCGACTCCACCGATCCCTGGCGCTGGAAGAAGAAGACGAGTTGGGTCCGCCTTGCTTCGAGCCCCACATCCGAGACGAGCCCTTTCCCAAAGGGTTCACGCTTCCCCGAGACACGCCCAAGTATACCGGCTTTGTGAAGCCGGAGGACCGGGTTGTTGACTACTCCACAGCCGTCAGCATAGGGAACGGCAACAAGCGCGTTGCCGTGAAGTATGTTCCACTCATGCTCCAGGGCACGGCCCGGACATGGTTGAACAGCCTAAAGCCTCGAAGCATCAACAGCTGGGTCGACTTCACCGAAGCCTTCATCCGCAACTTCACGAGCATGTACAAGCGACCTCCCAAGCCTCGCCAGCTTTCCTTATGTGTGCAAGGCCCCGACGAGTCGACGCGCGACTACCTCATGCGCTGGGCCGAGCTTCGAAACTCCTGCGAGGGCATGGACGAGGTGCAGGCTATCGAGTACTTCATCGCCGGGTGCAGAGAAGGCACCCTCCTCAAGCACAAGCTCCTCTACGACGAGCCAGAAACCCTCGACGAGCTGCTGATCATAGCAGACAAGTATGCCACGGCCGACTTCTCCATGAAGACGGAGATTCAAGTCAATGCGACTGGCAAGGTGGCTCCTCAGGCTCCCAGAACTCCGGCTGGAGACGCCAGTCGACAACAACAACAGAACGACAACAAGCGCAAGGCCTCACAGCCGACTTCCAGCAGTCGGCAGGTTGCGATAGTCGAAGACCAACAGCCAGAAGGGCAGCCTCCGACCAAGAGATGTATACGGCAAGTCCAACTGGTGCCGCCTTCTCTACGAAAGGCACTCTAGATGGACCTCGAAGTTCCATAGCGGCGCAAAGCCGCCAAACCATACCACCGAAAGTGCCACCGCTCACCAGAATCGCCAAGGAGACGGCCTCCTTCCCTCGCTATCGGGTCATTACCAAGAGTCGCCGTCCGCCACCAAGACGACACGAGATGAGTACCTAGAAGAGCACGGAGCCTATGTGGTGTTCACCAGCAGTGGTTGATGATCGACGCGAAGAAAGCGGCTGCAGAAGAAGAAGTAAATGCAGAGCATCGATGCCCCGAGTTTATGCATTGGTCCGAGAAGCCTATCAGCTTGAGCAGAGCAGATCACCCGAGGTGATGCGAACTGCCCTACGCTCGGTGTTTAGTGCCACCTTGGCCACAGATAGGCGGGCCGCCGCTTCGCGAAAGTGCCGATAGACGGAGGCAAAAAGATCAACATCCTGTACAAGGATACCATGGAGAAGTTAGGGATCAAGCAAAGACAGCTGCAGAGCAGCCAGACTGTATTCCACGACATTGTACCTGGCCTCTCCTTCTCACCAATCGGCATGATCCTGATAGACGTCCTCTTCGGAGACAAAGATCATTTCCGCTGAGAGCCAGTTTTGTTTGAAGTGGTGGACCTCGAAAGCTCGTACCATGCGTTGCTTGGCCGACCTACTTTGTCCAAGTTCATGGCGGTCCCCCACTACGCCTACCTCAAGATGAAGATGCCGAGCTCCAAGGGGATTCTGACCATAGCCGGCGACTATAGAGTTGTCGCTTATGCTGGCCGAGAGCAATGGCTGGTCAATCCTCGTAATCGCAGCTGAGAAGCTGCCTTGATCGGATCGTATGGCGGCCGGAAGCAGCCAGAGATGTCGCCCGACCCCAAGGAGTCGGAAGCTGAGGGTTCATTCAAGCTGGCCAAAGAAACAAAGAAGATACCCTTGGACCTAGAGCACCCAGAGAGGTACGCTCTCATAGGTACGAACCTTGATAGCAAATAGGAAGGCGAGCTCATCGATTTCCTCCGTGAGAATCGAGACATCTTTGCATGGTCCCCTAAAGACATGCCAAGTGTACCAACGGAATTCGCCGAGCACAAGTTACATGTCCGACCTAATGTGAAGCCCGTCAGGCAGCCCTTGTGCCGCCTGTCAGAAGAGAAGAGAAGAGTTGTTGGACAAGGGATAGCCCGGCTCCTGGCTGCCGGCTTCATTATGGAGGTGTTTTTTCCAGAATGGTTGGCAAACCCGGTCTTGGTGCTGAAGAAGAACAAGCAGTGGCGGATGTATATTGCCTACACAAGCCTCAACAAAGCCTGCCCCAAGGACCCGTTTGCTCTGCCAAGAATTGATCAGGTGATAGACTCCATAGCAGGATGCGAGCTGTTGAGTTTCTTAGATGCATATTCGGGATATCACCAGATCAAGCTGAACCCGTAGATGATCAAGACCGCTTTCATCACGCTGTTCGAGCCTTCGCTATTCGACCATGATGTTCGGCTTGAGGAATGCCGGCGCCACCTTTCAGCGCCAGATGCGGCGCCTCCTCAAGCAACTCGGCAGAAACGCCCACGCCCACGAGACGATGTAGTGGTGAAGACGGAAAGGCGGACGCCGCCGAAGACCTCAAGGAAACCTTTGAGAACCCGCGCCGATTCCGCATTAAGCTCAACCCGAGAAGTGCGCTTCGAGTACCAGCCGCCAACTCCTTGGCTTCCTCGGTCTCGAACGCGCATAGAGTGCAACCCTATGAAGATCAAGGCCATCGAGAGGATGGAGGTACCTAGCCGATCGTTGGATGTGCAGTTCACCGGTTGTTTACGCCCATCACCGATTCATCACCGGCCGGGTGAGAAGGCTCTCCCTTTGTACCAACTGATGAAGAAGACCACCTTTTTCGAGTGGAACCACAAGGCGGATGGAGCATTTCTCCAGCTGAAGAAGATGTTGACTACTCCCCCTGTGCTGGTGGCTCTGACTCCTGAAGAGCACATGCTCCTATACATCGCCGCCACCAGCCGGGTAGTCAGCACAATCATTGTAGTGGAGCGCAAAGAGGAAGGCAAGGCGCTACCTGTCCAGAGACCGGTGTATTACCTAAGCAAGCTACTGTCGACCTCCAAGCAAAACTACCCCCACTACAAGAAGATGTGCTACGGCGTGCACTTTGCCGCCAAGAAGTTGAAGCCCTACTTTCAAGAACATCCAATCACTATGGTCTGCACAGCCCCGTTGGCCGAGATCATTGGAAGCCGAGACGCTTCGGGCCGAGTGGCCAAATGGGCCATAGAGTTGGCCCCCTACAACATCTACTACCAGCCCCGCACCGCCATCAAGTCGCAAGCACTGGCCGATTTCGCCGACCGGGCCGAGACCCAAGACCGCCAACGCCGACTCCACCCATTGGCGGATGCATTTCGACGCACGAAGATGCGACCGCTTGGGAGCCGCGCCGCCCTCACCTCCCCAAAGGCGATAAGATCAAGTATGCGCCGCAAATCCACTTCACCGCTTCCAACAACGCCGCCAATATGAGGCGCCATTCATGGGCTCCGCTTGTTAAAGAACTCTCAGATTCGCCGGATGCTGGTTATGGTGACTCCGACGGTGATCCAAAGCAAATATCCGCGATCGACGCTTAAAGATGCAACATGGCGAAGCTACCGCTCTCGGTGCAAGAACTCAGCGGATACTTTGAGGGGTGCGAGTTCTTCATGTGCCAAGAAATGACAACGACCAGAAGACGCTTTGGCACGAAGTCGGCTCCACCCGCCAAGCGATACCATCCGCGCCGCCTTCAGCCGCCCTCGCCGCCTATCATGCCTTCACCAGAATCAGACTCCATCTTTGTGCCGGCTCCCCCCGAAGAAGTCGAATCCGACTCAAGAGCCCCATCAGACGGCACGAGAATTCTTATGAACGGCTCCAAGAAAACCGCAGTCAAAGCCGGTCCGGGGACTGCAGCACCCAGTCCGAAAACTCCAGAACTCGACCCGGGGACTGCGCCAGTCAGCCCAGGAACTGCGCCAGTCGGCCCGGAGACTTCAGCGATCCAACAAGAGGCCGCGGACTCCAGCCCGCCACCTCCCAGCCCAGCCGCCCTTGTCCAAGTCGCAGTAGTGGCAATTGAAGAAATAGCAGCACCCTCGTGGGCGCAGCCCATCCTCAAGTTTCTAGTGAACAAAGAGCTGCCAACCGATGAAACCTTGGCTCGGCAAGTGCAACGCCGAGCGGTAGCCTACACTATAGTCAACAGAGAGCTGGTCAGGCGCAGAGTCACTAGTGTCTACCAGCGCTGCGTCGAGCCAGAGCAAGGCCAAGCAATTCTCAGAGACATCCATCAAGGTGAGTGCGGCCACCATGTGGCTTCAAGGGCACTCGTCGCCAAAGACTTTCGGCACGGTTTCTTCTGTCCAACTGCCCTAGAAGAGGCCAAAGAGTTAGTCCAAAATGCAAGGTGCTCGAATTCCGCCTCCAAGCCGCTTCGCCGGCTTCTCAGACTCAGACTATCCCCATCGCTCGCCCTTGCGGTTTGGGGCCTGGATATGGAGGGACCATTCAAGACGGCCCGAGGCAGCCTAACTCACTTACTTGTCGCGGTGGACAAGTTCACCAAGTGATGTAGCAAAGCCCATCAAGAATTTGAATGGTCCGATCGCAAGGACTTTCATCGCCGACATCACAGTTCGCACGGCATACCACACAAAGCATCATCACCGATAATGGCACAAATTTTGCCAAAGGCGCCTTGGCCCGTTTCTGCGCGATGCAGGGCATCCGACTGGACTTAGCGTCCGTTGCCCATCCGCAGCTAAACGGCCAAGTAGAGCGAGCAAACGGCCTCATCCTATCTGGCATCAAGCCTCGACTGGTCAAACCACTTGAACATTCGGCCGGCTGTTGGCTTGAGGAGCTGCCAGCCGTCCTCTGGAGTCTGCACACGACTCCAAACAAGTCAACTGGCTTCATGCCTTTCTTCCTCGTCTACGGTGCTGAAGCCGTCATCCCGATGGACATAGAGTTCGACTCTCCGTGAGTCACCATGTACACCAAGGAGGAAGCAGAAGAAGCACGTCAAGACGGCGTCGATCTGCTGGACGAGGGCCGGCTGTTGGCACTCAGCCAGTCTAGCATCTACCAGCAGAGCCTGCGCCGATACTACAACAGGAAGGTCAGGCCGACATCTTTCCAAGAAGGCGATTTGTGCTCCGATCGATTCAGCGTAACAGCCGGCCATCACAAGTCTGTCGCCGCCTTTGGGAAGGCCCTTCATTATCAGCAAAGCATCGGGCAACGACTTTACTACCGATCGACGCCGTAAGCCCCGAAAGCACGCAAGAGGGACGACTCCGGCAAAGAGTCGGAATGGCCATGGAATGCAAATCTTCTCCGAACATTTTACAGTTAATGCAGTATGTACCACGCTACCCTTTATATTAAAGTACCAAGACTTCGTCCCCCCCGAGACAAGCTCGGGGACTGCCCCTTTTTGTTATCTGCATGATAACAATTATGCTTTCAAGTATGCTATTTCTTTGTTACGCCGCTTGGCACCGGGTTCGACTAGTCGGCCCGGGGACTCGCCGCCTTGCGCTATGCAATGCTTCCTGCAGTCGGACAAGTAGTGTGCGGGGCTTAAGCCATCTCCCCGTCGGGTCGTAGTTCCTGTGAGGATCAAGTAGTGGGCAGTAAGGAAGAATGGGCGCCCACCCGAAAAATGGCTAAGGACCCAAAGCATAAACATAGCTCAAGCCGGTTTCCAGCCTCTCTTTGCAAAACTGACTCTGGAGTAGTCGGCTTGCCGCCTTCTATCAAACATGTTAAAAAACTCCAAAGGCCATGTACTTGCCTTCCCTAAGGTAGACAAGCATTTGACCCAGCGGCAGTCTGCAGAGCAGTTGTCCATCTGGCAAGGTGGCGACTGAGGGAAGGCGGCAAAGGAAAAAGCCAAAAGAGCAATGAGCAAGGAAAGATAGAAGTCAGACAAATATTTACATAACATAGGCCCTCGGCCAAGTTCAAAATACACCCCGCGGGTGGAATTGTGCAAATTAACAAGTTTTTTCAAAGAACTACTAAAGCAGATAAAATAAACGCAAGACGGCAGCCTAAGAAGCGGCAAACGGGTTCGGAGGGTCGGAGGAGACGGCGGTGTTAGGCGCCGGGGCGGCCGGCTGGGCAGTCTCGGCTTGATCGCCTCCGGTGGCAGCTGGCTCGGTCGGACGCGGCTCGTTGCTCGAGGCGCGGTCGAGCTGAGGCTGGTCGCCCGCTCCGCCTTTCCGCACCTCCGCTCGCCTGCTCCTCCGCCCGCTTTTCCTCTCGGCGCTAGAGCCGATCACCTCCGCTTGAGTCTTCGTCGTAGTCCGGTTCATCCTAAACCACTCCGGCGGCACATCTCGCCGCTTATGCCCGCTGTGGACGTAAGACGCTGGTGTTCAGATAATCGGTAATCGCCACCGCGACGCCGACGAGGGCGCCTTCCACAGCCACCAGCCCGCCAGGCTCGACCAGAACGCTGCCAGCCGTCCTGTGTCCAGCCTCGATACCAAGCCTTGACGAATTCCAAGGCCCGCAAGGCTCTGCATCGGGCCGAGGAACCTTCCAGCTTCAAGGCGCCAGTTGCGATTTCCAGCCAACGGCAGTCCGACCGAGTGTGCAGAATCCGCATGTCCGCCATTGGCGGCATCGCCGAGCACCGGCACATTGAAGCTAGCGCAGCAGCTGATGGGCCGGCCGCAGACGAATCTCGATGCTCAGGAGCTGCTCGTCGATGGTCAGGGGGGCATTGGCGGCGATCTCCGCGCCATTTGCCCTCCGCGCCTCGCGATCAGCCTCGATGGCTTGATTGACCGCATGTGAATGGCCAGGGAAGAAGTCTGCCAAACAACAAAGAAGCAAGACAAAGAATCAGGAGTCGGCCTGACTTATAGTCAGCGGCTCAAAGAAAGAAAGCAAAGAAACTCACCATCGACGATGTCTTCGATCTCATGGAAGCCGGAGGTCAGCATCACCTCTTTGTCAGTCCAGGAGGAGCGTTCGCTTTCGAACTCGGCCAGGAGAGTGGTCTCTCTCTTCTCCACCTCGTCCTACGCCTTTTTGAGCAGCTCCTTCTGCTCTGCCAGCTGCGCGCCAGCAGGTCGCGCTCTGTGGTGAGCTTGCTGCACTCCTCCCCCTTGGCGCGCAAGGCGGTATCGGCCTTGCCCAGCTGCCCCTGAAGAGCGGCATTGGCCTCTAAAGAACAAAGGAAAAAGACGTTAAGTCGTCAACAAAGAAGGTCGCCGTGAAGATTCGGCCCGACTGCTCAGCAGCCGCCCAATCTCGGGATTACAGCTGGTGCGCTTGCCGCGCGAAAAAGAAGAAGGACTTACTCCGCCTCCGACAAGTCGGCAGTCCACTTCCCACCTGCTCAACGCTATGTTGAATGCAGGACGGAGGTTGTGATATTCGTAACAAGTATTTTCGACAAAGACAAATATGAGGAACTCGCCAGATGGAGTTCCGGCCGCCGCCAAGCAGCCGCCCAAACACGGATTATAACAGTGGGGCGCATGGCGCCTACGAAGAGAAGAACGAGAAAAAACAAAGTCAAAAAGAAAACATACCCAGACGGCTGCTCGCGACGCCAGATGCGCCCTGGTGCAGCTCTAGAGGGTGTCGCCCTCAACTCGCAGCTTCGCCTGGACGCCCAGGAGCGCCTGGTTCAGCGGGCCGTTGCCGCCTCCTCGCACCCACCCAGTGGGCGCGGCGCTCGTCGCCTCGGCGTCGGGGATGGTCGAGCTGGCGGTGCCGGCCTCCAAGGGGCGTGGCGCCGAAATCGCCTTCTCAAGACGGTGGCGCGCTGGCGAGGCCACTTGAAGGAGCAGCTTCGCCATGGCCTCGTCTGCAGTCGATGGCACCGGCGGGCCCGCCGGCTGCTTGCCATGCGTGATCCCAGACAGCGGCGGAGGCGGCGGTGGCGGCGCGGCCGTGTCCGACATCGAGGATTCGCCGCCGTCCTTCTCCATGATGGGGTCCTCCCCGCCGGCTTCTCCAGTCTTCCCCGTGAAGTCCGGGGGCGGCGGTGCGGAGTTCAGCGGGATGACGAGCAACGCTGACTGACGGTGCGTGGTCTCCTCAGCTCACCGTCTTGCTGCGACGGCGGCTTTGGCCTCCTCCAGTTTCTTCTGGGCGGAGGCCGCCGCCTTCTCGGCCTCCGTCTTCTCCAGGCGGCCGGCCTCCTCCTCATCGCGCTTCTCCCGCTAAGCCTGGTCCGCCTGTGTCGGCGGGCGGGGTCAATCCTCCAAGTATTGGCGGACGCCCTCGCCGACCCATGATTTGAGGGGACGGCGACCCTCTCAAGGGAAAGAGGGACCTTGAAGCAAGAAAGGAATATAAAGACTCGGAAAAGATTCATCAAAAGAAAACAAGACCAAGGCAGAAAACACTTACGCAGAGACTAGTGGCGGCTTCTTCACTTCCTTGCGGAAGCGGCGGCCTTTATGCATCGCTTCTTCCCGCTTGGTCGCGGCGCCCCTTTGAACTTTTCGGCCGCCGAGCAACTCGCCCGACGGCTTTTGGCACGACTTGACTGCCAAGCCGACGGAGGAACTCATACCGGATGGCCGGCCGACAGTGGGGCGGGCGATTTCCTTCGGGCCGCATCATCGCTAGTCGGTGAAAGTGGTCGAGGGCCTCAAGCCGCCTCCGCCTCCTCCTCCAACTTCGCCGGCCTCCATCACCGCCGCCTCAAGTCGGGTCGCTGATGTCGCCTCCGCTTCTGGCCGGGACGAACTCACGGGGCGGTCCCGAGGCGCCGGCTGTGGGATGAAATAAGGGGGTTCTGACTCGAAGAAACCAAAAAGAAATCAAAAGTCGGATTCGGCTGCAAAGGAAACAGAGGAACAAAGGGTACGACTTACCACAGGCGGGGGGTTGGCACGCGAGTATGGCTCCTTGCCGAACTGCCAATCTGCCGCGAGCTCACAGCTTATGGCGTAGTTCACCATGTTTGCCACCTCCGCGGGCATGTCCCTCGTGCACATCCGACTGGTCCCGGTGGTCGCCATCCGACCGACCGATGAGGTCGGCCTTGGAGAGGAGGACTCGCGCGCCACGGCGGCGGCCAGCTAAGTCGGGTTCGACCAAGCCCTCCGACCGCCAGACTCGAGTCGTGGCGACGGCGGTGGCACCAGCGAGTCAGCGCCTTTGACCCGATGGGACCAAATTGAAGTTTTCCAGCCGGCGCCCGGCCAGAGGGCGGCAGATTGACCCGCCGCTTCATGGCGTTGTTCACGAGAAGTAAGATCGCTGCCACATCTTCACCGACTTGATCAGCGGGATGGAGGGAAATGGATTGTCGCTGGTCGACCTTCGTGATCGCGATGAAGGCACCAAGATCGGGCCGCACGCCGGGCGACGTATGCGCCGAGCTTGATTAAGAACTCTCCCCACAGCTCGATGGGTGGAGAACGCCAAGAAAACCCTCAGACAGGTGGCGAGCATGCCAGCAGCACCACCGTGTTCGGAGGAGGTGGTGCGGCTGGAGCCCATTAAACTCCCAAGAAGGAGCGGAAGAAACCGCCACCGGCAGACCTAGGTCAGCGATAAGGTGCGAAAGCGGAATATGACCCGCCGCCTCCTCCGGGCGCCGCCTTATTTCTCGCCGACGCGGGCACGGGTCACACCAAGTTCGTTCGCCGAGGAGTCAACGTCTTGCGTGAGGAGCTCGATGAGGTCATCGCCCACCTCGAGCCGCCCCACACGCCGAACGCGACGGGCCGGAGCCGCGGGCGGCGAGGAAGAACTCACGCCGCGGGCGCGGTGTGGTTCGCACGGCAGCGGCAAGGAAGAAGAAGAGGTAAGAGGAGGCGGGGGAGCAGGGAAGAATGGGCGCAGCTGCCTGGCCCCGCCTCCCCACCTACTTATAGGCCTCACGGCTGGAGAAGCCGATGGGGGCGGGCGTGGATTAATCGCTGCTGGACCCCACGCCCCCCACGATTTACCCCACGAAGTTGTTGCGCGCAATAACGACATGGGAAACCCAACCGTCCGCACGGATGCAACGGATCCGTTCGCGTGCCGAGGCGCGGTAGTGGCGGCCTTCCCCGCGGCTCGCTGCCTCATCGCTGCTGGGTAGGCATCGCCCCCGCCACGTGACGCCCGGCGACGGGCTGCGCGGGCGCACCGTGGGAAGCGACAGCACGCCGCCTGCTCCTCCGCGACTTTCAAACTCCTTGGGGGGGCAAGACGGCCCTCTGCGAGTCCAACTCCGGATAGCCGGCTTGAAGGAAGACGGCAAGCAAGGCCCAGATTCCACCACCAGAAGAATGAAACTGTTGAGGCCACATGACGTATCGCCCTCAGAGCCTCACCAGCTTAGGGGACTACTGTCGGAGTAATGGGCCACGGGTAGGCTAACCCGAGTCCCAAAACCTTTCAAGACATCAGGGCAAGCTCCGAGATAAGCCGAGTCCCAGAGGCGACTCCAAGACAAGCCGAGTCCCAGAGGCGACTCCAAAACAAGCCGAGTCCCAGAGGCGACTCCAAGACAAGCCGAGTCCTAGAGGCGACTCCAAAACAAGCCGACTCCAGGTCGGCGACTTCCGAGGTGGCTGGCTGTAGGGAGTTGGCCCGCAACTCCAACCACCCCGTTTAATGAGGGCAGGCATGGCCATAGTGCGCCGTACCGACGGAGATCTCCGTCCGGCGCGGTACTGCTACCATGCCAGCCCTGACATCAGCCCCTGAGGGCGAGGCTCTGTGCCCACGACGGCCTGGCTCAGACGACTCCAGAGACGGCGGGCCCCGCCTGTCACGGAGTGCCAAGACGGGCGAGAGCGCCTCAAAGGCACTCCATTGGGAGTCGGCCTCAGAGTCGGCCGCCTCCCACGGGCCCCACACACCATTAACCAGACGCGACGGGGAATGGCAACAATGATCGCCCTCAGGCGGCGGCACTGTCACCATGACCCCATGACCGAGACAGCGTCATTAGAAGCATGGCTACAGAATCCGCGAATCGGCAAGACTACCATGGGCGGACAAGGGCTGTCGGCCCTGCATCAGTCGGTCGGGACCCACCAAACAGCGGGCCCCAGAGGTCGGCGGGAGGGCGGCAGCCTGAGACAGACGGCCGACTCAGGCCAGCCTGTTTTACAGCTTGTACCTCGGGGTAGGCCTATATAAACCCCCCAGGGCACCCATGCAAAGGGTTCGAATCCATTAGTACTAGACCAGATCATATAGGAAGGAGAAAGCTAGCCTTGCCTTCTCCTACCCTCAGAAACAGCTCAAGGAGCAACCTTGTATTCACTTTGCCTTAGTGATCATGCGGAGACCCCGCAGAGCAGCAGTAGGGGTGTTATCTCCTCGGAGAGCCCTGAAGCTGGGTAAGATCCGCCGGCGTGCACGTCTTCGCCTCATCCCGTTTTCAGGCACCAGCGACGTTCTACTCGCCCTCACCATGATAAGCTATCCTTTGGCATATGTCGCACCCAACCCCCGACACATGTGTTCTGGCAGAGCAAATAATACACAGCAGAAAAAATAATATGAGAACACAGCATGTTCAAAAAAAACCCACCCTCCCGGATAGAAAAGAGGATTCTAGGAACATACGGTGCGCGTTTCAAAATGCCGTGTTAGGATGAGAAGGAACAAGTGTGGCGTCTTGCCGAGGGCGCAGAAACTTGTAGGGTACTCGCACTTTGGACACTGCAAATGAAACACACTAGATTCAGTAGGAATAAAAATGCATCAACGGCGGCGGCTTCCATCCTAGGATTACCTGCGACCAAGGTACTTGGATTTATCGTGGATGGATGAAGAATTCATACTGGTTCTCCATGAGAAAACCCTATGCAATCGCTAAGAGGGGGTTTTTCCTAACAAGGCACGAGGAGAAGGGATTCAGGCCTAGTGAAATATTGCCGCTTCGTTCGTCCAGCTTACTGCTAAAGCTGGAAAGGGGTGGTTGTGATTTGATGGCTCATTGGGCATTACTGCGGTGCTACAACCGGGGTGTGTCTACCGTGAAGTTGTGCACTCTAATTTGTGCATATGGCACTTGGATCCCGTTGCCGATTGCCCCACATATCAGCAAAAGGAAGTAGAAAGACAGGTGTAACTAGTTACACATAAATATATTTTTTGACAGAGAGATACTCCCTTTGTAAAGAAATATACAAATCTTTTATATCACAGATAGGCTCACCTTGCCGAGAAATATACTCCCTCTGCAACGCACGGGCATTATGGGGGTTCAGCTTTTTTTTATGGGGGTTCAGCTGAGAATATAATACTCAGATAGGCTCACGGTTCTGGACTATGGGCCGCAGGCTGACCCTGCATGTTCGGGGGCCAATGTGTTCTACCTCAGCGCTTTTCATATTGCAAGCAATCGGTACGGCGCTGGTTTTAGATGCTGTCGCAAGGCGAATACACAAAATTGAATAAAGCACGACTAGCTGTTGAAGGAAATCGAACGACAGTTCTTAATCTGGGCTGTTCGGGAACGGGGTCCCTAAACTTGCTCGCTCATGCCTGCGGCGTGGCTCATAGGGGCCCAGCATGCCCATCTTCATCAACACAAGCTCAAGACCTCGCGAGGGGCTGAGATTGCTGGGCGGACGACAAGGAGCCTCTCAAGCACGGCCTCATAAGGCTGGCTCACGAGGAGGCGGAGAGTTCAAGGCGGGTACTCGCGAGGTGCCCATGACGCAAGCCATGATTTACCAAGGGCGCTGGGCCGGGCGCCAGCTCGCATGCAGGTCCTCCTTTCCTCTTGGTGCAAAGGGAGCAAGCGCAAGCGAGAGCATCAAGCAAAGGCATCCATTTCGTGCAACAAGACCAAGACCAGCCGAACGGCAGGGGAGGAAGTCATCAGAGAGCCCAAGCAAAGGCCACCACCAGAGCCTTTGACAAAGCGAGGACCAACTTTAGTCAGATAAGTGTACCTGTTGTTCCCTTCAAATGGCCAATTGTTGGCGCCCTTCCCGCTCAATATTTGGGGAGAGGCCCAGAGCCTTTGCCTATAAATAGGACTAGCCACCCCCAGGGTAGAAGGGAACGAGCATCAAGAGGCTGGATCGAGCATCTGGCATACATCTGGATAGAGAGAGAGAGAGAGAGAGAGAGAGAGAGAGAGAGCGACTGAACTCCTCCTAGCAGTTCATCGTGACTAGCCAAGAATGCATCTCGCGAGGCTGTTCTTCCTTGTATTGTTCATCATCAGCCCAAGAGGCAATCCACCACACCACACACCGAAGTAGGGTATTACACCACAATGGTGGCCTCAACCAAGATAAACCCCGGTGTTCTTTGTGTTGTTCGCTCAGAGTTTAGATCCTAGCGATTCGGGCGAGGAGCAGGTAGGTAGAGGGTGAAATCTCGCGCACTCCAAAGTGTTCGAACATCAAGGGTCTCGCCGAACCCGAACCGACATTTGGCGCCTAGGTAGGTGCGCCAAATTAACTCCGTCATCTTGTTCTTCTCCGACCATCGCGATCCATACCGACGCCACGGGCTCGCGCCGAAGCGCCGACCCACCCTTGCTTCCTGGCCGCCAGACAGCTCCTGGCCGGCAGCGCCTGCTGCTCTCCTCGCCACCGCCGCCAACACCGCCATCGCCCGGCGGGGAACGAGCAGCAAGCATCGCCCCAAAGATTCATCCATGAGGCGAGACGGCTGCACCGCCACACCTCGCCACCGCGCTGGTTTTCATCCCATAGGCTTCAAGCTGCCATGGAGGCCCGAGCTGCGCCATCGCTGCAACGAGCTCCTGTGCACGCCTAATCGACGACGTTTATGAAGAGTGGCTCACCGAGTCGCCGAGCTCTGCCCACGCTGCCTTCTTGCTGCAGCTGCCGCTTCGCTGGGCAACGAAGCCCTGGGCGCCCAGCCGCTTCCTCAAGAAGGAGACCTGCCCCATGCTGCGGCCTGAGCGAACCCGCTCCGTCAAGGTGCCGCAGGGAAGAGCAGAGCTGCTAAGAAGTCTCGCCCGAGAAGCCGCCCGAAGCGCCTCGGCCTAGCACGCCAAGACCTGCGCTGCTCCCAGCCTGCAGCAAGATGAGGACCCGCAGACCAAGCTCTTCATCACCCAAGGCCTCCTCAGGCTACAGCTGGCTGCCGCGCTTTCACCCCGACCCACGCAAGGCCGCTGCGTCCCGGCAAGTTCTGCTGACCTGCCTCTCGCTACGACGCACGGCTGACCCAAGATAGTTCCTCCAGTTTACGAGCTGGGCATCGAGGCTGCCAACGGAGACGAAAAGGTCATGGCAAACTGGTTTCCCATGGCGCCAGGACGGGCCCGCACTGCTCCTAAATCTGCCTGTGCACGCATCTCCTCCTCGACGAGATGCGCACCCGCTTCATCGCTAACTTCTGTGGTACTCGCGACGACCACCTGCCGTGAGCGATATGCGCGCCGTATCAAGCAAAGAACCAGAGGAAACCCCGCAGAAGTACATACGGCGCTCAACAACGCTACTCAAGATCCCCAAGGTAATGGAGGAGGCCATCTTCAGCCTTCTCCAACGGCGCGCACGACGCCAAGATGAAGGAGGAGCTGGCGATGCATGAAGACTGCGGCACCTCCTGGAGCTGTTCAACTTGGCGACTAAGCGCGCCAGGCTGAGGAAGGACGCCCCCTCCTCGACGCCTGCCCGTGAGACCTGCAATAGAAGAAGCCCAAGGCCAAGGACGTGAAGCGCAAGGGGGTTGCCGTGCTCGCAGCAGAGCCAGACACCAAGTGGGACAGAGATCAGCCCGAATCCTCCAAGGGTAGTCGATACTGCGTGTAACACGACCTCCACGCCCACAACACCAATGAATGCCAAGAGCTCTAGGCCGTGCGTGAAGGAAGGGTCGGCCGACGTCCCGACCGCAGCGACCAAGGCTACGGCCAAGGAGGAGGAAGGAACGCAGGACGCTGGGAAGACCGCGGCCCACGCCAAGGGTGGCGCGACCAACGTCGTGAGGATCGCTGGCAGGACCCGCCTCGTGAGGGAGGCTGGAGGGATCAGCCTCGCGAGGATCGCCCGCAAGGGAACGCAGGCCTCCCTCCGCTGCCGCCGCAGCCAAGGAGAAATGAAGACCGTCATCAGGACGAGGGGCTGGGGCTTCAGAACCACGGCAATTGCTTGCATCCCGGGCGGAGATCAAGCCCCACCTCTCAACAGATCTTCAAGCAGTTCGCCCTGCAAGTGAATGCAGTCCTCCCGAAGCTCGAGGCTACGCGCCCTCTCAGGTGGTCAGCATGCGCCATCACGTTCAGCTCAGCAGATCAGCTCAAGTGCGCGGCCACAGCCGGAGTCCTCCCGATGCTTTGTTCCCTAATCACTAGCAACGTGCTACTCACCAGGACCCTCATCGACGGCGGGGCAGGGCTCAACGTCCTGTCCGTGGAAACGTTCAACAATCTCCAAGTGCCCTACAATCAGCTTCAGCCAACCAAGCCTTTCTCCGGAGTCACCGACGGCTCCACGGTCCCGATTGGGCTGGTCCGCCTCCTTGTCACCTTCGGGGCACGCGACAACTACCACACCAAGCTCATCGACTTCGACGTCTCCCACATTCGCCAGATAACGCCATCCTCGGGTACCGGGCTGGCAAGTTCATGGTCAGAACTCCACCACGGCTACAACGTCCTCAAGATGCCAGGAAGTGGCGGGGTCATCACGGTGCCCTACGAGGAGAGAGACGCAGTGTGCTCCCTGGAGCGAGCCTTTCAGGCCGCATCACTGGTAGACCCGGATCGCGGAAGCAGGAGGCTTCCCAAGGCCGCCCCCAAGAAGAAGAAGACATCGTCCGGCCCAACCCCTCAGGATGCAGGCCCCTCAGGACCCGCGCCTGCTCAAGGGGAACCTCCATCCATCACATAGGGAAGCGTGCCCGGTGCCCTCAGGCAGGGCTCGGGGGCTCTCCCCTGGAGGGCCGCCGGCCTCGCCAAGGTCACGAGGGAGGCGCTTGGGCACCACGTGGAGGCGTGTTTCGAAGCACGTTTCCCTCAAGAAGGAGCAAGGCAAGGAGGGCCAAACCCTCAGGAGTTTGTCAGCAAGGCCATTCAGGAGCTACAGGAGTCAAGAGTCATGAGAGGTAGCCGCCGCTTACCCGCTGTGGCCCCCCATCCAGGCGAGGATGGTGGGTTGCACGTCTGCATTGACATACCAGGGCTCAACCGAGCCGCGTCTCAGGAGCGCCTCTGGCCCTCGCAAGTGGGACGCTGCGAGGGTCCGCCCCACAGCTACGTTCGCATGCCTTATGGCTTGCCGAACGTGGCGGCCGCGTACCAGCGCCTCATGAGGGCCATCCTGGAGGCTCAAGAGGTCAGGCGTTCCGCAGCCCTGGTGGAGATGGAGATGGTCCGCGAGGAGCCACCAGCGCATCCGGAGCCTCCTGAGGCCCCTGGTCCTGGGGACTCGTGAGAATCGGCTCCCGCAGCTCACCGAGTCTGCTACACCAACACCCCTTCGTCCCCAACATCATCAAGTGACATGTTTCCATTTTCATTTCCAGCTGGGAGCACCCTCAGGGCCACATTATTCCCAGGCCGCGTGGGTCCGTCCCTGTGGCGTGTATCCCTTTTATTTCATGCTCTTAGCTTACCTTATTGGGGGCCCCCACGGGCTGCATCATCCCCAAGTCGCTCGGGTCTGACAGAGCGGCACCTTTTTGCCGTCGCTGGTGTACCCTTCTTGCGTTTATCTTAGGGCCATGCTTTCGACCCATCACGCATGTTATTTGGTGCCTGCCCGTGGCACCTTTTCTTCCTGGATGTCGGAAGCTTGCGCATTAAAGGGGGGTACCAGAGCATCGCGACTCAGGGCTCCTACCGGCTCTCCAGCCCTCACCCTCTGGTCTTGTCCACGGCATCGCGACCTGGCATACCAGCGACGGCTGAGACCAGCTCGAGGGCCGGGACCCGAGAACGTAGAGTTTCGACATCTAACCCAGCATGCGCATTAAAGGGGGCTGCCTAAGCATCGCGACTCAGGGCTCCTACCGGCTCTCCAGCCCTCACCCTCTGGTCTTGTCCACGGCATCGCCACATGGCATACCAGCGACGGCCGAGACCAGCTCGAGGGCCGGGACCCGAGGACGTAGAGTTTCATCATCTAACCTAGCTTGCACGTTAAAGGGGGGTGCCTGAGCATCGCGACTCAGGGCTCCTATCGGCTCTCCAGCCCTCACCCTCTGGTCTTGTCCATGGCATCGCGACAGCATGCCAGGCCGACGGCCGAGACCAGCTCGAGAGCCGACCGAGGACGAGAGCACCGGCATCTAGCCAAATTTGCAGGAACATACTCCAAGATAAGGCCCAGAGCCAGGCGCAACCCGCCTTGAGGTAGGGCCCCGTGAGTCCCACGCTGGCCCATGGGTGCCCAGATACAGCTCGTCAAGCCCTACCGTGCCAGCCACGTGTCGTATGGGGCTACACGCCCTGGCTCCTCCGGAGGAGCCCCTCCCACGCACCAGTGGAAGCACCATGCTCCGCGCTGGCTGACGACACTACCGAGGAGCGGCTATGCCCATACACAAACGGAAGCGCTATGCTCCGCGCTGGTGACAAACAACTGAGGGTGGCCCTCGGGCCGCATTAACCTCAGGGAGCCCAGAGCTCAGCGTCAAGCCTCATCGCAACGCCTCCCCTCGGGAGTGCCGTGCGAGGGGGCTGGGCACGGGGGCTGCGCCTGGGTCACGCCCAGACGCACGCCACCCAGCCAGGCCCCCCGGGCCTAGTTCGTCGCACGTCCCTCCCCGAGCGGTGCCAAGGTACGAAGGCCGTTTGAGCGTCAAGGGGGACTCCTGAGCATCGCGACTCAGGAGCCTAACTGGTCACGTAGCCCCTCACTCCTTAGTTCCGAAAGGCTAATGGCGGTTGAGGTATGCGCGGGGCCGGGCTCTGCAGACATAGAATGGTAGATCCCCCCACATCTCACCTCCCTACATGTTGTTCGAGTGCCAAGGGGGACTCCTGAGCATCGCGACTCAGGAGCCTAACTTGTCATGTAGCCCCTCACCCCTTGGTCCCATCCTGGTTTCTGGTCGGGGCTAACGGCAGCTGAGGTATGCGAGGGGCCGGGCTCTGCCGGCGTAGAACATAAGCAAGTAGGAAGGAATAGCGCAAATTTCATGGAATTCAAAAGCAAATATTACAGTCCATACTGTTATCACAGCAAGTTTTAACGCCACCCCGAGGCATGGTACATGTGCAGGAATTAAAAGCAGGACGGGAGCCACGACGGAGTCACTTGCCGGCGGTGGAGCTGCGCGGAGCGGGTTTGCCTTGTGGAGCAGCAGGGCTAGCAGCGCTCCACTTTAGCTTGGTGCTGAAGGCCCGGAACTTCCCCAGCAGAGCCTCCACACGACCCTTCACGGCCTCAGTAGCAGCAGCGGCACGCTCACCGCTTGCTGGCTCCAGCAGGCTGTCGAGGTCGACGTTGGGGTCGCGAAGATAGATGTGGGTGAAGACCCGCGTCAGTGCTGCACAAGACAAGACGCGTGCCTCGGCCTCAGCCATAGGGCCAAGGCCAAGGGTGACATCTTCAAGAGCACGAACCAGGAAGGGAAGCAGCTTGGCGGGGCCATCCTCCTCGCCGGCCAGCGGGCTCTCCAGGCCGCTCTCATAAAGCGTCTTCAATGAAGTGCGAGCCTTATCCTCCATCTCCGCAAAGGCCACGCGATCCTCGGCGAGAACCCGTGCCTTGCCGTCCAGCTCAACCTTCCTCGCCTCCAGCTCTTGGTCAGCGCGCCTAGGCGGTCACGGCGCTTCTTGAGCTTGGCGTCCCGGTCCTTGACGGCCGCCTCGCAAGCCTTCATGCTTTCCTCCTGCTCTTGGCGAAGGCGGGCCTCCTCGGCGAGCTGGTTTTGCAGGCCCTTCAGCTCGCTCTCCAGCGCCTCGCAGCGACCTAGGACATTAGCCACCTCCCCCAAGGCGCCGTCGTGGGCAGCCTTCGCCCCAAGGACGACCTGCTTCTCCTCGTCACAAGCCGTCGAGGCCTGGACCAGCGCCGCCCGAATCGAAGCGTCGGAGCGAATCCAGCCGGAAGCTAGCTCCAAGCGCCCGTACACTAGACGAGAGTCGGCGCCCAGAAGATCCTGCCACAGACGGTCCAGTTCGGCAACAGCGCGATCCAGAACAGTAGTCGGGGAAGCAGCAGTCGGTGGAGTAGGAGGAGAAGACGGCAGCGTGATCACGGTATCCTGAGGTGGAGCCTGCTGCGCCACGACGGCTGTGGTGGCCGCATCAGGCAAGGGCACCTCGGGAGTCGCTTGGGCCATGGGGGTTGAGCTCGCCCCAGCCAGCTGAGCTAGGCCTCGCGAGGACGCCTGGGAAGGAGAGGCCCGTGCGTCACGGTCACCTTCTTTCATGGGCAGAGGCGCTGCCACGGATGGAACCTCAGGAGCTCCCTTCGACTTCTTTGCCGCGGGCGCCAGCCTAGCCGGGAGATACGAGCGTCAAGCCTCAGCAACAGAACAATAAACAAGACAGGAATCAAGCACTTATAGGTCGTCGTTTCCGGGCTCGAACAGCCTCCGGCCGTACTTGAAGCCCGAGAGCCGGCTGCAAGGATCAGCCTCGAGGAGCTCGGGAGCAGGAGGTGCGCCTGCGGATCGCCTCGGGGCTGGGGTAGACCCGCGGGGGATCAGCCCGGTCCGTTCCTTCTTCGGGATCGGGGGCCGGCTCCCACCGCCCTGCTCATCATCATCCTCGTCGTCGTCACTCAGAGAGAGGCGTGGAGCGCGGGACCTGCACCGAAGGGGGGAGCCCTTGACTCTGCCTCGGAGTCAGCCCCCTCTTCCCGCTCCCCTCCTTCCTTCTCTTTGCTGGAGTCGCCGGAGGACACGTCCACCGGGTCCTCTAGAGCCTCCGCGGGCATGGGCCCGTCCCCCGTTGAAGACGGGCATGGACCCCACTACCTACTCCCAGTCCTCGCGGAGGAACAGGGGCGTAGGAGCGCCCTCTAACCTCGCCACGTCGCCCCCAACCAAAGACTGGAGGACCGCAGCCAGATCCTCATCAGCCAAGACCGGGGGCTCGGGTGGGGCCTCCACATCGGAAGTGAGTCTCGACAAGCGGAGCAGCTGGTGCTCAGAATTCTCCTCGGCGATGCACCAGCCAACCGCCGCGCCATGCTGGCCGGCCTCGAGATCCAGGTCCATCTTCTCCAACACCGCGCCAGACGGGGTCCACAAGCTCCACTCGGGACCAGTCATCAGAGCTCGCGGGGTGCCCCGTGGGCAGGATCAGCCGAGGGTGGATACGCCCAGCATCCACTAAGAGCCACTTGCTCCTGAAGCCCTCGATCCTTTTCCTAGGGTTCGAAATGGCAATGGAGCTGCCGTCTGTGATTTAAGCTTCGACACGCAGAGACGGAACCACGAGAGGTCGGAGGGAGAAGTAGTAAGCGCAGCAAGGCCACTGGGGCTTCACCCCTCGTGAGCCTCGCAATAGTAAGCGAAGTGCGGAAGAAGGACACGAGTTGGGGTGGAGCTGCAGGGCTTGAAGATTATAATGGCGGAGGACAGAGAAGAAGAACTCAGAAAAGGGAGGCACCAGACCAGCGACGATGGCGCTCACGAAGAGCGGATAGAAGGTGCTCCCTTGGCCCTCAGGGAGAGTAGAGCCGGCCTTGAACACCTTCGCCCCGTCGATGCTCTGCGCCGCCGCCATCTGGCGCACCCGAGCAAGGCCCACCTCCGACACGTTCGGCAAGTCCAAGGCAGACGAATACCAAGCTCCGGCCGGGGCCTGGCGAGGCGCCATGTCGGGCTAGGGTGCGCGGACGGAGTAGATCTGAAGATTTTGAAGGCGGGGAGGAGAGGCGCAAGAAAGGGGATCTGAGCAGCAACTGGAGAAAGCAAAGAAGGCAAAGGAGAGAAGCCGCTCCTTTATCAACTCGCGCGGTTGTAGAGGCGCCCACGTCCAATCAACCGCCACGCGGCGCCCAAGGCCGCAGGCTGTTAGGGACCCTTGACTTCCAGACTTGCTCTTCGCCTCTCTGCTCGGCCAAGTCCAGCGCGCCGTGGGCACAGGGGCTCTGTCGGCGATGCAGGAGCAGGGGTCCCCGGACTTGCACTGCAACTGCTGGCGTGGCTCAAAGGGGGCCCAGCGTGGCCCACCTTCATCAACACAAGCTCAAGACCCTCGCGAGGGGCCAAGCCTTGAGGGGCGGACAACAAGGAGCCTCCTCAAGCACGGCCTCATCAGGCTGGCTCACGAGGAGGCGGAGAGTTTAAGGCAGGGTACCTCACGAGGTGCCCATGACGCAAGCCATGACGACCAAGGGCGCCAGTCGGGCGCCAGCCCGCGCAGTGTCCTCCTTTCCTCTTTGGTGCAAAGGGAGCAAGAGCAGGCGAGAGCATCAAGCAAAGGCATCCATTTCGGTGCAACAAGACCAAGACCAGACCAACGGCACGGAGGAAGTCGTTGTGGAGCCAAAGCAGGCACCACCACCAGAGCCTTTGACAGGCGAGGACCAACTTTAGTCAGGATAAGTGTACCCATTGTTCCCCTTCAAAATGGCCAATTGTTGGCGCCCTTCCTGCTCAATATTTGGGGAGAGGCCCAAGGCCTTTGCCTATAAATAGGACTAGCCACCCCCAGGGTAGAGGGTATCGAGCATCAAGAGGCTGGATCGAGCATCTGGCATACATCTTGGATAGAGAGAGAGAGAGAGAGCGACTGAACTCCTCCTAGTAGTTCATCGCACCAGCCAAGAACAGACCCTCGCGAGGCTGTTCTTCTTTGTATTGTTCATCATTAGCCCAAGAGGCAATCCACCACACAACACACTGGAGTAGGGTATTACACAACTATGGTGGCCTGAACCAGTATAAACCCTGTGTCTCTTGTGTTGTTCTGTTCTTAGTTTAGATCCTAGCGATTCGGCGAGGAGCAGGTAGGTAGAGGGCGAAATCTCCGAGTGCACCCCAGTGTTCGAACCTCAAGGGTCTGCCGAAACCCGAAATCCAACACTAACCAGCAATCAGAGTTGCAATTCTATCAACGATATACCATGTGATAAATAATACTGTCGTACTACTTATACACACAGGACACTTGTTTCGCCATGCCAGATTATTACATCAAAATCTCTCGGAGGATAGATCAGTTCGGCAGTTGCGTGCTCCTGCTGAAGAATTTCAAAGTTGATTTGGACCAGCTCTCCGTGCCGAGAAAGTTTGATTTTGACATAGACCATCCTTTAGCATCAATCATCATGCAACCATCCTTTGTACTTACGGTATATTGAGCAGGTTCATTCACACCAAGGCTGCACATGGTAAGAGAAACTTGGCCGCGTTGCCCGGATTGTTGAACGACTCCCTCGTTGCTCTAGGAATGCTCTGTTTGCAAACAAGAAGACATACCTAAACAGTTATATGAACACAGTGAATCATGTGAAACAACATGGAAAGAAAAAAGAATGAAGCACTTGGGTGGCCAATGCTTTCCAAGAAGGTGGACATGTCAGTTTTTGTAAGGACTTTGGTATATGAAGTGCGAACTGCAGCCCAGTCTATTGCCGATGCAACTGTTCGGGCCGGAGCAGATGCAAGTGCAAGTGTTAGTGTAGGTCACGAAGCCGCTGCTGCTGCTGGAGATGGTGCTCCTTGTAGAGCTGGTGCTAGTGTCGGAGCAGGTGCCGGTGTCGATGCCCGATCCTCCGGTATATCAGACTGATCTTCTGACGCGGTCGGTGCCCAATCCTCAGCTGGATCAAACTGAGCTGCTGTCGCTGCCAGTGCTAGAGCAACTGCCGGTGCTCGATCTGTTGCTGAAGGTGGTACCGATGTACAAGACAGCGGTGGTCGTGTCTGGTCTGCTATGATCACCTTTCTAACTTGACTAGGATCCGTGACCGTGATCCGGTTTTTTTCTTCATTTCTTTTAAATGCGAGAAGGACTAATTGTGACGTTTTTCTTAATCCAAACTGCAGTTCATCATAGGGATTCAGCTTGTACTCCGACAACAGACTGATCCAATTTTTTCCAGTAATATAAGTGATGGACAGTGCCTTCGTTACTGACACGACATAAGAAGTGAAACCTGCAAAAATAGCCATCGTAGAGAAAACCAAATGGTTTATTTTGTGACGAATGTCACATGGCAAAACCTGCATCGTAAAATTGCAGGAAAAGAAAGAAAACATGACATTAAATCAATAAGATTTAGACAGTAAACCAATAAGATTTACTTGATGTGACACGAGTGAATCCTTGCCAGGAAATCACTATGTTGGAGTACTAAATAGAAGATTGATCGTCCAACTACGCGTGGCATGCAGGGGCCCCACCTACTCCCACAAGCAAGACAGTCCAAAGGTCGTGACAAATTGTATGGACCGAACATCCATGGGACTGGAAATCCTGGTGGGTGCAACAATGCATACAGATATTGGAGTGTAACCATAATTGATAAATCGTCCTCACAAAAAATATGATCTGGATACTTCAGAATATACAGACTGAATTGAGTGGACAGACATTAACATACACCGTTCTCAGGACTGACCACACACCAAAAGCGGCAGTACTAATAAACAATATAGGGTTCACAAACACAAATCAAGTACTGAACAATAGTACTTACTACAGACAAGCAAAGTTGCACTAACTAAACTCTGCAGACTATTTCTTGCCACCGACCTATGGGATGAACCCCGCATAACTGACTAGGCCATGGACTTCGTGTGAGATGTCTACATGCACCATCACCATCTTTTCAACCATGGAGAACCTAACAGAGTGGTCTTTCCACTCATAAACATGATGATGAAGACAGGCCGTATCAGATTTGTTGGGAAGCTTTACAAGAACCACACCCTTCATAATCGAAGGCATAGCCAGGAAGTTGTTGTGGTCAAGTACAGCCTCGAGAACACGCCTGACAACAAAGCCACAGGAAAACACTAGTTCAGAACACGTGGCGACAAGGACACACAATTTGGATAGTTCAGAGAGAACTCATCATCAGGTCTTCCAGTTCACACGGCATGACTTTGAGAACTTCATCTCCACCGCGGACCTGGTTCTAATTCAAACAAAAACCATGTTTTATTACTACCTCCGTTCGGAAATATAAGATGATTTTTGATATTATACTCCATATATGACTATATATACGCACAAAAATGAGTGAACAAAGACACTAGAACATGTCTTCAAAGGCATGAGAGCAGACGGATTACGTGCAATATCCATAACACAAGTTACTGAGGCAAATATACCCTCTTAAAAGGTAGCATTGATGATCATAAAGTACTATCTCCGTCCGAAAATTCTTGTCTTAGATTTGTCTAGATACGGATGTATCAAGTCACATTTTAGTATTAGATACATCCGTATCTAGAAAAATCTAAGACAAGAAATTTGGGATAGAGGGAGTGGTTGAAAGTAATCTATAAGAAATCAGTGTCAACCTCTCGCATGTTTTGGTCAAAAGAGGAATTTAGAACCGTCATTTGGCACACTAAAATCACATGGAAGATCACCCAGAAAGTTGTACTACCAGTACTAGTACTACGTGTTAGATGAAAAAACATGATCAAGATCGAGAAAAAGATCGTCAACAAGAGACATTACCTGGACTTGCTTAATGAGGGTCCCGGAGATGGGGGCTTGGACAGGGGGATGCCTTTGAGCTTGTCTGTGGTAGTCTCGGCGGGGTGCTTGCGCTTCTTCGTACCATGAGCCTCGACGGTTTTGGCCAGAGCCATAGACATCACGTCGGCCGGTGCTCCAGCGTCCATCCAAGAGAGGAAGCTGAGAGAGAAGGGTGAAAGGTGGAACGAGACGAGGGAGAAGCGAAGCGAGTGGGGGTTTGCTTCAAGAGAGGAAGCTGAGAGAGAAGAGTGAAATGATGGTTGCTTCGTCCGTCCAACTTACTGCTGGAAAGGAGGGGGTTTTGTGATTTGTCGGCTCATTGGGCATTACTGCGGCGCTTCGATCGGGGTAGTCTACTGTCACTCTACTACGGAGTAACTTAGTGCATGGCTGGTGGACCTAGGTGCTGGCTGTCCCACACGTCGGCGAAAGTGAGTAATTTAGTGCATGGATGGAGGAGGATCTGCACGGTAGAGCGTGTCCACTGTTTTTCTGAAGAAAAAAATGATTACAGCAAGCGTTTCCAATCTTACAACGGAGGAGTGGGAAACACGGCAGCCACTTGAACATACACAGTGCTCCTACTACTAGGCATGTGCAGTGGTTCATACGTCAGTACTACACAATCTTGTTGCTAGTGTAGTAAGATATGACAATAACAAATGACGTTGTGCGCATGTCAACTACTCCTATATGTAATATAGTCCCGCTTTTTCGACCATCCGGTCGAGAATGAACGGTGAGATCAATGTTAACAGAACTAGGTCCACAGCGCACGGAGAGGACGGTGCTACAGTACTCCACGAAACATGAACCATATGAAGCACGAATAGTGTTAGGCAGGGTGTATGAAGGGTGCACGGGATGGGAGCAAAAGTTCCCTTCTCGACCCACTTTTGGGTGTTTGGCAGAGTGCATGAAGGATGCATGAGTCCACACTAGTAGGTTGACAAAAATACACGAAGAGGAAACAACTATAGTGAGATGAGAATGCAACCAAAAACACCCACACGCTTTGTGCTACAGTGAATGATCTGCACCTTCTGAGTTTGATCCAACGGTCATGTTGCGCCGAGACATGGACATGCCCATGGAGAGGGCGCCTAAACACCACCGAAGTCCCTCTGCTTCTCGAGGCGCACGATGTTGGTAATGCAAGGTGCAACCACCCGCAGAGCCCGCTCCCGGTCGACAGGAGCCAGCTCGTCAAAGACGGCGTCCAATGGCACGAATGGATTCCGGTGACGGAGCCCTAAAAGGATTCTCCCGACAATGGCGACGGCAGCCCGCAACCCCTCCTTGTCCAGCTCAGTCTCCCATTGCGCGGAGACGGCTCATCTCCTTGGAGATATAGGTGAAGAAAGAGATCAGGTCAGGAAGCCGCAACTCATTGAAGTCGACCGGGTGGTCGAACAGGTTTAGCCCGACGGCTGGCATCGTCGCGCTGGCACGACGGTAGGCATCGCACAGCCGCAACACGTGCGTGGCAACTTGGTTCACCAAGTGGCTGAGGCAATCCTGGACCTCATCACGATCAGCCCGCTCATGCTCCAGCCGGCTCCCCTGACTGCCTGTCGTATCTCCCGCTTTCTGCATCAACGTCGCCGATGCCTTGAGAATCTTTGTGGTGGACGCCTACCGCTTTTGAAGCTCCGTGAACTCCCGCACATAACGGAGGAGCATGGCACTCCTCTCCTCCTTGAGCTCATGGAGCTCCACGTCCTTGGCCCTGAGCTCCGCATCCTTGGCATGGAGCTCCTGTGTCAGGCGCCTCACCTCGGACTCCGTGATATGCTACGCCGCCATGGCACCAGGTAGAAGCAATGGGGAGAGGAAGCAAAGGGGGCGAAACGGCTGAAAGGCAATGCAATCTACGGAAGGCGGAGGGAGCCAGCCGAGGAGCGGGGAATCTTTTTGTTTTCACCACGGTAAAACACCAGTCGACGACTTCTCACATCAGGGAGCAGTGGGTTTTAGAGGAGTCATCGTGACTAATTGCTGCCGCGCCTGCTCCCGTCAATCAAAAAATTAAAAATCCTGCCGCGCCTGCTCCCGTCAATAAAAAAAATTAAAAATCCCGCCGCACCCAAATACCAGAGCAATGCCGCGGTGGATATTTAAGTTTACCTGCCGGCAAGTAGATAAAAAAAGGGGTGAAAAAACAAATGTGGCAGCGGCCTAGCTAATCGGTCGAACAAGCCCAACTAGCTAGCCACCGTGCTTCACTGATGTACTCGGCGGGAAAGGTAGTCTTTCGTGATTTGACGACTCATTTACTTGCTTCGGTGCTACGACCGAGAGAACCCACAAAACGCGTGGTAGGGCATCCCACGTCAGGAAGAATATATGCGTGCACCACCCAGGAGGACCCCGAAACCGCGCGGTAGGGTGTGCCACGTCTCGACACGGAGGAAAAATGTGCGTGTAAAAATATACTGTATCAGACGTAGTACCTATTGTTCGACCTCGGGACCCAGCCAGTCAATCGAAAACACCCCACTATCCACAAAGCTTCATCATGCAAACATGGCACGAAGGATAGATGTGGTTAGCTCCGTCTCGACCAGCCACAACGTCTCTTGTTCTAGGCGATTCTTCTATTTTCCATGCTTTTTTTAGTTGTAATAACACCACGGCAAGCTAGCGCCGCTCTTTGTGTGTGCCCGTGCAAAGGTTAGATGTTGTAGAGAAGGGAGATTGAGATCGCAGACCTGGGACCCACCAGTAAGTGAGACAACGGTCATGCACATGTTGACGAGCCACTCCCTCTACTCTACTCAACGCAAGTACTGTATAAAATCAAGTTATGGGACAAAGCCAACAACCATTGTTGTTTCAGGCTATCGACTTACACTTTGTAGTCCAGGTTGCCAGTTCGAATCTTGTCTTTCAGATTTGTTAGTTTTAGGTCCAAATTTGATTAATGACAAGTGGGACCCCCATGTGTTGTTCCGATATTTCAGTGTAGGATGGTTTTTTTGAACAAACACTTTGCGCAGTTAGACAAGTAACGGCACGAGTTACATGTATTTTGCAAGTTTATGAACAAAAATGACAGCGGCATAGAATATCACATCCACCCTGCAGCTTAGATACTATGGTGATACGAGTTTTTACACCGTTGGACGTGAGATCCAATGGCTTGGGAGTAGTCTTTGTAATTATGCGCAATTTCCAAACTCTCCAAAGGTATTTTTGCAAATAAAACATCCAGGCCTCATGTGTGCCGCTGCATCTTTGATCCAACGGCTCCCCGTTGGTCATATTAGGTGCTCTCCGTAGCTTAATTACCCGCTACAGTGATATGAGCATCTAGGTCGTATGATCAGTGATCAGATGGCACATGTGTAGTACTTGTACTTCGTGCGCATTCCACAAACTCTATCAGCCGTATATTGCACAAACATTCAAACCTCCTACTGTGGTCCGTTAGATCTCAGTGAACTTGTATCACCATAGAATCTACAGTGCAGGAGCACCTCATATTCTCCCGTGCGAGAAAACATAAGGTGCTATTGTAGCTTGGAACCTATGGTGATACGATGTTGGAGGTCATTTGATCTGAGATCCAATGGCATCTGAGTCGTATTTGTGCTTGTAAGTAGTAGCCGAACTCTTTTGGGGCTTTTCTGCAAAAAAACCATTCAAACCACCGAGGAGGTGTTGGGTCACAAATCCAACGACTCTGAAGAGCTTGTATCACCAAAGCATCTAAGGTGTGGTAGAACATGATATTCTTACATACATGAGAATATGATGTCCTCCTTCATCTTAGATGCTACGGTGATACGAGCTTCGAGGTCGTTGGATATGGGATCCAAGGGCATCTGAGTAGTTTTTGTACAAATTGTGTGCAATTCTCAAACTCATCAAGGTTTCCTGCAAAAATATTAAGACACATCATGTGAGCTGCTATATCTCAGATCTACAAGCTCCAAGCAACTCGTATCGGCATATAGCATCTAAGGTATGGGGGCACATGATATTCTCCCCGGGTGGAGGGGTGGGGGGTGCACAACCAATCGGTGGTTGGGAGGGTGGGGACAAATATAATCTAAACAACCCTAAATAGAGCTCCACAATTTTATCTAAGGTCGAGGGGTTGACCCACGACAATCATAGCTCCACCTAAACAAAACATTTGCATGTACTGTAGTACTAGACTTAATATTCATGTTTCTGTTTCATGTTCATTTTAAATATTGAACTGAGGACCATGGATGCCTTACATTTTACTCCCTTTGTTCCTAAATATTAGTCTTTTTAGAGGTTTCAAATGGACTGGCACATACAGATGTATATATACATATTTTAGAGTCTAGATTCACTCATTTTGCTCCGTAGGTAGTGTAACGCCCCGGATTTGATGCGCCAGGTGTCTGCCAGTTCTTCGCCGTCGTTGCCATGTCATTTGCTTGCGTGTTGCATTTTATCATGTCATCATGTGCATTTCATTTTGCATACGTGTTCGTCTCATGCATCCGAGCATTTTCCCCGTTGTCCGTTTTGCAATTCGGCGCTCCTATGTCCTCCGGCGTCTCCCTCTTCTCTCTTTTCGTGAGTGAGTGTTAAATGTTCTCGGAATGGACCGAGGTTTGCCAAGCGGCCTTGGTATAGCACCAGTAGACCGCCTGTCAAGTTTCGTGCCATTTGGAGGTCGTTTGATACTCCAACGGTTAACCGGGTAACCGTAAAAGCCCTCTTTTGTTGCAGCCCAACACCCCTTACAAAGTGGCCCAAAACCCAGCCAACTCCTCTCCATGCTCTCGGTCGTTCGATCACGATTGCGTGGCTGAAAACCGCACCTCATTTGGACTCTCCTAGCTCCCTCTACCTATATAAACACCTCCCCCTCCGAATTTTCGGGTCCAAACCCTAGCAAACTCCCCCTCCGCGCCGGCGGACATGTCCGCCCGCGCCGGACGAAATCGCGCCGCCGCCCCGAGCCACTCAGCGCCCGCCACCTGTCCGCCGCCGCCGCCCACCTCCGCCCGGCCCTTGGGCCGCGCCAGCCCGCCGGGCCCGGATGCACCGCCGCCGCTGTATCCGCCGCCGACCCCCGCCCGGACTGCTCCGCCGCCTCTGCCGCCCCGGTGCCCCACCGTGTGCCTCCGCCGCCCCTGGCGCCGCCGTTCCTCCCGCCATCGCGGACCTCCCTTGGCTCGCCTCCCTCGCCGCCCGAGCGGCCCGCGCCTCCGCCCGCCTCCTCCGCCACCACCATGGCAGCGCCTGCCACCCGCCGCCGCCGCCCGCTCCATGGCCGGGCAGGCCGCCCGCCGCCGCCCGCCACCTCGCCTCGCCTCGGTCGGATCCGGGCGGACACGGCGGATCCGCCCGGCCCCGCTGTCTTCCGGCCTCCCCGTCCCTCCTCCGGCCGCGCCCCGCAAGCTCCGACGCGAACTCCAGCGAGCATCTCCGTCGCCGCATCAAAATCCGTGCTACCCGAGGTTGACCCCCGAAATCCAGTAAGTCCCCTGTTTTTCATATAATCATGCCATGTTCATCGCATTGTATCTCTGCATCCGTAGCTCCATTTTGTGCGTGTAATATGTCAAATTGTTCGCCTCAACGAGTACTTCATTTCATTTCATTGCATCATTTTCATTTGAGCTCATCTTGATGCCCGAAATCTGTTGGAAGAGTGCATGTTGATGTTAACTCGTCAAACTGTTATAACTTGCTCATTTGTCATTTTTGCCATGATTGATGTGTGCATCCTATGAGGTTGATGTCTACATGTGTTTTTATCTATGCCATGCCATATTTCCAGGGGTGTATGCCATTTATTTTTGTGATCAACTAGAAAAGTGGCCCGCTCGATGCGCGGGCTAGAGTTTTATGAAGTTAACTGTTCAGAATATATTATTTGTTTTTCCAAAGGAAAATTGAAACCAAATGTGGCGATAGCTTTTATGTATGCCAAACAAACTTTAGTATTATGATCAACAATATTCTTAAAATTATATTTGTATTTTTGTGCTGACATTTTTATCATGTTGCTTAGTTTTCCTGTAAACTGAACTTTAATAGTTCTGATTGTTCGTATAGTCATTGGTTAATTTTCTACCGGTAGGACAGGTTGGCATATTTATTTAGTAATCTTGTACTGGAATTACTTTAGTTTATGTAGATAGTATATACATTTCCATAAAAACTTTGTTGGTAGGTATTTGGTTGCAGAGACATGGACCCGTCAGAACCAAGGGTGGCTATATGTTGACTTCAGCTTTTTGTGTGCTTTTTACATAGTTTTCAGCAATACCAAGGGAGGAGAGTGAGAGAGTAAACCTTTTTCTTATTACCAACTAACCCTTGATCTATTTGGCATAATGTGTACTCAAGTTACCAAGGTGCATTTAGAAAACATCATTTGTTTGATGGATCCCATCAGTATGATTCTTCACTTTCCCATTATGTAGTCTTTATTGATATATAATAGTAGAATATGAGAAACATGTTTGATTGCATTGTACATATGAAATATGACAATGTGTTGACGCTCTCAGTATTGGTTTGCATTAAATAATAATCTTGTAGAATCAAGAATCACATACTATAGATTGTTGATGTTTGGCAGTAATTATTTATTTCCACCA
This sequence comes from Aegilops speltoides, assembly GCA_021437245.1. Classification (NCBI taxonomy): domain Eukaryota; kingdom Viridiplantae; phylum Streptophyta; class Magnoliopsida; order Poales; family Poaceae; genus Aegilops; species Aegilops speltoides. The sequence continues at coordinate 406,947,338 of CM038144.1, read as the reverse complement.
GTTGATGCATGTTGAAATACTTTGGCACGGTAGTACACCATATTCTACCTGCCATATCATGTTAGAATAGGAAAGTAAGATAGGAAGTGGCCTCCTTTAGTGAAATTAACATCATGCTGAAATTGTGTTATTCGTTCATTCCATTAGAATATTTTTGTATAGACTATATTCTTGACCACATCATCCTCATCACTACTTTCCTCATTTACCATTACCCATAGTCCATCCCTTTTTGTTACTCTTGATAAAGCTACACATAAGTATCCACATCTAAGATTGTCCCGTGCTTTTGTTGATAGTCATAGCAAAGCAAACTAATATATGGTATTTTCTCCTTTTAGAACAAATGGCAATGTTGATTTAGTTGGTGAGATGACTATGCTTGCAATATATGACTTTCTACCATATGTGTTTTAGTTATTATCTGTGTGCTTTGATGAATCTTCGCCAAGTTGACAATCGCCATCCTTGTACCATTGCATAACCCAGCACTTTGGTTGATATACAATGACTAAGTGCCCTTTGGGTGGGCGATGTTGCATCAAGTGTCGTTTGCTAGAGGAAGATGATGTAGATGAGGTATTATAAAATCTTGCACAATTGAAACAGAGGATTTTTTCACAATGGAGAGATATTTTGTTTGAGAGATTGAATCCCCATATATTATCGGTGAGAGTTTGAATTTTTTAGAGAGTGCATCTATATTTATCGGTGAGAATTTATACTTTTTGGAGAGATTGGTGTAGCGATCGTACACTAAGATATTGCATGACGGAAAGAGATGTTGTTAGGTGCCGAGAGATTCTATATACATGTATGATCCGGGAGATTTTGGTCGTGTAGAGATAATCTATTTGGGGTGGTGAATCTTTATAAATGAATTCATCGCAAAAAGAACTTTTAGAAATGAGAAACACTCAGTTCTTTTGGGGGGTGGCTGATCGCTCATTATTTTTGGTCATTTTTTGCGGTGGGGTCCTCAGATTTATATGAAGAGATAGCATCAATGTACAGGATAGTGTATTAATTTGGAAAGCACATGGAGACCTTCGCCATGTTTGTTTGCGAGAGATTTTACCTGTCACGGGTTAGTTTTTTCATTTTGGATGGTCCAATTGCTTGTGGGATGGTACAACCTGTGCGACTAAGTTTTATTTTTTAGATGTCCTAAGCGCACAGTTTTTTTATATTCTGGTCCCTTAGATTTTTTTGGGATGGTCTGATCGCCCATTTTCTATCGCTAAGTTTTTACGTGTATCGTTTTTATTTTTGGAATGGTTTAGTCGCTCAGTTTCTATTGAATAGTCTGGTCGCTTAATATTTTTAGAGGGGTCAATTTTTTTGTGTTAGGCTGATCGCTCCTTCTTTTTGTAGATGGTCGCCTGGTGGGATGATGCATCCTTTTTTGAACATGAAGGAGTGCCTTTTTTGTCATGTTACGGTTCCATCTGGTTCACATATATCTAACGATTATATCTTTTTGATTGGAAATAGACACATCGAATTAAAGGCCGGATGTTTCTAATTGTTGTAAGATTTATTAAAGTAATTATCCTTATTCTGGTGATCCTGTCAAATATTTTATATATATAATAATAGATAGATAATAATATGGACGCATTGTTTCGTCCATGTATGGGCGTCCAACTCATCCAACGTATGGAGGTATAGGATTCTCGTCTATGTATGGATGAGCACCAAGGAAAATGTTTATATCTCAGATCTATCTCCTTAATGCATGGTTGGATACATACATGATCAAGTATGAAAAGTAGTGTCCTTAATGTGCAGATATAGACGCTCACGCTTGGCCGGCCGGCCATGTATTTGATTTTTGCATGCATCCACATACCAAAAGAAGAATGCATATCCACGCACCTAAAGAAGTCTTGGTCCATGTCACGCTAGCATTTTCAAGGAGTCCTAGTCTTATAAGGAAAGAGTCCTAGCCTAGCAAGGAAAACATAACCCCACGCCTCTATATTTTTAGGAAAGTCCTAGCTAGCTTTGTTTATCTAAGGATAGCTGTAGTTTTTTTCTTTTAGTTTTTAGAAGTCTTAGATCTAATCCGTTAATTATGTCTTTTAAGTTGCGGGTCCACCAAATCAACGACCAGATGTTTCTAATTATTGTGGTAATTTCTAGCTTATTCATCTTTTTTCGGATTAACCCGTCAAGCACTTTTTATATATAATAGATGTGGTGACTAGCACAAGCATGCAAACTAGGCTACGTGATATTGCTGATTTTAGTCCCTGTTCTGTTGTTATTTTGATGCCATGTAAACATGATGCTACAGAGAGATCCATGCATATTTTGAGATACTTCAGTAAGGGTGTTTTGAACATATGGTTATTGTCTATCCATTCATGCCCTTGTTTGCAATTATGGAGTAGTCTAGCATGTCATTTTGGTGCTCTACTTTTGCTTCAAAATGTTTCCTGGTAGATTGTTTACTTGTTATTCAATTTGGCCAAGGTTGCTATAGTTGATCCTTGCATGCTATGGACTTGTTCTTGACTTGGTTTGTTTCACAAACATGTCTTATTTATGATGCTATGCTTATCTTGTCATGCAATGACTTGTGATGAGTGAATCGAGCTTGTTAAGTAGTGTTCTTGCTGTTGCTGTTTTGCTAGGCTGAATCTGTTATTTCGTGATGCTTTATAAACATGTTGCTACTAATAATTCTATGCATAATGTGGAGATATTCTATAAACATGTTTTGATCTAAATATTATGCCCTATCCATCCATGCCCCTGGTTGCATTTATAGCTTGCTGTAGATTGTTCATATCTTGCTCCAAAGTTGCTTGATAATGTTGCTATCAGCCTGTTAACATTAAGTTCACTAGTTCCCATGTGTTTTGCTAGTGTTCCATGCATCCTATCACCTTGCTCTTGCCATGCTTAACTTCACAAACATGTCTTATTACTGTTGGTTGCCTTTCCATGCCACGTATTGCTCTGTGGTGAGTGGTTCAAGCTCACCAACATGCCTACTTATTGTTGTTTCTGCCATGTTTGAATCTGTAATATAACTTGCCATGTTTACATGGGTGCCATCATATTTTCTATGCCTTTTTGGCTTATGGTCAGTAAGGGACTGTTGTTCTATGCATTTAGTAATATCATGCCATGCCTTTGTTTGCCATGATAAGTTCCTGTAACATGTTGTTTGCTTGCTCTAAACATTGCAACCTGATGTTATTTCTGCTAAAGTCTAGAATTGTTATTATTTGCAATCTTACCATGTGTTTTGGAGCATGTTCTAGTGATTTCTGGAGATAGCTCAGTGTTCATGTTTTGTTATGCTTTACCTGTACTTCATGCCCATGCCTTTTGTTATTATGTTGGAGTGCTGTAGCTTATTGTTTTGATGCTTGCAAGATGCCTAGTTGCTATTATGGACAGATCGTTGTTATGACTTGTATAGTGTGTGTGTGTTGCACCGTTGCTCTGTTTTGAGTTGTGCTCTATAGGAAGCTTGCTTGTTTTTGCATGTAGCTTCATATTATCATGATGCATCCTTGTTTTGGAGGTGTTTGCTTGATGTTTGTATGCATTTTGCATCAATGCCACGTTTAACTTGTTTTGCTCATATCTTCTAGCCCGTAGCTCCGAATCTAATGAACTTTATATGTAACTTGACTAGAATTTCGTGTAGATCATCTTGGTGCATCTTAACTTGCTGTTTAACAACTTGAACATAAGGTTTATTCAGTTCTGGACCAATTTCGAAATTTGCATATGAGGACTTACCGGAATTGTTATATGTTGTTTCCGGCCTCATTTAAACTTGCCTTGATATGTTGTTCTTGTTTGCATCATCTCTTGCCATAAGTAGCTTCATGTAGATTTGTCATGCATCATGCTTGTTGTGCATCATGTCTTGTCTATGTGTGGTGTGTTTACCATGTTGTGTGCTTTTTCTCGATAGTTCCCATTGCGTTGCGATCGTGAGGATTCGTTCGTCTCCGCTTGGTTCGTCTTCGTGGCTTCATCTTCTTCATGGACTCGTTCTTCTTCCTTGCGGGATTTCAGGCAAGATGACTGCTACCCTGGATCTCACTACTATCATTGCTATGCTAGTTGCTTCGTTCTATCGCTATGCTGCGTTACCTATCATTTGCTCTCCAAGCCTCCCAAATTGCCATGAACCTCTAACCTTTGACACCCTTCCTAGCAAACCATTGCTTGGCTATGTTACCGCTTTGCTCAGCCCCTCTTATAGCGTTGATAGTTGCAAGTGAAGTTGAAGATTTCTCCATGGTGGACAGGGTTATGTTGGGATATCACAATATCTCTTATATTATTAATGCATCTATATATTTGGTAAAGGGTGGAAGGCTCGGCCTTATGCCTGGTGTTTTGTTCCACTCTTGCCGCCCTAGTTTCCGTCATACCGGTGTTATGTTCCCGGATTTTGCGTTCCTAACGCCTTCGGGTGATTTATGGGACCCCCTAATAGTTCGCTTTGAATAAAACTTGTCCAGCAAGGCCCAACCTTGGTTTTACCATTTGCCTCACCACCACCTATACCCTTCCCTTGGGTCGGCCAACCCAAGGGTCATCTTTATTTTAGCCCCCCCCGGGCTAGTGCTTGTCTAAGTGTTGGTCCAAACTGAGCTGCCTACGGGGCCACCTCGGGGAAACTCGAAGTCTGGTTTTACTCGTAGCTAGTCTCATCCGGTGTTTCCCTGAGAATGAGATATGTGCAGCTCCTATCGGGATTGTCGGCGCATCGGGCGGCTTTGCTGGTCTTGTTTTACCATTGTCGAAATGTCTTGTAAACTGGGATTCCGAGACTGATCGGGTCTTCCTAGGAGAAGGTCTATTCCTTCGTTGATCGCGAGAGCTTGTCATGGGCTAAGTTGTGACACCCCTGCAGGGTATAAACTTTCGAGAGCCGTGCCCGCGGTTATGTGGCAGATGGGAATTTGTTAATGTCCGGTTGTAGATAACTTGACACCAGATCCGAATTAAAACGCATCAACCGCGTGTGTAGCCGTGATGGTCTCTTCTCGGCGGAGTCCGGGAAGTGAACACGGTTTCTGTGTTATGTTTGACGTAAGTAGGTGTTCAGGATCACCTCTTGATCATTACTAGTTGACGACCGTTCCTTTGCTCCTCTTCTTGCTCTCATTTGCGCATGTTAGCCACCATATCATGCTTAGTCGCTGCTGCAACCTCACCACTTTACCCCTTCCTTTCCCATTTAGCTTTGCTAGTCTTGATACCCATGGCAATGGGATTGCTGAGTCCTCGTGGCTCACAGATTACTACAACAACAGTTGCTGGTACAGGTTATACGATGATCATGACGCGAGAGTGATGTTTGCTTGTTTTGGAGTTCTTCTTCTGCTTCTTCTTCGATCAGGGGATAGGTTCTAGGTCGGCAGCCTGGGCTAGCAGGGTGGATATTGTTTGAGTTTCTGTTTATGATTCATCCGTAGTCGGATGTTATTCTTGTATGTTGTATTGTTGTATTCTTGTGACATTGTATGTATTGGATGTATCCCCACTATTATGTAATGTTGATGTAATGATATCCACCTTGCAAAAGCGTTCCAATATGCGGGTCTATCCTTGGTGGGACCTTCGAGTTCCTTTTGGATAGGGTCGCATATTGGGCGTGACAGGTAGTCACTTGTTGAACTCTCTAAAAGACTAATATTTAGGAATAGAAGGAGTATTTTTGAATTCGTGTCATACATGCATGATTTGGAAAAATAGATGCACTATACTTATTGGATTGTTGTTGTGTTCGTGCGTGTGTGTCTGTGTGTGTGTGTGGTCATATGCTTGACAGATACAAAGTTTTCTCACCTCCATATTTTTCATCTTTTAAATTTGAATTTGCATTGGAAAACTTACTAGGGATACCATGAAATGTGAAATCCACGTTGAGATCACTATATCACAAACTCACTCTAATTCAACAACTCGTCATAAATCAATTACCACGTTGAGATTAGTATTTGCAAGGAAAATTCGGGTATTATAATACACATAGATTCATTCGGCAATTTAAAAGGTTCCTTTCGTATTCTCGAATGGTAGGACCCAACGGCGTACCAGCCAGACCATGGCTCGTGTTGATCCTAAAAAAAAAAAAACGGGCTCGTGTCCTTCGGTGGCGTGTGTGGCACGCACATTAGGCAACCCCAACCAGTCGAGCCTCAGCGTTTCAAGTCGAAATATCTGGCGGCCAGAATTCCATCCCTAGTAAATTCCCCTCATGTCCCCGGTCCATAATGACTACCGATAAACAATGGAGGGATGCTTTAGTAACTAGACAACGTTACCTACCATGCCGAGCATGGTTCAATTCCCTCGGTCGCCGCTCGTCAAGGTCACCCATCAACTGCATTGCCTACTACTACTACTACTACTACACCAGGATGAGCACAGAATTGAGCCCATTTGTTCGTGCCTATTATTTGAGTTAATATATCAGGCAATGCACTGGTACGGAGGGATTATCCTTTTACTCTGGATATATAACTTGTCTGAAGTCTAACTAAGAAAAGTGTTTGACCAAATCCTTTCTTAAGAAATACAACATACAGATGTATGGCTTGAAAATTTATTGCATGATGCAGGTTATGATATTGTTTTGAATCCTGGATCTTAAATTTCAGAAAATCCAAAAGTGAGCATAAATTCTTGAAACTAAGCATGGTCACGTGATATGGCACAAATATTACTTCACAAGTTTTTTCTTCATTTTGAGACAAGCTGCTTATGACAAGTTGCACAAATGAAGAGCCAAGGTATTTTGGAACAAAGACCTGTCACATTAAGGCGAACGCTTTCACTATTGAAACCGTGGGCATTTATGTGCCGCCATGAGTCCCCGCTTCTCATCGGCCAGTACCGTCCAAGCAAGCGTGTGAGTCGACGGGAGGCGTGCGAGCAGACCGCTGTGCCGGCTGTCAGGGAGGCGCGCGAGCAGACCGCTGTGCAGGCTCACCGGGAGGCGAGCCTTTGACCAGGATCCGCCGCCCACCGTCGTCCCAACTGCTCCCACTTTTAATGTCGCCGGCGCCGCAGTTTAAAATCAACCCCACACTACCCGGTATCGCTACAATCTTCTCTATCCCTCTCCGATTCTCCTGTCGTCTACCTCCAACTAGCCTGACCTAAACGTACGCCATGCCGCATCACGATGGTCTGCCCTTAGTGTTCCAGTTTCCTAAGGAAGACACCTAGCCGGAGTCTTAAGAACATAAGGTGCTTTGGGACAATCTTGAAAACTGGCCTTGCCGGAAGACGCCGTGCCTGTCCCCGCTCCCGTTCCGGCTCCCATCGCCCAGACTGCGCCAGTGCCCATCCGTGTGGCATTGATGGGCTGGGAGCCGCACATTGTCGCCGAGCTTGATCCCACGGGGTTCCACAAGTTCCCCACCAACTTTCACGCGCCCGTGCACCTACCAGCGCGTGCACTAACGTCTTGCGCCCGTGCGGTGCCGTGCGAGCGAATGTCTCCGCCCGCGCGCCGTTAGCGGCCTTTGTCCCAGCTGGTGCTGGTGCCCCCTCGGCGGCATGGATGGCCGCCGTCGACCACTTCCTTGCACCAACGCCAGTCGCCTCCTCCCGCCAGTTGACTCGCTCCGAAGTCCAGAACATTTTGGCCTTCCTTGAACTAGGCCAACGTCCAGGAGTGTCGGAGTAATGGGCCACGGGTAGCCTCACCCGAGTCCCTGGATTTATCAAGACTTTGGGCCAGCTCCGCCTTGCTGCGCCCTAAGCTGAACCTCCGCCCTCCGGGGGCCGGCTAGCTCTACGGCCGGCCACCAGAGGGCGGCCAACCACCCGCGTACGGAATCACGAGCGGCCGACTCCAACCGGCCAGCTTCTAGGGAAGAAGACATCTAGCAGGCGGCCACCATGCACCCTCAGAGTTTGTGCCCCCATCAAGAGGACGAGATGGGGCATGGCTACAGTGAAGCCCTCACCCCCGAATCTTGGGATTGGCGTGGCCACAGTATCCCGTACGGGCGGAGATCTCCGCACGGCGCGGTACTGTTACCACTCTCCCTTGACGTCATTCTGGGCAGGCGGAGCCCTTCTCCCCACGACGGCCTATCGGTACGGACCGCAGGATGCGGGCCCAACCGGGCAATGACATCCCGGAATACGGAGCACGCCAAACCAGTCGGACCAAGCGAGGGACGGCCTCCAGCAGGCGACCGTCCCCCTCCCCTCGAGGCCCGTGCATCATTAAACTGATAAGACCAGGTGTGGCTACAATGATCTCCCACCAGGCGGCGGGACTGTAGCCACACTGATATGACCAAGCCAGCGTCATTAGAAGCACAACTACAGTGAGTAGCCACCAACCAGACTGGTCGGCGGAGCTCACCAGGCGGCGGGTCCCACTAGTCGGCGGAGAAGTCGGAGGCCGGAGACGCTGATAGCCGGGCCCAGCAGCCCGCCAGATTACCATTGTACCCCTGGGGGGTAGGCCTATATAAACCCCCCAAGGCACCCATGCAAAGGGTTCCCACCCCATTAGACCTAGCCACATTTCTAGGGCAGGAGAGAGCTAGCCTTGCCTTCTCCTTCCTCTAGCAAACAGCTCAAGGTGTAACTTTGTATCACTTGTGCCTTTACTGATCATGCGGAGACCCCGCAGAGCAGGACTAGGGGTGTTATCTCCTAGGAGAGCCCCGAACCTGGGTAAAGTACGCCAGCGTTCGTGTCTACGCCTCATCCCGCTTCCGGGCACCGGGGACGTTCTACTCACTCCCACCATGATAAGCCATCCTTTGGCATATGTCGCACCCAACCCTCGATATTTGGTGCCCACCGTGGGGCGAGGTGCACCGTCTCCCGGAGACCTGCTCTGGACGGGAACCTTGTTCCTTCCTGGCGAGCGAAGCCAACCCAGCACACCCGACGGCGTCATCCTTGACGCCCTGCATGGCATGGAGATCGCCTGCGCAGTGAGCTGCCTCGCTGACCTCATTGGCAAGATTCACCTCTCCGACGAGCCGGCCTCCGATGCAGGCACCGGCTGCCCCGAGAGCCGCCTCGTCAGCCTCCTCGACCAGCTCCATGTCACCAGCAAGCCTGCTGTGAACCTGGAGTCTGTTGGCTCCACCAACCCGATGATCGTAGACTCCGACAGGGCGTCGCTTGACGCGTTCCCCACCAACATGGTGATCTGTGATGAGCCGCCTCCTCGCGAGCACAGCGGCGGGAGCACCGTCATGGATGTGCTCGTCATTAACAGCGGAGAGCGCTCGAATGGAGATGCTCGAGACCCACTCGACGCGGCACTGCTAGACTTGACGGCGCCCATCCCCGAAGACGCAGACGTTGAGATACTGGAGGCACGCCGCGTCCAGCTTCTCGAGAGCGCCGGCCAACTTGCCAGCATGTGACCCCTCTCGGATGGGTACCTGCGCGAGATGGACAGAGTGGTCGGCGGTATGCCGGCTCCTGGGGGGCCTAGCTGCACTGGCCCTATCCGACAACGTGGCGGGACCATCGCCAGCATGTTCGGGGCAGGATGCTCCGTCTATGCCACGCCAGCAGAGAACATCCGGGCCGCTCAGGCGGTGAGGGATGAATTGGACAAATACGAGGGCAACGAGCGTCGCCACATGACGGAGCGAGTCCAGCAGCTCCTAGACGCGGCTGCCGCATTACACGAAGCCGGCTGCCATGCTGAAGACCCCTCCCTGCGGAATGAAGAGCCGCCTCATCGCCAAGATCACGGCACGACATCCCGGACGCCGACTGGCGGCGCCCGCGGAAGACGAGGCAATGAGCCGGCGGCAAGCCGAAGCCAGACTCGCCTTTCCATCGAGCGTGATGAAGACGGCCGCCCTCGAGCGGTGGAGCGCCGAGGCGGTCCTCCGCCTCCTCTGTCTCGCGGAGGAAGGCATCCCACTCCGCCGCCTAGCACGCACCCGACACTCGGCGAGCGCCTAGGCCGCCGAGAGGGAGTCGGAGAGAACGATGCCCTCCATCGGATCAACCACCTCAACCGATCCCTGGCGCTAGAAGAAGAAGATGCGCTGGGTCCGCCCTGTTTCGGCCCACGAATCCGGGATGATCCCTTTCCCAAAGGGTTCACCCTCCCGCGAGATACGCCCAAGTACACCGGATCCATGAAGCCGGAGGATTGGCTGGCCGACTACTCGACAGCCGTCAGCATAGCAAACGGAAACAAGCGTGTTGCCGTGAAGTACGTCCCACTCATGCTTCAGGTCACAGCCCGAACGTGGCTCAACAGCCTGAAGCCCCGCAGCATCAACAGCTGGGTTGATTTCACCGAGGCCTTCATCCGCAACTTCACCAGCACCTACAAGCGGCCTCCCAAGCCCCGACAGCTCTCCTTGTGCGTCCAAGGGCCCACAAAATCGACTCGCGACTCCTGCGAAGGCGTGCACGAGGTGCAGGGAGTCGAGTACTTCACCGCTGGGTGCCGAGAGGGTACCCTCCTCATGCATCGACTCCTCTGCGACGAGCCCGAGACGCTCGACGAGCTGCTGATCATCCCCGACAAGCACGCCACGGCCTACTCCTCCATGAAGACGGAAATCCTGGTTGATGCATCGGGAAAGGTGGCACCTCAGGCCCCTCGGACTCCGGCTGGTGACACCAGTCGGCGACAGCAACCAAGTGACAACAAGCGAAAGACCACCTAGCCGGCTTCAACCAGCCGGCAAGTGGCGACGATCGAGGATCAGCAGCCGGAGGGGCAGCCGGCACCCAAGCTGCAGAAGGGCGGCAAGTCCAATTGGTTGCCCACCTTTTCTTATGAGCAAACCTTAGATGCACCCTGCAAGTTCCATAGCGGCGCAAAGCTGTCCAACCACACAGCGGCCTCCTCAGCCCCAGCAGCTGGCGGCCCGACCAGTCGGAGCCATACAAGACGAGTACCCAGAGGTGCATGGAGCTTATATTGTGTTCACCAGCATGGCCGATGACAGACACAACAGACGGCAGCAACAACAAGAAGTGCAAGCAGTGGCCTCCAATACTCTGGAATTCATGCATTGGTCTGAGAAGCCTATCAGTTGGAGCAGGGCCGACCACCTGGAAGTGATGCCTTCCCTAGGTTCATACGCCCGGGTCCTAGAAGCTACCTTTGCAACAGAGAGGCGGGCAACACGTTTCTCTGGAGTCTTGATAGATGGCGGCAGTAGTATCAATATCCTGTATCGTGACACAATGGAGAAGTTGGGAATCAAGCAGAAGCAGCTCATCCCCAGTCGGACTGTATTCCATGGCATGGTCCCTGGCCTTTCGTGCTCGCCAATCGGCAAGACCTAGATAGATGTTCTCTTCGGAGAAAAGAATCATTTCCGCCATGAGCCAATTTGGTTTGAAGTGGTGGACCTCGAAAGCCCCTACCATGCACTGCTCGGCCGACCAGCTCTGGCCAAGTTCATGGCAGTCCCCCACTATGCTTACCTCAAGATGAAGATGTCGAGTACCAAGGGGATCCTGACCGTAGTAAGAGACTGAAGTCAGTCGCTTGCGCTGCAGATAGCAGCAGGCTAGCCGAGTCCCTCGTGATTGCAGCTGAGAAGCGACTCCTTGACCGGGTGGTGGCGTTGGCAGGCAAGAAGCCGGAAATGTCACCCATCCCCCAGGAGTTGGAGGTTGAGGGCTCGTTCAAGCCAGCCAAGGAAACAAAGAAGATACCCTTTGACCCGGAGCACCCGGAGAGGCACGCTGTCATAGGTGCAAACCTTGACAGCAAATAGGAAAGCGAGCTCGTCGATTTCCTCTGTCAGAATCGGGACATCTTCGCATGGTCTCCCAAAGACATGCCAGGTGTTCCGACGGATTTCGCTGAGCACAAGTTACATGTCCGACCTGACGCCAAGCCGGTCAGGCAGCCCTTGCGCCGCCTGTCGAAAGAGAAGAGAAGAGTTGTTGGAGAAGAGATAGCCTGGCTTCTAGCAGCCGGATTCATTATGGAAGTGTTCTTTCCAGAGTGGCTGGCCAACCCAACCCTAGTGTTGAAGAAAAACAAGCAGTGGCGCATGTGCATTGACTATACTAGCCTCAACAAAGCCTGCCCAAAAGATCCCTTCACTCTGCCAAGGATTGATCAAGTGATAGACTCCACAGCCGGATGCGAGCTGTTGAGTTTTTTGGATGCATACTCAGGGTATCACCAGATAAAGCTGAACCCGGCCGACAGGCTGAAGACCGCCTTCATCACGCCATTCGGAGCCTTCTGCTACCTGACCATGACGTTCGGCTTGAGAAACGCCGGCGCCATGTTTCAGCATTGCATGCAGAAGTGTCTCCTCAAGCAACTCGGCAGAAATGCCCATGTATATGTGGATGATGTGGTGGTGAAGACGGAGAAGAGTGGCACGCTGCTAGAAGACCTCAAGGAAACTTTTAAGAATTTGTGCCGATTCCAGGTCAAGCTCAACCCGGAGAAATGTGTCTTTGGAGTACCAGCTGGCCAGCTTCTTGGTTTTCTGGTCTCAGAGAACGGCATAGAGTGCAACCCGGTGAAGATCAGGGCCATTGAGAAGATGGGGGTGCCCACCCGACTGCTGGACGTGCAGAAGTTCACCGGCTGCCTGGCCTCAATTAGGCATTTCATCAGTCGGCTGGGCGAGAAGGCTCTTCCTCTGTACCAACTTATGAAGAAGACCAACTTTTTTGAGTGGAATGACTAGGAGGATGAAGCCTTCTCCCAGCTCAAGAAGATGTTGGCAACCCCGCCTATCCTGGCAGCTCCGACAGAGAAGGAGCCCATGCTCCTCTACATAGCTGCCACCAGTCGGGTTATCAGCATGGTCATTGTGGTAGAGCGCAAAGAGGAGGGCAGAGCATTGTTGGTCCAGAGACCGGTATATTACTTGAGTGAAGTATTGTCCGCCTCCAAGCAAAACTACCCACATTATCAGAAGATGTGCTATGGCATGCATTTTGCCGCCAAGAAGCTGAAGCCTTACTTTCAAGAGAACCCAATAACCGTAAATGCGGCTCCACTTCTTTGAGATCTTTGGGAAGCCGGGATGCTTCTGGCCGAGTGGCCAAGTGGGCCATTGATCTGGCCCCTTACACCATCTACTACCAGCCTCGCACCGCCATCAAGTCGCAAGTGTTGGCCAAACTTCCCGCCGACTGGGTCGAGACCCAGTACCTACCACCAGCACCAGACTCCACCCATTGGCGGATGCATTTTCATGGTTCGAAGATGCGCACCTGTCTGGGAGCCAGCATCGTCCTCACCTCTCCCAAAGGCGACAAGCTCAAATATGTGTTGCAAGTTCATTTTGCCGTCTCCAACAATGTAGCAGAATATGAGGCACTCATACACGGACTCCGGCTTGCCAAGGAACTCGGCATTCGCCGGATCCTGTGCTATGGTGACTCCAACTTGGTGGTCCAGCAGTCGTCAGGCGACTAGGACGCAAAGGACGCAAATATGGCAAGCTACCGCTTCCTCGTAAAGCAGCTCAGCGGATACTTTGACGGGTGCGAGTTTCCTTCACGTGCCAAGAAATGACAATGAGCAAGCAGATGCCATGGGACGGATTGGCTACACCCGACAGGCGATACCAGCCGGCGTCGCCGTGCAGCGCCTCCTCAAGCCGTCTGTCAAGCCATCTCCAGAGTCCGACTCCATCTTCGTGCCGGCCCCTACTGAAGCAGTCAGATCCGACTTGAGGATACCAGAAGCCGGCATGGGGACTTCGGCAGGCGGCCCGGGGACTCCAGCCGTCGCACCCGACCAGGGAACTCCAGAGCCCGGCCCAGGGACTGAAGCAGTCGGCTCGGGGACTTCTTCAAGACAGCAGGCGGCAGCCGACTCCAACCCACCGCCTCCCGGCCCAACCGTCCTTGTACAAGTTGCTGTCGTAGCAGTCGGAGAGATAGCAGCACCATCATGGGCTCAACCCATCCTCAAATTCCTGGTAAACAAAGAGCGGCCTGCCGACGAGACCCTGGCCCGACAAGTGCAATGACGGGCGGCGGCATACACCATAGTCAACAAAGAGCTAGTTTGGCGCAGTGTCACTGGTGTGTGCCAGCGCTGTGTGGAGCCAGACCAAGGCCAAGCAATCCTCAGAGATATTCACCAGGGTGAATGTGTCCACCACGCGGCCTCAAGAGCACTTGTTGCCAAAGCCTTTCGCCATGGTTTCTTTTGGCCGACTGCTCTTGAAGAGGCCAAAGAGTTGGTCCAGAAGTGCCAAGGATGCTAGAGATTCCGCTCCAAGCCTCATTTGCCAATTTCTGCAGTCAAGACTATTCCCATCGCTTGGCCCTTTGCTGTTTGGGGTTTGGACATGGTGGGGGCATTCAAGACAGCCCATGGCGGCATGACTCATCTGCTTGTCGCTGTGGACAAGTTCACCAAGTGTATAGAGGCCAAGCTAATCAAGAAACTGAATGGGCCGACTGCCGTTACTTTCATCGCCGACATCACCACTCGGTACGGCATACCGCATAGTATCATCACCGACAATGGCACAAACTTTGCCAAAGGAGCCTTGGCTTGTTTCTGCGCGACGCAGGGCATCCGACTGGACTTAGCGTCCGTTGCCCATCCGCAGTCAAACGGCCAGGTTGAGCGAACAAACGGCCTCATCTTGTCCGGCATCAAGCCCCGACTGGTCGAGCCTCTTGAGCGTTCGGCCGGCTGCTGGCTCGACGAGCTGTCGGTCGTCCTCTAGAGCCTCGCACAACTCCGAACAAGTCGACCGGCTTCACGCCCTTCTTCCTCGTCTACGGTGCTGAAGCCGTCATCCCAACGGACATAGAGTTTGACTCCCCACAAGTCACCATGTACACTGAGGTGGACGCCAAGGAGGCGCGAGCAGATGGCGTCGACCTGTTGGAAGACGGCCGGCTGTTGGCACTAAGCCGGCCCACCATCTACCAGCAGAGTCTGCGCCAATACTACAACCGCAAGGTGAAGCAAAGATCCTTCAAAGAGGGTGACCTTGTGCTCCGGCTGATCCAGCGAACAGTCGGCCAACACACAAGCCCTCGGCGCCTTGGGAAGGCCCCTTCATCATGAGCAAGGTGCTGGGCAACGACTCCTACTATCTGATTGAAGCTCAGAAGCCCAGAGCGCGCAAAAGAGATGACTCAGGCAGGGAGACAGAGAGGCCGTGGAATGCAAACCTCCTCTGAAGATTTTACAGTTGAAAGCAGTATGTATCACGCTACCTTTTGTATTATATACAAAGACTTTGGCCCCCCCGAGGTGAACTCGGGGACTGCCCTTTTCTTTATCTATATGATAAGCGTTATGCCCATATGTGTGCCTTGTCACTATTTCCGCCTGGCACCGGGTCGACCAGTCGGCCCGGAGGTTTGCCGCCTTCTACTATATGTCGCCTCCTGCAGCTAAACAAGTAATGTGTTGGCACCTAAAATTTCTTCTGTTAGAAGCCACAGTTCGCAGAGAGACTACATGGCGGGCAAAGGCGCGGCAAGACAGTGTCCACATGAAAAATGGTTAAGGAAAAAGCACATATAGCCGAAGTCGGCACCATACCTGCCCGGCCAGCAGCCGAGCAGCCAGCCAGCCGGCCTCTACCTCCCATGCAAAAAACCTCCAAACGGCTAAGTACTTGCCCTCCCGCAAAAAAGCTAAGTACTCAAACCAGCTGCAGTCTGCAGAGCGGCTACCTGGCTGGCAAGAGGATAGCTAAGGGAGGGCGGCAAAGTAAAAGAGCAAGGAGTACACGCAAGGAAAGCTAGAGATCGACAGAACAAAGCACAAAGTTGTGATAGAATATTTACATAGATAAAGGCCCATCGGCCGACATTCAGCAAAGTTTGATATACACCCCGCGGGTGGAATTGTGCGAATTTAACAAAAGTGTTCAGACTAGCAAGCAGGAAAATAAAAAAGATAAAATACCTAAGGAGCAGCGGAGGATTCCAGCTGGGCACTAGGGTCGGCAGCGCCGGTTGGCGCAGCAGACGGCTCCGACTGGGTGCTGATGTCGACAGTGCCGGTTGATAATCCCCAAGTGCAAGGAATCATCGTAGCACTTTCCAAATATGGAAGTGATAAGTATGGAGTGTCGAACCCACAAGGAGCTAAGGTAAGACCAATATTCTCTCAAGCCCTATCTGCCACTGATACGACTCTACGTGCACCGAACGTTTGCTTCCAACTAGAAACGAGAAATAAGACTATGTTGTGGGTATGAAGAGGATAACTTTGCATAGTATCGGAGAGCTAAAACATAAAAGTAGGTGTTGTTATCATAAAGTTAGAATATATTACTAAATATTATAAATAGCGAGTGTGGAATAATGGTGGATCGGTGTGCGGAATTGTCCTAGGCAATTGTTAACAAGACCGATAGTCGTCATTGCAATTTCATATGAGGGACAGGCATAAGCTAACATACTTTCTCTACTTGGATCATATGCACTTATGATTGGAACTCTAGCAAGCATCCACAACTACTAAAGATCATTAAGGTAAAACCCAACCATATCATTAAAGCATCAAGTCCTCTTTATTCCCATATGCAACAATCCCTCTTACTCGGGTTTGTGCTTCTGTTCACTCACCAACCCACTATAAGCGAATCATAAACGTATTGCAACTCCCTACAGCAGGAACCCCTCATGCTTGCGCGACACGGAGGGCACCATAGGACAGCACCAAAGTAAAACACACAACTCATACCAATCTAGATCATCAATCAACCCAAAGACAAAAGATATCTACTCAAAACATCATAGGATGGCAACACATCATTGGATCATAATATGTGTCATAAAGCACCATGTTCAAGTAGGGGATTACAGCGGGGTGCGGGAGAGTGGACCGCGTAAAAGAGATGAGGATGGTGATGTTGATGAAGACGATCATCGTGGCGATGATTCCCCTCCCGATGGCACTCCGGCACCACCGGAAGAGAGGAGGAGAGGTTCTCCCCCTTGTGCTTCTTCCTCCATGGCCTCCACCTTCTGGCCCTTGGCCTTCATGGTGATGAAGACCCCTCCGGGATACTCCTCCATGGCCACCCGTGATGATGGCCCCCTCCGACAGGATGCCGGAGAGGGCCCTGATTGGTTTTTCGTGGCTACAGAGGCTTGCGGCGGCGGAACTTCTGATCCAATCTCCATTCTGGAAGTTTTAGGGTACGAGAGTATATATGGGTGCAGGGGGCATGTCGGAGGAACTACGGGGGCCCCACGAGGCAGGGGGCACGCCTAGGGGGGTGGGCGCGCCGCCCACCCTCGTGAGCACCTCCCGTATCTCCTGACGTGCACTCCAAGTCCAACGGGGCTTTCCTTCCAAAAATAACTTCTCCAAATGATTTCGTTCTGTTTTGACTGCGTCTGATATTCCTTTTCCTCGAAAGACTGAAATAGGCATAAAACAGCAAATCTAGGCTAGGCCTCCGGTTAATAGGTTAGTCCCAAAAATAATATAAAAGTGGATAATAAAGCCCAATATTGCCCAAAACAATAGATAAAGTAGCATGGAGCAATAAAAAATTATAGATACGTTGGAGGCGTATCAGGCATCCCCAAGCTTAATTCCTGCTCGTCCTCGAGTAGGTAAATGATAAAAATATAATTTTTGATGCGGAATGCTAGTAAGTGCTTAAGTTTGATTAATGATAATTCCAATCACTTTTCCTAGCAACAATATGTGTCATAATAGCAGCTTATCTCATAAAACTTTTCATGATCAAGTAACAATCTATTCACAATGTCAAGTATGGTTCAAAAACTTCATTGAGAACTAACAAACTATAATCTCAGTCATTGAAGCAATTGCAATTTATCATAACATCAGAAAGAGTCAAGAATAGAGCCTTTCAACAAGTCCACATACTCAACTATCATATAGTCTCCTACAATTGCTGACACTCACGCAATACTTGTGGTTATGGAGTTTCAGCTGGACACTGAGAAAGATAGGGGCTTATTGTGTTGCCTCCCAACGTATTCACCTTTGGTGATGTCAATCAATAATAGCCCATGCTAACTTACATCCAGTTGGATATATATATCATGATCTTTCAAACACAAGGAGCTTGCCAAAGGATAAAATGAAAAAGGGAATGGTGAGGATCACCTTGACTCAAGCATAAAGTAAAAGATAGGCCCTTCGCAGAGGGAAGCAGAGGTTGTCATGCGTGTTTAGGGTTGATGCACAAAATCTTAATGCAAAAGAATGTCACTTTATATTGCCCCTTGTATGTGGACCTTTATTATGCAGTCCGTCGCTTTTATTACTTCCACAACAAGTTCGTACAAAGTTTATTTTCTCTGCACTAATAAGTCATGCATATTTAGAGAGCAATTTTTCTTGCTTGCACCGATGACAACTTACTTGAACGATCTTACTCAATCCATAGGTAGGTATGGTGGACTCTCATGGCAAAACTGGGTTTATGGGTATGGAAGCACAAGTAGTATTTCTACTTGGTGCAAGGGATTTGGCTAGCATGAGGTAGAAAGGCAAGTTCAACATGTTTGGAAGGTCAATGACAATATACTTTAACTGAGATGTCGGAAAACATAAACCATTATGTTGTCTTCCTTGTCCAACGTCAACACTTTTAGCATGTCATACTTAATGAGTGCTTCACAATCATAAAAGATGTCCAAGATAACATATTTGTATGTGAACCTCTATTTCCTTATTACTTCCTATTAATTGTAACGATGACCAAAACTACGTTTGCCAACTCTCAATAACTTTTATACCTCATACATTCTATGTGTGAAGTCATCACTAACCATGTTATAAGCATATGAAACATATAAAAATTCAGATTTATGACATTCAGTTCATTCCCCCATTTGCTCATAGGATAATCATGAAGCACAAGATAAAATGACAAACTACTCCAAAAGATATGAGTGAAGGACACTGAGTAGTCAAATAATTCACTAGCCATGGGAGGATTCTTTTCATTTAATAATTCAGATCCAAAGATTTTATTCAAACAACAAGTAAAACAAAATAAAATGACATTTCAAGGATAGCACAACTCATGTGAAGAAGCAAAAACTTAGGCTCAACCGATACTAACTGATGATTGTTGAAGAAGAAAGGTGGGATGCCTACCGGGGCACCCCCAAGCTTAGATGCTTGAGACTTCTTGAGATATTATCTTGGGGTGCCTTGGGCATCCCCAAGCTTGAGCTTTTATGTCTCCTTAATTCCATTCATATCATGGTTTCTCTTTTTATCAAAAGCTTCATTCACAACAAACTTAACAAGAACTCGTGAGGTAGGTTAGTATAAACCAATGCAAAACCTTATCATTTTCTACTGTAACAAATCACTAACATTATTATTCAATGATGCATACTAAATACCTCTGCATATTTAATACTCCCATCCTAAAATAGAATCATTAAACAAGCAAACATAAGCAAACAATGCAACTATTACAGCAATCTGCCAAAACAGTATATATAGTCTCTAAAGAATGCAAGATTCATCATACTTACCTAAATCCAAAAATTATGATAGAAAATTCCCACTGTAGTTGTCAGGACCCCGACTCAACGCCACATCGATCTAGCATGTAACACCTCATATCACTTTGCGGCCTCACGCACGGTATTCCCACGGGTGTCGCCTTACCTTTGCCCGGGACCATTTGCGCCTTTTGGAACACGTATATGATATTGTCGCTAGCATCCATATGATAAGGAGCCCGGGCTGACATGGCTAGTCGTAAACCCAAAGTGGCACAAACTTACAGGGACAGGCATCCATGACCCAGCATCGAACGTGTCGGTCATCAGCGAGTGGATCCAGGCTGTAGCACTGGGCTAGCAGGACTACGGTGAACCTGGCTGTAGCGGGCTAACAGGACTCCGGTATTCATCGTGTGACATTTCCCCAAAGGGACAGACACAGGAACGAAGAAGGACACATGCCGGCCAGCCTAAGTGTTCCGGAGCAGTAGCAAGCTACCATGGCTCAGTGGAAGCACTAGGAGACATTTCCCGGTAAGAGAGGCTACTAAGGATAAACAACTAGATAGTCAGATCCCACACATACTAAGCATTTCAAAAACACACACACAATATGCTCGATATGTGCAAATACAACATGGCATAACAACATGACTCTACAACTCAAGTATTTTTTCAATAGGCTCTGAGGAGCGAGATATTACAAACATGGGTCTCTCGACCCAGCATTCAGAGCATACAAGTCAAAGCACAAGCGGAAGCTTAACATGTCTGAGTACAGACAACTATAAATGAAAAAGGCTGAGAAGCCTGACTATCTACTAGATCCTGCCGAGGGCACAAGATCATAGCTGAGGTAACAAGCTAAACGTCGAAGTCCACACGGAACTACTAGTGAGACTGAAGTCTCACTGCAAAAACATAAAAATAGGAAAACGTGAGTACAAATGTACCCAGCAAGACTTACATCAGAACTAACTACATATGCATCATTATCAACAAAGGGGATGGTGGAGTTTAACTCTGACAAGCCAGCTTTGACTCGGTGGCTATCTGAACTACATTTGCAAGTAACTCTTTTGAGGTGGCGGACACGAGTCCACATATTCACCATATCAATACACCACTATGGATCCGCTCCCGTCTCTCTACGAGAACGCCATCCATAGCACTCACGTTTATCTTGCGTATTTTAGAGTATCCACTTTCACTTGTCTATGAACTATGCGAGCAACCCGAAGTCCTTTACGCGGACATGGCTATTGAATAGATGATGTTAACCTGCAGGGGTGTACTTCTTCACACACGCCCTCGCCACTTACCGCCATGTACACGTCATGTATCTCGGCAACCTTCAAGCGGAAGCCTGGCGGGGGTGTTGGCCACGGCCTACCTAAATACTCAAGTCTCTCGTCCAGGTTTATCACCTATTCGGGTTCCATCCGCAAGGAGATCCGGCCGGGGTGTTGCTCACGGCCCCAAACGATGTGAGCAGGGTTCCCAAGCCCACCATCCGGGAGCCACTTGGTACACCGTGCCACTGCACCTAGTCTGTCCCGAGCCCACCTGTACCGGGTGCCACTTGGTAGACTACTAGCACTACCTACAAACACCAGAAACTAGTTGCAACTCACGGACAGAGAACAAGGGTGATTAAGAAGCGAAAGGGTCAATTAAGGATCCCAATGAGTGGTAGTAGCTGTTCATGGATGACAAACACAGAACTCAGTTCCTGAGGACGGTTTCAATGAGACAACCCACCATGTACTCCTACATGGCCTCTCATCGCTACCTTTACCAAATCATGTTCACACACTTTGCTCACACACAGTAGGACATGTTCACCACTTTCCAATTCATTCCCGATGAATCAGACCTGACTCAACTCTAAGCAGTAGCAGGCATGACAAACAAGCATGAATGAGTAGGCACATCAGGGCTCAAACAACTCCTACTCATGCTAGTGGGTTTCATCTATTTACTGTGGCAATGACAGGTCATGCAGAGGAAAGGGGTTCAACTACCGCAGCATGTAACAGTTGAATCGTTGTTGTCCTAATGCAGTAAAGGAGAGCAGGAGCGAGAGAGTGGGATTGTATCGGAATGAACAAGGGGGTTTTGCTTGCCTGGCACTTCTGAAGATAGCATTGAGTCTTCACAGTGTCAACGATCACAACGTCGGAACATCGTCTACCGAGAGGGGACAATACCGGCAACAGAGAAGAAATACAATCAATGCAATGCACAATATGATGCATGATCATGACATGTCAATATGCTGTGTGTTGGGCTAATGCAACTAAAACCAGAGTGGTTTGAGCTTATTTAAATCAAAGATTCAAATACAAGCCTAAACTATGAACTCATCTAAGTGCATTATAATGTTTCATCTAAACAGCAAGGTTAGGTTGCTCTAACATGCATGAAACCAGTACAGATGGAAAGGTTGGATTTTTCTGAACATTTTTCATATATAACTTATTTCAATCTGACTTATAGATTATTTTCTATGAATTTTTGAAGTTTTGGACATTTTCTGAAAATAAATAAATCAAATAGATTTATTGAAAATCCAGAAAAGCATTACTGCGTCAGCCTGACATCATCATGACATCAGAAGGTCAACGAGGCACGGTCCAGGTCAAACCTGATGCGTGGGACCCACTGGTCAGTGTCATAGAGCTGGCTAGTGTAGCTGACGTGTGGGCCTGGTCAACGTCCACGTCAGCAGGGTCAAGGCTGACGTGTGGAGCCACTGGATTAATCTAAAATAAATAGGGAATAAATCCCAGGGTTAATTTGGGCGCGGGGCCCATATGTCAGTGAAAGAGGGGGTTAATTAGCGGGTGATTAGGCCTAACTAGGTGGCCACGTCGGCGGCTAATCGCCGGCGACCACAGGCCACGGCGGAGGTGTCGGGTTTGCTCCTCCGGCGACCAAACGAGTGGCGGAGGGGCTCTGCGTGGAGCTGGTGCTCATCCACATCCAACAAAGCAAGTAGCAGTGGCTGGGGTGGTCTACAGCACCGACAGCGTCGAGCTTTGCGGCGGCCGGAGCTCGGCAAGGTCGGGTTCGGTGCTGTTGTGTACGGTTGGGCGAATAGGTGGCTGCACTCGGCTCCTGGGAGCATGCTGAGCCCACGACGGTGCTCGGATGCAAGCTGCGGCTGGTGTTGGTGCGGCGGCGATGAGGCATGGCGGCGGGGAGCTTCTGCGTCTGTGCAACTACGACCTAGTGGACGCAGGCGAGCATGGGAGTAGGGGGAAAAGAAGCAGCGGCTCACCGCAGGTCTTCTAGTGCTGCTGGCAAGGCAGGGGAGGCATGGGGTCCGGCGAATCGTCGATGCGGATCACCGGCACCCGAGGTCGAGGACGGCGGCGTTGGCGGGGAAGAAGGCCGTCCGGGCTTGCGTTCTTCTGCTTGGAGACGCGAGGCGTCGCGGCGAAGTCGATGGTCATGTCGGTAGGGGGTGCGGTAGCCAGTGGCCACGGCTACGGCAAGCGGCGGGCTCCGGCTGCTTTCGGTGGTCGCGTGGGAGAGAGAGCGGAGAGGGAAGGGAGGTCCAGAGAGAGTGAGAGAGGGTCGAGGGGCTGCGTGGCGCTCGTCTAGAGCCGTCCAGGAGGAACCAGGCAGGTAGGGAGGGAGGAGGTGGCGCACAGAGGGCGCGCGTGTGGCGAGCACACGCTCGGCGTCCTACTGGCGCTGGGTTGAAGACAACCTTGCCCCTGGTGGGCTGGGCTGGCCAACTGGGCCGGCCAGGTGGGCTTTGGTGGGCGCCAGGTAAGCTCCAGGTGAGTCTCTGCTCTTTCCTTTTTTTGTTTCTGTTTTCTATTTTTGTAGTTTGTTTTTGATCCAATTTTAAAAACCAAATCAATTTTATAAATCCTGAGAATATTCATGAGCACTTTCTGAATTATTTCAGTGTCCCACAAATAATTCCAACATTATTTGAGCATTTAAATTATTTATAGTGTTTAAATGCCCAAAGTCAAATACAATATGATTTAATTCAAAAATCCAAAAATGATCTAAGAATATATTCATCATTTTTGGGAGAGGATTTCACCTTAACCAGAAATCATGAACTTTTCTTAGGAACTTTTTTGGTTTAATGAAAAAGGATTTTAATCCACCCTAGTTGAGTTGATTTAATACTAGGGTTTGAACATGCCCATTTCAAGTTTAAGCAAAATTTGAACATGATGCACACATGAAGCTAGCCTAGTGCAATACCAGAAGCTAGGCATGTGACAACTCGGCCCCACTAAACAAGAATCTCGTCCCGAGATTCAAGACGTGAGGTAAGAAGACAGAGGGACACAAGCTAACATGATCTTCACGATCCAGGTTGCACTTCATAAGGACGTTGACTCAATCACCATCTTTATCTTGATGTCTTGCTTGAGAACTCCAATCGACATGACAATGAGAGGAGAAAGAAAACTCTAGAAGGATCGATCTTCTCGAAGTTTGATCAACTCAGGATTAACTCACGGAATGAGATATAGCAACATCTCTCGAGCTGAGACACGAAGCACACATCTAGAGGAATAGAGTGGAACAGATGACGAGGGTTCACTAGGTAGACAACAATTCCACACCTAAGTGGGTGGTGAACGGTCGTCAACGTAGCGAGAATTTGAGTTGCCATGATACCTCAGCGAGACATCCTAGAGGAGGGTGATTCGTAGATTATTACCTTAAGTGGCAAAAAGAATTACCTTTGATTTAGAGATAATAGAAACTCTTTATACCAGCCTAAGGCAATTCTCGAGCGATCGTTTGGAGGGTTCGGTAGAATGGCATACCCGGATTAGAATGGATGATGTGGATTACCTTGTTGAAAACAGCACAATGGATGATTTTAGTAACTGGGGAGAAGCTCAACACTAGAGAGTGTTTCCAATGTTTGAATGGTTATAGAATCATCGAGGAAACTAAGAGCATAAGGATCCTTAAGGAACAACTTCTAGATTAAGTCGCACGAAATCCTCATGGAAACATGGTCAAAGTTACTACAATGATAGATCTTCCCGCTAGGTGCGTCGGTCAGAACATCAAACTTGTCGGGACCTTCATCATAGATCCTGGAAAAGTTCCAACCATCATATCTGCCTGAGATGCAGATCTGGTTGGTAACAGGATATTTCAGACAGCATGTCTGGAAAAGAAAGTTTGCAACACAAACCGACGAGATGACATTGCGAGATTCTCGGGAAATGAACTACGATAGCAAGCCCCAAAACATGAGCTGGTTCTGCTACAACATGTGAACACATTGACCAAGACAAGCATGACCACATAGTATTCTTATGATAAAACACTACCGAGTTCTGGTTGGGAACCATCGTAGGGGATATCGAAGTCCTTACATAAGTCATATGATTAGCTCTTATGAAGAAACTTCTTCTCCTTGAACAATTCAATCAGTGGCTTGGTGTGCTAGGGAGACATATAGAATGGAGGTAGCGAGCCTATCAAACCATAGCATACTTCGCACATGCATGACTGACTTGAGATGGTTCCAGAGGAGGCAACATTGACTTTCTCAAATTCACGGCGGCAACTTGCATCAAATGCACATGAATTAGAGGAGGTCACTTCTTTCATCCGGACATATGCTCCATGAGCGGGTCTGGAAGATAATGCTTATAAAAGTTTCCAATACTAGCTGGATGTTCAACACAATCACGGAGAAGATAAAAATGTTGCTGATGGGCTCAACAACAATTCATCCAAGTTTCCATGAAGATGGAATCCCATAATTGTGTGAACAAGTGGTAGCATTGGTCAGACCCAAAGGATATAATGGTGTATGCTCGAGGAAACAACCACGAGTAAGACAACATTACGAATATCGTTGGTTCTAGTTTGATTTGATAATATCCCATACTCAAATCAGAGGTTGGATAAAATGATAGGTCCATTAACTGATCACAAGGGTCAGTCGATGAAAATATCAACTTTCTTCAACACACATACAAGATATCCCTTAAAATGAACTAAGTCGGACAAGCTTTTATCTTCCAACTCTCCAAGTTGTTGTTTAGCTTATCCAACTAGCTCAGGGTATCCGACACAGATTCTTGGAGAAAGGGTGGTTCACAGAGAAACCAAATTGATCAGGAACTCAACATAGCGGTCAGGTGACGACCTGGTGATACTTCCGAGAAGATATTCCGAAAATCACGAACCACCGATATGTTTCTAAGCTCGAGATCAATCTTGCTTTTCAGGTGAAGGCGATATGATCAAATAAGCAAGGATTGACACATTCCTAACTCATTGATCGAAGAGTGCACCGGAAATATGGACTAGGTAGCACAATCACTCTTAGAATGATAATTCAATAACCAACATGCTAAGAATGAGATTATTGTCCATTTACTACCAAGCAACATGGTTGCTAGGATTATTGATATCACACATCATAGTTCACCTGTCGGCGTTCCGGTTGCAACAACACGGAAACCGAGAAATGAAAAATGATTGCGAGAAGTATCACTGTGTCAATAATTCACAAGAGTTGGTGCAATTCTCATGAAAATCCTGACATAAAGGGGGTAATACTCCAGGGTAGAACAGAATCAAAAGCTGGATTGGCATTTTGATCTGCGGAATACAACTGCTTTGACCCCATCCTTGATAAGGACGAGGTACTGGAGTTTGTTTCTCCTAGTCATTCCGGAATAGAATGGCTTGACGGACCACAAGAGTAATAGGCATCGATGAGCACGAGTGCACAACTACTCTTGACTATCAATTGATAGAAGTGGGTCAGAGTACAACTTAAGGGGGACAACTCAAAGGAACATACGATTTTCTGAGTTGTGGGTGCATGGACTAGCATGTCGAACGAGTTCAACATATTTCTTACGATAACCCATGCAGAAAGGTTGAACTGGCAGAGTCACCATATAGAATGGAGAACTCATCGAGAGCACTCTTGTTGTGATCTTTTGGTTCAAAAGAACTCCTGCCAAGAATGGTTCATGGTAGTTGGAAAAATGATATACCACGGACCTCGAGGACTATCGCAAAGGTTACTAATATCCTAAAGGAACTAGCAAACACTATCAACACGAGGTAAGTAGGGTGAATCTCGGGTTCAAAACCCAAGGAGTAGAATACCTACTACTAAGTGGCATCACGGGATGCTTTCGAGAATAAAGGCCAGAATCATCACACTGGGAACACAAAGCGTGGCTAGCTTACTAGATGGTACTCTAAGACACCTAGGGTCATAATACTAGCTCCAACATATATACCGAGGCAATGAAGTACCTCAACACACTAGTTGATGTGGTTAATCTGGCCAAAGGAACATCAGAACGGTAAGAAGGGATTTGCAAATGCATCAGACTATTTGGAAACCTGGGATGACTCGGACAGCATAACGGCTGTAAATGCTCACAAGAATTTAGACATGCTACAAAAATGGTGGCATCGCCACTCAGAAGCACAATATCAAGGTTTGAGATCAACAATTAACATACAGAAGTTGTAGGAAATTAACTGAGGCTTGAAACCAACAATCCTATAAGTCTACGGATTAGTAACACGTGATCCTGATAGAAAGAAGAGAAAGTCTAGTTTCTTAACCCCGTAGGAAAGATAAGATGACTCAGATCAGAAGGCATAAGGTATAAGGAGTAAAAAGAACCTTACGTTCCATCCCACAATCAATTCCCTTATATAACTAAAGAATTTCTAGACTCAACTTCAACCAGTTTGGCTTGGTAATCCTACAGGCAGTCAAGCTCTGATACCAAAGCTGTCAGGACCCCGACTCAGTGCCACATCGATCTAGCATGTAACACCTCATATCACTTTGCAGCCTCACGCACGGTATTCCCATGGGTGTCACCTTACCTTTGCCCGGGACCATTTGCGCTTTTGGCACACGTATATGATAGTGTCGCTAGCATCCATATGATAAGGAGCCCGGGCTGACATGGCTAGTCGTAAACCCAAAGTGGCACAAACTTACAGGGACAGGCATCCATGACCCAAACATCGAGCGTGTCGGTCATCGTGAGTGGATCAGGCTGTAGCACTTGGGCTAGCAGGACTCCGGTGAACCAGGCAGAAGCGGGCTAACAGGACTCCGGTATTCATCGTGTGACATTTCCCGAAGGACGGACCTGAGAGCGAAGAAGGACACATGTCGACCAGCCTAAGTGTTCCGGAGCAGTAGCAAGCTACCATGGCTCAGTGGAAGCACTAGGAGACATTTCCCGGTAAGAGAGGCTACTAAGGATAAACAACTAGATAGTCAGATCCCACATATACCAAGCATTTCAAAAACATACACACAATATGCTCGATATGTGCAAATAGAACATGGCATCACAACATGACTCTACAACTCAAGTATTTTTTCAATAGGCTCCGAGGAGCGAGATATTACAAACATGGGTCTCTTGACCTAGCATTCAGAGCATACAAGTCAAAGCACAAGCGGAAGCCTAACATGTCTGAGTACAGACAACTATAAATGAAAAAGACTGAGAAGCCTGACTATCTACTAGATCCTGCCGAGGGCACAAGATCGTAGCTGAGGTAACAAGCTAAACGTCGAAGTCCACACAGAACTACTAGTGAGACTGAAGTCTCTTTGCAAACACATAAAATAGGCAAACATGAGTACAAATGTACCCATCTAGACTTACATCAGAACTAACTACATATGCATCATTATCAACAAAGGGGATGGTGGAGTTTAACTGCAGCAAGCCAGCTTTGACTCGGTGGCTATCCTAAACTACCACTGCAAGTAACTCTTTTGAGGTGGCGCACACGAGTCCACATATTCACCATATCAATACACCACTATGGATCCACTCCCGTCTCCCTATGAGAACGTCATCCATAGCACTCACGCTTATCTTGCGTATTTTAGAGTATCCACTTTCACTTGTCTATGAACTGTACAGGCAACCCAGAAGTCCTTTTCCGCGGACACGGCTATTCGAATAGATGATGTTAACCCTACAGGGGTGTACTTCTTCACACACGCTCTCGCCACTTACCGCCATGTACACGTCATGTATCTCGGCAACCTTCAAGCGGAAACCTGGCGAGGGTGTTGGCCACGGCCTACCTAAATACTCAAGTCTTTCGTCTAGGTTTATCACCTATTCGGTTTCCATCAGCAAGGAGATCCGGCCGGGGTGTTGCTCACGGCCCCAAACGATATGAGCAGGGTTCCCAAGCCCACCATCCGGGAGCCACTTGGTACACCGTGCCACTGCACCTAGTCTGTCCCAAGCCCACCTGTACCGGGTGCCACTTGGTAGACTACTAGCACTACCTACAAACACCAGAAACTAGTTGCAACTCCTGGACAGAGAACAAGGGTGATTAAGAAGCCGAAAGGGTCAATTAAGGATCCCAATGAGTGGTAGTAGCTGTTCATGGATGACAAACACAGAACTCAGTTCCTGAGGACGGTTTCAATGAGACAACCCACCATGTACTCCTACATGGCCTCTCATCGCTACCTTTACCAAATCATGTTCACACACTTTGCTCACACACAGTAGGACATGTTCACCACTTTCCAATTCATTCCCGATGAATCAGACCTGACTCAACTCTAAGCAGTAGCAGGCATGACAAACAAGCATGAATGAGTAGGCACATCAGGGCTCAAACAACTCCTACTCATGCTAGTGGGTTTCATCTATTCTTGTGGCAATGACAGTCATGCAGAGGAAAGGGGTTCAACTACCGCAGCATGTAACAGTTGAATCGTTGTTGTCCTAATGCAGTAAAGGAGAGCAGGAGCGAGAGAGTGGGATTGTATCGGAATGAACAAGGGGGTTTTGCTTGCCTGGCACTTCTGAAGATAGCATTGAGTCTTCATCAGTGTCAACGATCACAACGTCGGAACATCGTCTACCGAGAGGGGACAATACCAGCAACAGAGAAGAAATACAATCAATGCAATGCAGAATATGATGCATGATCATGACATGTCAATATGCTGTGTGTTGGGCTAATGCAACTAAAACCAGAGTGGTTTGAGCTTATTTGAATCAAAGATTCAAATACAAGCCTAAACTATGAACTCATCTAAGTGCATTATCATGTTTCATCTAAACAGCAAGGTTAGGTTGCTCTAACATGCATGAAACCAGTACAGATGGAAAGGTTGGATTTTTCTGATCATTTTTCATATATAACATATTTCAATCTGACTTATAGATTATTTTCTATGAATTTTTGAAGTTTTGGACATTTTCTGAAAATAAATAAATCAAATAGATTTATTGAAAATCCAGAAAAGCATTATTGCGTCAGCATGACATCATCATGATGTCAGCAGGTCAACGGGGCATGGTCCAGGTCAAACCTGATGCGTGGGACCCACTGGTCAGTGTCATAGAGCTGGCTAGTGTAGGCGGCGTGTGGGCTCGTCGGCGTCCACGTCGGCCAGGTCAAAGGCGGCGTGTGGAGCCTTGGATTAATCTAATATAAATAGGAATAAATCCTGGGTTAATTTGGCGCGGGGCCCATATGTCAGTGAAAGAGGGGGTTAATTAGCGGGTGATTAGGCCTAACTAGGTGGCCACGTCGGCGGCTAATCGCCCGGCGACCACGAGCCACAGCGAGGCGTCGGGTTTGCTCCTCCCGCGACCAAGCGAGTGGCGGAGGGCTGCGTGGAGCTGGTGCTCATCCACATCCAACAAAGCAAGTAGCAGTGGCTGGGGTGGTCTACAGCACCGACAGCGTCGAGCTTTGTGGTGGCCGGAGCTCGGCAAGGTCGGGTTCGGTGTTGTTGTGCACGGTTGGGCGAACAGGTGGCTGCACTCGGCTCCTGGGAGCATGCTGAGCCCACGACGGTGCTCGGATGCGAGCTGCGGCTGGTGTTGGTGCGGCGGCGATGAGGCATGGCGGCGGGGAGCTTCTGCGTCTGTGCAACTACGGCCTAGTGGACGCAGGCGAGCATGGGAGTAGGGGAAAAGAAGCAGCGGCTCACCGCAGGTCTTCTAGTGCTGCTGGCAAGGCAGGGGAGGCACGGGGTCCGGCGAATCGACGGTGCGGATCACTGGCACCCGAGGTCGAGGATGTCAGGGCTGGAACGCGTATCCGTGGCCTCAAACACCTATGGGGCACTCGGGGGCCCCTTCTGGTTCGGCGGGGGAGCGGGGCCGTGCGCAGAGCAGATCGAGGTCGAGCGCGCGCGGGGAGACGGGCGATCTTTACCCAACCGGGGCTCTCCGGAGATAACACCCTCATCGCTGCTCTGTGTTGTTATTTTATCTAGCTCGAGCGTGCGAGCGTAAGGTAGCGCTGTGGGTGTCGAATGGACCGAACCCCTTCTACGTGCGCATGGGCCTCCCTTTTATAGTCTGAAGGGGTACCCACAGGTGGCAGCGTAGGAAGAGGGGGTAGAAATGTAAAAGCGCAGGTTGGTGCAACAGTGCACAACAGTGTCCCTACCTAACTCTGACGACACGGGAGAAGGGCATTAAATGCCCGTCCGGTCGCCCAACAGTGCAGAAGGAGTGAGCGTTAAGTGAGCCTCCGGTTGCCACGATGGTGCTTCTGTCAGCTCCGTTTGCCACCTCGCTCCGCATGGTTGTGTAGTGTCTCGCTACGTGCCCTTGGGATGGCCTTGCGATGACACGTCGCTGGGTGCGCTGGAGTCTGGGTGGCATCTTTGCCGCGGCAAATGCCTTGCCGCGGCCCTGTTCTTGCTGTGCCGGCTAGCTTGCCGGCCGCCGGGCCTTGCCGGGGCGCGCGGGGCGCCGTGGCAAGTCTCCTGGTGATGCCCTGGTTGGCCTTCCCGGCAAGCTCCTCTTGCCGGGGCCTTCGTGTTCTTAGCTAATACTTTGTTCTTGAATGGTAGTAACAAGGAGTGGCGGAGGGCCTTGCCGGGCGCTCGGCAAGCCTTGCCGCGGGGTGCTACGACTGCCCGTGCACAAGTTCGGGGTACTAAGGTACCCCCCTACTTTAGTACACCAACAGGAGCCCCCGGGCCTGGGCCATACAGTGCCGGCGTTGTTGGGCCAGGCCCAAAAGCAGCTGCAGCACGCGTGGCGTGGCGTGGCAAGACAGCACAACGGGCCCCGCGCCCACCGCGCTCTCCCGTAACGGCACGCGTCGATTGCAGCATCGTGGGAGACGTGGGCGGCGCGTGCGGTCTTTAGGGAATCCACCCCCGTGATCGTGGTGCAGGGCGAGGTCACTTCACCCGTCGCTCCGGCCCCGCTCACTCGCCACGCGGCCCTCATGCATGGGGGTCGTGGGCGGCGAATGGTGGGAGACCGAGCCGTCACGGGCGGAGATGGCGAGTCGGCCCCGCTTCTCTGCCCTCCTCGCTTTCTGATTGGCCGGGCGGGGCGGTTGAGCCCCCACCTCGCCCTTTAAAAGGGGCGGAAGGGGAGTACAATAGTCTCGCACTTCCTCTCTTTCCTTCGTCTTCAACTTCCGTTACTCTTCCTCCCATCTGTCATGGAGGGAGGGAATCCTGGGCCTTCCACGGTGGCAGCAAGGGTCGCCTCCCAGCAGCGCACCTCTCCCTATCTCTTTGTGGCGGCGGAGCCGCCACGAGGGGAGAGGGAGGGGCGAGGCCGAGACGAGGCCGAGGGCGTGGTCGAGGCGGTCGGGAGAGGCGGCCGTGGCGATCGCCTCCCGTCTCCGTCGGTGGCTCCTTTCCTCGGCGGTCCACACCGAGACGATCCCCGGAGTTCTTCATCAAGCTGCGCCGGCGCCCGTCGCCGCCTCCGGCTGCCGGCCCGTTGCTTATGCGGCGATGGGACGGATCCGCCGAGGTGATGGAGTTGCGCATGAGGGGCTGCGGGATCAGCGGCACTTTCGAGTGAGTGTCGTGTCCCCATCCCCGGCGTGATGTACTTCGACCGAGGGTGGAAGGCGTTCGCCCGCATCCACAGCTTGACGGCGGGGTTTACCCTCCATTTCAAGTTAATGGAGGGCGACCTTCGCCGTCAAGGTCTTCGGGACTCCGGGACCCGGGCGAGATGTTGTGTGGACAGCTCCTCCGATAGCGAAGGTCCCTCCTCGAGCGAGAGTGACGAGGAGGGGAGCGACAGCGACGACGACGAGGATGGCGGGTCCGACTAGGCGTCGGGCGCTGCCTCGCGCGTCACCGGCGACCCCATCATCCGGGTCGCCGGCCTTCTGAACTCCCCGGGGCCGTCTCCTTGGGCGGCTGGCGTAGGGAGGCTGCGGAAGAGGAAGAGGGGTGGCGGCAAGGCCGTCAAGTCGGAGTACGAGGGCGAGGAGCCCTCGACAGCGTGCTGACGTTCCACCACCTCGTCTTCAAGCTCTGCCTCCGGCGCCTCCGTCTCCGCCAAGCTCCTGGCCGGCCCCCGGGAAGTTCTCTTGGTGTCTTCTGGCGCCCGTAGCTCTCCTAGGCGCCCCTTTTGCCCTTCCCGGCAAGCTTCTCTTGCCGGGGCCTCCTTGACCTACCTCCTGAACAGAGAAACAGGAGAGGGATTACGGGCATCTTATCTTTCAATTTGTAAGCCCTTGGGCCTCAGTTGTATTTAAAATATGTAATCCTCTCTATCATGTTTTTCATCCTCCATGGACTTGTACTAAACTAGGATGTTTTTAATGAAAAGAGGGGAACGCTTGCCGGACCGAGTCTTTTACTTGATTTCGTGCCTTGTATGCTCCCATCTTACGCTTCTAGGGGACTTGCCGGAGCGAACACACTTGCTGAGTGCGGGACATCAGCAGCCTCTTGGCGGTGTTGCTTAAACAGCGACCTTGCGGGCTAGTTCAGTAAGAGCTGTGTTTGCTGAGCGGACTCGGAAACAAACCAAGGGCGCAACTGGGCCACGAATCGGCTCCTCCGCGCATGGGTTTTACAAGACACACTCGTTCAAGGACGCAGCCTCGCCTTCCCCGGTCCATAAGAGGATGCATGACGAGGGATGAAAAACTTATCTGACTCCACAACCCCCCGGCGACATTGGCTTGTCGGGGAGGAACCTTGGCCTTCGCAGCTTCTGGCAGCTCTGGCTCCGCCAAGACCCAGATGCTGGCATGCTTTCTTTGGCCCTTGTCGCTGACGCCGCGGCCGTCGGGGGCCCTGGCCCGTTTGCAAAGGGTCTCTGGTACTTGCAGCCCCCAGCGAAGTTGACTTGCCGGTGCCGGGGCGCTCTTCTGGTTTCTCCTTGTTACTGTAATTACAGCCATGAAGACAGCTGAGATAGCACTGCAATAATTTCATTGTCTATATATATATATATTATTTTTTGCGATTTTGCAAAACGATGCCATGCTTTGCCCTTCGTATGTTTATACTCTACGCTGCTAGGGAACTTGCCGGCGCTAGCACACATGCTGAGTACGGGACATCAGCAGCCCGCTGGCGGTACTGTCTCCGGCAAGAAACCTTCTCGGGTCAGTTGCAGTGCACTTGAATTGCTGAGCGGACTCGGAAGCAAATCAAGGACGCAACTCATCCGCGAGTTGGTTCCTCCGCGCACAAGTTTCTCATACAAAGGGCGCCTTACGGCAAGGCTTGCTATGTTACACCCTCTACTTTACATCCTTTGTGCGCTTTTACCCTACGCTTCTAGGGAACTTGCCGGCGCTAACACACTTACTGAGTACGGGACATCAGTAGCCCGCTGGCGGTGTTGTTTCCGGCAAGCAACCTGCTCGGGCCAGTTGCAGTGCACTTGTATTGTTGAGCCGACTTGGAAACAAAGCAAGGACGCAACTTAACCACGAGTTGGCTCCTCTGCGCACAGGTATTGCGTACAAAGGATGAACGCGCGAGGGGCATAACATAAAAAAAGCATGAAACTAAGGAGTGCTCTGTACAAAAGCTCGGACGACTTAGCTTTTCTATTTCCAACGATCCGTCGAGGCCATACTTCTTCCCCGATCCTTCCCCCTTGTATGTTCTCGTCCCTACGCTTTCAGGGAGCCCACCGGTGCAAACACGCTTGCTGAGCGCAGGGCATCAGCGGCTCGCTGCGGTGTAGCCTCCGGCAGGAAGAACTTGTCGGGCTGGTTGCGGCGTGCTTTTATCGTCGAGCGGACTCAAGACGAATCGACGGCGCAACCTAACCACGATTCGACCCTTCCGCGCCCAGGTTCTTCATACAAGGTATGGATTTTCAGGGAGTACAACTCAAAAGTTCGAAGCTTGGCAATTTTCTTTGCCCTACTGGCCGGTGGACTGGTCGGCGGGGCTCGATGGTGCGTCCTCGACGGCAGAGCAGCGCTCCGGGGAGATGCGCCTGCCGGAGTGCGCACCAGAGCCGTCCTTGCCAGGCTTAGTCTTTGGCTGGTCTGTCTTTGCCTTCTCGCACTTGCCGGTGGAGCTCGATGGCGCGTCCTCGACGGCAGCGCAGCGCTCCGGGGAGATGCGCTTGCCGGAGTGAGCACCAGAGCTGTCCTTGCCGGGCTTGGTCTTCTTCTTCCCCCGGGGAGCTTCAGCGGCAAGTGGCTCGTGCTCTGCCGCAGCAGCTGCTTCCCGGTAGATCTTGTCGGCGCAAATGAGTGCATCCTTCTTGTCTCCTTGGACAGAAATGACACTCATCGGGCCAGGCATTTTGGGCACATTGTATGCGTGGTGAGAGGCTGCCATGAACTTGGCGAGTGCGGGTCGGCCGAGTATCCCATTGTAGGGTAAAGGGATATCAGCCACGTCAAATGTGACCCTCTCAGTCCTAAAGTTCAGCTCGCTGCCGAATGTCACCGGCAATGTGATCTTCCCTTTAGGCTGGCTCCTTCCCGGACTTATTCCTTGAAAGGTGCCAGTCTCTTCAAGCTCGCTGTCGGGGATCTGGAGCTTCTTGAGCACTGCGGAGGAAATCAAGTTCAGGCTGGCCCCGCCGTCAACCAACATCTTCGTGACCTTGAGGTTGCGGATCGTTGGTGAGACCAACAGCGGCAAGCACCCGACCGCAGTGATGCGATCAGGGTGATCCTCAACGTCGAGGACGATGGGCGTGCTGGACAACTTCAGAGGCCTGCGCGCCTCGACGGACGGCTCCGCTGCATTAACTTCTCGCACCCACTGTTTGAGTTGGCGGTGCGGGGTGTGCAGGGAGGCGCGGCCGTCGACGCACAATACTTCTGTTGCCTTCTGAAACTCTTGATCCTCAGTCTCATCTTCCTCCATCTCATCATCTTGATCTTCATCCTCGTCCTTGTCGCGGACACGGGGAGGCCTGTCTCCTTGCCGCGTCTTGGCCTTGCCGCGGTTCCCTCCCCGGGCGGGAAGCTTCTTGCCGGATCCTCCGCCACCTCCCTGGGCTCTTTCCTTATCGCGGCGCTCGTATTCAGCCTTCTGCAGCTCCGCCATCTGCTCTACTTTTTTGCAGGTTTGGAGGTCATGGCCCTTGGTGCGGTGGATCTTGCAATAACGCTTGCGGAGCCATCACGCTTTCGTCGGCGCGCTTCTGACCTCGCCGAGTCGTCGGTCTTGGCTTTGTCGGAGCCGCCTCCGTTGCGGAATGCTCAACAGCTAGCACATCCTTAGCTTTCCTCTTCCTATTGTTCCGCCCGGTTCTTCCTTGCCGGGCGGCATCCTCTTGTCGATCCTTCGCCCCGGCAACCTCTCCGGAATTTTCCTACCCTCCTCAGCCCGTGCACACTTGTCGGCGAGAGCGTGAGCTCACGACATCTCGATCTTGATCAACGCCATCTCCTCCCTCATCCTGCGTTACGCGACGTTCGATGAAACGCGCTGATAACGCGGCAGGGTGGGCGTTTGGAATGTTGCGTTGCACCTGGCTGAATCTTTGTATATACTTGCGGAGGATCGCCCTCATACGGGACGAGCAAGTGGAGGTCACTTTCACGCCATGAGGCTTGTGGCCGCCCGTGAAGGCGCCGACAAACTGATGGCACAGTCCGCCCATGAAGAGATGGAGCCGTCCGGCAAGTGCATGAGCCAAGATCGGCGTTGGGCTTGAGTACCGCGGGAAGTAGTTGGCGAGGATCTTCTCGTCGC
This sequence comes from Aegilops speltoides, assembly GCA_021437245.1. Taxonomy (NCBI): domain Eukaryota; kingdom Viridiplantae; phylum Streptophyta; class Magnoliopsida; order Poales; family Poaceae; genus Aegilops; species Aegilops speltoides. The sequence continues at coordinate 406,910,968 of CM038144.1, read as the reverse complement.
GCCCTCCGCAGCTGCACCGCGATGGTGTAGATCTTTGAGGAACTCCGACGGGTGTATCCTGCCGTCGTACTTCTCGGGCACATCGGCAAGTTTTTAGTTTTGGGCCATGGACTTGCCGCAGCTCGCGGGTGAATGCAGGCAACCTGCCGCGTCTGACAAGTCGCTGGTTCTCCGGGTGCGTCTTGGCGTCGGCAGCGGGCCCGCGCGTTGGTCGATTGACGTCGCGCTTTCTCTGGCGCTTCGATGCGAAAACGGCGTCTTCGTGTTGCCGTTCTTGGAGAACGTGGCGCTGATCACGGCGAGTTCGTGGGTCGATGACGCGTGGAGTCGGCGTCAAGGTTGGTCCGCGGTGGCGATCTTGGCCGTTAGGGCTGGGAGCGCCGGAAGCGGCACCCAGCCGTCTGTCGGTGCCGTCCTGCGCTGGGGCGTCTTGTCGGGCCCTCGACGCGTTCGGACGCCGGGGCTTGTCGCCGTTGGCGAAGCCGATGAGGCTGTGTATGGCCATCCTCCAGTCGTCGATCTTGTGTGGCGCTGGGCTCGGGCCAGCGCTTCCTCTGCTGTCTTGGGCGGCGGCGGCGACGGGCGGCGTGAGGAGCGAGATGTGCTCGGACTCCCAACCGGGTTGGGAGGAGCAACACCCCGTCCAGGCTACCGCACCTCACTCGGACCAGCATGCGGGTGTGCATGCTGACCTCGAGCGTCCCGCGACCCACCAGCTTGGCCTTGCTCCAATGCGAGCACGATTCTAGGAGCACCGGGGCATGGTTGACCTTGTACCTCCTGGGAAGGGCGCGGCGTCTGCACCGTCGCCGACGCTTGCGGGGCTTTGTTCTTGGATCTGGTGACGACACGAGACCCACCGGCGGCACCCGCTCCTCCGCCGGCGTCCACCTCACCGCCTGCTTGCTCCGGCGGTGGTGGTGGGATGATGTAGATGGGCGCCACCTCCGAGGCTTCTTCTTGGTGGCATGTTGACGATGACGCCGACGTAGCGCGTGGAGACCGGATCGGATGCTCACGACCTCGACGCCCCTACCGGGCGCGCCAAAGATGTCGGGCTGGAGCAGCGTATCCGTGGCCTCGAACACCTATGGGGCACTCGGGGCCCCTTCAGTTCGGGCGGGGAGGCGGGGCCGTCTTGCAGAGCGATCGAGGTCGAGTGTCTTGTGCGGGAGACAGGCGATCTTTACCCAGCTTCGGGGCTCTCCGAGAGATAACACCACTCTCGCTGCTCTGTGTTGTTATTTTATCTAGCTCGAGCATCGGCGTAAAAGGTAGCGCTGGGTGTCGAATGGACCAAACCCCTTCTACGTGCGCATGGGCCTCCCTTTTATAGTCTGAAGGGGGTACCCACAGGTGGCAGCCTAGGAAGAGGGGGTAGAAATGTAAAAGCGCAGGTTGGTGCAACAGTGCACAATAGTGTCCCTACCTAACTCTGACGGCAGGGGACAAGGGCATTAAATGCCCTTCCGGTCGCCCAACAGTGCAGAAGGAGTGACCGTTAAGTGAGCCTCCGGTTGCCACGATGGTGCTTCTGTCAGCTCCGTTTGCCACCTCGCTCCGCATGGTTGTGTAGTGTCTTGCCACGTGCCCTTGGGATGGCCTTGCGATGACACGTCGCTGGGTGCGCTGGAGTCTGGGTGGCATCTTTGCCGCGGCAAGTGCCTTGCCGCGGCCCTGTTCTTGCTCTGCCGGCAAGCTTGCGCCGCCGCCGGCCTTGCTTGCTGCGAGCGCCGTGGCAAGTCTCCTGGTGATGCCCTGGTTGGCCTTCCCGGCAAGCTCCTCTTGCCGGGGCCTTCGTGTTCTTAGCTAGTACTTTGTTCTTGAATGGTAGTAACAAGGAGTGGCGGAGGGCCTTGCCAGGCGCCCGGCAAGCCTTGCCGCGGGGTGCTACGACTGCCGGTGCACAACTTCGGGGTACTAAGGTACCCCCCTACTTTAGTACACCGACAGAGGACGGCGGCGTTGGCGGGGAAGAAGGCCGTCCGGGCTTGTGTTCTTCTGCTTGGAGACGCGAGGCATCCTTTTTCTTTCCCTTTGGGCTAGGGGTTTCTTTGAGGGACCCCAAAACCCGGCCCGGTCCCCTTCCATTAAACGGCAACACCCCTTTCCTTGATCTTTCCCTTTTCGGGGTTTTTTAAATTTTTCCAATTCGAAAGCCTGGGGGGGAAACCAAAAATTGGGTTTGGGGAAAAATTCCCTGGGTCTTTTCGGGCGGGGAGTGAAGGGGAACCGGGGAAACCTTATTGAGGTGTTTCAAGGGATTTCTTTAAAATAATTGCTTTTAATGAAACCCCTTTTGTAATTTCCCAAATTGGGTATGAAAATTTTGGTTTTTTTCCCGGGTTTGTAAATTTTACCTAAAAAAATGGGGTTTAAATGTTTGGGCGTTGGGATGTGGGGTTATTTTTTGTTAGAATTGTTTTAAAGTAGGTGCGGACCTTGGGCGTTTAGGAAAGGGTTGGTATTTTTTTACTTTATGTAGGACCCTTTAAGGAAAGGGCCCTTTTTGTGGGGGAAAAGGCTAGGGTCGGGAAATAATTTAAAAAATAAAAATCATTGGAGGGATTTTTTAAAATTTATGGGCAAAAGGAAATAAAAATGTTTAACGTTTGAAGTTTCGTAACCAGGGTTTTTTTGTTTCTGGGGAAATTTTAAACGGGAAATTCAAAACAAAGTTGGGAAAGCCGGGGAAAGAAAAGGTTCCCGGGGAATTAAATGTTGAAGTGGAAATGTGAAACCAAAATAAATACAAGTTTTTTGTTTTTGTTTGAAGTACTTATTTTCAAAAACAAAAGGGGGGAAAAAAAGGTTTGAAAAATTTTTTAAACCCCGGGAGGCCGTGGAAAAACCCGGTCTTCCCAAAATTTTGAAAAATTTTCCTAAAATTTGGATAGGTCCCAAAATAAGGGAGGGTTTTTGGGAAATTGGTTTTGTTTAATTGAACCCCTTTTCCCTTTGGGGTTAGGTTTGGGGTTTGATTTTAACTTGGGAAAATGATTAAATTTTTAAGAAATAAAAATATAAAGTTTAAAATTTTCAAAATTTAAAAATTGCCCTTTTTTTGATTTTAGGTTTTAATTTAAAAAATGGGTTATTTGGGTTTTTAGTGGAAAAATTTTTCCCTTTTTAAAAGAAATTTAAATTTTCAAAAAAGGAAAGGAACTTTTTAAATTTTAAAAATTTAAAAACCTTTAGGTTCGATAAAATTTTAAAAAAGGGGGGGAAAAACCTTTAAAAAAAACCCCAAGGAAAATTTAAAAAGGGCCATTTTTGGGTTTTTTTGGAAAAATATTTTGGGAAAGGGGGAAATAAAAAAGAAAATTTTTGATTTTTTTTTGAACCCGGGGGTTTAAAAGACTTAAGGGGTTTTGGGAAAAGAAATTTAAAAAGGGGGTTTTTAAAGATTGCGAAAAAACCCCTAAAATTAAAAAAAATTTTTGGGCGGAATGAAATTTTTGGTTTGGGGGATTTTAAAAAAAGTTTAAGTTTTTTTATTGTCTTTAAGGAAAAGTTTAAAGGGGTTCAAATTCTAAAAAACCAAAATTTGAAAAAAATTTAAAAATTTTTGTTTATTTGGGGCAATTTTAAACCCTAAAATTTTTGGTTTAATTTAAAAAATGTTATTTTTTACAAATTTTTGGGAAATCAAAATTTTGGCGGGCCAAACAAAAATTTATTTAAAAAAATTTATTGGGTTCTTATTTTCCTAAATTTTTACAATTTAAAAGGAAATTATTTGGGCAAAATTTAAAAGTTGAAAGGGAAAATTTGAGGGGGAAAAAAAAAAATTAGGTTTCTTTGAGAGGGAAAAATTTTTGAAAAAGGGGTTTTTAAAAAACAAATTTCCAAATTTTTCCCAAGGGCCCGGGGTTTTTTAAACCCTAAAGGATTGGGAAAATTGTTTCTTTTAAAATTTTTGGGAAAATTTTGAAAAGTGGTAAAAAATTAAATTAGGGTAATTGACCCCAGGAAAAAAGTTTTTTTTAAAAAATTTGGGTATTTTAAAAATTATGAAAACCCGGCTATCCTAAACTACCACTGCAAGTAACTCTTTTGAGGTGGCGCACACGAGTCCACATATTCACCATATCAATACACCACTATGGATCCACTCCCGTCTCCCTATGAGAACGCCATCCATAGCACTCATGCTTATCTTGCGTATTTTAGAGTATCCACTTTCACTTGTCTATGAACTGTACAGGCAACCCAGAAGTCCTTTACCGCGGACACGGCTAATCGAATAGATGATGTTAACCCTGCAGGGGTGTACTTCTTCACACACGCTCTCGCCACTTACCGCCATGTACACGTCATGTATCTCGGCAAACTTCAAGCGGAAGCCTAGAGAGGGTGTCGGCCACGGCGTGCCTAAACACTCAAGTCTCTCATCCAGGTTTATCGCCTATTCGGGTTCCATCCGCAAGGAGATCCGGCCGGGGTGTCGCTCACGGCCCCAAACGATGTGAGCAGGGTTCCCAAGCCCACCATCCTGGTGCCACTTGGTACACCGTGCCACTGCACCTAGTCTATCCCAAGCCCACCTGTACCGGGTGCCACTTGGTAGACTACTAGCACTACCTACAAACACCAGAAACTAGTTGCAACTCCTGGACAGAGAACAAGGGTGATTAAGAAGCCGAGAGGGTCAATTAAGGATCCCAATGAGTGGTAGTAGCTGTTCATGGATCATAAACACAGAACTCAATTCCTGAGGACGGTTTCAATGAGACAACCCACCATGTACTCCTACATGGCGTCTCATCGCTGCCTTTACCAAATCGTGTTCGCACACTTAGCTCACACATAGTAGGACATGTTCACCACTTTCCAATTCATTCCCGATGAATCAGACCTGACTCAACTCTAAGTAGTAGCAGGCATGACAAACAAGAATGAATGAGTAGGCACATCAGGGCTCAAACAAGTCCTACTCATGCTAGTGGGTTTCATCTATTTACTGTGGTAATGACAGGTCATGCAGAGGAAAGGGGTTCAACTACCGCAGCATGTAACAGTTGAATCGTTGTTGTCCTAATGCCGTAAAAGAGAGCAGGAGCGAGAGAGTGGGATTGTATCGGAATGAACAAGGGGGTTTTGCTTGCCTGGCACTTCTGAAGATAGCATTGAGTCTTCATCAATGTCAACGATCACAACGTCGGAACATCGTCTACCGAGAGGGGACAATACCGGCAACAGAGAAGAAATACAATCAATGCTGTTGGGGAACGTTGCAGAAAATTAAAAAAATTTCCTACGGCTTCACCAAGATCCATCTATGAGTTCATCTAAGCAACGAGTAACGGGAGAGAGTTTGCATCTACATACCACTTGTAGATCGCGTGCGGAAGCTTGCAAGGTGATGATGGAGTCGTACTCGAACGTGATTCAGATCACCGATGGCCAAGTGCTGAGCGGACAGCACCTCCGTGTTCAACACACGTGCGGGACGGCGGCGTCTCCTCCGTCTTGATCCAGCAAGGAGGAAGGAGAGGTTGAGGAAGACAACTCCACCGGCAAAGACGACGGCGTGGTGATGGTGGAGAAGCGATACTCGAGAGGGCCGCCGAGCTCTTACGGAGGAGGAGAAATGTTGGGAGGGAGGGCTGCGCCTTGGGGGTGGTACAGCAGCCCCTCCCTCCCCCTTTATATAGGCCCCCAGGTGGCGGCCCTGGAGATCAATCTCCGTGGGGCGGCCAAGGGGTGGAGTGCCCCAAGCCGGTGGGCGCCCCCCCCCTAGGGTTTCAACCCTAGGCGCAGGGTGGGCCTGGGGCGCACCAGCCCCTGTGGGCTGGTTCCTTCCCCTTGGCCCATGGGGCCCTCCGGATAGGTGGCCCCACCGGTGGACCCAGGACCCCTCGGTGGTCCCGGTACTTTACCGGAGACCCGAAACTTTCCCGATGGCGAAACACCACTTCCTATATATTATTCTTTACCTCCGGACCCTTAGGAACTCCTCGTGACGTCAGGGATCTTATCAGGGACTCGAACAACATTCGGTATTCACATACTAGTCTTCCTACTAACCCTAAGCGTCACCGAACCTTAAGTGTGTAGACCCTACGGGTTCGGGAGACTTGAGACATGACCGAGGCGACTCTCGGGCAATAACCAACAGCGGGTGCGGATACCCATGTTGGCTCCACATGCTCCTCGATGATTTCATCGGTTGAACCACGATGTCGAGATTGAACAAACCACTGTATGCAATTCCCTTTGTCAATCGGTGCGTTACTTGCGAGACTCGATCGTCGGTATCCCAATACCTTGTTCGGTCTCGTTACCGGCAAGTCACTTTACTAAATACCGCAATGCATGATCCGTGGCCAACACCTTGGTCACCTTTGAGCTCATTATGATGATGCATTACCGAGTGGGCGAGAGATACCTCTCCGTCATACGGAGTGACAAATCGATCTCGATCCGTGTCAACCCATGAGATACTTTCGGAGATACCGTAATGCACCTTTATAGTCACCCGATCACGTTGTGGCGTTTGATACACCCAAGGCACTCCTCGGTAACCGGAGTTACGATCTCATGGTCGAAGGAAGAGATACTTGACATTGGCAAAGCTTCTAGCAAGCGAACTATCGATCTTTTATGCTATGCTTATGATTGGGTCTTGTCCATCACATCATTCTCCTAATGATGTGATCCTGTTATCAACGACATCCAATGTCCATAGTCGAGGAAACCATGACTATCTATTGATCTGTGAGCTAGTCAACTAGAGGCTCACTAGGGACATATTGTGGTCTTTGTGCTCACGTGTATTACGATTTCCAGATAATACTGTTATAGCATGAACAAAGACAATTATCATGAATATTGAAATATAATAATACTTTTATTATTGCCTCTAGGGTATATTTCCAACAGTCTCCCACTTGCACTAGAGTCACTAATCTAGTTACATTGTGATGAATCGAACACCCATAGAGTTACGGTGTTGATCATGTTTTGCACTTGAGAGAGGTTTAGTCAGCGGATCTGCGACATTCAGATCCGTGTGCACTTTGCAAATCTCTATGTCTCCATCTTGAACATTTTCACGGATGGAGTTGAAGCGGCGCTTGATGTGCTGGTCTTCTTGTGAAACACAGGATCCTTGGCAAGGGCAATAGCTCGGTGTTATCACGAGAAGAGTTTGATCGGCCCCGACGCATTGGGTATGACTCCTAGGTCGGTGATGAACTCCTTCACCCAAATCGCTTCATGCGCTGCCTCCGAGGCTGCCATGTACTCCGCTTCACACGTAGATCCCGCCACGGCGCTCGCTTGCGGCTGCACCAGCTTCTGCTCCACCATTCAACATATACACGTATCCGGTTTGTGACTTAGAGTCATCAGATCTGAGTCGAAGCTAAGCGTTGGCGTAACCCTTCTGACGAGCTCTTCGTCTCCTCCATAAACGAAACATGTCCTTTGTCCTTTTCGGTACTTCAGGATATTCTTGACCGCTGTCCGGTGTTCCTTGCGGGATTACTTTGGTATCTTGCAACCAAACTTACGGCAAGGTTTACATCGGTGCAGTACACAGCATGGCATACATAATAGATCCTATGGCTGATGCATAGGGATGACACTCATCTCTTCTTTATCTTTTGCCGTGGTCGGTGGTCGAGCTGAGCTCAATCTCACACCTTGTAACATAGGCAAGAACCCTTTCTTGGACTGATCCATTTGATCCTCTTCAAAATCTTATCAAGGTATGTGCTTTGTGAAAGACCTATGAGGCGTCTCGATCTATCCCTATAGATCTTGATGCCTAATATATAAGCAACTTCTCCAAGGTCCTTCATTGAAAAACACTTGTTCAAGTAGGCCTTAATGCTGTCGAAGTTTTGTATCATTTCCTATCAAGAGTATGTCATCTACATATAATAGGAGAAATGCTCTGAGCTCCCACTCACTTTCTTGTAAACGCAGCTTCTCCATAAGTGCGCATAAAATAACGCTTTGATCATCTCATCAAAGCGAATGTTCCAACTCGAGATGCTTGCACCAGTCCATAAATGGATCGCTGGAGCTTGCATACTTTGTTAGCGTTCGAGGGTCGACAAAACCTTCCGGCTGCATCATATACAGCTCTTCCTTAAGATGTCCGTTAAGGAATGCCGTTTTGGCGTCCATCGCCATATCTCATAATCATAGTATGCGGCAATTGCTAACATGATTGGACGGACTTAAGCTTCGCTACGGGAGAGAATGTCTCGTCGTAGTCAATTCCTTGAACTTGTCGATAACCCTTAGCGACAAGTCGAGCTTATAGACGGTAACATTACCATCGCGTCCGTCTTCTTCTTAAAAATCCATTTGTTTTCTATCGCTCGCCGATCATTGGGCAAGTCTGTCAAAGTCCATACTTTGTTTTCATACATGGATTCTATCTCGGTTTCATGGCTCCAAGCCATTTGTTGGAATCTGGGCCGCCATCGCTTCTTCATAGTTCGAAGGTTCATTGTTGTCTAACAACATGATTTCCATAACAGGTTGCCGTACCACTCACAGTGCGGGCGTGTCCTCGTGGACCTTGAAGTTCAATGTAACTTGATCCAAGTACCTTGATCATCATCATTGTTTTCCTCTTGATTGGTGTGGGCATCACGGGATGGCCAACGCTAATGTCAACATGAACTTCAGCGCGTTCCTAGAAAACCAAGCTGAAAGATGGTGGCAGCAACTATACGGATCGGGTCCGGAACACGAGATCATCCTCATAGCTGCCAAGAAACAGTATGTCCTAGAAGCACCATTAGGTGACCCACATTCTCCCGGCCTTTGCGCAAGGCGATTTGAGCGTCTGGCGGACTCGTTCGATGATTACTCCCTCGTTCAGTGCGGCATGCTCTACAGCTTAGAACCGGGGCTCCAAAAGCATTTTGAGCATCACGGAGCATATGAGATGTTCGAAGAGCTGAAACTAGTTTTCCAAGCTAGATCTCCATCATCGTGTCTTCATGAAGTTGTCACGCCAACGACTACTTCTACTTCTATGACTAACGCGTTTAGTAATGAAGTAAAGTAGTTTACATGGCGTTCTTCAATGACACGCAGGTCATACAAAAAATAAAGACAACTCCTATGGCTCCTGCCGGTTGTCATACTCATCGACATGCAAGTCGTGAATCCTATTACAAGAACATGATCTCATACATCACAATTCATCATTCATCACAACTTTTGGCCATATCACATCACATGATCAATCGCTGCAAAAACAAGTTAGACGTCCTCTAATTGTTGTTGCATCTTTTACGTGGCTGCGATTGGGTTCTAGCAAAACGTTTTTCTTACCTCGAATCACCACAGCGTGATTTTGTCAACTTCTATTTACCCTTCATATGGGCCTCGTTCATCGAATCCGCTCCAACTAAAGTGGGAGAGCAGACACCCGCCACCACCTTATGCAACTAGTGCATGTCGATTCGGTGGAACCGGTCTCACATAAGCGCACGTGTAAGTTTGGTCCGGCCGCTTCATCCCACAATACCGTTGAGCAAGAAAAGACTAGTAGAGGCAAGTAAGATGACAAGATCAACGCCCACAACAAATTGTGTTCTACTCGTGCATTAGAGAACTACGCATAGACCTAGCTCATGATGCCACTGTTGGGGAACGTTGCAGAAAATTAAAAAAATTTCCTACGGCTTCACCAAGATCCATCTATGAGTTCATCTAAGCAACGAGTAACGGGAGAGAGTTTGCATCTACATACCACTTGTAGATCGCGTGCGGAAGCTTGCAAGGTGATGATGGAGTCGTACTCGAACGTGATTCAGATCACCGATGGCCAAGTGCTGAACGGACAGCACCTCCGTGTTCAACACACGTACGGGACGAGCGACGTCTCCTCCGTCTTGATCCAGCAAGGAGGAAGGAGAGGTTGAGGAAGACAACTCCACCGGCAGCACGACGGCGTGGTGATGGTGGAGAAGCGATCTCGGCTGTGGCCGCCGAGCTCTTACGGAGGAGGAGAAGTGTTGGGGAGGGGAGGGGCTGCGACTTGGGAATTGGTACAGCAGCCCCCCTCCCTCCCCCCTTTATATAGGCCCCCTGGGGGGGTGGCCGGCCCCTGGAGATCCAATCTCCAGGGGGGGCGGCGGCCAAGGGGGTGGAGTGCCCCCAAGCCAGGTGGGGCGCCCCCCCACCCCTAGGGTTTCAACCCTAGGCGCAGGGGGTGGGCCTAGGGGGGCGCACCAGCCCCCTGTGGGCTGGTTCCCTTCCCCTTTGGCCCATGGGGCCCTCAGGATAGGTGGCCCCACCGGTGGACCCAGGACCCCTCCGGTGGTCTCGGTACTTTTACGGAGACCCGAAACTTTCCCGATGGCGAAACACCACTTCCTATATATTATTCTTTACCTCCGGACCCTTAGGAACTCCTCGTGACGTCCAGGGATCTCATCCGGACTCGAACAACATTCGTATTCACATACTAGTCTTCCTACTAACCCTAGCGCCACACGAACCTTAAGTGTGTAGACCCTACGGGTTCGGGAGACCTGTGAACATGACCGAGAGGCGACTCTCGGGCAATAACCAACAGCGGGTCTGGATACCCATGTTGGCTCCCACATGCTCCTCGATGATTTCATCGGTTGAACCACGATGTCGAGATTGAACAAACCTGTATGCAATTCCCTTTGTCAATCGGATGCGTTACTTGCCCGAGACTTCGATCGTCGGTATCCCAATACCTTGTTCGGTCTCGTTACGGCAAGTCACTTTACTCGTACCGCAATGCATGATCCGTGGCCAACACCTTGGTCACCTTTGAGCTCATTATGATGATGCATTACCGAGTGGGTCCAGAGATACCTCTCCGTCATACGGAGTGACAAATCGATCTCGATCCGTGTCAACCCAACAGATACTTTCGGAGATACCTGTAATGCACCTTTATAGTCACCCAGTTGCATTGTGACGTTTGATACACCAAGGCACTCCTACGGTAACACTGGAGTTACGATCTCATGGTCGAAGGAAGAGATACTTGACATTGGCAAAGCTTCTAGCAAGCGAACTATACGATCTTTTATGCTATGCTTATGATTGGGTCTTGTCCATCACATCATTCTCCTAATGATGTGATCCGTTATCAATGACATCCAATGTCCATAGTCGGAAACCATGACTATCTATTGATCTGTGAGCTAGTCAACTAGAGGCTCACTAGGGACATATTGTGGTCTTTGTGCTCACACGTGTATTACAATTTCCAGATAATACAGTTATAGCATGAACAAAAGACAATTATCATGAATATTGAAATATAATAATACTTTTATTATTGCCTCTAGGGCATATTTCCAACAAATGCAATGCACAATATGATGCATGATCATGACATGTCAATATGCAGTGTGTTGGGCTAATGCAACTAAAACAAGAGTGGTTTGAGCTTATTTGAATCAAAGATTCAAATACAAGCCTAAACTATGAACTCATATAAGTGCATTATCATGTTTCATCTAAACAGCAAGGTTAGGTTGCTCTAACATGCATGAAACCAGTACAGATGGAAAGGTTGGATTTTTCGACATTTTCATATATAACTTATTTCAATCTGACCTATAGATTATTTTCTATGAATTTTTGAAGTTTTGGACATTTTCTGAAAATAAATAAATCAAATAGATTTATTAAAAATCCAGAAAAGCATTACTGCGTCAGCCTGACATCATCATGACTTCAGCAGGTCAACGGGGCACGGTCCAGGTCAAACCTGATGCGTGGGACCCACTGGTCAGTGTCACAGAGCTGGCGAGTGTAGCTGACGTGTGGGCCCGGTCAACGTCCATGTCAGCAGGGTCAAAGCTGACGCGTGGAGCCACTGGATTAATCTAAAATAAACAGGGAATAAATCCCAGGGCTAATTTGGGCGTGGGGCCCATATGGCAGTGAAAGAGAGGGTTAATTAGCGGGTGATTAGGCCTAACTAGGTGTCCACATCGGCGGCTAATCGCCGGCGACCACAGGCCACGGCGGAGGCGTCGGGTTTGCTCCTCCGGCGACCAAACGAGTGGCGGAGGGGCTCTGCGTGGAGCTGGTGCTCATCCGCATCCAACGGAGCAAGTAGCAGTGGCTGGGGTGGTCCACAGCACCGACGACGTCGAGCTTTGCGGTGGCCGGAGCTCGGCAAGGTTGGGTTCGGCGCTGTTGTGCACGGTAGGGCGAACAGGTGGCTGCACTCGGCTCCTGGGAGCATGCTGAGCCCACAATGGTGCTCGGATGCAAGCTGCGGCTGGTGTTGGTGTGGCGGCGATGAGGCATGGCGGCGGGGAGCTTCTCCGTCCGTGCAACTACGGCCTAGTGGACGCAGGCGAGCATGGGAGTAGGGGGAAAAGAAGCAGCGGCTCACCGCAGGTCTTCTGGTGCTGCTGGTAAGGCAGGGGAGGCACGGGGTCCGGCGAATCGACGGCGCGGATCACCGGCACCCGAGGTCGAGGACGGCGGCGTTGGCGGGGAAGAAGGTCGTCCGGGCTTGCGTTCTTTTGCTTGGAGATGCGAGGCGTCGCGGCGGAGTCGATGGTCATGTCGGCGGCGGGTGCGGTGGCCAGTGGCCATGGCTACGGCGAGCGGCGGGCTCCGGCTGCTTTCGGCGGTCGCGTGGGAGAGAGATCTGAGAGGGAAGGGAGGTCCAGATAGAGCGAGAGAGGGTCGAGGGGCTGCATGGCGCTCGTCTAGAGCCGTCTAGGAGGAACCAGGTAGGTAGGGAGGGAGGAGGTGGCGCACAGAGGGCGCGCGTGCGGCGAGCATTCGCTCGGCGTCCTACTGGCGCTGGTTTGAAGACAACCTTGCCCCTGGTGGGCTGGGCTGGCCAGCTAGGCCGGCCAGGTGGGCTTTGGTGGGCACCAGGTAAGCTCCAAGTGAGTCTCTGCTCTTTCCTTTTTTGTTTCTGTTTTCTATTTTTGTAGTTTGTTTTTGATCCAATTTTAAAAACCAAATCAATTTTATAAATCCTGAAAATATTCATGAGCACTTTCTGAATTATTTCAGTGTCCCACAAATAATTCCAATATTATTTGACCATTTAAATTATTTATAGTGTTTAAATGCCCAAAGTCAAATACAATATGATTTAATTCAAAAATCGAAAAATGATCTAAGAATATATTCATCATTTTTGGCAGAGGTTTTCACCTTAACCAGAAATCATGAACTTTTCTTAGGAACTTTTTGGGTTTATTTAAAAAAGATTTTAATCCACCCTAGTTGAGTTGATTTAATGCTAGGGTTTGAACATCCCCATTTCAAGTTTAAGCAAAATTTAAACATGATGCACACATGAAGCTAGCCTAGTGCAATACCAGAAGCTAGGGATGTGACAACTCGCCCCCACTAAACAGGAATCTTGTCCCGAGATTCAAGACGTGAGGTAAGAAGACAGAGGGACACAAGCTAACATGATCTTCACGATCCAGGTTGCACTTCATAAGGACGTTGACTCAATCACCATCTTTATCTTGATGTCTTGCTCCGAGAACTCCAATCGACATGACAACGACAGGAGAAAGAAAACTCTAGAAGGATCGATCTTCTCGAAGTTCGATCAACTCAGGATTAACTCATAGAATGAGATATAGCAACATCTCTCGAGCTGAGACACGAAGCACACATCTGGAGGAATAGAGTGGAACAGATGACGAGGGTTCACTAGGTAGACAACAATTCCACACCTAAGAGGGTGGTGAACGGTTGTCAACGTAGCGAGAATTTGAGTTGCCATGATACCTCAGCGAGACATCCAGGAGGAGCGTGATTCGTAGATTATTAACTTAAGTGGCAAAAAGAATTACCTTTGATTTAGAGATAATCGAAACTCTTTATACCAGCCTAAGGCAATTCTCGAGCGATCGTTTGGAGGGGTTCGGTAGAATGGCATACCCGGATTAGAATGGATGATATGGATTACCTTGTTGAAAACAGCGCAAAGGATGATTTTAGTAACTGGGGAGAAGCTCAACACTAGAGAGTGTTTCCAATGTTTGAATGGTTATAGAATCGTCGAGGAAACTGAGAGCACAAGGATACCTAAGGAACAACTTCTAGAATAAGTCGCACGAAATCCTCATGGAAACATGGTCAAAGTTACTACAATGACAGATCTTCCGGCTAGGTGCGTCGGTCAGAACATCAAACTTGTCGGGACCTTCATCATAGATCCTGGAAAAGTTCCAACCATCATATCTGCCTGAGATTCAGATCTGGTTGGTAACAGGATATTTCAGACAACATGTATGGAAAAGAAAGTTTGCAACACAAACCGACGAGATGACGTTGCGAGATTCTCGGGAAATGAACTAAGATAGCAAGCTCCAAAACATGAGCTGGTTCTGCTACAACATGTGAACACGTTGTCCAAGACAAGCATGACCACATAGTAGTCTTATGATAAAACACTACCGAGTTCTGGTTGGGAACCATCGTTGGGGATATCGAAGTCCTTACATAAGTCATATGATTAGCTCTTATGAAGAAACTTCTTCTCCTTGAACAATTCAATCAGTGGCTTGGTGTGCTAGGGACACATATAGAATGGAGGTAGCGAGCCTATCAAACCATAGCATACTTCGCACATGCATGACTGATTTGAGATGGTTCCAGAGGAGGCAACATTGACTTTCTCAAATTCACGGTGGCAACTTGCATCAAATGCACATGAATTAGAGGAAGCCACTTCTTTCATCCGGACATATGTGAAGGAAATATGCCCTAGAGGCAATAATAAAGTTATTATTTATTTCCTTATTTCATGATAAATGTTTATTATTCATGCTAGAATTGTATTAACCGGAAACATAATACATGTGTGAATACATAGACAAACAGTGTCACTAGTATGCCTCTACTAGACTAGCTTGTTAATCAAAGATGGTTAAGTTTCCTAACCATAGACAAAGGATTTGTTATTTGATTAACAAGGTCACATCATTAGTTGAATGATCGATTGACATGACCCATTCCATTAGCTTAGCACCCGATCGTTTAGTATGTTGCTATTGCTTTTATCCATGACTTATATATGTTCCTATAACTATGAGATTATGCAACTCCGTTTACGGAGGAATACTTTAGGTACTACCAAGCGTCACAACGTAATCGGGTGATTATAAAGGAGTACTACAGGTGTCTCCAAAGGCGGATGTTGGGTTGGCGATTTCGAGATTAGGATTTGTCACTCCGATTGTCGGAGAGGTATCTCTGGGCCCTCTCGGTAATACACATCACTTAAGCCTTGCAAGCATTACAACTAATGAGTTAGCTGTGAGATGATGTATTACGGAGCGAGTAAAGAGACTTGCGGTAACAAGATTGAACTAGGTATTGGATACCGACGATCGAATCTCGGGCAAGTAACATACCGATGACAAAGGAACAACGTATGTTGTTATGCGGTCTGACCGATAAAGATCTTCGTAGAATATGTAGGAGCCAATATGGGCATCAGGTCCGCTATTGGTTATTGACCGGAGGCGTGTCTCGGTCATGTCTACATTGTTCTCGAACCGTAGGGTCCGCACGCTTAAGGTTTCGATGGCGGTTATATTATGAGTTTGTGTATTTTGATGTACCGAAGGAGTTGAGTCCCGGATGAGATCGGGGACATGACGAGGAGTCTCGAAATGGTCGAGGCGTAAAGATCGATATATTGGACAACTATATTCGGAGTTCGGAAAGGTTCCGAGTGATTCGGTATTTTTGAGTACAGGGGGAGTTACGGAGAAGTAATGGGCCTTGATGGGCTTTAGTGGGAAAAGGAAAAGGCTGCTGCGCCCCTCTCCTCTAGTCCGAATTGGACTAGGGAAAAGGGGCCGCCACCTTTCCTTCTCCTCCTATTCCTTCTCCTTCCTCCCTCTTGATGGACTCCTACTAGGACTTGGAATCCTAGTAGGACTCCACACCTGGCGCGCCAAACCCTTGGCGGCCTCCTCCTCCTCCATCCTTTATATACGGGGCAAGGGCACCCATAGATACACAAGTTGATCTACGGATCGTTCCTTAGCCGTGTGCGGTGCCCCCTTCCACCATATTCCACCTCGGTCATATCGTCGCAAAGCTTAGGCGAAGCCCTGCGCCGGTAGAACATCAAGATCGTCACCATGCCGTCGTGCTGACGGAACTCTCCCTCGACACTCGGCTGGATCGGAGTTCGAGGGACGTCATCGAGCTGAACGTGTGCTGAACTCGGAGGTGCCGTACGTTCGGTACTTGGATCGGTCGGATCGTGAAGACGTACGACTACATCAACCGCGTTGTGCTAACGCTTCCGCTTACGGTCTACGAGGGTACATGGACAACACTCTCCCCTCTCGTTGCTATGCCATCACCATGATCTTGCGTGTGCGTATGAAAATTTTGAAATTACTACGTTCCCCAACAGTGGTATCAGAGCCTAGGTTTTATGCGTTGATGTTATATGCACAAGTAGAACACAGGTGAGTTGTGGACGATATAAGTCATACTGCCTACCAGCATGTCATACTTTGGTTCAGCGGTATTGTGAGATGAAGCGGCCCAGACCGACATTACGCGTACGCTTACGCGAGACTGGTTTCACCGCTATGAGCACTCGTTGCTTAAAGGTGACTAGCGGGTGTCTGTCTCTCTCACTTTAGTTGAACGAGTGTGGCTCGCCCGGTCCTTGTGAAGGTTAAACGGAGTCTATTTGACAAACTATCGTTGTGGTTTTGATGCGTAGGTAAGAACGGTTCTTGCTAAAGCCCGTAGCAGCCACGTAAAATTTGCAACAACAAAGTAGAGGGCGTCTAACTTGTTTTTGCAGGGCATGTTGTGATGTGATATGGTCAAGGCGTGATGCTATATTTTATTGTATGAGATGATCATGTTTTGTAACGAAGTTATCGGCAATCTGGCAGGAGCCATGTGGTTGTCGCTTTATTGTATGAAATGCAATGCATACTGTAATGCTTTACTTTATCACTAAGCGGTAGAGATAGTCGTAGAAGCATAAGATTGGCGAGGCGACAACGATGCTACGATGGAGATCAAGGTGTCGCGCGGTGGCGATGGTGATCATGATGGTGCTGCAGAGATGGAGATCACGAAGCACAAGATGATGATGACCATATCATATCACTTATATTGATTTGCATGTGATGTTTATCTTTTATGCATCTTATCTTGCTTTGATTGGCGGTAGCATTATAAGATGATCTCTCACTAAATTATCAAGAAGTGTTCTCCCGAGTATGCACCGTTGCCAAAGTTCGTCGTGCCCGGACACCACGTGATGATCGGGTGTGATAAGCTCTCGTCCATCTACAGCGGGTGCAAGACAGTTTTGCACGCGGAATACTCGAGTTAAACTTGACGAGCCTAGCATATGCAGATATGGCCTCGGAACACGGAGATCGAAAGGTCGGCGTGAATCATATAGTAGATATGATCAGCATAATGATGTTCACCATTGAAAGCTACTCCATTTCACGTGATGATCGGTTATGGTTTAGTTGATTTGGATCACGTGATCACTTAGAGGATTAGAGGATGTCTATCTAAGTGGGAGTTCTTAAGTAATATGATTAATTGAACTTAAATTTATCATGAACTTAGTCTGGTAGTATTTTGCAAATCATGTTGTAGATCAATAGCTCGCGTTGTTGCTTCCTGTGTTTATTTTGATATGTTCCTAGAGAATATTATGTTGAAAGATGTTAGTAGCAATGATGCGGATTGGATCCGTGATCGAGGTTTATCCTCATTGCTGCCTGAAGAATAATGTCCTTGATGCACGCTAGGTGCGGACCTATTGCAGGAAGCGGATGCAAGCGTTATGAGCGTTTGGCTAGCTCAATATGATGACTACTTGATAGTTTAGCGCACCATGCTTAATGGCTTAGAATCGGGACTTCAAAGATGTTTTGAACATCATGGACCATATGAGATGTTCCAGGAATTGAAGTTAATATTTCAAGCAAATACCGAGTTGAGAGATATGAAGTCTCCAACAAATTCTATAGCTAAAAGATGGAGGAGAATCGCTCAACTAGTGAGCATGTGCTCAGATTATGCAGGTACTTCAATCGCTTGAATCAAGTGGGAGTTAATCTTCCGGATAAGATATCGATTGATGAAATTCTCTAGTCACCATCACCAAGTTAGTAGAACTTCGTGATGAACTATAGTATGCAAGGGATGATGAAAATGATTCCCGAGCTCTTCGTGATGTTGAAATCGACGAAGGTAGAAATCAAGAAAGAGCATCAAGTGTTGATGGTTGACAAGATCACTAGTTTCAAGAAAAGGGCAAAGGAAAGAAGGGAACTTCAAGTAGATTGACAAGCAAGTTGTCACTCCCACGAAGAAGCCCAAAGCTGAACCAAAGCACTGAAACCGAGTGCTTACATCTGCAAAGGAAATGGTCCTTTGGAAGCGGAACTGCCCTAAATATTTGGTGGATAAGAAGGATGGCAAAGTGAAAAAGGGTATATTTGATATCTGGTGTTTGATGTGTGCTTTACTAGTGTTTATAGCAACCCCTCGGTAATTGGTACTGGTTCGGTTGCTAAGAGTAGTAACTCGAAATGGGAGTTGCAGAATAAACAGAAACTAGTTAAGGGTGAAGTGATGATGTGTGTTGAAAATAGTTTCAAGATTGACATGATCATCATCGCACACTCCCTATACTTTCGGGATTAGTGTTGAACCTAAATAAATGTTATTTGGTGTTTGCGTTGAGCATGAATATGATTTGATCGTGTTTATTGCAAAACGGTTATTCATTTAAGTAAGAGAATAAACTGTTGTTACATTTACGTGAATAAAACCTTATATGGTTACGCCCAATGAAAATGGTTTATTGGATCTCGATCGTAGTGATACACATATTCATAATATTGAAACCAAAAGATGCAAAGTTAATAATGATAGTGCAACTTATTTGTGGCACTTGCCGTTTAGGTCATATTGGTGTAAAGCGCATGAAGAAACTCCATCTTGATGGGATTTTGGAATCACTTGATTATGAATCACTTGATGCTTGCGAACCGTGCCTTTTGGGCAAGATGACTAAAACTCCGTTCTCCGAACGAGGAGCGAGCAATGACTTATTGGAAATAATACATCGATGTATGCGATCCAATGAGTGTTAAGGCTCATGGTGGGTATCGTTATTTTCTAACCTTCACAGATGATTTGAGCAGATATGGGAATATCTACTTGATGAAACATAAGTCTGAAATAGTTGAAAGGTTCAAAGAATTTCAGAGTGAAGTGGAAAAATCATCGTGACAAGAAAATAAGGTTTCTACGATCGATCGCGGAGACAAATATTTGAGTTCTGAGTTTGGTCTTCAATTAAAACAATGTGGAATAGTTTCACAAATTCATGCCACCGAACACCACATCATAATGGTGTGTCCGAGCGTCATAACCATACTTTATTGGATATAGTACAATCTATGATGTTTCTTACCAATTTACCAATATCGTTTTGGGATCATGCATTAGAGACAGCTGCATTCACGTTAAATAGGGCACCATCTAAATCCGTTGAGACGACACTATATGAACTGTGGTTTAGCAAGAAACCAAAGTTGTCGTTTCTTAAAGTTTGGGGCTGCGATGCTTATATGAAAAAGTTTCATCCTGATAAAGCTCAAACCCAAATCGGAGAAATGTGTCTTCATAGGATACCCAAAGGAGACAGTTGGGTACACCTTCTATCACAGATCCGAAGGCAAAACATTCGTTGCTAATAAATGGATCCTTTCTAGAGAAGGAGTTTCTCTCGAAAGAAGTGAGTGGGAGGAAAGTAGAACTTGATGAGGTAATTGTACCTTCTCCCTTATTGGAAAATAGTTCATCACAGAAATCTGTTCCTGTGACTACTGCACCAATTAGTGAGGAAGCTAATGATGATGATCATGTAACTTCAGATCAAGTTACTACCGAATCTCGTAGGTAAACCAGAGTGAGATCCGCACCAGAGTGTTACGGTAATCCTATTCTGGAAGTCATGTTACTAGACCATGATGAACTTGTGAACTATGAAGAAGCGATGGTGAGCCCAGATTCCGCGAAATGGTTTGAGGCCATGAAATCTGAGATGGGATCCATATATGAGAACAAAGTATGGACTTTGGTTGACTTGCCCGATGATCGGAAATCCATTGTGATTAAATGGATTTTCAAGAGGAAAACGGACAACGATAGTAGTGTTACTATCTACAAAGCTAGAATTATGCATAAAGGGTTTTCGACAAGTTCAAGGTGTTGACTACGATGAGAGTTTCTCACTCGTATCTATGCTTAAGTCTGTCCGAATCATGTTAGCAATTGCCACACTTTATGAAATCGGCAAATGGATAACAAAACTGCAATCCTTAATGGATTTATTAAAGAAGAGTTGTATATGATGCAACCAAAAGGTTTTGTCAATCCTAAAGGTGCTAACAAAATATGCGAGACTCAATGATCCATCTATGGACTGGTGCAAGCATCTCGGAGTTGGAATACACGCTTTGATAAGTTGATCAAAGCATATAGTTTTATCTGAGACTTGCGAGAAGCTTTGTATTTACAAGAAAGTGAGTGGGAGCACTACAGCATTTCGATAAGTATATGTATGACATATTGTGGATCGAAATAATGTAGAATTATTACGTGAAGCACAAAGGAGTGTTTGAAAGGAGTTTTTCAAAGGAAGACCTCGGTGAAGCTGCTTACATATTGAGCATCAATATCTATAGAGATAGATCAAGGCGCTTGATAAGTTTTTCAATGAGAACATACCTTGACAAGATTTTGAAGTAGTTCAAAATGGAGCAGTCAAAGAAAGAGTTCTTGCACGTGTTACAGGTGTGAAGTTGAGTAAGACTCAAAACCCGACCACGTCCGAAGATAGAAAGAGAATGAAAGTCATTCCTATGCCTTGGCCATAGGTTCTATAAAGTATGCTATCTTGTGTACCAGATCTGTTGTATACCCTACCTTTGAGTTAAGCAAGGAGTACAATGGTGATCTAGGAGTAGATCACAGGACAGCGGTCAAAATTATCCTTAGTGGAATAAGGATATGTTTCTCGATTATGGAGGTGACAAAAGGTTCGTAAGTAAAAGGGTTACGTCGATGCAAGTTTTGACACCAATCTAGATGACTCTAAGTCTTGGTCTAGATACATATTGAAAGTGGGAGCAATTATCTAGAGTAGCTACGTGCGGAGTATTGTTGACATAGAAATTTGCAAAATACTTACGGATCTGAATATGACAGACCGTTGACTAAAATTATCTCACAAGCAAAACATGATCACACCTTAGTACTCTTTGGGTGTTAATCACATAGCGATGTGAACTAGATTCTTGACTCTAGTAAACCCTTTGGGTGTTGGTCACATATTGATGTGAACTATGGGTGTTAATCACATGGTGATGTGAACTATTCTTTGGTAAATCACATGGCGATGTGAACTAGATTATTGACTCTAGTGCAAGTGGGAGACTGAAGGAAATATGCCCTAGAGGCAATAATAAAGTTATTATTTATTTCCTTATTTCATGATAAATGTTTATTATTCATGCTAGAATTGTATTAACCGGAAACATAATACATGTGTGAATACATAGACAAACAGAGTGTCACTAGTATGCCTCTACTAGACTAGCTTGTTAATCAAAGATAGTTAAGTTTCCTAACCATAGACAAAGGATTTGTTATTTGATTAACAAGGTCACATCATTAGTTGAATGATCTGATTGACATGACCCATTCCATTAGCTTAGCACCCGATCGTTTAGTATGTTGCTATTGCTTTTATCCATGACTTATATATGTTCCTATAACTATGAGATTATGCAACTCCCGTTTACCGGAGGAATACTTTGGGTACTACCAAATGTCACAACGTAACTGGGTGATTATAAAGGAGTACTACAGGTGTCTCCAAAGGCAGATGTTGGGTTGGCGTATTTCGAGATTAGGATTTGTCACTCCGATTGTCGGAGAGGTATCTCTGGGCCCTCTCGGTAATACACATCACTTAAGCCTTGCAAGCATTACAACTAATGAGTTAGCTGTGAGATGATGTATTACGGAACGAGTAAAGAGACTTGCCGGTAACAAGATTGAACTAGGTATTGGATACCGACGATTGAATCTCGGGCAAGTAACATACCGATGACAAAGGGAACAACGTATGTTGTTATGCGGTCTGACCGATAAAGATCTTCGTAGAATATGTAGGAGCCAATATGGGCATCCAGGTCCCGCTATTGGTTATTGACGGAGGCGTGTCTCGGTCATGTCTACATTGTTCTCGAACCGTAGGGTCCCACGCTTAAGGTTTCGATGGCGGTTATATTATGAGTTTGTGTATTTTGATGTACCGAAGGAGTTCGAGTCCCGGATGAGATCGGGGACATGACGAGGAGTCTCGAAATGGTCGAGGCGTAAAGATCGATATATTGGACAACTATATTCGAGTTCGGAAAGGTTCCGAGTGATTGGGTATTTTTGAGTACCGGGAGTTACGGGAGAAGTAATGGGCCTTGATGGGCTTTAGTGGGAAAAGGAAAAAGGCTGCTGCGCCCCCCCTCTCCTCTAGTCCGAATTGGACTAGGGAAAAGGGGGCCGGCCACCTTTCCTTCTCCTCCTATTCCTTCTCCCTTCCTCCCCTCTTGATGGACTCCTACTAGGACTTGGAATCCTAGTAGGACTCCACACCCTGGCGCGCCAAACCCTTGGCCGGCCTCCTCCTCCTCCATCCTTTATATACGGGGGCAAGGGGCACCCCATAGATACACAAGTTGATCTACGGATCGTTCCTTAGCCGTGTGCGGTGCCCCTTCCACCATATTCCACCTCGGTCATATCGTCGCAAAGCTTAGGCGAAGCCCTGCGCCGGTAGAACATCAAGATCGTCACCATGCCGTCGTGCTGACGGAACTCTCCCTCGACACTCGGCTGGATCGGAGTTCGAGGGACGTCATCGAGCTGAACATGTGCTGAACTCGGAGGTGCCGTACGTTCGATACTTGGATCGGTCGGATCGTGAAGACGTACGACTACATCAACCGCGTTGTGCTAACGCTTCCGCTTACGGTCTACGAGGGTACGTGGACAACACTCTCCCCTCTCGTTGCTATGCCATCACCATGATCTTGCGTGTGCGTAGGAAAATTTTGAAATTACTACGTTCCCCAACAATATGCTCCATGAGCGGGTCATGAAGATAATGCTTATAAAAGTTTCCAATACTAGCTGGATGTTCAACACAATCACGGAGAGCATAAAAATGTTGCTGATGGGCTCAATAACAATTCATCCAGGTTTCCATGAAGATGGAATCCCATAATTGTGTGAACAACTGGTAGCATTGGTCAGACCCAAAATATATAATGGTGTATGCTCGAGGAAACAACCACGAGTAAGACAAAATTACGAATATCGTTGGTTCTAGTTTGATTTGATAATATCCCATACTCAAATCAGAGGTTGGATAAAATGATAGGTCCATTAACTGATCACAAGGGTCAGTCGATGAAAATATCAACTTTCTTCAACACACATACAAGATATCCCTTAAAATGAACTAAGTCGGACAATCTTTTATCTTCCAACTCTCCAAGTTGTTGTTTAGCTTATCCAACTAGCTCAGGGTGTCCGACACAGATTCTTGGAGAAAGGGTGGTTCACAGAGAAACCAACTTGATCAGGAACTCAACATAGCGGTCACGTGACGACCTGGTGATACTTCCAAGAAGATATTCCGAAAATCATGAACCACCGATATGTTTCTAAGCTCGAGATCAATCTTGCTTTTCAGGGCAAGGCGATATGATCAAATAAGCAAGGATTGACACATTCCTAACTCATTGATCGAAGAGTGCACCAGAAATATGGACTAGGTAGCACAATCACACTTAGAATGATAATTCGATAACCAACATGCTAAGAATGAGATTATTGTCCATTTACTACCAAGCAACATGGTTGCTAGGATTATTGATTTCACACATCATAGTTCACCTGTCGGCGTTCCAGTTGCAACAACATGGAAACCGAGAAATGAAAAATGATTGCGAGAAGTATCACTACGTCAATAATTCATAAGAGTAGGTGCAATTCTCATGAAAATCCTGACATAAAGGGGGTAATACTCCAGGGTAGAACAGAATTAAAAGCTGGATTGGCATTTTGATCTGCGGAATACAACTGCTTTGACCTAATCCTGGATAAGGACGAGGCACTGGAGTTTGTTTCTCCTAGTCATTTCGGAATAGAATGGCTTGACGGACCACAAGAGTAATAGGCATCGATGAGCACGAGTGCACAACTACTCTTGACTATCAATTGATAGAAGTGGGTCAGAATACAACTTAAGGGGGACAACTCAAAGGAACATACGATTTTCTGAGTTGTGGGTGCATGGACTAGCATGTCGAACGAGTTCAACATATTTCTTCCAGATAACCCATACAGAAAGGTTGAACTGGCAGAGTCACCATATAGAATGGAGAACTCATCGAGAGCACTCTTGTTGTGATCTTTTGGTTCAAAAGAACTACTGCCAAGAATGGTTCATGGTATTTGGAAAAACGATATACCACGGACTTCGAGGACTATCGCAAAGGTTACTAATATCCTAAAGGAACTAGCAAACACTATCAACACGAGGTAAGTAGGGTGAATCTCGGGTTCAAAACCCAAGGAGTAGAATACCTACTACTAAGTGGCATCACGGGATGCTTTTGAGAATACAGGCCAGAATCATCACACTAGGAACACAAAGCATGGCTAGCTTACTAGATGGTACTCTAAGACACCTAGGGTCATAATACTAGCTCCAACATATATACCGAGGCAATGAAGTACCTCAACACACTAGTTGGTGTGGTTAATCTGCCCAAAGGAACATCGGAACGGTAAGAAGGGATTTGCAAATGCATCAGACTATTTGGAAACCTGGGATGACTCGGACAGCATAACGGCTGTAAATGCTCACAAGAATTTAGACATGCTACAAAAATGGTGGCATCGCCACTTAGAAGCACAATATCAAGGTTTCGAGATCAACAATTAACATACAGAAGTTGTAGGAACTTAACTGAGGCTTGAAACAACCAATCCTATAAGTCTACGGATTAGTAACACATGATCCTGATAGAAAGAAGAGAAAGTCTAGTTTCTTAATCCCGTAGGAAAGATAAGATGACTCAGATCAGAAGGCATAAGGTATAAGGAGTAAAAAGAACCTTACGTTCCATCCCACAATCAATTCCCTTATATAACTAAAGAATTTCTAGACTCAACTTCGACCAGTTTGGCTTCGTAATCCTACAGGCAGTCAAGCTCTGATACCAAAGCTGTCAGGACCCCGACTCAATGCCACATCGATCTAGCATGTAACACCTCATATCACTTTGCGGCCTCACGCACGGTATTCCCACGGTGTCGCCTTACCTTTGCGGGACCGTTTAGCCTTTTGGCACACGTATATGATAGTGTCGCTAGCATCCATATGATAAGGAGCCGGGTGACATGGCTAGTCGTAAACCCAAAGTGGCACAAACTTACAGGACGAGCATCCATGACCCAAACATTGGGCGTGTCGGTCATCGTGAGTGGATCCAGTGCTGTAGCACTAGCTAGGACTCCAGTGAACCGGGCTGTAGCGGGCTAACAGGATTCCGGTATTCATCGCGTGACATTTCCCCGAAGGGACAGACATAGGAACGAGGAAGGACACATGCCGGCCAGCCTAAGTGTTCCGGAGCAGTAGCAAGCTACCATGGCTCAGTGGAAGCACTAGGAGACATTTCCCGGTAAGATAGGCTACTAAGGATAAACAACTAGATAGTTAGATCCCACACATACCAAGCATTTCAAAAACATACACACAATATGCTCGATATGTGCAAATACAACATGGCATCACAACATGACTCTACAACTCAAGTATTTTTTCAATAGGCTCCGAGGAGCGAGATATTACAAACATGGGTCTCTCGACCCAGCATTCAGAGCATACAAGTAAAAGCACAAACGGAAGCTTAACATGTCTGAGTACAGACAACTATAAATGAAAAAGGCTGAGAAGCCTGACTATCTACTAGATCCTGCCGAGGGCACAAGATCGTAGCTGAGGTAACAAGCTAAACGTCGAAGTCCAAACGGAACTACTAGTGAGACTGAAGTCTCTCTGCAAAAACATAAAATAGGCAAACATGAGTACAAATGTACCCAGCAAGACTTACATTAGAACTAACTACATATGCATCATTATGAACAAAGGGGAAGGAGGAGTTTAACTGCAGCAAGCCAACTTTGACTCGGTGGCTATCCAGAACTACGACTGCAACTAACTCTTTTGAGGTGGCGCACACGAGTCCACATATTCACCATATCAATACACCACTATGGATCCGCTCCCGTCTCCCTACGAGAACGCCATCCATAGCACTCATGCTTATCTTGCGTATTTTAGAGTATCCACTTTCACTTGTCTATGAACTGTACAGGCAACCCAGAAGTCCTTTACCGCGGACACGGCTATTCGAATAGATGATGTTAACCCTGCAGGGGTGTACTTCTTCACATACACTCTTGCCACTTACCGCCATGTACACGTCATGTATCTCGGCAACCTTCAAGCGGAAGCCTAGCGAGGGTGTCGGCCATGGCCTACCTAAACACTCAAGTCTCTCGTCCAGGTTTATCGCCTATTCGGGTTCCATCCGCAAGGAGATCCGGCCGGGGTGTTGCTCACGGCCCCAAACGATGTCAGCAGGGTTCCCAAGCCCACCATCCGGGTGCCACTTGTTACACCGTGCCACTGCACCTAGTCTATCCCAAGCCCATCTGTACCGGGTGCCACTTGGTAGACTACTAGCACTACCTACAAACACCAGAAACTAGTTGCAACTCCTGGACAGAGAACAAGGGTGATTAAGAAGCCGAGAGGGTCAGTTAAGGATCGCAATGAGTGGTAGTAGCTGTTCATGGATCACAAACACAGAACTAAGTTCCTGAGGACGGTTTCAATGAGACAAACCACCATGTACTCCTACATGGCCTCTCATCGCTACCTTTACCAAATCGTGTTCACACACTTAGCTCACACACAGTAGGACATGTTCACCACTTTCCAATTCATTCCCGATGAATCAGACCTGACTCAACTCTAAGCAGTAGCAGGCATGACAAACAAGCATGAATGAGTAGGCACATCAGGGCTCAAACAACTCCTACTCATGCTAGTGGGTTTCATCTATTTACTGTGGCAATGACAGGTCATGCAGAGGAAAGGGGTTCAACCACCGCAGCATGTAATAGTTGAATCGTTGTTGTCCTAATGCCGTAAAAGAGAGTAGGAGCAAGAGAGTGGGATTGTATCGGAATGAACAAGGGTTTTTTGCTTGCCTGGCACTTCTGAACATAGCATTGAGTCTTCATCAGTGACAACGATCACAACGTCGGAACATCGTCTACCGAGAGGGGACAATACCGGCAAAAGAGAAGAAATACAAGCAATGCAATGCACAATATGATGCATGATCATGACATGTCAATATACTATGTGTTGGGCTAATGTAACTAAAACCAGAGTGGTCTGAGCTTATTTGAATCAAAGATTCAAGTACAAGCCTAAACTATGAACTCATATAAGTGCATTATCATGTTTCATCTAAACAGCAAGGTTAGGTTGCTCTAACATGCATGAAACCAGTACAGATGGAAAGGTTGGATTTTTCTGATCATTTTTCATATATAACTTATTTCAATCTGACTTATAGATTATTTTCTATGAATTTTTGAAGTTTTGGACATTTTCTGAAAATAAATAAATCAAATAGATTTATTTAAAATCCAGAAAAGCATTACTGTGTCACCCGGACATCATCGTGACTTCAGCAGGTCAACGGGGCACGGTCCAGGTCAAACCTGATGCGTGGGACCCACTGGTCAGTGTCACAGAGCTGGCTAGTGTAGCTGACGTGTGGGCCTGGTCAACGTCCACGTCAGCAGGGTCAAAGCTGACGCGTGGAGCCACTGGATTAATCTAAAATAAACAGGGAATAAATCCCAGGGTTAATTTGGGCGTGGGGCCCATATGTTAGTGAAAGAGGTGGTAAATTAGCGGGTGATTAGGCCTAACTAGGTGGCCACATCGGCGGCTAATCGCCGGCGACCACAGGCCACGGCGGAGGCGTCGGGTTTGCTCCTCCGGCGACCAAATGAGTGGCGGAGGGGCTCTGCGTGGAGCTGGTGCTCATCCGCATCCAATGGAGCAAGTAGCAGTGGATGGGGTGGTCTACAGCACCGACGGCGTCGAGCTTTGCGGCGGCCGAAGCTCGGCAAGGTCGGGTTCGGTGCTGTTGTGCACGGTAGGGCGAATAGGTGGCTGCACTCGGCTCCTGGGAGCATGCTGAGCCCACGACGGTGCTCGGATGCGAGCTGCGGCTGGTGTTGGTGCGGCGGCGATGAGGCATGGCGGCGGGGAGCTTCTACGTCCGTGCAACTACGGCCTAGTGGACGCAGGCGAGCATGGGATTAGGGGGAAAAGAAGCAGCGGCTCACCGCAGGTCTTCTGGTGCTGCTGGCAAGGAAGGGGAGGCACGGGGTCCGGCGAATCGACGACGCGGATCACCGGCACCCGAGGTCGAGGACGGCGGTGTTGGCGGGGAAGAAGGTCGTCCAGGCTTGCGTTCTTCTGCTTGGAGACGCGAGGCGTCGCGGCGGAGTCGATGGTCATGTCGGGAGGGGGTGCGGTGGCCAGTGGCCACGGCTACGGCGAGCGGCGGCCTCCGGCTGCTTTCGGTGGTCGCGTGGGAGAGAGAGCGGAGAGGGAAGGGGGTCCAGAGAGAGTGAGAGAGGGTCGAGGGGCTGCGTGGCGCTCGTCTAGAGCCGTCCAGGAGGAACCAGGCAGGTAGGGAGGGAGGAGGTGGCGCACAGAGGGCGCGCGTGCAGCGAGCACACGCTCGGCGTCCTACTAGCGTTGGGTTGAAGACAACCTTGCCCCTGGTGGGCTAGGCTGGCCAACTGGGCCGGCTAGGTGGGCTTTGGTGGGCGCCAGGTAAGCTCCAGGTGAGTCTCTGCTCTTTCCTTTTTTTGTTTCCGCTTTCTATTTTTGTAGTTTGTTTTTTGATCCAGTTTTAAAAACCAAATCAATTTTATAAATCCTGAAAATATTCGTGAGCACTTTCTGAATTATTTCAGTGTCCCACAAATAATTCCAACATTATTTGAGCATTTAAATTATTTATAGTGTTTAAATGCCCAAAGTCAAATACAATATGATTTAATTCAAAAATCCAAAAATGATCTAAGAATATATTCATCATTTTTGGCAGGGGTTTTCACCTTAACCAGAAATCATGAACTTTTCTTAGGAACTTTTTGGGTTTATTGAAAAAAGATTTTAATCCACCCTAGTTGAGTTGATTTAATGCTAGGGTTTGAACATCCCCATTTCAAGTTTAAGCAAAATTAAACATGATGCACACATGAAGCTAGCCTAGTGCAAAAAAAACCAGAAGCTAGGGATGTGACAGTAGTATATTTATCAGAGCTCATTATGCAAAAAGTTTCAACATTATATCATGCTCTGACTTTTCTAGGGAATTTTGCAACAATGTAAACTTTACATTTTCAAACAGCAACATGTATAGTAGCAAAATAAGCATGGTAAAGGTTATCCTTGACATTTTTATTGAAACTAAAGATGAAAAACACTATTCTAAATAACAGCAAGCTAATACTAACAAAAGAAAATGACGCTCCAAGTAAAACACATATCATGTGACGAATAAAAATATAGCTCCGAGTGGGGTGTACCGATAGTTTTGAAGACGAAGGAGGGGATGCCTTCCGGGGCATCCCCAAGCTTAGGCGCTTGAGTCTTCCTTGAATATTACATTGGGGTGCCTCGGGCATCCCCAAGCTTAGGGTCCTTCCACTCCTTATTCTCCTCATATCGATATCTCACCCAAAACTTGAAAACTTCAATCACACAAAACTCATCCAAACTTCGTGAGATAGGTAACCCTGCACTTGGGTACTGTCAAAGACAAGGTTCATAATTGTTCTCACACAATGCCTACTGTACCATATCATTTCTACAAGTTATATTGAGAAATATAAGTCATAGAAACTAGAAAACAAGCAAACTATGTAATGAAAGCAGAATCTGTCAGAAACAGAATAGTCTGTAATGATCTGAACAATAACCATACTTCTGCTACTCGAAAAATTATGAAATAAATTGGTGGACGTGAGGAATTTGTCTATTATTCTTCTGCAAAAAGAATCAACTCAAAAATCACTATTCTGTAAAAAATGACATCTATTCTCCTGAGCGCAAAGTTTCTGTTTTTTTACAGAAAGATTACTTTAACCTTCACCCAAGTCTTCCCAAAGGTCTTACTTGGCACTTTATTGAAACAAAAGCTATAAAAAATGATTACTACAGTATCTTAACCATGTAAACACACAAAAACAGTAAGGGTAAATATTGGGTTGTCTCCCAACAAGCGCTTTTCTTTAATGCCTTTTAGCTAGGCATGATGATTTCGATGATACTCACTTTAAAGATAGGAATCGAAACACAAAGAGAGCATCTTGAAGAATATGACAAGCATATTTAAATCTAACACACTTCCTATGCCTAGGGATTTTGTGAGTATTTATAAGAACAACAATCAACTAGCATAGGAAGGCAAAACAAGCATAACTTTTAAAGCTTTAAGCACATAGGGAGGAACTTAGTATTATTGCAACTCCTACAAGCATGTATTCCTCCCTCATAATAATTTTCAGTAGCATCAAGAATATAAACTTGGTTCTCATACTTAATTGGAACCTCTTCCAAAATAGTGGAGTCATTACTAGCTAAAGTTGACACTCTTCCAAATCCACTTTCATAAATATCACACTAAGATTCAACATCCTCCAAAATTGTGGGATCATTAATTCCTAAAGTTGACACTCTTACAAACCCACTTTAAATGATAGTATTATTCATACTCCAAGAGATATAAGTGAAGTTCATGGAGCATTCTACAACCGACCAATATCCAAGCTCAAAATGTATAAGTGAAGAACATGAAGCATTCTATAAAACCATACTCAAAAGATTTAAGTGAAGCACAAAGAGTAATTCTATAAGATCATACTTAAAAGATTTAAGTGAAGCACATGAAGTATTCTATAAATCAATGAAGGGATATCTCATGCTAGCATGGTTCTTGAAGAAAAGGAAAAACACAAAGGACACAAATCATGTGAACAAAACAAAAACCGAGGTATACCGATATTTATTGAAGAAGAAAGATGGGATGCCAACCGGGGCATCCCCAAGCTTAGATGCTTGAGTATACTTTGAAATATTTACTTGGGGTGCCTTGGGCATCCCCAAGCTTGAACTCTTGACTCTCTTTATTCTTCTCATATTGATAGCTCCTCGACCTTCGGACACTTCATTCACACAAAACTTTAACAAAAACTTGTGAGATCCGTTAGTGTAATAAAGCAAATCACTACCTTTAGGTACTGTAATGAACTCATTATTTATTTGTATGGGTGTTAAACCTACTGTATTCCAAGTTCTCTATGGTTCACACCCAACAATACTAGCCATAGATTCATTGAAATAAGCAAACAACACACGCAAAACAGAATCAGTTAAAAACAGAACAGTCTGTAGTAATCTGGAGGTTTGGCAAACTTCTGTAACTCTTAAAATTATAAACTAAATTTTACAATTTGAAAAATTAGTACAGAAGTAATGTGCAAAAAGAATCAGAACCATTTGATTTTCGAGTTAAAAATTGTAAATTCATGCACTACAGCCAAAGTTTCTGTTTTTGTTTTGCACATAGTAAACAAGCAATCTAATCATCCTAAAACCAAAGCTTGGCAAATTATTTTTATAATATGAGAAATATATACAAGGGGATAATTATTTACAGAGAAACTTCCATGAAAAATTCTACATTGTTTCCATGAGCATGAGCACAAGTGCTCAAGGTCGACCCTCACTTTTTCAATGCAAAACCTTCCAATCACTTCTCTTTTTGAAAAAACTTTTTAGGCATGAAAAGCAAGTGATAAATTTTTTGTATTTTCATTTTTAAATTTTTTTGTATGTTTCACCCACAAATAAACAGAAACAAAAAGTAAAAACAAAATCTACTTAGTGAAGAAAGCAAACAAGCACACACGAGAATATCAACCCCACGCTATTGCTCCCCGGCAATGGCGCCACAAAAGAGCTTGATAATCCCCAAGTGCAAGGAATCATCGTAGCACTTTCAAAAGATGGAAGTGATAAATATGGAGTGTCGAACCCACAAGGAGCTAAAGGTAAGATCAATATTCTCTCAAGCCCTATCTGCCATTGATACGACTCTACGTGCACTGAACGTTTGCTTCCAACTAGAAACGAGAAATAAGACTACGTTGTGGGTATGAAGAGGATAACTTTGCATAGTATCGGAGAGCTAAAACATAAAAGTAGATGATGTTATCATAAAGTTAGAATATATTACTAAATATTATAAATAGCGAGTGTGGAATAATGGTGGATCGGTGTGCGGAATTGTCCTAGGCAATTGTTAACAAGACCGATAGTCGTCATTGCAATTTCATATGAGGGAGAGGCATAAGCTAACATACATTCTCTACTTGGATCATATGCACTTTTTGGAACTCTAGCAAGCATCCGCAACTACTAAAGATCATTAAGGTAAAACCCAACCATAGCATTAAAGCATCAAGTCCTCTTTATTCCCATACGCAACAATCCCTCTTACTCGGGTTTGTGCTTCTGTTCACTCACCATCCCACTATAAGCGAATCATAAATGTATTGCAACACCCTACAGCGGAAACCCCTCGTGCTTGCATGACACGGAGGGCACCATAGGAAAGCACCAAATTAAAACATACAACTCATACCAATCTAGATCATCAATCAACCCAAAGACAAAAGATATCTACTCAAAACATAATAGGATGGCAACACATCATTGGATCATAATATGTGGAATAAAGCACCATGTTAAAGTAGGGGATTACAGCGAGGTGCGGGAGAGTGGACCGCGTAAAAGAGATGAGGATGGTGATGATGATGGTGATGATGATGGTGATGTTGATGAAGACGATCACAGTGGCGATGATTCCCCTCCCGATGGCACTCCGGCACCACCGGAAGAGAGGAGGAGAGGTTCTCCCCCTTGTGCTTCTTCCTCCATGGCCTCCACCTTCTGGTCCTTGGCCTTCATGGTGATGAAGACCCCTTCGGGATACTCCTCCATGGCCACCGATGAAGATGGCCCCCTCCGGCAGGGTGCCGGAGAGGGCCCCGATTGGTTTTTCGTGGCTACACTCGCGGCCTCAGAACCTCTGATCCAATCTCCGTTCTGGAAGTTTTAGGGTACGAGAGTATATATGGGTGCAGGTGTACGTCGGAGGTGCTACGGGGGCCCCACGAGGCAGGGGGCGCGCCCACAGGGGTGGGCGCGCCCCCCACCCTCGTGAGCACCTCCCGTATCTCCTGACGTGCACTCCAAGTCCATCGGGTGGCTTTCCTTCCAAAAATAACTTCTCCAGTTGATTTCGTTCCGTTTTGACTCCGTCTGATATTCCTTTTCCTCGAAACACTGAAATAGGCATAAAACAACAAATCTAGGCTGGGCCTCCGGTTAATAGGTTAGTCCCAAAAATAATATAAAAGTGGAAATTAAAGCCCAATATTGCCCAAAACAGTAGATAAAGTAGCATGGAGCAATAAAAAATTATAGATACGTTGGAGACGTATCACCGGTCGGCGTAGCAGACGGCTCCGACTAGATGCTGGGGTCGACGGTGTCAGTTGGCGCACCAGGCGGCTCCGGCTGGATGACGGAGTCAGCTGCGCCGATTGGCGAGACAGGCGGCTTTGGCTGGGCGCTGGAGTCGGCAATGCCAGTCGGGGTGGCGGAAGGCTGGATGACGAAGTCGGTGGCGTCTGTCGGAGGCAAGGGCGGCTGGTCGGTCATCACCTGGTCGCCTCCAGCAGCAGTTGGCGCTTTGGAGCGCGTGTTATTGCTTGAGGCCGGTCGGGGTGGGGCTGATCATCCGCACCAGCCTCCGGCATGTCGATGTCGCTGTCCTCTTCCTCCTCCTCCTCCTCCCCCTCCTCTCCATCGCCGGAGTCGATGACTTCGGCCGAGTCCTTGCTATCCTCCGAGTTCAGCTTGAGCCACTCTTGCGGGGCTTCGCCGCCTTCCTCGACCACCTCCGGAACGAATATGCTGGTGTCGGTGAAGTCGGCGATCGCCGCTGCCCTGTTGACAAGCTCGGCCTCCACCGCTGCCAGCTCCTAATGCGCTTTCAGCCGAAACGTGACCAACTGGGCTAAGTCTAGCCTAGCATACCACGCCTTGACGAACTCAAGGGCGCGGCGCGCTCCTGCCCGGGCTACAGAGCCCTTCCAGGCCTCCAGGCGGCCGGCCGCCACCTCCAGCCAGTCGGCGGTCCGGCTCGGAAGGCCAGAGGACGGAAATCGCTGGCACTAACGATCAAGACGGCTCAAGACTTGATGGGCGGGCCAAGACGGGCTCGATCGAGGATCTGCTCATTGAGGGTCCGGGGGCGTCAGCAGCAATCTGCGCGCCTTCCACCCTCTGCTCCTCGAGCTGGGCCTCGATGGCTTGGCTCGCGGCGACGGAGTGACCCGGGAAGAAATCTGCTCGGGCAGAAGGCAAGGAAAAACAAAATCAGAAACAAGCAGTTGGCTTAGAAGAGACCGGCAGCTCAAGACAATGAACACGAAGAATAAAACTTACCATCGACCAAGTCCTCGATGCTGCTGAAGCAGGCCGTCGTCTGCGCCTCCTTGTCGGCCCAGGCGGCGCACTCAGTTTCAAACTAGGTAAGGAGATCGGCCTCCTTCGCCTTTGCATCCTGCTGGGCCGTCTTGAGAGCCTCCGTCTGCTCGACGAGCTTGGCGACCAACCGGTCCCGCTCCTCGGTCAGCTTGATGCATTCCGCTTCCTTGCCACGCAGAGCGGCGTTGGCTTTGCCCAGCTGCTATTGCAAAGCGGCGTTGGCCTCTGAAGAAAAAGGAAAGAAGAAAGAGCATCAGTCATGAAGACAAGGCGGAATGTAGTTGCCGGGGAGATCCGGCCCGACTGCTCAGCAATCGGCCGGAATCTCGGGGACTACAACCCACGGGTGCGCCATCGTGCCCCCACAGAAAGAAGTAATTAACAAAGATAGAAACACTGAGGAGATTCGGCCCGACTGCTCAGCAGTCGGCCCGAACCTTGGGGACTACAGCCCGCGGGTGCGCCAGCGCGCCCCCGCGAAGAAAAGAAGTTGGAACTTACTTCGGCTCTCGGACAGATGGGCGGTCTGCGTCTCCACTCCCGAACCCTGGAGTTGAAGGAGATAACGCGAAGATTGTGGTAGTTCTGCAGAAGGGATATCAAAGACGTCAACATTTGATACTTACAAGTTAAAGTTCCGGACCGCCTGCTCAGCAGCCGGCCCAAAACTTGGGGACTACACCCAGTGGGTGCGCTAGCGCGCCCCCACGAAGAGAGCAAGAAGATGAAGGAAAAAAGGAAAAAGGAAAGTGAGGGAAGCTTATGCGGATGGCTGCCTGCGACTCCAGGAAGGCTTCGTTGCAGTGCTTGAGGGCTTCGGCTTCGGCCCGGAGCTTGGCCTGTGTCAGGACCCCGACTCAATGTCACATCGATCTAGCCTGTAACACCTCATATCACTTTGCGGCCTCACGCACGGTATCCCCACGGGTGTCGCCTTACCTTTGCCCGGGACCGTTTGCGCCTTTTGGCACACGTATATGATAGTGTCACTAGCATCCATATGAAAAGGAGCCCGGCTGACATGGCTAGTCGTAAACCCAAAGTGGCACAGACCTCTGAGGACAGCATCCATGACCCAAAGATCGAAGCGTGTCGGTCATCAGCGAGTAAGTTCCGGCTGTAGCACTGGCTAGCAGGACTCCGGTGAACCGGCTGTGGCGGGCTAACAGGACTCCGGTACTCAACGCGTGACATTTCCCGGAGGGATGACACGAGAACGAAGAAGGACACATGCGGCCAGCCTAAGTGATTCGGAGCGTAGCAAGCTACCATGGCTCGGTGGAAACACTAGGAGACATTTCCCGGTAAGAGAGGCTACTAAAGATAAACAACTAGATAGTCAATCCCACACATACCAAGCATTTCAATAACATACACACAATATGCTCGATATGTGCAAATACAACATGGCATCACAACATGACTCTACGACTCAAGTATTTATTCATTAGGCTCCGAGGAGCGAGATATTACAAGCAGGGGTCTCATGACCCAACATTCAGAGCATACAAATCAAAGCACAAGCGGAAGCTAATATGTCCGAAATACGAGACATCTACAAATGAAAAAGGCTTAGAAGCCTGACTATCTACCAGATCCTGCCGAGGGCACAAGATCGTAGCTGAGGTAACAAGCTAAACGTCGAAGTCCACGTGGAACTATTAGCGAGACTGAAGTCTCTCTGCAAAAACATAAAATAGGCAAACGTGAGTACAAATGTACCCAAAGAAGACTTACATCGAACTAACTACATATGCATCATTATCAATAAAGGGATGGTGGAGTTTAACAGACAAGCCAGCTTTGACTCGGTGGCTATCCTAAACTACATTGCAAGTAACTCTTTTGAGGTGGCGCACACGAGTCCACATATTGACCATATCAATACACCACTATGGATCCGCTCCGTCTCCCCACGAGAACGCCATCCATAGCACTCACGCTTATCTTGCGTATTTTAGAGTATCCACTTTCACTTGTCTATGAACTATTATAGGCAACCCGAAGTCCTTTTTCGCGGACACGGCTATTGAATAGATGATGTTAACCTGCAGGGTGTACTTCTTCATACATGTTTCCACCACTTAGCGTGCAGACACGACATGTGCTCGGCAGACTTCAAGCTTAAAGCCGACGTGGGTGTAGACCACGACCTACCTAGACACTCAAGTCTCTAGTCCAGGTTTATCACCTATTTGGGTTCCATCTATGAGGAGTTCGGCAAGTTTCGCTCACAGCCCCAAACGATGTGAACAGGTTCCGTGACACCAATCAGGCGCCGGTTTACCCGCCACGTGCCTACCGCATCACAGCCCACCCTACGGTCAAGATGCAAGACGGCCTCCAAAGATACTACAAACACGAAACTACTTGCAACTCTGGACAGAGGACAAGGGTGAATAAGAAGTCGGCGGGGTCATATTTCAGGCCCAATGCATGGTAGTAGCTGAATCATGGATCACAAACACAGAACTCAGTTCCTAAGGACGGCTTCAATGAGATAACCCACCATGTACTCCTACATGGCCTCTCACCAATACCTTTACCAAATCGTGTTCACACACTTAGCTCACACACAGTAGGACATGTTCACATACCTCTGATTCATCCTCGATGGATCAGAGCCGACTCAACTCTAAGCAATAGCAGGCATGACAAACAAACATGAATGAGTAGGCACAACAGGGCTCAAACAACTCCTACTCATGCTAGTGGGTTTCATCTATTTACTGTGGAATGACAGGTCATGCAAAGGATAAAGGGGTTCAGCTACATGCAGCAAGTAATGATTGAATCGTTGTTGTCCTAATGCAGTAAAATAGAGCAGGAGCGAGAGAGTGGGATTGTATCGGAATGAACAAGGGGGTTTTGCTTGCCTGGCACTTCTGAAGATATTATAGTTCTTCATCGGTGTCATCGAACTCATCGTCGAAACCACGTCTATCGAGAGGGGACAAACACCGGCAACTGAGAAAGAACACAATCAATGCAATGGTACAATATGATGCATGATCATGACATGGCGATATGCTGTGGTTTGAGCTAATGCATCTAGCTATGATTTAAATGAAGTTGGTTTGAATACATGATCCAAATTCAAACTCACAATATGATTATTTAAATGCCCTTTATTTGTTTTGTCCAAAACAGAGGACAAACATTGTTCAAAGCACAAAGGAAAGGGGCGAAAATTTTCTATTTCCTTTTCCCCAAAGGTTTAAATTGGTTAGAAAAGGGGGGTTTTGGGGTTTTTAAAAGGGCCCCCCCCATGGGTAAAAGGGGGTTTTTTTTTCCCCCTTTCCCCCTTTAGGACCAAAATTTAAACCCTTAAATTGGGAGGCCCCTTTTAAATCTTAACCCTCGAGGAAAGGCTAAAGGGATTTTCGTTCGGGGTTTCCCTTTATGGGGAAAAAAAAAACCCTTTCCCCCCCTCATCCGGGCCTTTCCCCGCCCCTTTTCTTTTCCTTTTTTTCCCTTCCTCTTGAAATTTGGCTTAAAAAACCCCTTGGGGCCAACCCCAAATAAAGGCCCAAACCCTTCCCCCCTTCCCCCCATTTTTTCGGGGGAAAAAAAACTGCCCCAAAAAAATTCTTCTTAGTGTTTTTTCCCAATACGGGGATGCCAAAATAAAGTAAAAAAACCCCCCAAAATAAAAAATTTAAAAAAATTTTTCCCAAATTGGTTTTTTGGGCCCTTCGGGAAAAATGGGGCAGAAAACCCACATGCTTCGTCCGGGGGTCTGTTTTTAAAAAAACTTCAAGGGTGAAAAATTTGCTTGTAAGGTTGGGTTAAAAAATTTTTAACCAACAAATTCCCCCGTTGCCAATCCCAAATTTTTCCCTGGAAAATTTAAATTATGTTCCCAATCCCAAAATGGGGGTTTATAAAAAAACCCTTTGGGGAAAAAAAAATTTAAAATTTCAACCAAAATTTTAAAAGGGGCAATTTTCAGGGGGAATAAATTTAAACAGTTTTAAAAATTCCCATTTTTTGGAAAACCGGGTTCCAACCCAAAAAAATGGGTTTCAAACCCCGAAAAAAAAAAAATACCGGGCCATTTTTTGTTTAATTATTTCAAACGGGAAATTTTAAAAAATGAAAAGGGAAAATTGGGCAAAAATTTTCAATTTTCAAAAATTTAAAATAAATTTAAAGGGAATATCGGGGTTTTTACTTTTCAAAATTGGTTTGTTTGGGATAAACGTTCCACCGGATTTAGGGAATTTGGGGGAAAAAAGAATGAAAACCCCAAAAATAGGGGGCCGGTTTCCCCGGGGAAATATTTAAAAGGGGGAAATTTTAAAACAGGGAAACCCAAAAAAGGGTTTTAAGTTTGGGTAACGCCGGGGAAAATATTCAAATAAAAGGGGTTTTCACATTTAAATTTGGGAATCGGGGGGCAAAAATTTAAAAGGACAATAAAATTAAAAATATAAATTGAATAAAAATTAAAAGGGGGTTTCCTTAAAAAAAAAACAATGGTTTAGGATTTGATTAAACAAAATCAAATTTTGGGAACAAAAAAGGAAAATTTGTTTTAAAGGGGAAAAAATTACCTCGGGAAATTTAAAGATAAAAATTTTTTAAAAATCCCCAAAAAACTTTGGGGAAAAGGGAAATTAAAATGAAAAGGAATCGCGAATCAAAATTTTGCTCCCACAAATTTGGGCCCAAAATTTTAAATTGCCAAACTTTGGAAAAAAATGAAAGGAACCCAAAGGGGTTAAAAATCCTAAAAGGGAAACCCCTGACTTAAAAAGGGGAAAAATTTTTAGGGAAAATAAACCCCGGGAAAAAAAGGAAAAAACCATTTTCCCAAAAAATTTTTCTAAAAGGAACCGGGGTTTTCCCTTTGAATAAAAAAAAAGGGGTTAAACCAAATCCCCAAATCCCTTTTGGCCCTTTTGCAAAAACCTTTGGCAAAAGAAATTTTAAAAAATTTTAAGGCGGGCAGGAAATAAACCCAAAGGGGAAAAAACAACCCAACCCGGGTTTTGGGGGGAACTTAGGGTTAAAACCCAAAAATAAATTTAAAAGGGCTGGGAAAGCGAAAACAACTAATTTAGGCACAAAAACGGGTTTAAAATATAAAAAAACTAAAAACCCACTCCCAAAAACAAAAATACCCAAATGGTGTTTAAAAATCAAAAGAACTCACAAAAATTTCAAACGGTATTCCTACGGTGTCGCCTACCTTTGCCCGGGACCGCTTATGCTTTTGGCACACGATATGATAGTGTCGCTAGCATCCATATGAAAAGGAGCCCGGCCGACATGGCTAGTCAGAAACCCAAAGTGGCATGACTTACTGGATAGGCATCCATGACCCAAAGATCGAACGTGTTTGGCCATCACAGTAAGTTCCGGCTGTAGCACTGGCTAGCAGACTCGTGAACCGGCCAGAAGGGCTAACAGGACTCCAGACTAACGCGTGACATTTCCTGAGGGATGCATACAGAACGAAGAAGGACACATGCCGCCAGCCTAAGTGATTCCTGAGCAAAGAGTAAGCTACCATGGCTCGTGGAAACACTAGGAGACATTTCCAGAAGAGAGGCTACTAAAGATAAACAACTAGATAGTCGATCCCACACATACCAAGCATTTCAATAACATACACACAATATGCTCGATATGTGCAAATACAACATGGCATCACAACATGACTCTACGACTCAAGTATTTATTCATTAGGCCCGAGGAGCGAGATATTACAAGCTGTGGGTCTCATGACCCAACATTCAGAGCATACAAATCAAAGCACAAGCGAAGCTAATATGTCCGAGTACGACATCTACAAATGAAAAAGGCTTAGAAGCCCGACTATCTACAGATCTCCGCCGAGGGCACAAGATCGAGCTGAGGTAACAAGCTAAACGTCAAGTCCACGTGGAACTATTAGCTAGACCAAGTTTCTCTCGCAAAAACATAAAATAGGCAAATGTGAGTACAAATGTACCCAAAGAAGACTTACATCGTAACTAACTACGATCGCAAGTAACTCTTTTGAGGTGGCGCACACGAGTCCACATATTCACCATATCAATACACCACTATGGATCCGCCTCCGCCTCCCCACGAGAACGCCATCCATAGCACTCACGCTTATCTTGCGATTTTAGAGTATCCACTTTCACTTGTCTATGAACTGTTATAGGCAACCCGTAAGTCCTTTTCATGACACGGCTATTCAATAGATGATGTTAACCCCGCAGGGTGTACTTCTTCATACATGTTTCACCACTTAGCGCCCAGACACCACATGTGCTCGGCAGACTTCAAGCTTAAAGCCGACGGGTGTAGACCACGACCTACCTAGACACTCAAGTCTCTAGTCCAGTTTATCGCCTATTTGGGTTCCATCTATGAGGAGTTCCGACCAAGTTTCGCCACAGCCCCAAACGATGTGAACAGGTTCCGTGACACCAATCGGGCGCCTGTTTACCCGCCACGCGCCTACCGTGATCACAGCCCACCCTCACGGTCAAGATCACAAGACGCCTCCAAAGATACTACAAACACTGTAAACTACTTGCAACTCCCGGACAGAGGACAAGGTGAATAAGAAGTCGAAAGGGTCATATTTCAGGCCCAATGCATGGTAGTAGCTGAATCATGGATCACAAACACGTAACTCAGTTCCTAAGGACGGCTTCAATGAGACAACCCACCATGTACTCCTACATGGCCTCTCACCGATACTTTTACCAAATCGTGTTCACACACTTAGCTCACACAAAGAGGACATGTTCACATACCTCCGATTCATCCTCGATGGATCGTAATCCGACTCAACTCTAAGCAATAGCAGGCATGACAAACAAACATGAATGAGTAGGCACAACAGGCTCAAACAACTCCTACTCATGCTAGTGGGTTTCATCTATTTATCGTGGAATGACAGTCATGCAAAGGATAAGGGGTTCAGCTACCGCAGCAAGTAATGCTTGAATCGTTGTTGTCCTAATGCAGAAAATAGAGCAGGAGCGAGAGAGTGGGATTGTATCGAATGAACAAGGGGTTTTGCTTGCTCGGCACTTCAAGATATTATAGTTCTTCATCGGTGTCATCGAACTCATCGTCGAAACCACGTCTATCGAGAGGGGACAAACACCGGCAACTGAGAAAGAACACAATCAATGCAATGCTACAATATGATGCATGATCATGACTTGGCGATATGCTGTGGTTTGAGCTAATGCATCTAGCTATGATTTAAATGAAGTTGGTTTGAATACATGATCCAAATTCAAACTCCATATATGATTATTTAAATGCCCTTTATTTGTTTTGTCCAAAACAGAGGACAAACATTGTTCAAACATGCATGAAAATGGTACAGATGGATTCCTTGAATTTTTCTGATAATTTTTCATATATAATTTGTTTGATTTGGAGTTACGTTGATTTTATATGAATTTTAGAAGTTTAGGCAATTTTCTCGATTTTCCTATATAAAAATAAATCCGTAAAATAGATTATCGCATCACCGACATCATCATGACGTCAGCTGGTCAACTGGTGCCTCCAGGTCAAACCTGACCAGCGTGGTCCACCGGTCGCTGATCGCGCTTAGCTTCATCGACAGTGGGACCGGTCAACACCACGCCAAGAAAGTCAATGCCGACGCTGCGGTCCGGGCCGGTTGATTAGTTCTAACTAATTTTGTTAGCTGGTTAATTAAACGTGGGGCCCATGTAAGTGACTCGTGGGGTTAATTTGTGGCGCCATTAGCCACTAATGACGGTGCCACGTTAGCATCGCCGGGACGAGCCGGCGGCGCATTGACAGACACGGCGGTGGCACGCCGGACTTGGCGCTTAGGGCGCCGGATTGGCGCGCTTAAGGGCACCGGCATAGCCCTTGCTCCCGCATCCAATGGTGGTGGTGGTCGGGCCTGGGTGGCTGGAACATCGCCGCGCATTTACCTTGGCGGTCGCCGGGTTCGCCGAGGTCGAACACGGCGCTTAGGGGCACGGCGAGGTGCGTGGAGGGGTTCGCCTCGCGGTGTGGTGAGGACGCTGGTGTGTTTTGAGTCGAGCTAACGCGGGCTGTGGCCATGACGGCGACGCGGCGGTGGCGGCGGGCGCGAAGCGAAGCCTCGGTGCTGTTGTTGTGGTGCTCGAGAGTGAGAACGGAAAGGGGAGGAGGAAGAGGAGCTCACAGCTGGGTCGGAGTTGGTCTCAGCGAGCCTCGGGAGGCGGAGACGGCGCAAATCGACGGCGGCGGGTCCTCGTGGCCGAGGAAGGGAAAACGCCGAGGCGGCGCCCGGGCTTTTTTCCGGTCGCGGAGACGACGAGGAGGACGAGGGAGGACCGGGCGGAGCTCGAGGACGGTCGGAGAGGCTTGGATGGCTGCGGCTGCGGCGGTGATTTAACGGCGGCGACGATAGTGTTCGCCGTTCAGGGAGAGAGGAGACAGAGGAGGGGAGGAGCACAGGAGAATGAGAGGGGCCCAGGGGTCGGGCGGCGCTGAGGAGAAGACGCGGGCGCCGTGGTGGTGGCGAGGAGGCAGCAAGCTGGTGGCGTGGTGGCGTGGCGCTGCCAAGGCTGCCGGGCCACACGCCTGGCCGATCGGGCGCCAGGAGGACGGCTTGGTGGGCTGGGCCGGTCTGTTGCAGTGCTGGGCCGCAGACCGTAGGTGGGCTGCCTGTAAGTTAAGTGTAAGTTCTCCTCGCTCGCTTTTCTCGCTTATTAATGTTTTTCTATTTTGCAGTTTGTTTTGAATTTGGTTTTGAAACCAATCCAATTTATTTTGCTTCGATAATATTTTTAGGAGCTAAAAGAATTAAAACAATGCTCCACAAAATATTTCAGAATTATTGGACCTATATTTATTTGATAGTAGATATAAATCCAATTCAAATAATTATTGATTTAATTCAAATGCCCAAAGATAATTCCTTCAAAATGTTCCTAAATTTTGGCTTGATATATAGCTCTTGCCAAAATTCTCAAACATTGCAAAAGGACATCTTGGAACAAAGAATGAGATTTCTAGGGTTCTTTGCCCTATTTTGAATTAAGTTTTTGAGGCTTTCAAAATTCCTCAATTCAAGTTTCATTTGAATTTAAACATGATGCACACATGGAAACTAGCATAGGTCAGGCCAGAACTAGGGATGTGACAGCCTGGACGTCAAGGGATGCCTGGTTTAGGGCACCCGTCCCGCCCCCGTGTATCCAGCCAGCAGGTGCGGCGCTGGTCGCCTCGGTGTCGGGGACCGATGAGCTCGTGGCGCCGACCTCCTGCGGCCGCGGTGCTGAGTCCGCCTTCTCAAGGCGGCAGCGCGCGGGTGTGTGGACCTCAGGAATCAGGTCCGTCACCACCGTGTCCTCGACCGGTGGCACCGGCGGTGCGGCCGACTGCTTGTCCTGCGTCCCGCTGGCTGGCGGCGACGGCGGCACAAAGACATCCGACATGGCTACATCGCCGCCCTCCCGCTCCCGGATCGGATGATCGTCGCCGGCTCCTCCGGCCGCCGCCACAAACTCAGGTAGAGGCGGCGCGGTGTTCAGGGGGGTCACGAGCAGCGGCACTTGGCAGCATGCAGCCTCCGCGAGCCGCTCCTTCTCCGCGGCTTCGGCCTCCGCCTGTGCCAAGGCCCTCTCAGCAGACGCGGCGGCCTTGCCCGCCGGCTCCTTAGCCAGACGGTCGGCCTCTTCCTCACGCGCCTCCCGTGCATTCCGCTCTGTCGCTTCCCCGAGGTTGGCGGCCGGGTCAATTCGCCGGCTAGTGGAGGAGGTCGCCGCCGACCTGATGACCGAGGCGGCG
The DNA here is from genome assembly GCA_021437245.1 of Aegilops speltoides. Taxonomy (NCBI): domain Eukaryota; kingdom Viridiplantae; phylum Streptophyta; class Magnoliopsida; order Poales; family Poaceae; genus Aegilops; species Aegilops speltoides. Next base: position 406,866,357 of record CM038144.1, on the reverse strand, counting down.
CTCAACTTCTTGAGGGTCAGCGGGGCCCTGAAATAAGAAGACATGTCAAAAAAGCTTTTAGGCTGGATTGGCGAGAAGACGGAAAATATGGAAAGGATACTTATGCCGACACCATGACGGGCACCTTCGGCTGCCTCTGGTACTTGGCCACCTTGGCGGCAGCTTCTTTCCGCCTGGTTGCCGCGGCCAGGTTCTTGGGCTTCTTTGGGGCGCTGCCAAATAGGGCAGCACCCTGCTTCTACTTGCGCTTGCCGCCACGTGCGGGCGGCCCAGTAGAGGGGCATGCGCTGGTGTTGGCAGTGCTCCGGGTGAGGCGCGGCTCGTCTTCATCGTTGTCGTCGTCGGGCCAAGTCTCCACGCCGCCTCCTCGTCGAGCCGCCGCCCGCCACCGCCGCCGCTAGGCCGTCCGCCAGTATGCCACCCCCAAGTCGGGTCGCCCAGTGTCGCCACCGCCTGTTCAAGAGGTAGTCACCACCCGCCCCGTGGAGGGCGGCCGCCGCCGACATATAAATCTACACTGTAACGGAGTCGCATCACGACAAGAACAAGACCGAAAAATAGATCGAAGTAAGAGATGAAGAAACTTACGGCAGTGCAGCGGATCCACGCCACAGTACGGCCGCTTCGCATCACACTCGCCTCCGGACACCTTGAGGTCGGAGATCTCATTCACCATCCGCGGCGACCTCAGCAGCTAGCATCCGCTTCGTGCACAGCCGGGCTGGGTCAGGTGCCCGCCATCCGAAGATTGGATGAGGGCGGCTCTGGAGTGGGAGAACCCGACGCTCGACGAAGGCGATCAGGAGGTCGGAGTCGGCCGATGGTGGCCGCCGCGCTCAAGCGCCACCGCCGCTTGTAGCCCCAAGTAGGCCGGAGTCTGGGGGCGGCCTCGTAGGCCGGAAGATTGAGGAAGTCGACAGCCGGATCCACGTTCTCGACGTAGAAGTAGGACTGCTTCCACATCTTCACGGACTGCGCCAGCTTGATGACGGGGAAGGCATTCCGCTTCGCCTGCCGGCGCACAGCGATGAACCCGCCACACTCGGCCGCCGTATCCTTGGCGGAGGTACCGAGCTTCCCATAGAAGAACGCTCCCCACAGCTCGAGTGTGGGGACGACGCCGATGTAGCCCTCGCACGCCGTGACGATGGTGGAGAGCAGGGTTACGGCGTTGGGCGTGAGATGAAGAGGCTGGAGCTTGTTGAAGTCGAGGAAGGAGCGGAGGAAGCCCTCACCGGAAGGCCGAAGCCGAGGAGGAAGTGCAAGCAGAACACGACCCGCTCGTTCCCCCTCGGCACCGGCAAGATCTCCTCCTCCGGTGGCACCCGCGCCTTGACGAACGCCGCGTTGTGCATCCGGCACGTGTCGCGGAGGAAGCAAATATGATCCTCGATCACAGTCAACCCCTCCCAATCGCCGCCCTTCTCGCGCGCCATGGCTTCGGGCGGGCTGCGTGAGGAGGAGGGATGCGTCGGCGACGAACGATGGCGGCAGCTCCACGGTAGCACTAAGCAGCAATGATGGCTATGGAGGAGAGAGCAGAGGAAGAAGAGAGAGTGGGAAGGGGGCGCGCAAGCTTTGTCGCACCCCTCCTTTCCCCCTACTTATATCCTCGGCCACGGTTTAGGGGCGGGCGGGTCGGGATTAACTGCACCCACGACCCCACGATCCCCCATTTATCGCGTGCATTCACCATGCCTCGAGCGGTCGTGGGAATTGCAACCGTCCCCCTCGGAACAGCAGATCCGCCCGGGTGCCAAGGCGTGGTAGTGGCGGGCCCGGACCACTATCACATCCCATCAGGGGTGTGGGGTGGCAGGCTGGCCGGGCTGGCGTGCGCTGCGTGGTGTGACTGCGGCGGGCGGCGGCCCGGGAAGCTTAGCAGGCACGCCACCCGCTTTCCCACCTTGGAGTTCAATGTCGACAAACAGCCCCGCCTAGACGAAGTCGGCTTCGGCAGTCGGCCTACCGCAAGACGGATCAACGCTCTCCCAGAGCCCGGTGAGGGGAGAATCTGCTGAGACTTCGCGGCCCCTCGACTACAATGCCTCACCGGCTTCGGGGACTACTATCGGAGTAATAGGCCACGGGTAGCCTCACCCGAGTCCCTAGATTTATCAAGACTTTGGGCCAACTCCGCCTTGCGGCGCCCCAAGCTGAAGCTCCGCCCTCCGAGGGTCGGCTAGCTCGACGGCCGGCCACCAGAGGGCGGCCAACCACCCGTAGACGGAATCACGAGCGGCTGACTCGAGCCGGCCGGCTTCTATGGAAGACGACATCTAGTAGGCGGCCACCATGCACCCTCAGAGTTTGTGCCCCCATCAAGAGGACGAGATGGGGCGTGGCTATAGTGAAGCCCTCACCCCCGAATCTTGGGACTGGCATGGCCACAGTATCCCGTACGGGCGGAGATCTCCGCACGGCACGGTACTGTTGTCACTCTCCCTTGACGTCATACTGGGCAGGCGGAGCCCTTCTCCCCACGATGGCCTGTCGGTACGGCCCCAACCGGGCAGTGACATCTCGGAAGATGGAGCACGCCGAACCAGTCAGACCAAGAGAGGGCTGGCCTCCAGCAGGCGGCCGCCCCCCCCCCCTCGAAGCCCGTGCACCATTAACCTGATAAGACCAGGTGTGTCTACAGTGATCTCCCACCAGGCAGCGGGACTGTAGCCACACTGAGATGACCAAGCCAGCGTATTTAGCAGCACGGCTACAGTGAGTAGCCACCAACCAAACCCGCCAACGGCGGGAGCGGCCTATCGGCTCCGTACCAGACTGGTCGGTGGAGCCCACCAGGCGGCGGGCCCCACTAGTCGGCAGAGTAGCCGGAGGCCTGAGACGCTCACAGCCGGGCCCAGCAGCCGACCAGACTACCATTGTACCCTTGGGGGGTAGGCCTATATAAACCCCCAGGGCACCCATGCAAAGGGTTCCCACCCCATTAGACCTAGCCACATTTCTAGGGCAGGAGAGAGCTAGCCTTGCCATCTCCTTCCTCGAGCAAACATCTCAAGGAGCAACTTTGTATCACTTGTGCCTTTAGTGATCATGTAGAGACCCCGCAGAGCAGGACTAGGGGTGTTATCTCCTAGGATAGCCCCGAACCTGGGTAAAGTACGCCGGCGTTCGTGTCTACGCCTCATCCTGGCACCGGGGACATTCTAATCGCTGCCACCATGATAAGCCATCCATTGGCATATGTCGCACCCAACCCCCGACAAGGAGTACGCCGACAACGGCGCAAGACGCCGCCGTCACCGTCGGCCAGTAGCCCGACGACACATAGAGCACGGCAGAGGAGCCGCTTCCCACCGCGAGACGCCCCCGCCGCCGCCGCGTAATCTAAATTTGCCATGAAAAACATTTGGATTGCCATGCTTAAAAGCCAAACATTTATCATTTCCGTTTATTTTATGTCGATCGTCATATAATTTAAAGTCGGAGTCAGACTGAACGAAGTCTATAGTTTGATCGATTGAATGTTCTGCTAGAGCCGTATCAAATTAAATATAAAACATCATCAAGCCACATGTATTCCTTGTCATCCAACGACCTAGACTGCTTCAATGTCGAGCGGTCAACACGTTTAGCGTGCAATTAATGTCATGCCAAAAATAGTGCTAATCACATAATAACACGCAAATAATATCCTAGTACTTAATATCCGCATACACTTAATATACTTTCAAATTAACATGCATTGCATGTACACACTGACTAGTGCTGCTAGTACGTGAAACTGGTGCCGTGACTTGTGAACGCGTCTAGATATGGTCAACGGCAACATCACCCGTGAGTTCTTCGTGTTTGCCCGTGCGTCTAAACGCAGAAGGGGAGGAGAGAGAGAGAGCACACATGGAACCCACCAGTAAGTGAAGGCGAATAGTACTAAAAATAATATTACATGTTATCCATTAATTAGGCTGTAGTAATATAAAAACATTATGTGAACAAAGGAGGGTACAAAAACATTGCTATTGTACGTATGTTGCCTATTGACGTGCGGCTTGAAGGCCCGGTTGCATGTTCGATCCTCGTCCTTTATTTTTTAGTTTGTATATGGGTCCAAATATGTTTCATGACATGTGGGCCCCTCAGTGTGTAGTTTGTAGCACTTTAATTTGTGGGTCGAAATTTGTTCCATTCTAAGTGGACTATCGGTGTGTAGTTTTGTAGCTTATTTATAATAATTAAAGAGAACAACATAGTTTTTTCAATAATACCAATGTGCGACGTTGAAGGAGAGAAAGGACATGCGAGAGAGTGATGGCCGAGCCAGAGGGAAATCAACTAGGGGAATTGCGTGGGTTGCAACGGGGTTTGGGGTAGTTGTGGGCCGAGTGCTACGAAATTATAATCTAAACCGACCGGAATAAATGCCTACACAAATTAATCCAAGGTTGGAGTGCCCCTCGCAATGTAAATAGCTCTGGCTTTGCGAGGGATGGAGAGGTAGTAGCTTCAACGCGTGGAAGATACGGTGTGAGAAAGCGAGGTCAATCGAGAGACATATAGATAGGGAGACAAAGTGAGTGTGGTCTGACATTCATTGAACAAATATATATGCTCTGGAGAGATATTGTCCGATTGAGATTTTGGCAAGGGTGAGGGCTGTAAGATAGAGCTTGAGAGATGATCCAGCCACAGACATGTAGATATATTTTGTGCGTGGGAGGAAGCAAGGTCAACCGATCACATAGGGTCGTCGTGCGATCGAAAGAGTGAGACGGGTTGGATAGAGTGACCTAGATAGACAATGTGCGTGAGAGAGTATACAATGTGAATAGGTCGAATTGGGCTCAAACATGGTGATATATCGTTTTTGTCCGAGAAAGAGCGAGGTCAATCAAGACATAAAAAAGAGAGAGAGAGAGAGAGAGAGAGAGAGAGAGAGAGAGAGAGAGAGAGAGAGAGGCCCACCATGAGGTCCAAAGAGTGGCGGCGGCTTGGATGGACTGACCTAGATAGACAATCTGCGTGAGAGAGTATAGAGTGTGTCGATCGAGGCCCGAACTGGGAGATATATCATTTGTGTGTGAAATAAAATGAGGTTAAACGAGACTCAGATAAAGAGAATGAGATTGAGCGAGTGTGGCCCGCTGTGCGGAAGAAAGAGTGAGACAGTCTCGAGGTAGTGACCTAGATATACAACGTGCGTGCATGCGCACGAGAGGTTGGGGGACTAGATAGGCAATGCATGTATTTAGCACGAGAGGGTGACAGGGAGAGGGGGAGAGAGAGAGCTCAGCATGGGGTGCAATGGCGGATGTGTGAGGTAAATGCATTTGGTAACATAATGGAAAAAGGGGTTGTGTAGTTGAGAGACTTAGAGATCGAAACATGGAGAGAAAGAATGAACGTGTGTTGGGAACCGATAGCTTCCTACGGTGGTTAGGAGAGGAAGATTGACAGATACAGGAAGTATGTAGCGTTTGTGCGGGGGGGGGGGGCTAAAAACAACATTTGAATGTACATAGTACGAGACTTAATATAGATGTTTCAATTCGGCGTACATTGTAAGATTTGAATCGAGGACCATGCATACGGGTAATTATTTTGAATTCGTGCCATACTAAGTTGCGAAAAGTTGACATTGACTCAATTTGTTGTGCTTTTTTGTAGGTCATATGTTTGAATCCATCCAAAAGTTTTCTCACTACCATGGTGTTCATCATATACATATGAATTTGTATTAAAAAATTAGCGTGGATACAGTGAAATGCGAAATCCACGTTAGAATTGGAGATCGCTACGTGACACACACTCTAATTCAAATAACTAATTATGTGACACACACTCTAATCCACGTTAGCGTGGGTACCGTTTTGATTTTTTTTCTAATAACTCCTCATTAATTAATTTATAGTATGTATCTCGTTTCGAATGACTAATTTGCAAGGAAAACACGGGCATGGTAATACATACAGATTCGTTTGCAAATGAAAGAAGATTCGTTTGCATTCTCAAATGTAGGCGCACCAGGCAGACTAGGGTCGTGTCGGGGGTGGACGCTGCTTCGGTGCCTTAAAGGCACCTGCCTTTGGGTGACAGACATGTGGGCCAACCACCTATTGGGCCCACATGTCATGGACACAAAGGCAGGTGCCTTAAGGCACTGAAGCATAGTCCTGTCGGGGTGCTCGCGTGTGTCGGACGGACGCGTAGCACCCAGCCACCCACCCCCTCCCTCCCTCACCAACTCCCCCCACCCCCAAAAGGACGACGACAAAATAAGTTTGTTCTTCCACGTTTTGGATTGAAATATATGGCAGCCCCAATTCCAGCCCTGCAAAATCTCTCCCAGCCGCAACCGACGTGCCTCACAGACAACGAGTTCCACCGCATCAGGTGAGCTTCACCGATGCTGTCTCCCAGCTCACCAAGGCTACTTCACCGAGCACATCGTCACACCTCCACCCCCCGAGGCTATTGGGGCTTCACCAACGGTCTCGTCCACCGCATCGTAGCGCTCCACTGCCACTCAAGATCTGCATCCGTGCACAGCCAGCCAACGCCAACGCATCACACTCAATGGATCTGAAGTGAACCACACTCTAGCTAGGCAAGCATGGACAAATGCCTGCCCGAACTAGGTAACCACACATCACTCCCTTGTGCACTGTTCCGACGATGTTTGGATATCCTTTCACTGCTCTCTTAGCTTACATGCCTATGCAACTCTGACTTTAACTCTTATTTCTTCTGGATATATCATGTAAAACAAGCAAATCCATTTTTTAGCGAAGCATGGCGGCGCTACGGGATCTGGTACACATCCTACACACCCGTATAACCTTGTAAGTATCTATCCTCCAGTAGAACATCAAGGTCGATTCCTCTTATTTGATCAACCATTCGCCGTGTCAAAAATGCAGAGGGGGATGCAAGGAGCACAAGGCCTGCACATCCAAGCAAGTGATAACATGGACTTGTACATGGAACATCCCAAGCGCAAGCAGAGCTGCAGTGAGCCTGTATAACGAGCTATTGTAAGTCCCTCCATTTCATTTAATTCGTACTGGCATTCGTGCATGATTTCTGTGCAGTGGCTGATCCACGAATTCAAGTTACCAGGGCGAACATTTAACTTAAAAAATACGAAGGCACTTGCACTCCTAAAATCAACATAACTTGAGAAACGTGAAGCTACATGCACTTTGATCCAAAGTAGTTCAGATTATAAACACTAAATGATGCAAGCACCAAAAACACAAAATGCAACATGGTGTACAAGGACTACAAACATGGTCTGCACCGCTGAATTATTCGCTCTCCGCTGAAAATATCGAAGTGTAATTGCACGTATAACCGGTGCATAAACCGCATATCAATATATCTATCCTGCACAAGTATGCCAATAGTTTCAAACAACAGATTGGAAAAGTATTTATGGTATGTTGTCATGATACGGGGACTTTCTGGTAGATGGCCTCGATGTTTCCTCAAGCTATGAAAATGCACTATAATTTGCTTGTCATCAATGCCTGCAGATCTCTGTCTCTCTAAACATAGTAGATCATCATTATACACTAAATCCTTCAATGAGCTTGCAAAATGCTTGCATTAGATCCCTCATTAGACACTATATGTTCATCACCAGGAGCATGTAAAATGTTTGCATCAAATCCTTCATTAGCAGTCTGTTCATTAGACACTTCAGGCTCAAGAACAACATGAGCTTGTATGTTTGCACCAGAAACTTGATTAGATATGTCAGATTCAGTCAGTTTAGTATTGATTGGGGGAGTTATAAAATAAGTAGAAATTGGTTTCATTTTCTCATAGATTCCCTACATACAAGCAGTTTTACAACACCGTCAGGTTTAACTATTGGCCAGAAATTGAAGAGTTGAATTACATAGAATCAGGGATGTGATGTACCTGCTCGTTGCACATGCTACTCTTGCAAGCTGCGACTGTCCGTTTGCGCAAGCTCGATGCCATGCTCGTGCTGCCGCTGCTACCTCCCACGCAGGCTACACCCGGGGTTGGATCTTCATCTTCTTGTCCTTCCGTTTGCTTGAAGCCCGGCGACCGCCCTCCAACGAGGGTGCAAGGAAGTGCTGTGTCGGTCTGTCCAGCGGTGGCTAGATTAGGACCAAACCAGACTGGAGGCTGGAGCGAATGAATTGGGATTTTTCCTTCTGTCGATCGATATGGGAGGCGCTCGTTTGGGCCGCGAGCCTGCTATAGGGCCTGCCTTGCACTTACGTTATTGGCACATCCAAATTGAAACATTTTTCTTCATTTTTTACATTGCCTGCTCGTACGTTGGGACAAACAAAACTAGCATGGGCCAACCTGGACGACTCAAACTAGGTGCACACTTTCTAGCCACCTGAGGTCGCCACCCGTACCAGCCCCTATGGAGGCGTCTCCCCTTTTTGCGTGTATGATTGGATAGTGAAAAATATTCTAGTGGCGCTTTTGATTTACCCACAGAATGGTAGAATTGCTCGTTTCTATGAACTGAGTTCGCCAATAATGTGAAGGATGCCAGTCTTTTCATCCTATTGTTGATTGCTTAGATCTCGATATGCCAAAAGTATTCGCATGAAATATATAGTAAAAGCTAGTGTGATGTGTGTGGCTACAACTAGTCTGACTACACGTCCTCATATAACATATCAAAGACGCACCATCTTACCAGATTAACCATTCGACTTACCAATGCAGTGTGGGAAGAAAGAAGTATTGGGACTGCGTATCCAAGCAATTGATGCCATGGACTCCTTCGTACAACCTTGTAAGCAAAAAATAAGTTGCAGTGTGCCTGTACAAAGAACTAGCGTAAGTTTAGTTACCTGCTTCTCGGAATTTTAGTTAGCCACCTATTGCAAAATTGTTCAATTACGTTGCTTGGCTTAATTTAGTTTGCCACTGATTACATAATGCCACAGCCTGTTAATCATATTGTAGACTGCGCCTATCTATGTGTTGATACTTACTGTTAAGAATTACATGTTTGCCTTAACTTAAATATCTACTTGTTTGTTCACTGCTTTGCTGCTGCAATAGCGGGTTACAATGATGTTAATAACTACTTTTCAGCATCCAATTGAAACTCTTTAATTCCTTGTTTGTTTAACTCGTTTCCTGATATAACTCCCAGTTGAGTGTTTTGCTAACTTCAACTTTTCTGAATCCAATCGGAACTTTAATGGCAAAACAGGTTAGCCGAAGATCAAAGAGCGAGGCCCCCATGGACGTTGCATCATCCCACAGCAGTGGCACCGGCCCAATCGTGCATTATCAATTGCCAACTGCTGATGCTCTAGAGGCTAAACTAGTGGTAGAAAGAGATTCTGCTTCTGCACTTAGAGATGGAGTTGACATGTTGAGGAAGCAAACAGCACAATCACAAGCAGTACTCAAGAAAACCATTAAATATTTGGTGGATTTCAAAATGAAGCAAGCTAAGACTGACTAGATTATTAAGGTCCTGAAGGAAAAAAGGAAATTAAATTCCTACTTGATGAATCATAGGTGAAATGTTTTTTCCATCGTTGAATAACCTTTTTGTTGTCTGTTCATGTAATCAATCAAACCATTTGCTTTAGAGATCATGTAATAATTGTTTTTTTGTTTTTTGGTTTGTAATTTTATTTGAGCACAAGTCTATACTAATTGATAAGACTCGGAGACATTTCATTTGGATTATTGTGCCAGACCTACAAATATGCCAATCGGGCTGAATGTGCATTCAACAATAGTAGTAGTATAGATGGACCATAAGTGGCAGGCATCGGAAAGGGCCAAGATGCTTGCTAAAAAAAGGATGTTGTTGTAGCCAAAAAAAGTACAGCGGCCTTGCTTATGTATGTTAGTTGATATTATTGATCCATATACTCTATAAGTGTTTATATGTCTGTTAGTTCCGTACATTCTTGGTTGATTGACTCGTTATTTGAATCTTGATACATCGCTTGTGTATATATCTAAATGGGAGTACACATTATGCTGCGTGTGACATTTGAGTTGGACATGAAGTGTTCCAAATATTCGAATTCACCTTAAACTGGATTCTAGCTTCTGAATTTGAGTATCGGCATTTGGAAACCATATTCATAAATGACAGTGGAATACATCTTTGTCGTCCTTTTGAAGATATATTAAAACACATAGAATGATTTATAAAGATACATCTAGGAATACAAAATGGATTCGAATTTAGTTGCCAGGGTAAACATGGATGCTTATTGTCCCAAAATTCGGAAGAAGCGGCAAAATGTCCACTCCCACATCGGCTGCCCGAAGCCAAGTGTTTGGGAGATGGAAATTACTGTCTACCCATTACACGGACAATCCATCGGCCCAATTTCCACTGCTATAAATAGGGGTAGGTTAGTGACTTCAATTAGACGTGACACGACCGCCTCTGAGCCCATTCCGACACGGTGGGCGTCAAACATGGTCGGCAAAACATATTTGATTCAAAATTGTCCGAAAGACCTCTATTTCTCCCTTCATTCCCCATTACACGGTGGGCGGCAAAACAAACTCGACTCGACCGAAATCAATCTAGGCAAATATTTTCAATAGGGGCAGGTTTGTAACTTCACTCAGACGTGACACAACCGCCCTACCTGTCAGACCCGTTCATACACCGTGGGCGCCAACCATGGGCGCCAACCACCCTCTCCTCGCCCGAAATCGCTCTGGGCAAATATTGGTGAGATGCGAGATTACCGTCCTATCCCCAACCGACGAGATGTCCAAATTTTAAACGGGGGCTAAGTTCGTAACTTTCCCATATTTCAGACAGGCGCGTCGCAAAAACATGGTTCCCCGTACCTCTCCCTCCATTTTCCCATTCATACACCATCCGCGCTAGAACACCCCATCCCCACACAAGCCTCCGTCCGCCACCCCATCCATCGCCGCTGTCCTCCACCACATCCATCGCCACCGTCGTCCACCATGCCGGAGCGCCTACGGAGACCGCGTCGTCCACTGCTAGAGATGGACGTTTCTCATCCACGGCGACGGACCAATAGCCTTGCATCGTGTCCTCTCGCTTCATCGGTGCCATAGTCCTCATTGCCGGGGCCGCTCACATGACCTTCTCTTCCACCGCAACGGGACTTGTCCCCCGATGCAACCGTCTACCATCGCAGATCTGCTTCAACGCCACCGACAGCCATCTCACCCTCGATGCCTACACGGCGCCGCAAGAGAGGTGGTACTTCATATCTCCTCAAGTTTTTGATCTCAACCATAAAATAGATCTTAACTTGGTTACTCTACTTTCTTTTCAGCTCTTAGAATTTAGTTCTTAGTTCGAAGCAAACAATGGATGCTAAATATCATTTCTCCGGTTTGCAGCTTCAAATCTGCCATGGCACAGCCATAATACGGTTTAATTGATCATGCTTAGGGTTTAATTGATCATGTTGGCTCCGTGGTGGTTTCCTTAATAGAAATCGGACGGGAAACCCTCTTTTGCTAAAAAAATATGCTTAGAGTTTCCCCCTTTTATGATCACTATACGATCAGAATACGTGATTCGTGTCATAATAACACTGCTCCACCCATCAAGCTAAACAAGCTTAGTTGTTCAAATACGAATCGGATATTATTAAAACAGAGTTGTTTAATTGGTCAGCTAAATGTTCCTAAATTAGTTTCGAAAATGCATGTTCGCCGCTCGGGTGTGTATCTCTACAGGGTGCCCACGGTGGGCCGGCCCACCCTGGGATTTTGGGTCGTCCCAGGCCCCGATTCCCCTCTGTTCTGCTGCGTGCTTCCGATCTCTACTGCCACAGCCGCTTTGTTGGCGACTTGTCATTCCCCGGACGGCATGACTCTAGGAGAAGACGCCGGACTAACAAGAGGCCAGGAGCCGCTCGCCCAACAGTGTCACAGCTGCCCGGGCGCGCCGCCGTGCCTACCTTCCCAGTCCGTTCAGGGCTCAGGCGTGCAGCACCCACCAAGCCAACCCGATTTATCCTGAGATATGTCCTCAACACTCAGCATCCACTCCTCATCACCCATTTTCTAATTCATTCATTACTCATTAGGCAGAAATGTCATTAGGGTTTGTTGTGTGCTCAGTGCTACCTACACTTAATGGTTCAGATGTATTTCGGTAATCTTTAGTACCTCTAAAGTTCACAGGGTTTTCAAAATTCCGGCCCTTGGAACAGACACTAGTCATTTTGGATTGTTGGTCGTAGTGACATTGACCCAGATTACTACTGCAAGCTAGGTTTGTTTACAATTTTACTTGTCTTTCTTACTCATTCGATATAATATCCAATTATTCACGTCGATTAGTTGCAAACAATAAGTGCTAGACAAACTTCTTCATTCAGATTTTGGACGGTCTCTTACTGCAGTTACAATTCTGCATACTTGTCCTAGTAAGCTCACAAGTAAATGATTGATTCACTACATCTATGCTTGCCTTGTCATATTTGTTGTCAATATTCTTTTAGGGTGGACCACCCTATTTCTAAATACTGGAACCGTAGACATGAGTGAATAGTATTTCTCTATGTGATCTCTTCCATCATGTGTGGGCAACGAACATTGCATTGTATAGAAAGAAAGTGTCATTTCCATCTTTTACATAGGTTTTGATCTTTTACATGGATTACAATCTGCCTACTTGCTTTGTGTCGCACTACCAACACTCCACCCTTGAAGCTAAACAGTATGCCACTCATAATTGCTTAGTTTATTTGTTCAAATACGAATTTCATATGATTCTAATGTTCCTACTTTAGTTTTGAAATATGTGCCTGCCTGTTATAGAGACATAAGGAGTTTGTATTTCTGTGTGAGGTCTGGTCAGCACGGTTGGGAAGGTGAACTTTGCATATGCAGGGGTTTATAGGGAGGCACTCTTCGAGTTGAATCCGCAATGCATTCCATAGATAATCTGACTACTTTTTATGTTTTCATGAATCTCAGATTTTGAACAGCATCATAATGATTATGAGCTTGCGCGTAGGAAAAGAATAAAGCAGGACAATGCCATGGCTGTCAAACTTGGCATTAAGGGACTGAAATCAAGTCTGGATGCAATGCAATGCAAACGCTCTCCACCTACAGATTCATGCTCAGAATATGATCCTAACAGTGATTCTGAGCTAGAGGGAGACCTAAGCCAATGTATGTCCCTAGTGGAGGAGTCAGAGGAAGATGCCCTATCTTATTCACCCATCAAGGTACTTGCTCTAACTTTCCAAGGTTACATTGCTCGCACATACCTTGCAACTGATGCTTTGCATTGCTTCTACTTTGTTGAACTGGCATTAGCTTAGTTTACACATCATGTATGTGAATATGCCCTGCCTATCCATTTCCAGTACATATTCCATCTGTCATCATACCATATTTATCCATTCAAATGTTGTTCTTGTGTATCAGACGTTCAAAAGGAAGAGGGCGATTGCTGATCGTGGAGGAGCACAAGCAAAGTATTTGGAAAAGGTAGTGGCACCTGATAAATCAAATAGCCCATTAGGTGTAGTTGCAATATCACCTGACCCACCAAACACCCCAACTCTAGCAGACACTAGCCCTACTACACTGTTCATTTCTGATGCCCCAACTCAGCAGACCCCAACTGCAGCAAACAGTATGACTATGCTAGTTGACATAGCAACAACTGTATGACGCAAAACCCCCATTCCAGCAAAGAGTACACCAAATCCAGTTGCCAAATCCTTTTCGAACAAGAGAGATAGCCCCAATTGCAGCAAATAGGACCCCTATTCCATTTCTTCCTAGTTTAGAAGACGATGCTTATGTTGTTGTCAGGAACTTTGTGTGCATATTTCCTTCATGGAAAGATTATACTGCAGACACAGAACAATTTCCAGTCTTCCTCCCCAACTTGCGCGTAAGTAATGTACTAATGTTATTCATGGTCATTACTGCATATGTTCCTGCTGACAGAAGACACAAGATTTCATTCTTTTAAATAGGCGAGGAGCAAACTGGATTGTGATGACAAGCAAGGGTGGGTTGCGCTTTTCAAGCACTCGTTGATGATGTATCGTTCCAACCTGAGGCAAGCGCACTTCGATGGCAAGCCTCTGAACGAAATTTTGGTAAAGTCTCCGGTGCTACATTTATCCAACAGTGACTGGAATAATCTTGTTACACATTGGTCTCGGCTGCAGCGTAAGGTACTGTCTATGATATCACATCAGAATTTGAATTACATTTCTGCATTTGCCTTGATGTCTCACTTGTATGAAAACTGTTAGCAGAAGAACATTCGTTCTCAAGGGACCACAGAATCTCGCAACTATACTGTACACTGCATTGCCCTTGTGAGTACCTCTTGCCCTGTATGACCATAGTTACGTTCATAGCTGTTTGATTATGTAGCATCACTGCACATGTTAGCCTCGTAATCGTCCATTTGGTGGACATTATAAGATCCGTATGGACTATTACATAAATTTAGAATCAACCCAATTCTTTTGAAGAGGTTTAGCTCTGCAATCCTCTTGTAAGGACTGAAGGTGGTCTATCATTGTACTTACATTAACAGCTACTCCCTCTGTCCCATAATATAAGAACATTTTGTACAGTACACCAGTGTTCAAAACACTCTTGTATTATGGGAAGAGGGATTGGTTCATTTTGTGGCATTCTGCATCTTATCTCCCTCGCCCACCATTTACTAAAAAAGATCAGATCTATATTTAATCTTACCAACAAGTAGAATACACAAACAATGCCAGTGCAGAAGTGTAGCCCATTTCTCTTGTCAATACATTTTGTCCTGTAACGCTTGTACTTCTAGGGATTGGTAGTTGATTATGTAGCATCAATCTGCACCTTATCTTCATTATCATCTATCCCTTCCAGTATTATCATATCTATAATTACTCTCTACAAAACATAGAGTATATGCAATGCTTATGAAGAAGATTATGTGCTGAAATTATTGAGTTATACTTCCCTTGACATGGCGAAGGGCATTATAAAGCCGGTGTTAACTGTTAATGTAAGTTAGTCCTTCTAAAGCCTTTATCCTCAACTGCTGTTTAATTTGCTCATACTCCCTATCGTTTACTGTGGTTTAGTTTGCTGTTTCTACCAAAATGCATGTTCGCAAGAACCGTAAGTTCTAAGTTTTACTTGTAAAACCAAATTCCTTATTCATACCATGCACATTACTTGATACTCCCTATATGTATGCTTGTTTTTGTGGATCTATAATCCAGTGTGTGGTGAAGCAGCCCACATTTGCACCTTGTCATCTCCTGTTTTATCTTACTGATGTGGCTGATGATATGAACAACATGCCATGCACATTATCCAAAATAGATACAATGATTTTCTTTGCCCTTCATCTATGCTTGTTATGTTGACATGGTAATCCAGTAGTGTGGTGAAGCTCCCCGCATTATGAACAATGCCAAATTATGCTATTGATATTTTGAACTTACTCTTTATTTTCTAATCTGAAATTGGATGGTATTGACAAGACAGCTTATCATCTTTGTTTATACACGCAAAACCTGTCATCTCTCTGCTTTGTTTCAGGGTGATATGCCTGATGGCATGCACAAGTCTGCTGAAGGCAGTGAGACAAACCCAACATATATTGCAGCAAAGAAGGCAAAACATCTTGAAGGTAGTGAGACAACCCCAATGTCTTGTCTTGATGCAGTGTTCAAGTTACTTGAGCCTAATAGTCAGACAAGCTCACAGAATTCGTTGTCTAAATCAGTTCGACTTCTTTAGTCCCAAGTTCTAGCAGAAAGGCATTATGCAACTCAACTTTGACTTGAAGTCCAATCTCTAAGAAAGATTGCGGAGAACACCAATGAGAACCTCATCGCTAAACAGCTACACCTGGAAGCTATGACCGACATGCTAGGCCGGTCTCACAGCCTTGCTCAGCAGCTTGTGCAGCAGTTCCCCCGCAAGGCTAACCTTTCTTGAACTGTCTTGGAAGTGGTCTCGGTTCAATATTATTTTGTTACGCTGCAATTGTCGGATTTCGGGTTCCGGCAGACCCTTGAGGTTCGAACACAGGGGTGCGCGCGGAGATTCAACCCTCTACTGGCTTGCTGCTCACCGAATCGCTAGGATCTAAACTACCAACCAGAACAACACAACAGACACAAGATTTATACTGGTTCAGGTCACCGTTGTGGTGTAATATCCTACTCCAGTGTGTGGCGTGGTGGATTGCCTTTTGGGCTGATGATGAACAATACAAGGAGGAACGGCCTCGCGAGGGTCTATTCTTGGCTGGTGCTACCTGGTTCTGGCTCTTGGATTCTCGATGCCTCTACCCTGTGTTGGGGGTTCAGTGCGACATATGCCAAAGGATGGCTTATCATGGTGGGGACGAGTAGAACATCGCCGGTGCCTGGAAACGGGATGAGGCGAAGACATGCACGCCGGCAGATCTTACCCAGCTTCAGGGCTCTCCGAGGAGATAACACCCCTACTGCTGCTCTGCGAGGTCTCCGCATGATCACTAAGGCAAAGTGAATACAAGGGTGCTCCTAGAGCTGTTTCTAGAAGAAGGAGAAGGCAAGGCTGGCTCTCTCCCTCCTTCGTGTCCTGTCTAATGCTACTGGATGCGAACCCTTTGCATGGGTGCCCCGGGGGGGTTATATAGGCCTACCCCCCAGGGCTACAATGGTAAATCCGGCTGGGCGTGGGTCCCAGCCGTCTGTCTCTTAGGTGCCGTCTTCTCCGCCGACTCTTGGGGCCCGCCGACTGGTGGGCCCCGCCAACTAGCCTGGTACGAGGGCATCAGCCCGCGTTCGCCTTGGGAGGGTCTTGCCGGCAGCAGATTACTGTAGCCGTGCTTCTAATGACGTGAGCTTGGTCATGGGGTTATGGCAACAGTGCCGCCACCGGCGGGCGATCACTGTGGCCTTTCCTTGGTCGCATCTGGTTAATGGCGCGTTGGGCCCGTGGGAGGGGCCGGCCGGCTTCGGGGGGCCGACTCCCAACGGGTCCGTCTCTCGACGCGCCCGCCGTCTTCAATACTCTCTCTGACTGGTAGGCCTTGCCGTCTCTGGGCCGTACAGACAAGGCGTCGTGGGTACAGGGCCCCGCCCCAGGGGCTGATGTCAGGACTGGCATGGCAACAGTGCCGCGCCGGGCGGAGATCTCCGCGAGTACGGTGCACTGTGGCCATGCTTGTCTTTAATTACCCGGTGGTTGGGAGTCGCGGGCCGACTCCCCATAGTCGGCTTCTTCGGAGTCGCCTCTGGGACTCGGCCGAGACGAGAGTCGCCCCGGGGACTCGGCTCGTCTCGGAGTCATCTTCTGGGACTCGGCTCATCTTGGAGTCGCCGTCTGGGACTCGGCTTATCTTGGAGTCGCCTTCTGGGACTCGGCTTATCTTGGAGTCGCCTTTTGGGACTCGGCTTATCTTGGAGTCACCGTAGGTACTTGAGGGGCGCAGTTGCCCCGATGTCTTGAAAGGTTCTGGGACTCGGGTTAGCCTACCCATGGCCCATTACTTCGACAGTAGTCCCCGAAGCTGGTGAAGCTCCGAGGTTGATACGTCGTGCGCCTCAGCAGTTTCATTTTTTAGATGGGGGAAAGCAAGCTTTAACGGACGCGTTTCTCCAAGCCGATTAGCTGGAGTCAGGTTCTACGAGAGCCGGCATGCTCAAACCGACTGGCGAGAGTCGGATTCGTCGAGGGCCATCTTGCCCCTTGGGGAGTTTCGTATGTCGCGGCGGGAATCAGCCGGCGTGCCTGATACGCTTCGCGTGGTCGCCCGCCTTGGCCCCGTCGCGCTGCGCCACGTGGCAAGGGCAGTCTGCCTACCCACGCGCACGACAGGACCAGTCGTCAGGCGGGGCCCGCCACTACCGCGCCTCGGCGCGCGAACGGATCCGTTGCGGCCGTGCGGGCGGTTGGGTTTCCCACGTCGTTACTGCGCCTAGTAACTTTGTGGGAAAATCGTGGGGGCGTGGGGTCCTGCGCACAGTTAATCCCACGCCGCCCCATCGGCTTATCAGCCCGCAGGCCTATAAGTAGGCGGGGGGCTGGACGGGAAACACATGCGCCCATTCCTCCCTGCTCCCCCGCCTCCTCCTGCTTCTTCTTCCTTGTAAGTGCATCTAGTGCCCCTTAGTGATTTTGGTGTATTGAAGAGTTATAGGTTAAGGGACTAATGCGTTTGTGAGTGTACACAGGTCTATAAGTCTATGAGGAGTTTGATATTTACAGAGAAAGTCGACCCCCAAAAATGAAGTTCTTTGACTGAAGACTTTGATATTCTGAAGACTTTCTGAAGACTTTGAAAGTGAAGAAATTGTTGTGACCTTGAAGACTTGGTATTCATTTGAGGAATATGAAGCATGAAGACTTTTGTTTTCATAGTTTCATTTTCTCTTTCTTGAGTCATAGGAAACACCGTACTGTTAAAGGGTGTCGTGGCGTTTCTGTGGGAGCACGAGCACCTATGGGGCAGGGGGCCCCTTCTAGTCCGGCAAGGGAGCGGAGGGCGCACGCAGAGCAGATCGAGGCGGGAGCGCGCGGGGGATTTTTACCCAGCTTCGGAGCTCCGGAGAGATAAAACTCCTACTGCTGCTTTGTGTTGGTATTATGTTCTTGCTCAAGAGTGTGAGCGTGTTGTGGTGTTGGATGCGTCGGATGAACCGAGCCAGCTGCGGAACCAAAATTCCGAACCCCCTCTACGTGTGCATGGGCCTCCCTTTTATAGCCTAAGGGGGCCACCGACAGGTGGCAGCGTAGAAAGAGGGGTAGAAAGGTAAAAACGCAGGTTGGTACAACAGTGTCCAACAGTGTCCCCTACCTAACTCTGACGGCAGGGGACAAGGGCATTCAATGCCCGTCCGGTCGCCCCAACAGTGCAAGGAAACGACCGTTAGGGGCGCCACCGATCGCCACGATGACCTCCTTGTCTTCGCTTGCCACCTCGCACCGCATGGCTGCATAGTGCCTCGCCACGTGCTCCTGGGATGGCCCTGGGGTGACACGTCGTTGGATGCGCTGGAGCTTGGGTGCAGAGTGGCAGACTTGCTGCGGCAAGTGCCTTGCCGCGACCGTTGTCTTGTCGCACTAGCAAGCTTGCCGCTCGCCGGGCCTTGACGGGATGCTCAAGGCGTTGCGGCAAGTTTTCTGAAGTGTCTTGGTTGGCTTTCCCGGTAAGCTCCTCTTGCCGGGGTCTTTGTCCTTCCCGGCAAGCTCCTCTTGCCGGGGTCTTGTCTTCCCGGCAAGCTCCTCTTGCCGGGGCCTTGTCTTCTTAGTTAATACTTTGTTCTTGAATGGCAGTAATGTGAATGACGGAGGGTCTTGGCGGACACCGGCAAGCCTTGCCGCTGGTATGTGTGATGCCGCAGACAAGTTCGGGGTACTAAGGTACCCCTACTTTAGTACACCGACAGGAGCCCCCGGGCCTGGGCCATACACGGTGTTGAGCGCTGTTGGGCCACGCCCAAAACAGTGCACGGGCACGCGCGCCTGGGAGCAAACCAAATCCACTCCATATCCACCGCATCCTACGTAACGGTACGCGTCAATCGCGGCGTCGTGGGAGACGTGGGAGGCGTGCGCGATTTTCGAGGCCTCCACCCTTAATCACGGGGTGGGGCGAGGTCGCCTCACCTGTCGCCTCAATCCTGCATCCTCGCCACGCGGCTCCCATGCACTCGGGGTCGCGGACGGTGGAGGTGGGAGATCGAGCCGTCACAGGCGGAGGCAGCGGGTCGGCCCCGCTCCCCTGCTCTTCCCGTGCTCTGATTCGCCGAGCGGGGCGGTCTAGCCCCCACCTCGCCCCTTTAAGAAGGGCGAGAGGGGAGCGCAGAAACCCGCACTTTCTCATCTCCCCCTTTCTTCAATTTCTGCTCCCCTTCCCCCATCCGCCATGGAGGGAGGGAACCCTGGTCCTTCATCGGTGGCGGCGAGGGTCGCCGCGAGACAGCGCATCCCTCCCTACCCCGCGCCAGTGGTGGCAGAGCCAGCCACAAGGGAAGAGGGAGGGGGCGTGGTCGTGGGCGAGGTCGAGGCGCTCGAGGAAGAGGCGGACGGGGCGGCGCAGCATCTCCGCCTCCACCGGCGGCTCCTCCCCTCGCAGCGGTCCATACAGGGGACGACCCTTGGGAGTTCTTCGTCAAGCTGCACAGGGCACCTCGTCGTCGCCTCCGGCTTCCGGCTTCGTTTGCGAGCGCGATGAAGCCGGACCCGCCCGAGACGCTGAGATTGCACATGAGGGGCTGTGGCACGCGAGTCAGCGTTGTATCCCCAGCCCCTAGCGTGATGTATCTTGATCGAGGGTGGAAGACGTTTGCCCGCATCCACAGCTTGACAGCGGGGTTTACCCTCCATTTTAAGTTAATGGAGGGCGACCTCCTCTCCATCAAGGTCTTCGGGGACTCCGGCACCCGGGCGAGATGCTGCGTGGACAGCTCCTCCGATAGCGAAGACTCCCCCTCGAGCGAGAGTGACGAGGAGGAGAGCGACAGCGACGACGAGGGCGTCGGGCCCGACTAGGCGTCGGGCGTCGCCTCGTGCGCCACCGGCGACCCCATCATCCGGGTCGCCGGCCCCTTGAACTCCCCGGGGTCGTCTCCTTGGGCGGCTGGCATAGGGAGGCTGTGGAAGAGGAAGAGGGGCGGCGGCAAGGCCGTCAAGTCGGAGTACGAGGGCGTGGTGCCCTCGACAGCGTGCTGACGTCCTGCCGCCCTGTCTTCGACCTCTGCTTCCGGCGCCGTCGTCTCTGCCAAGCCTCCGGGTGGCTCCCGGGATGTTCTCTTGGTGTCTTCTGGCACCCGTAGCTCACCTAGGCGCCTCTTTTGCCCTTTTCAGCTCCTTGACCTACCTCTTGAAAAAGGGGGACAGGAGAGGGATTACGGGCATCTTATCTTTTTAATTTGTAAGCCTTCGGGCCTTAGCTGCATTTAAAACTTGTAATCCTCTCTTTCATGTTTTTCATCCTTTATGGACTGTACCCGAATGGGATGTTTTTTTAATGAAAGAAGGGGAAGCTTGCTATGCCATATCCTTTACTTGACTCTATGCCTTGTATGCTTTTACCCTATGATTTGAGGGAAACTTGCCGGCGCGAGCACACTTGCTGAGTGTGGAACATCAACAGCCCATTGGCGGTGCTGCCTCCGGTAAGAAACCTTGTCGGGGCTAGTTGCAGCTCACTTGTATTGTTGAGCGGACTCGAAAACAAATCAAGGGCGCAACTTAGCCACGAGTCGATTCCTCCGCGCACAGGTTTTTCATACAAGGCACGGCCGTTCAAGGACGCGGCTTCACGTTTCCCAGTCCATAAGAGGATGCATGATGAGGGACGGAAAGCTTATCTGATATCGCAGCCCCTGGCGATTCTGGCTTGCCGAGGACGAATCTTGATTTTCACAGCCCCCAGCAACTCTGGCTTGCCGGGACCCAGGTGCCGGCGCACCTTTTTTCTCTTTCCTTGTTCTTGCCGCTGCTAGACGTGTCATAGGAACAATTTCTTAGAGCGCGGCAAGTTATTTTCTGTAATATATAACTTTATTCTGAGCAAAGCTTGCTATGTTATATCCTTTATTCCGTTACATCCCTTGCATGCTTTTACCCTACGCTTTGAGGGAACTTGCCGGCGCAAGCACACTTGCTGAGTGCGGAACATCAGCAGCCTGCTGGTAGTGCTACCTCCGGCAAGAAACCTTGTCGGGGCTAGTTGCAGCTCACTTGTATTGTTGAGCGGACTCGAAAACAAATCAAGGGCGCAACTTAGCCACGAGTGGATTCCTCCGCGCACAGGTTTTCCATACAAGGCACGAACGTTCAAGGAATATAACTTAAAAATTTAAAACTTGATCATGCTCAAACTTTGGCAACTTAGCTTTTCTGTCTTCTGCGTCCCGCCAAGGCTACGCTTCTTTGAACGGTGCTCGGTCCACATCCTCATCCTCTCCCTCTCGAAGCTTCAGGCGTCAACTCTGCGGCTATGGAAGCGGCGCAAAGCTTGCTGGTAGCGAGCAGCTCGTACCGCAGCCTGAAGACGATCCACCTCGAGGAGCAGCGCGTCGCCTTGCGTCAGCTGCTCTTTCTCTAGATCGTCATAAGCGAGCACTCGAGGCGATCTGTATACGAGGGGAGAGGGGCCGAGAATGTCGAGCCCCCAGACCAAAAATGGCCAGGATAAAGGGATTGTTTGGAACTGGCACGCTTCACATTTGGTTACTTGTGCAGTTGCATCCTGGAGGGCTGTCGGCCAGAAGAAACCTTGTCGGAAAGCCTTGCCGGCAAGTGCTCTTGCGCCAATGTGGTGACCACATATGCCTCCGTGTATCTCCGCCAACAGCTCCTGTCCATCTTCCCGGGAGATGCACTTCAATTTCACTCCGTTGAATCTTCTTCTGTACAGTATGTCATCGACAAACTGGTACATACTAGATTGTCGGGCTACTTTCTCCGCTGCTTCTTGCTCTTCGGGAAGTTCTCCTGTCTGAAGGAATTGGACGATCTGTTGTGCCCATGCCGGAGCCTGTGGCTCGACGGCAAGGACTAAAGGCGTGAATGCTGCTGCGGGAACATCCGCTTCTACGGCAAGGATCTGGGATCCTGCCGGAGTGTGACGCTCCCCGGCAAGCGTGTCGGGACACAGCTTGTCGGGAGCGTCTGCTTCAACGAAACAAACCCTGGGGCTTGTCGGAGCAGACTGCTCCTCAGCACTTTCTGTGTTGATCCTGGAGACCTTCTTGGCGGCGGCTCCGGGGAGCTCTGCCGGAAAGTAGTCGCCAGTGACCAACTTTCTCTTTTTGCTCTGTCCAGTTGATGGTGTTACAGATGGCTGAGTCAGCTTGAGCACAAAAATTCCTGGTTCCACAGGTAACTTGAGTGCAGCACACTTTGACAGTCCATCTGCAATGTCATTCTGAGCTCTTGGAACATGTTCCATCTGCAGGCCGTCAAAATGTTCTTCTAGCTTCCTCACTTCATCAATGTATGCTTCCATCAACAGACTCTGATAATCTTTGTTTACTTGTCGGACGACAAGCTGCGAGTCACCCCTGACAATAAGCTTCTTGATCCCAAGCTCAGCTGCTATTTTGAGTCCGCAAGCAAGCCTTCATACTGCAAAGATCTTGTTTGTTGCTTGCTCCTTGGGAAAGTGCATTTGGAGCACGTACTTGAGGTGCTCTCCGGTGGGTGCGACAAGTAGTACGCCCGCACCGGCGCCTTGCAGCGAGAAGGCACCGTCAAAGTACATGATCCATTCCTTGCTTGCTTCCTTGACGGGGATGCTCCTCTCCGGGATTTCTTCATCGGGTGTTGGCGTCCACTCTGCTATGAATTCTGCCAATGCTTGGCTCTGGATAGTTGAGGTACTCTCAAACTTGAGGCCAAAACTTGACAGTTCTAGTGCCCACTCGACAATCCTGCTGTTATTCGGATTCTCGCAAGATCCTCTTCAACGGAAAGCGAGTGACAACTGTGATCTTATGTGCTTGAAAGTAATGGCGCAGCTTCCTTGAGGCCATGAGAAGTCCAAAAAGCAACTTCTGCACACCAGAGTACCTTGATCTAGCCCCCTGCAGAAGGGAACTGATAAAGTAAACTGGGCGCTGCACCATCTTCTTCTGTTTCTCTTCCGGCAACTGCACAGATCCATCCTTGCCGGAGCCAGAACTTGTCGGGGAAGCCCCTTGCTTGTCGCTGGACTCGCTTGCCGCGGTCGCTGGCTCATCATCTGCCTCCCTCTCCGCAACTAATGCAGCACTAACCACTTGATTGGTTGCCGCTAGATATAGCAGCAACTTCTCTTGTGGCTTAGGTGCGACAAGTGTTGGAGTAGAGGATAGGTATCTCTTCAAGTCCTACAGCGCAGCCTCCGCTTCTGGAGTCCATTTCATTGGACCCGCCTTTTTCAAGATTTTGAAAAATGGCAGGGCGCGCTCAGCAGACTTAGAGATGAACCTACTGAGAGCAGCAACACAGCCGGCAAGTCTTCCCACATCCTTGACGCGCTTCGGTGCTTCGATCTGTTTGATGGCTTTGATCTTGTCGGGGTTGGCTTCAATCCCTCTCTGAGATACAAAGAATCTGAGAAGCTTGCCGGAAGGAACTCCAAACACACACTTCTCGGGATTCAACTTGAGATTGACCTTGCGCAGATTTGCAAAAGTCTCATCCAAATCTTGGATCAAAGTTTCTTTGTCCTTGCTCTTGACCACTATGTCATCCATGTAAGCTTCTACATTTCTGTGCAGCTGTGGCTCAAAAGCATGACTGACTACTCTTGCAAATGTTGAACCAGCATTCTTTAGTCCGAAAGGCATCCGTGCAAAGCAGTACGTGCCACATGGAGTAATGAATGCGGTTTTCTCTTCATCTTCTTCTGCCATGAAGATCTAATGATATCCTGAGTATGCATCAAGGAATGAAAGCAGATCACATCCTGTTGTGGAGTCAACAATCTGGTCAATGCGCGGCAAGGGGAATGGATCCTTGGGACAAGCTTTATTAACATCAGTGAAGTCGATACAAAGCCTCCACTTCCCGTTTGCCTTGCGCACGACTCTTTGGATTGGCTAACCACGTTGAATGGAGTACTCCTCGGACCAAACTGCTGCTTCCAACTTCTTGATCTCTCTCGCAATGAACTCTTGGCGCTATCGCTTGCTTTCTAACTCTCGCTTGACGGGCCGCGTGAGGGCGGACGGCAAGGTGGTGCTCAATTACTTCCCCGGGAACACCGGGGACGTCAGATGGTTGCCATGCAAACACATCGACATTCGCCTGCAGGAAAGCAACGAGCACGCTTTCCTATTTAGGATCAAGCGTGGCACTGATGGTGAAGGTACCACCAGTGCCGTCCTCCTTGGCGGCCACTTTCTTGGTCTCTGGTGAAGCTGTCTTTGCCTTCTTGCACTTGCCGGTGGAGCTCGATGGTGCATCCTCGACGGTAGCGCAGCACTCCGAAGAGGTGCGCTTGCCAGAGTGGGCATCAGAGCTACTCTTGCCGGACTTGGTCTTCTTCTTCTTCCCCCCGGGAGCTTCAGCGGCAAGTGGTTTGTGTTCTGCTGCAGCTGCTGCTTCCCGGTAGATTTTGTCGGTACAAATAAGTGCATCCTTCTTGTCGCCATGGACAGAAATAACACTTATCGGACCATGCATCTTGAGCACATTGTAGGCGTAGTGAGAGGCTGCCATGAACTTGGCGAGCGCTGGACGACCAAGTATCCCATTGTAAGGCAATGGTAAATCAGCAACATCAAACGTGACTCTCTCTGTTCTGAAATTCAGCTCGCTGCCAAAAGTCACTGGCAGTGTGATCTTCCCCTTCGGCTTGCTCCTTCCCGGGTTGATTCCTTGAAAGGTACCAGTCTCTTCGAGCTCGCTGTCGGGGATCTGGAGCTTCTTGAGCACTGCGGAGGAAATCAGATTCAGGCCGGCCCCGCCGTCAACCAACATCTTTGTGACCTTGAGGTTGCGGATGGTTGGCGAAACCAATATCGGCAAGCACCCGACCGCAGTGATGCGATCAGGGTGATCCTCAACATCAAAGATGATGGGTGTGCTGGACCACTTTAGGAGCTTGCGCGCTTCAACGGATGGTTCTGCTGCGCTCACTTCTCGCGCCCACTGCTTGAGTCGGCGGTGCGAGGTGTGCAGAGAAGCACCACCATCGACGCACAACACCTCCGTTGCCTTCTGAAACTCTTGGTCGTCAGTCTCATCTTCCTCCATCTCATCTTCTTCATCTTCGTCTTCGTCCTTGTCGCGGCCACGGGGAGGTCTGTCTCCTTACCGCGGCTTGGCCTTGCCGCGGCGCCCTCCCCGGGCGGGAAGCTTCTTGCCGGATCCTCCGCCACCTTCCCGGGCCTTCTCCTTCTCGCGGCGCTCGTATTCAGCTTTATGTAGCTCCGCCATCTGCTCAACTTTCTTGCAGGCTTGGAGGTCATGGCCCTTGGTGCGATGGATCTTGCAGTACTGCTTGCCGGAGCCATCCTGCTTGTCGACGGCCACCACAGCCTCGCCGGAGTCACCGGCTTTGGCCTTGTCGGAGCCGCCTCCGTTGCCGGAATGCTCGACAACTAGCACATCCTTGGCCTTTCTTTTTCTGTTATTCCGCCTCCGGTTCTTCCTTGCCGGAGGGGCATCCTCACTGTCAGATCCTTCTGCTCATGTGTTCTCTCCGGGGAGTCTCCTCCCCTCCTCAGCCCGCGCACACTTGTCGGCCAGAGCATAGAGCTCGCTGACATCTCTAATCTTGCACATCGCCATCTCCTCCCTCATCCTGCGGTTACGCACGTTCTGATGGAACGCGCTGATAACCGCGGCAGGGTGGACGTCTGGGATGTTGCGCTGCACCTGGCTGAATCTCTGTATGTACTTGCGCAGGGGTTCTCCCTCCTTCTGGGCGAGTAGATGAAGGTCGCTCTCCTGGCCATGGGGCTTGTGGCCGCCTGTGAAGGCGCCGACAAACTGATGGCACAGGTCCGCCCACGAAGAAATGGAGTTGTCCGGCAAGTGCATGAGCCAAGATCTGACGTTGGGCTTGAGCACCAGCGGGAAGTAGTTGGCGAGGATCTTCTCATCGCGCCCTCCGGCAGCCTGCACCGCGATGGTGTAGATCTTTGAGGAACTCCGACGGATGTATCCTGCCATCGTGCTTCTCGGACGCGTCGCTTGAAGTTCTTGGTCTTGGGCCATTGGACTTGCCGCAGCTCACGGGTGAGCGAGGGCAACCCGCGTCTGACAAGTCACCTGGTTCCCGGCGCATGCATATCGACGATGGGCCCAGCGCCTTTGGTCGATTGGCGCGCGCTTCTTCTCTGCGCTTCGTGCGAGCACGAAGCGTCTTCTTGTCGTCGTTCTTGGAAGCGTGGCGTTGATCGCGCGAGCTCGCGGGTCCGGCAACGCTGTGGAGTCGGCGTCGAGGTTGGCCAGTGAGTCGGCGATATTGGTCTTGAGGCGAGGAGTGCGGTGGTAGCACCCCCGCCGGTCTTGTCGCCACCGGCTTCCGCCTGAGCGCCTTGCCGCGGCTTCGACGTGCTCATTTGCCGGGGCTTGTCGGCGTTGGCGAAGCCAATGAGGCTATAGATAGCAGCCTCCCAGTCGTCGATCTTGTCTAGCGCTGGATGGTAATCTAGAAGTAGCTGGGCTCGGGCCAGTGCCTCCTCTGGAGTCTTGGGTGGCGGTGGTGAGCGAGACATGCTCAAACTTCTAACAGTGTTAGAAGGAGCAGCATCTCGTCCAGGTGACCGCACCGCGCTTCGTGCTGGCGTCTTTGGCCGCGATGCTAACCTTGAACGTCCCGTGACCCACCAGCTTGGCCTTGCTCCAACGCGAGCACGGCGCCAGGAGCGCCGTGGCGTTGTCGATATTGCACCTCCTGGGAGGGGTGCGGGGGATGTGCAGACGCTTAACCTTGCGGGGCCTTGTCCTTGGAGCGGGTGACGATGTGAGTCCCCCCGCTGGCGCCCGCTCCTCCGCCGGCGTCCACCCCACCGCCCGTTTGCTCCGGTGGCGGTAGGACAGTCGCAGACGGAGCGGCTACCTCCGAAGTTTTCTTCTTCGGTGGCATGTTGATGAAGATGCCGATGTAGCGCGCGTGGACGCCGGATCAGATGCGCACGACCTCGACGCCCCCCTACCTGGTGCGCCAAAGATGCCGTGGCGTTTCTGTGGGAGCACGAGCACCTATGGGGTAGGGGGGCCCTTCTAGTCCGACAAGGGAGCGGAGGGCGCACGCAGAGCAGATCGAGGCGGGAGCGCGCGGGGGATTTTCACCCAGCTTCGGAGCTCTCCGGAGAGATAAAACTCCTACTGCTGCTTTGTGTTGGTATTATGTTCTTGCTCAAGAGTGTGAGCGTGTTGTGGTGTTGGATGCGTCGGATGAACCGAGCCAGCTGCGGAACCAAAATTCCGAACCCCCTCTACATGCGCATGGGCCTCCCTTTTATAGCCTAAGGGGGTCACCGACAGGTGGCAGCGTAGAAAGAGGGGTAGAAAGGTAAAAACGCAGGTTGGTACAACAGTGTCCAACAGTGTCCCCTACCTAACTCTGACGGCAGGGGACAAGGGCATTCAATGCCCGTCCGGTCGCCCCAACAGTGCAAGGAAACGACCGTTAGGGGTGCCACCGATCGCCACGATGGCCTCCTTGTCAGCCAAACGCCACACCTCACCGCATGGCTGCACAGCGCCTCGCCACGTGCTCCTGGGATGGCCCTGGGGTGACACGTCGTTGGATGCGCTGGAGCTTGGGTGCAGAGTGGCAGCCCTGCTGCGGCAAGTGCCTTGCCGCGGCCGTTGTCTTGTCGCACCAGCAAGCTTGCCACTCGCGGGGCCTTGCCAGGACGCGCGGGGCGTTGCGACATGTTTTCTGAAGTGTCTTGGTTGGCTTTCCCGGCAAGCTCCTCTTGCCGGGGTCTTTGTCCTTCCCGGCAAGCTCCTCTTGCCGGGGTCTTGTCTTCCCGGCAAGCTCCACTTGCCGGGGCCTTGTCTTCTTAGTTAATACTTTGTTCTTGAATGGCAGTAATGTGAATGATGGAGGGTCTTGGCGGACACCCGGCAAGCCTTGCCGCGGGGCGCTGTGACTACCCGTGCACAAGTTCGGGTTACTAAGGTACCCCTACTTTAGTACACCGACAAAGGGGGTCGAGGAAATTCTAAGGAAAAATTTCCATGTGATGCTCAACTCAAAATCCTACACCTACCAATCCCTTCGAATGAAGCCTTTGGAAATCTCATACAGATCAGTCACTTTCTTCAGTGACAGAGACGAAGTTCTTCTTGTCACTAAGGAACTTGTTCTGACTGAGGAGTTAGGGATTCGCCAGTGCGAATTGCCTACACAGTGAGGAACATGATAGCCCTGAGGAATTTGAGAGTCAAATTTCCGACCGTTCTTTGTCTTCTTGCGCCACTGTCCCAAAATATCTTATCCACCTAACGGTCATATCATTGAAGGGCATTTATGTCTTATCATGTCGGGCCACTCCCTAGGCTATAAATAGCCGCCCCCTACAACCACTAGCTGGTTGGCTGCTCTGAGAGGACTTGACACTTGTCATTTGAGAGCAGCCCATCCTCCGAGGACTTTGAGCGAAAATCATCAAGTGAGGAAAACCCAAAACCAAACCCCCACAAACCCAAAGTGATTGAGCATCACTGAAGAAATTGATCCTGCGTGGATCCGACGCTTGTTACCTTTGAAGACTGTGCTTCTTCCAGACGGTTAGGCGTCATGGTCTAGAGCATCCAAGAGGAATTGTGGATCGCCGAGTGACCAAGTCTGTGAAGGTTTGGAAGTCACCTGAAGACTTACCACGAGTGATTGGACGAGGTCTGCGTGGCCTTAGTTCAAGGAGAATACGGTGAGGACTGGGTGTCCTGAGCTGCGTTCTCAGCGACTGGGTGTTCGGGCACTACAAGAAATATGTCAACTTAGGACCTTCTGTCAGTGAACCTCGAAGAATTGGTCATATATTTATGACC
The DNA here is from genome assembly GCA_021437245.1 of Aegilops speltoides. Lineage (NCBI taxonomy): Eukaryota > Viridiplantae > Streptophyta > Magnoliopsida > Poales > Poaceae > Aegilops > Aegilops speltoides. The sequence goes on along the minus strand of CM038144.1, from coordinate 406,836,939 downwards.
ATTTTAGACCAATTGGTCAAAAGCTGTCTAGGGGGCTCTAAACCCTAAACCATAACGACCATTTTGGTCAGAAAGGTTATAATGCCATTAGAGGAAATGGTCGTATAGCGGGAAGCACTGTCCACTGCCTCACGCCTAGCTGATAATGACTAATACAACATGGTCACTACACTTGAGTTTGAATGAATTAGGATGATTAGGCAGACACCTCACAAACCTTGCTTATGTGTCACTGTCTAGGTGTCATTTTTGTTTAAAATGTTAATATTCAACAACAGACGGGGCACACACTGATAGGCAGGACCCACTTGACAGGTGGGGCCGAGTGATTAATTCACCCAAAAAAGAGGCGCGAGGCGGGACTCGAACCCACGACCTCGCGCTAGCCGTCCGCTTCGCTACCTTGAGACTAGAGAGGGATTGCTCGAGTATGGGAATTTATCTATACATTATATAAAACTACGGCTCTCTCGTATCATTGACAAGTGGGGCCTTCCGACCAGGTGCGGCGGGTGGCATCGAGCGAGAGCAACACTTAGCATTTTCTAGGCCTTGACCGGTGGCGTGGCGTGGCGGAAGCAACCAGGTGGGCGGTGGGCGTGGCGGCGGGCGTGGGCGGGGCAGCAAGCAACTCGCCTTGCCCACGACCTCGCTGCAGGTGACCTCGCCCACGGCCTCACAATGGAAGCAACCAGCAGGGAGGCGGGGGGGGCGGGCGGGGCCCACGACAGGCAGCGACCTCGCCGCTCGCCTCCTGCGCATGGGGGACTCACCGCCCGCCGAGCATGGGGGAGTCGCCACCGCCGCAAGCAGACCTCGCCCACGTATGCACCCCTCTCCTTCCCCCCTCCTCTTCCCCCTCTCCTCTTTGTTGATGTCAATGATTTGATGTAGATTTGTTAGGAGAATCTCCACACACACATAGAGTGATTTGATGTAGGTTTGTTGTAAGCTTGGAAAAATCTCTTGGAAATGCCATTGATGAATTTGGTAGAAATTGTGAAGAGAATTTCTGTTGATGAAATTATTAGGAGAATTGTTGTTGATGAAATTGTTAAGAATTCTTTTGGAATTCAGTCAATTGTTACTGGTAAATTATGTTGTCAGCAATCAATAGAACAGAGCTCGAGTTGGTCTTTCCCTCAAACAGGATCCTGGGTTTGATGTAGATTTGATGTTACACCTCTGAAATTTCAGCCTCAAATCTGTGAAAGGAACTAAATATTGATGTAGATTAGATGTAAACTAGGAAAACTCTCATTGATGTAGATTTGATGCAATCTTGGAAACGGCATTCATGTAAATTGACAGTGGTGTTATTGTTGGTGGTTTAACCAAAATAGTTCTTAGTGGCAGCATATATTTTTATTGTTGGTTGTTTAACCACCTCTGTTTTTTGTGAACCATCATGTTTGCTAAGTTGCAACATTTTGTTGTCTTTGGCAGATGGACAGAAGCTGGATTAGAAAAGGAGTTAGAAAGTTTTCGAAAGAACATATGAAAGGAGTTGATGATTTCATGGCATTTGTTCGGGCAAATTTTGCCAACGATGCTCACATTCTTTGCCCATGTTGTGAATGCCTCAACCGTCCAAGAATGGCTCAAGGAAGAGTGGAAGATCATCTACTTCTTAATGGGATATTCAGTACATATGATAGATGGATATATCATGGAGAACCTTTAGACAGACAACCTCAACATTTTGAAGCTGATACAGAGGCCCCTCATATGATGGGTGGTGGTGATGCTGGCATTGATTTCATGGAAAAGGTTTTGCGAGATAATGTTGTTTTGGAGGAAGAGGATGGGCATGAAGATGATAGGATTCTGACCTATTGAAGGATTTGTCACGATCTTTGAAGATCGTCTTGATGGATGAGAAATCATTGTTTCTTTGAGGTGTTAGAGGAGGCGAGGCGCGCAGCTCATGAAGGGGTAAATTTTCAAGATTTATCTTCACCGTGAAGTTACTCCACATCAAGTCTTTCTACCGGATTAGCAATGCCGCATTCAACGCAATACTCCGTGTTTTGAGCTTGCAATTCCCTGATAGTTGTGTTCCCAGATCTCATGATGAAGCATTGAGCATAATCCGCGGGCTGGGGTTAGGTTATGTGTCAATACATGTGTGCCCAAATAACTGTGTCTTGTTTCGGAAGGATTTAGCAAAGCATGACAACTGTCCAAAATGCAATGCATCTAGGTGGAAAGATGCTGATGGGAAGAAGTCAATACCGGAGAAGGTACTGAGGCACTTCCGCTTGATACCAAGGCTGCAGCGGATGTTTATCTCGAAGAAATCATCGCGTGAGGTACAGTGGCACAAGCTGAAGCGGCAACCTGTGGACAATGAGCTGAGCCATCCAGCGGATGGAGAGGCATGGAAAGAGTTTGACTCAAGCCCTAGCCACGGACGACCGCCGTGACTAAATCTGCCGGTTTTTGAAAACACCGTAAAAATTCAAAAACCGTTTTTCATTTTTTGAATGCAAAACACATGCATTTTTCGTGAAGCGGCTACAAGGAGGGGCAACCCAAACGGCGCCATTCCATGTCTATCTCAAAGTAGGCCCTATTTTACGGACGGTCGCCAAAAAGCATGCATTTCCGACCCTCGTAGCTACTCCCGGCAATTCGGACCACCTTCGGCCGATTCAGCTGGAACCGGCTGGAATTTGAACTGCGGGTCCTCCATAGCTTGCCCGTTATTTTCACTAAAAATGCTTTTTATCTTCACAGGTAGGCATTTCATCACAGAATCGACAATAGATTTGCACGGCTCAAACCCTAGCCACGGACGGCTGCCGCGATGAAATCGGCCGGTTTTTGAAAACACCGTAAAAAATTCAAAAAAATTCAGAAAAATGGGAGACCTCCGCGTCACATCATCAAATGTGGCCTACCAACTAGCAAAAATACTAAACTTGCAATACCGGCGTTTTCTTGAAAAAGTGTTCTCAAAAACGACCTACCATGAACGAAGATTCATGCCTTTCAAGCCAAACTAGCAATGATATGGCCGCATCCGTTGAATAGTTTCTGATAATATGCCCAAATTGGGTGCATGCCTCTGTCTTGTGATGGCAAACAATGCTGCCAAAGCGAGGTTCCAACTTGTTTAACAAAAAAAACCATTTTTCATTTTTTGAATGCAAAAGACATGCGTTTTTCGTGAAGCGGCTACAAGGAGGGGCACCCCAAATGGCGCCATTCCATGTCTATCTCAAAGTAGACCCTATTTTACGGACGGTCGCCAAAAAGCATGCATTTCCGACCCTCGTAGCTACTCCCGGCAATTCGGACCACCTTCGGCCGATTCAGCTGGAACCGACTGGAATTTGAACTGCGGGTCCTCCATAGCTTGCCCATTATTTTCACTAAAAATGCTTTTTATCTTCACAGGTAGGCATTTCATCACAGAATTGACAACAAATTTGCATGGCTCAAACCCTAGCCACGGACGGCCATCGCGACGAAATCGGCCGGTTTTTGAAAACACCGTAAAAAATTCAAAAAAATTCAAAAAAATGGGAGACCTCCGCGTCACATCATCAAATGTGGCCTACCAACTAGCAAAAATACTAAACTTGCAATACCGTCGTTTTCTTGAGCTACTCGGTATGATTTTAACCATGATTTCTACAAAGTTTACAAAAAAAACCCTATTTTTTTCTACACCCAAACCCAAAAGGATTTCCCTCCCACACCAAAATTTTCCCTCCACCAAAATTTCCCTCTCCCAAAATTTCCCTCCACTCCCTCCACTCCCTCTCCCACTACCAGGCGGGACACACCACTCCCTCTCCCACTAACACGCGGGATCCCCTAACCTCCCCACCCAAAATTTCCCCATTCCCCTCCCCTCTCCCCGACAAACCCTATCTTCTCCCCATTCCCCTCCCCTCTCCCCAAGCCGCCCCGCCGACGACCACTCCCTCCCCTGCTCCGTGCCGCCCCGCCACGCCGCACCGCGGTGCGCCGCCCACCCCGACGACGAATCCACCCTTCTCTCTCCCCTCGACGACGGTTGCTACATCGACGGCTACATCAACGACAGTGAGTACATCGGCGACGGTGGCTACATCATCCACATCATCACGATCAACGACAGCGACAGGTACCCCTCTACTCTCCCCTCTCCCCCTAGGGTTCGGTAGATCCCCCTCCTGGTCAACCTAGGGTTAGGATTCGGTCGATCTAGGGTTAGGATTCGGTCAATCTAGGGTTAGGATTCGGTTGATCTACGAGCTCCTGGTGGTTCTCGTTCATGTTCATTGGAGCTCCTGGTTCTTGTTCTTGTTCATGTTCATGTTCATCGAGCTCCTGGTTCTTGTTCTTGTTCATGTCGATCTAGGGCCAGGATTCATTTTCTTGTCGATCTAGGGTTAGGACTCGCGCGTCGGCTCCTCCTCCTGCTCGAACCCTCTTGATCCGAGCGTGCTCGCTTGATTCACTCATGGTGCTTGGCTTGGGTCACAGTTGGTTATCTTGCATGCGTGTCCTTGTGCACTTGTAGTGTTTGATCCCCCTCATGGTTTAGGGTTCATGTTGATGGAGAGGAAGTGCATGATTTTAGGGGATGGGGATGGATGAGGAGGTGGATGAGGTTTGAGGAAGACCTCCCTCTGATTCATGGTTCATGTTGCTTTGTGTATGATTTAATTACTTGGCTTGTATCAGTAGCACTTGGAGAAGGTGCCCCTCAGGGCCTCTCATGCTACCCATTCCTGTTGTTTTGAGGTTATGGGTGGGTTTGCTATGCGTTTGGTTATATTGTGCTTGTGCGTTGGTTTGGTTCGTGGCGTGTTTACCGCTCTTGTGAGCGGGGCGATGTGTCACTGATGTTTCTGAACCTGGTGTTTATGTCGTATCTCTCTGATGAGATGTATGGCCAAGTGAATGTTGTCATCATCACGATTCACCCCTATGAAACCAGTAGTTTATTTCCCTTTGATTTCATCGAAAATGATGCCTTGTGCGGGCCCAAGATGTTGTAATATCGTTCTATGGCTGCCCATGATCTGTCCTTTTTTTGCGGGTATGGCGTTCTTTCTGTACTCAAACACAAAAGCAATTTGTGTTAAGTAGAAGGTGATGTGTTCAGACACCAAGCTATAGTGGAATTACATGATTCAGATGAGCATTTCTTTATCAGCATAGAGGCCGTCCCATGTGGCCCTCTCACCTTTTTTTTTTGTTGTTGTTGTTGCAAAGACCGGGAACTTTATTGAGCAGTTGAGAGTATTTTTTTCATCTGCTTTTGTACTTCTGTAAGTACTGTTGTTTCATGCTTTACTAGTGGAAACATCTAGTTGTTTTGAAGGTCCTCATGATATACTCGTCTAGCTTGCTGTCAGACAGTCTAAGCATGTGTACATGACACTAATTCACTAGTTCATGTTGCTTACTTGCTGACATACATGTTGCTTGCAAGCATACATGCTTAATTAGGGTTTCCATTAGCAGTACTTGTTTGTATCAGTAGCACATGGAGAAGAAGCTACTTGCTTTCTTATTAATTAGGGTTTGTATCAATAGTACTTGCTTGCTTCTTTTCAATTTCCTTCAATGCTTGCTTGTTTCTATTAGTAGCACTTTGCTTGCTTGCTTGTTTAGTGTACATATATTTCCACTGTACATGCATGCTTGTTTAGTGCACTTTTATGTTTGCTTAATTAATAACAGTACATCACTGTATGTGCATGATGGTACAAATGCTTTCCTTTATTGATACAAGTGCATCATTTTACTTTATCCCTGTTGTATCTGATTGTTGTTTATTCTATTTTGCAAGCACCACCTCAAGATCATCCATGGCAAGGAGGACAAGGTCAAGCATGAGGCCAACCATTGGTATGCAACTTGCTCCTTGTGGCCAGTTTCATAAAATCTGTGTCTTAATATGCTAAGTGAAATGTATTGCTGCAATCTGAATAAGCTGGCTTAATTGTGCCTGTGTGTTGTTAGTCTTCCTTACCTAAATAACTAGGATTAAATGATAATAAAATTTCATAAGATATGTTTGGCTGCCTGTCCATGCATTCCAAACATTCACCTAATAGTTATGTTTCCTGTATCATGCAAAGAAGAGCCTCTCACCGAATACGAGAAGGTTAGGGCTAGAAATATCATGAGGAACAATCGGTGTTCGGTCCCTTGGCATCGGTGCAATAGCGTCGATGATTAGGAAAACAAAGGGTGTACAAGAAGGTAGAAGTGATGAGGTTCAAGAGGGTAGTGGAGTTATCAATGATGACCCAGAGTACAATCCTAAGGAGGATGAAGTTATTGATGGAGAGGAAGTGGATGATGTTGTAGTCAACAAGATTGTTAAGGTGCAAACTCTGTCTTGCTTGGAGGGTTGGGGTTCTGTTATTCTATGTTATTCCTTGTGCTCACATATTTCTCTTGTGATCTAATGCTTTTTTCCGTCTTTGTTTATACGAGGCCTTTGAAGGAATCTAGGACGAAGAGGCCTGGTGTTAAGAAGACAGTCAACAAGAAGCACAAGAGCTCAGAAACATCTCCTACAATGCCTCCAGGAAGGGTGATGGCCCCAGCTCCAGGACAAAAAAGAGGATCCTAGAACCTGATGAACCTGCCCTTGATAGAGTCACAAGGCAGAAAGCAAGGATGGCGACTGCGACGGACCATCAGGAAAGTATGCTGCTCATGGACTCTCAGACCTCGGTGCAAACGGGTGATGAGTTGCCTCCCATGGATGAAGGAACCACTCTCAGCATGGATGGAAATGGCCATCTGCCTAGATGAAGCGAGAACCATCTGCATTGATGAAGCGAGCCTTGTCCACAGACCTCAATACATTGCACATTCTATTGACAGGAACGCTGTCATCAATGAAGAAGAACAGCAGCTTGTGCTTCAATCAGGCAAGTTGACCTTTGCAATGCTATCTTTTACTAGTGCATTTTCCAAATGGAATGATCATGTATGCTTTTGTTGATTCCTGGATTTGTCGATTTCTATTCTAATTTATGAGTTCAGTTTCATTTTCAGATGCAATGACTCCCAAGACTAGACTTAGAAAGGGCAGAGGGCTAGATAGGATCACCAAGTTGCTTGGTAGCAAGGTGCCTATCCAAATTGCCGAAGGGATGATTCGTCCAGAGAAGCCTCTGCAGGCAGCAAAGCTTGCTTCTGAGTGTGGACTCGTTGCAAAAAGGCATCTTCCGGTTCTTCCTCACTTCAAGCTATACAAAATAATGCTAGCCTATTGGAGAACTACATTGGGAAAGTTGCTGTAAGCTACTTGTTTCATAGTTAATGTGCTATCTATTTTCTGTTACACCTATGCATGATCACTAATATTGTTCCTACCTTGTTTGCTATCTTGGTAGGCAAATTTTGAGATGAATACGGACTCGGAGACCATCAAGACCTCGTGCAAAGGTATTCTGTAGAAATATTCAAAGAACAGACGCCATCAGATCAAGAAGAAGTATTTTGATACCGTAGCCGCAAATAAAGTCAGCATTAAGTCTCCGGTGCCTGATCTAATGGATGGTGAATGGCAAGCTCTGGTGGAGATGTGGTCTACCCGAAGACACAAGGTTTGTCTCTTTTTGTTTGATGCTTTATGTTCTGCACATGATATGCTAGTGCTAGATCATGCTGACAGTATGCTTTTTTGTAGGAAACCTGTTTGTCAAACAAGATGAATCGACAAAAAGTCGTGTACAATCAAAGAACTAGTTCCAGGCACTACACAGCACACATTTTTGCCACTGTGAGAACTCTTCTCTAGAGACCTTACCTTTGGTTCCTCATTGAATAACATTTCTAGTTCTTGCTGAATAACATTTTGATTTTTGTTGAAAAACATTTCAGAAAGAAGAGCGTAAGGGTGAGGAGCTGTCTGCGATTGACTTGTTTAAGGCCACCCACAATAGCACGAAGCACGGGTTTTCGGAGCCAGTCAAGACTGCTATAGTAAGTCACTCCATGCTTTGCCCTGTTTGATTCACAGCCAGCTTTGATGCTTTGATGATTTGATGTTGTTTGACTCGGAGCCAGTCAAGAACACATGCTATGTTCCATTCTTTGATGTTGTTTGATAGTTCATATTGTTCCAATTGTAGGCTTGAGATGGAAATTTGATCAGAACTTGTTGTAGCTATTTGAAGCATTTTTTATGATATGATGAAGTTTGATCTGAATGTTAGTTTGATGATCAGCTCACTTGGGAAGCCATCTTATATAGAACCACCATTCTAGGCTTAATGAAGTGATCATATTGTTCCAATTGCATGTCTCCAGGTCACTAGTCATCATCTTCTTGTATAGATTTTGTGTGCTGGTTTGGTTACTTCAAATAATCCATTTGTGTGCTGGTTTGGTTTCTCTTGCTTGGTTTGGTTTGCAAAATGTGAAATAGATCTCCCACTAATGCCTATCATTTTCCTCCATATGCTAGCTTGAGATGGAAAAAATGAAGGAAGCGCCGGTACCAGAAGGTGAAGAGCCAAAGTCTGCTGTTGAAATTGTCGAACAAGTCCTCAAGACCGAAGTCAAGCAAAGCACATTCCTCAGGAATGTTGGCCTCCAGTCATCTAGGAACAACTCCGCCAAAGTTGCTGCTCATGATCGTGACCTTAAGCAGAAGCTGGAGTGGTCCGAGCTTCATGCTGAACTGGTGCAAGAAGAATTGGTGGCAATCAAGATGAAGCGGAAGAATCTGAAGCTGCACGCGACAAGGAACTTGAGCTGCTGCGCAAGAAGTCTCAAGAACAGGAAGAGAAGTTAGCCCACTTGATGGCTCTATTTGGAGCTAAGGCAGTTTGATGGCTGTGCAGTTTGAGTAGGTAGTTGCATTGTTGTGCTGTGAACCTCTTTGTCTTTGAGCTAAGGTAGTTGAACCTGTGAACCTGTTGCATTTTGCTGTGAACCTTTGAGTTAAGGAGCTGAGCTGAGAGCTATTGCATTTTGTTGCATTTTGCTGTTTAAACTAGAGCACTTGTGAACCTGTGATCCTGTGAAGTTATGTGATCACTTGTGGATCATTTTCTGTGAAGTTATGTGGATCACTTGTGCACCTGGGCTTGTGGATCACTTGTGGATCACTTGTGCTCCTGGGCTTTCTGTTTATAGTTATGCAAAATGAGAACCTGGGCTTTAAAAAGGCCAAGGTCCAAACAAGAATAGACCAAAAAGTCTTGGGCCTAAAAAAAGAAATGACTGTAAGAAAAAAAATTGTAAAAGGCTGCATAACAGAAAATAAAAAGGCCAAGGCCCAAATTCGAACTAGACTAAAAAGGCTGTGGCCCAAAACAATAGTGGAATATAAAAAAATCATCAGAAAAAGGCTCCATTCTCAGAAAATAAAAGGCCAAATTATTGGGCCAGGCCCATGCAGATAAGCAAACTAAAGAGAAAAAACTAAATGGGCTGAATTATTTGGCTTGGCCCATCAAGATGGCTGAAATGGACCGGGCTGATTCTATTTTACGACCTTTTCATTTGGTCGTAAGTCTGCCACGTCAGCTTGCCACGGTGGATCCGACGTGGTGTGGTCGGATTGCTAGTGACCAAAACAGTTGGTCGTTAAATTTACGACCTTTTTTTTGGTCGTAAACGTTTGCGACCATTCCAGAAGAAAGGTCGCTATAGTCAGTTTACGACGACCAGCTTTTGACCTTCTGTTTTTGGTCACAAAAAGGTCATAAATGGAAATTTGTGACCTTTCAGTGACCAATATTGGTGGTCATAAGTTGACATATTTCTTGTAGTGGGGACTGCGTGTCCTCGAGTTTAAATACTCAGCCGCTCCAACCAGACGTACAACTGAGACAGCAGTTGGAACTGGTTTTCCAAATCATTGTCTTCACCAACTAACTGGTTCTATTTCCTCAACCCTTTCATTTCCTCATTCTTGTGTTGAGTGTTTGTTCATATCGTGCTTGAAGACTTTGACTGAAGACTTTCTCAATTTCCTTAGTTCAATTTCTTCAGTCTGTTTGTCTTCATCTTGTGTTATCCTGTGATTACGCTTTCTGTACTCTGCGCTAGTCTTCATTTCTTCACGATGACCATGCTTGTATTCTGTTATGCTTACTTCTGAGTACTTATTCTGCTGCAAGTAGTTCTTCGCTAAGGAATTTCCTCACCATCAAATTCCTTAGTGAAGAATTCATAAAAATCGCCTATTCACCCCCCGCCCCTCTAGTCGATATAACGCACTTTCAATTGGTATTAGAGCAAGGTACTCCCTTATTCTATGTGATTTTGGTTTAACCGCCTGGAGTTTTAGTTATGTCAACCGCAGGTATGATCAAGGTCTCGGCTGGGTGTCCTACCTTTGATGGGACGGACTACCCCTACTGGAAGAACAAGATGCGAATGCATTTTGAGGCAATTGACAACGATCTCCGGTATGTTGTGGAAAATGGTGTTCCCTCTGTCTCACCCTCACTGAACGCTACCGATGTGAAGAGATTCAAGCAACTCGATTCGCAAGCGAAGAATATCATATGTGGCCATCTGGAATAGGCTGTCCAAAGTGAATGAAGAGTGAGTGCTTTGGAAACTGCTAAAAATCTGGGATAGGCTGTCCAAAGTGAATGAAGGAGTCTCAACTCAGCGTGACTCTCCAGTTGATGTTCTTCGGAATCTCTTCAACCGCTTCAAAAGACTCGACAATGAAAATGTCCAACAAACCTTTGATCGCCTCACTGACATCTCAAATGTGCTTCAAGCCCTCGGTGCCACGGACATCACTGATCATGAGGTGGTGAAGAAACTGTTGAGATCGCTTGATTCCTCATTTGATACTCTGGGACTGATGATACAAGAACATGCTGACTACAAGTCTCTTGATCCTGCCGATATCCTCGAAAGGCTAAATACTCACGAGTTCCAGCTTGCTGAAAAGAGATATCTCTATGGTTCAAGCTATGGCAAACCACATGCCACGAAGGCCAAGGCGTGTCGACTCGAATGTCGAGGATTCGTGGAGTAGCCTTGGTGATCTCAAGCGAGCGAGGAGCTAGCACTGCTCGTAAAGAAATTCCGAAGTTCTCAAGGCGTGGTCGCTTTGGAAAATCCTCAAGCGGTGATTCCTCATCCAGTGACTATAAGAGAAGGCTGTGCCACAAATGCAAGAAAACTGGTCACTATATTCAAGATTGTCCTCAGTGGGAAAAGGAAATGAAGAAGAAGAAATACAAGGATTACAGTTCTGATGATGCGAAGAAGAAGAAGAAATCGTCAAAATCTTCATCATCAAAATCCTCGAAGCCTTCATCTCACAAGAAGAGCAACTCCAAGAAGGCTCGGGCATTCATTGGCAAGGAAATGGACTCTGAAGCTGAATCTGAGGAAAATGAGGAAGAGGAGGCGTCTGAAGAATCCGAATCTGGTGTGGCGAGTCTGGCTTTCGCTACTTCTTTCGTTAGCAAGTCCATCTTCAACACTGAAGAAACTGACTCCACCGACAAGGCTGATGAAGATAATGATGACTACGCTCACACCTCCTCTGAATCTAGTGAAAATGTACTCAAATACACCTCCTCTGAATCTAGTGAAAATGAATCTGATGAGGATCTCAAGCCCAGCTACTCTAAACTTGCTAAGATTGCTGTAAAACAACAAAGGGCTTTTGAAAAGGTTCAAAACATGCGAGACAAAAGTGATGATATGTTGGGTGAAGAAATGGATCGCACTAAAGCCCCGATTGAAAATCTTGAGACTTGGTCTAGGTTTGATAACCTTCAAGGTAATCATAACTCTCTCTTATCGATCATGAGAAACTTTCTTATGAATTTCTTCAAAAGCAAGATCTTGAGAAGCTAAGAGTGAGTTATGAAGATCTTCGAAGGGCGCGATTCATTACTAGCTCTACAAATCAGCGCTTCTCAGGAAGAATTTGTTCCTCCATGCTTAAAGTGCATTGAACGTGAATCTGCTAATTCTTCACCTGAATGTTCGAATGCTTCAACTATTACAAATTCTTCACCTGCCTCTGTTAGCACTAGTTCCTCATCGGAGGACATTGCTAGTACCACTAACAATGGAGGGCTGAAGGAATTGTACATGACAGGCATGTACAAAAGCCTCAAAGGGCATCAGACTCTTTGTGATGTGCTTAAAAAGCAGATCCTCAACAGAAACCCTAGGAAAGAGGGTATTGCCTTTGAGAGGAAACTTAATGCTGATGGAACATATTGGAAGCCTGAGCAGTACCCCAAAACCTCATGGGTTGCTGCAAAGGGACCTCCAGTTGATCCATCTAACTTATCTGGCTTTACATGTGAATCTCCTCATTCTTCTGATGAGTCATTTGACTCCAACTATAAACTGTTCAAAAATCAGAATGGTGAAGTATTTGCTAGATATGTTGGCACTAACTGCATGAATGGTTCTCCTATGAAGAAAATCTGGGTTCCCAAGAAGTGCCTCAAAAGTCTTCAGGTGAATGTCCTCATGACACCACCTGTGAAGAACAGGAACCCCAGATCAAATTCCTCACATGGATCAAATTCCTCAAAAGGATCAAGTCCTCATATGATTATCATCGTGCTAACAACTCTGTCTCGCAGGGTAGAGCTAAGGGCTATGAATACGTGCATTATTCTTCCAACCATTATGTTCATAAGTCCTCGAAGAATTTCTCTGCTTATTCATATGCTTACCCTAACCCCTCTTATGTGAAACGAAATGGTTTGGCATCTTTGCCACCTTTCTCATATGGTGCTCGCAGAGTGATGAATTCTTTGCCACCCCTCCAGATGTGGGTGGTAAGAAAAAGAACTAATCTCTTCTGCAGGGTCAGCTCCAGACGTGCTTTAACGTCTGAAGAATTTGCTGGGGAGCTGACGAAGTTGCCTGAAAGGACACAGGCGAATCATGATGAAATGAACCTTCATTTCACGCATCCTAATACTGCTATATCTGTTTACTGCTTGAAGACATTCATCTGATGAACTTGATATCATATTCTTCACTGATGAAGCACGTGAGATTGTAAGTTACACTAATTCATCTGCAGGATGATCAACCCAAAACTACTGAGTGGGTCCTCGATAGTGGATGGACGAATCACATGACTGGTGACAAGAATCTATTGATGGATGCTCCCTTATCACCGTCACATCTGAAGCATATCATCTTTGCTGACAAAGGCAAAAGTCAGGTACTCTACGGAAGCGGGTAATTTGCGTGCATGGATCCTGAGACGGCAAAGACCTAAATCCAGACGGCAAAGATTTTGCCGTCAGGAAGCAGACGGCAAACTCAGACGGCAAAGATAAGTCGGCAAAGAATGCTTTGCCGTCAGCTTTTTATCATACAGACGGCAAAGTCTTTGCCGTCAGCTGAATTCATGTTTTGCCTTCATCTTATTAACCAACAGACGGCAAAATCCAAGCTCTTTGCCGTCAGTAACGCTTCTTCTTTGCCGTCTGCCCTCAAACCCATAGACGGCAAACAATTATTTATATGTAAAAAACAATGGCATGTAGTTTGTGTTTCTTTTTTATTTTTACTTTTAGTTTTTTGAACACGAGACGCTCGCGAAGGACCAAGAAGCTTCTTCATTGATAAGTATTATTTATTTGCAAGAGTGTACAACTGCCACAAGGACCCCAAAGAAAGTGAAATTACAACACATATGGGATCTTTACAGGAAAGACCCGAAACACGAGCTGGAAAACGCGATATGGTCCATCTTCTTCCTTGCTTCGACATCGGACAATGAACTCCCAGACGGCGGCCTCCTCTGCTCAAGGCTAGAACAAAGCAATGAGGAGGAGGCTGGAACAGGACCGGCTGGTGCAGACTGCAGAGGCCCATCGAGCAAGGAGGCAAGGCAAGGCCAGCTGGGCTTGGGTGGCGCTGCAGACGAACTGGCAGTACACGATGAGGTGGGCCATGGTGGTGAAGTAGACGGTGAGGAGCACCGCGATGTGGGCGTTCCGGTCGACGTGGTTGGGGGAGCAGGCGGGCTCCCGGTGTGGAGAGCAGAGGACCGGGGTGAGGCTAAGGAGAGCAGTGGGTGGCCCGTCGCGCCCCGCATCACCCGCCCTCACCAGCGCCGGCTGCCGCCCACCCTCGCACACGCCAGCCGCGATGCCCGCCCTCGCAGACGTCGGCCACCGCCGCGCCAGCCCCTCTAAACGCCGGGCAAGGCTGAGAAACCAGCGGTTGGCCGTCGCGCTTCACCCTTGCAGCGCCGGCCGCCGCCCGTCCTCGTCGGCGCCGGCCGCCGCCCGCCCTCGACACGCGCGCCGCCACCCGCCCGCCGCGGCTGCCTCCCTGCTCACCATCGCGCGCACAGCACGCCTGCCGTGGCTGCCTCCTGGCTCGCCATCCTCGTCGCGGGCAGTGGTGGGGTGTGTGTGCGCATCGTGGGCAGGTGGGGGTGGGCCGGGGGTTATTTTTTTTACTTAGTGGTGGAGTGCGTCACGTGGGTGGGGTGAAAAGAGAGATGGGGAGGGCAGGATCGAGCAGCACGCGGTGGTAGATGGCTGCCACGTCATCGATCCGCGAGGTGGATCCGTGTGCTGTGCTTTCTCAGTTTGCCGTCTGCGAAACAAAATACAGACGGCAAAGAGCTCGCTTTGCCGTCTGCGAAACAAAAACACAGACGGCAAAGATTCTTTGCCGTCTGCCAAAACAAACATAGACGGCAAAGAAACTTTGCCGTCTGTGTTTTCTTAGGCAGACGGCAAAGTGAGCTCTTTGCCGTATGTGTTTTTATTCGCAGACGGCAAAGTATATTTTGCCGTCAGTTTTTCTTTGCCGTCTGTTGATGGCAGCAAACCCTTTCTTTGCCATCTGCCCGACAAAAAGCTGATGGCAAAGACGCCCCCTGACGGCAAATTAACAGTTTCCCGTAGTGGTATTGGGTCTTGGTAAGGTTGCAATCTCGAAGGATAAACACATGGACAAAGTCATGCTGGTTGAGTCCTTAGGATACAACCTCATGTCAGTCTCAATGCTTTGTGATCTTGATATGGTTGTTGTCTTTGGCAAGTACCGTTGTATTGTGATTATGGAAGCTGACAATTCCAAAGTCTTCGAAGGCTTTAGGAGAGGAGATCTGTATATTGTTGATTTCTCTACAGGACCACAACCATCCGTGTGTCTACTTGCAAAAGCTTCAGAAGACTGGCTATGGCATCGACGACTTGGTCATGCAGGCATGAGGAATTTACTGCGCTTGCGAAGAAGAAGCATGTCATTGGCATTGAAAATGTCAAATTCCTCAAGGATCACTTATGCGGAGCCAGTGAAGCTGGAAAAATGACCAAGGCCAAGCATCCAGCGAAGACTATCATGACCACTACTCGTCCATTCAAATTGCTTCACATGGACCTCTTCGGACCTAATCATTACTCAACAGTCACTAATGATGCATCTCTACATGGTTTTGTCATTGTTGATGATTACTCTCGATATACATGGGTACACATTGTTACTTACAAACATGAAGTGCAGGAAGTCTTCAAACGATTTTCCTCGAGGGCTTCAACCAACTTTGGTGTGAAGATCAAGCACATCAGAAGTGACAATGGAACTGAGTTCAAGAATTCTAGTCTTGATGATTATCTTGATGAACTTGGTATTACTCATGAGTTATCTGCTCCCTATACTCCTCAGCAAAATGGCGTCGTGGAGCGCAAGAACAGAACTCTTGTTGAGATGGCTCGCACTATGCTTGATGAATACAAAAGCGCCTCAGCGTTTTGGATTGATGCAATTGATCTGCGTGCCACATCATCAACAGTATATCTTCACAAATTCTTCAAGAAGGCGGCCTATGAACTCCCACCGACAAGAAACCCAATGTGAGTTATTTCAAAGTCTTGATTGCTAAATGTTGGATTAGAGATCCTCACCACAACTCTAAATTTGCACGAAAGCACATGAAGGTTTTATGCTTGGTTACGGAAAGGACTACGCACACCTCTGAGTCTTCAACATTGTTCTTCACAAGATTGTTGACCTTTGTAGATGTGCGGTTCGATGAAACTAATGGCTCGCAAAGAGAGCACCTACCTACATGTTAGATGAACCAGCTTTTGAGGATTCTATCAAGTCCAAGGCAGCGAGGATGTCATTCCTACTAAAGAATCTGCTTTGAAGAATTCATTCCAGTTCATGAAGAGCGTCGGTGATGCACCTGAAGAACATCTTTGAGGAAAATGGTCTTTGAAGAAAATCTGATCAAATTCCTCGGCGACAACCAGCTCATCCGCGTTGCAAAAGAAGTGCAAGTGGAGAAGATCATCGATGACATTAGCGCACAGGTCCTCTCACACGCTCAAAAGCTTCACATTTATCTAACTTTTGTGGGCACTATACTTTTGTCTCTATCACAGAGCCCATTAAGGTAGATGAAGCATTTATGGGCCGGAGTGGATTAGGGCTTTGCAAGAAGAATTACATCAGTTCGAGCTTAACGATTATGCAGGAACTGGTCAATCGTCGAGATCCTCGCAAGCATAATATCATTGGCACAAAGTGGATCTACCACAACAAGCAAGATGAAAATGGCCTTGTGGTGAGGAATAAGGCACGACTAGTAGCTCAAGGCTACACACGAGGTTGAAGGAATTGATTTCGATGAAACTTTTGCACTGTTGCTAGACTTGAGGCTATTTGCATATTACTTGCTTATGCTAACCATCATGATATCATCTTATATCAAATGGATGTGAAAAGTGCATTCCTCAATGGTAAGCTTGAGGAAGAAGTATATGTTGCTCAACCCCAGGTTTTGAAGATCCAAGAATCGACAAAGTCTTGAGACTTAATAAGGCCCTCTATGGCCTCAAGCAAGCCCCTCGGCGTGGTATGATACATTGAAGGAATTCTTCGTGAAGAATGGCTTCACACCAGTTCACTCAACCCTACTCTCTTTACTAAATCTTATGATGGTGAACTGTTTGTGTGCCAAATATATGTTGATGATATTATCTTTGGCTGTCTTGACCAACGTTATAGTGATGAATTTGCCTATATGATGAGTGAAGAATATCAAATGTATATGATGGGAGAGTTGAAATTCTTCTTAGGTCTTCAAATTAAATCAATGACGCAATGGCATATTCATATCTCGGAGAAATACCTCAAAGATGTCTTGAGGAAATTGGCATGCAAGATTGCAAAGGCGTCAAAATTCCTATGCCCACAAATGGGCATCTATGCCTTGATGAAAATGGTATTGACTTGATCACAAGGTATACCGCTCCATGATTGGTTCTTTATTGTACTTATGTGCATCTAGGCGGATATAATGCTTAGTGTTTGCATGTGTGCCCGATTTCAAGCTGCACCGAAGGAATCACACCATAAGGTGTGAAGCATATTCTTGATATCTAGCTCACACACCAACACTAGGATTATGGTACCCCAAGGGCTCTGCTTTTGATCTCATTGGATATTCGACTCGACTATGCTGATGATCGTGTGGACCGCAAGTCAACATTTGGCACTTGTCATTTCCTCGGACGATCTTTAGTCTGTTGGTCCTCGAAAAAGCGAGCTGCGTATCACCGTCTCTGCGAAGCTGAATACATTGCTGCTGGCTCTTCGATGCTCAAATGCTTTGGATGAAGCAAACCCTCAAGGACTATGGCGTCAGCGTGAAGAATGTGCCTCTCCTCTGCGACAATGAGAGTGCCATCAAGATTGCTCACAACCCAGTTCAGCACTCGAAGACAAAGCACATTCAGATTCGTCATCATTTTCTTCGTGATCATGTGTTGAAGGCGACATCTCCATCGAGCACGTGAAGTGAAGAACAGCTAGCTGATATCTTCACTAAGCCCTTGGATGAGAAGAGATTTAGCAAGTTGCGGTGTGAGCTAAATATCTTAGAATCTTGAATGTTCTTTGAAAAGGACACACATCCTAACACTTATGCAAAATTGATGACTTAGATGTGCAACACATGAAGAAAGCGTTTTCTTCAATCAATGAAGAATAACACTCAAAGTGTGAAGAAATTAATGAAGAATTTGATTCTCGAGAACCCTCGACAATTATGCGCGATTGTCTGAAATCATCATTCTTATCTGGTGGGTCACGCCACCACAAAAAGTTGAAAATCTTCAATTTGAGTTTTTCCTCATTTTTGAAATTCTTCAGTTTTTCAAAGTCTTCAACTTTGCAAAATCTTCACTGTTCCCGTCATTTTTCTTCATTGGCTATATATATGTATATGAGTTTATGTCCTCTACAGCATTCACTTATGGCTATTTCTTCAAGTTGCTTTTTCTGCTAAGTGAATGTGATCGGACCCTTCCCCCTCTATGCTATACTCAACCCAATCTATTCACAAATTCTTCATGTGCGTTCTATTTGAAACTCATTCAAAATCTTCACTGTGTCCTTGTCAGCTGAAGAAATTGCGAACGAAACATTAAAACAAATCTTATCCAGATTTTCGGTTTTGCCGCTCAAACCGTTCCGCATCCCACGATGCATTATTCTATTCACCCACGATCTTATACGATCTCATCTACACAGTACATGGGTGACACATGTCGCGTGAAGGAGAAAGGGCAGGGGCATGTTCGTCCCAAAATCTTCGGGCAAACAGTTTTTCACCGTGTCTATAAATACCCCCTCCCCTTCCTCACTTCATTTACTCCGCTCGACCGCTCTCTGTCTCGCTCGAGCTCCTCAAACCCTAGTGCCTCCGCTACTCCATCGTCGCCGGTGAGGAAGAGCTTCGCTACCTCGACCTCGTCGCCGTCGTACTCGTTCCGGTTGCGGAAATCTTCACTCCGCCGCCGCCGTAGCTGTCTCCCTCTGCCAAGTTAGGGCGTGGGAGATCTAACCTGACGAACTTCACATCTGTTCTTATCAGTTCGTCGTGTTCTTCACTTCGGGTAATTAAAAGTTACTTTTATTACTCACTTTGATTCTTAAACTATCTTGAAAAGCTTCAAAGGTGTTTATTCTTCAAATCTTCACACATATGAACACCTCACACATTGTATGCTCTTGATCCATTTCTCTAAGCAATCATTTTCTTCAAGATTCCTCAATTGTGTGGATCTTCGATCTGTACAACTCTGGAACCTAAGACAAGAACGCTTAGTGAAATTCCTCAAGGTTCATCAGGTCAAAATCCTCAAAACTTGTCTTTTCGAAAAACCTTCTGAGAACGCATATGACCTCTCCAAATTCCTCGCACCTACACTCTTTTCACAGGTACTCATGTCTGCTGCTGAATCACTAGGTTCTCATCAACTTAACTCATTTGCAGCATTCCTCGAAGAAAAATTGCATACTTCTTCAGAGTGTTCAATTGTTCAAATTCCTCATCTGAAGAATATGGCTGAAGGAAAGAGACCGCAGAAAGGAGGAAAGAAACCTGAGGTCATGACTACTTTCGAGATCCCTGATGACATTTATAAGGACTATTGTACACCTGATGAAGCCAAATTTGGCAAAGAAAACAAAAATCAGCGTAAGGTGCGCATTCAGAGGATTGAACGGAGAATGGCAAGAGAATGGAGGGAGTACAGATATGTGACTCCAAAGTACATGAAGAAATTCGCCCTCAATCCTCCATGCCCAAGAGCTTCATTGGCACCTGGTCAAGTAGCTGATCCCACCAGCATCAAGCGTGGTGAGGACTTTCCTGAAGAATGGGCTAAGCGCCAAGCAAAATTGGCAAGACAAGCCAAGGAGGCAGTGAAGAAATTCAATGAGGATTCTGCCCTTCTGCTGCTGCAACTGAGGCCTCGGTCGGTCGAGAAATCTATGCCAAAGAAGCTGCTCGTAAGCCAAGTGCTTCACTAACAGCGCCCTCACGGCCAAGTTCTCGACAATGCCCTCACAGCAAATTCCTCGACTGCTCTGGCTCCACCAAAGTCCTCGGCAGCTCCTTCAAAGTCCTCGGCTCTGTGCATCGGCTACATGTCAAAGGACTGCTGGTTTCTCGATTGCCTCTGGTGTCTCAGCAAGTTCCTCAGCTGCACCGATTTCCTCATCACGCCCCACACTGTTGAAGACCAAAGCAACAGCTGGACGCGGTCCTTGGCCAAGTCCAAGGAAGAAACAGGTCGCATTCCATGTGCCCTCTGATGATGAAGCTTTTGATGATGAACTTGCAGAAATCATCAGAGATAGACAGGTGAAGGCCGCTAGAGCCAAAGGCACTTCTGTGCCATTGCTTTTGGATCCGAAGAAGATACTCGACTACATTGACCTCTGGCACAAGGATCCTAACACCCCTATGCCTGATTTTCATCTGACTCCTGGTCAAAGTCACATGCTGACCCATTTCATCACTCAAGAGAAATGGAAATTTGAAAAGGCAAGAGAGATCAAGAAAGCTCAATACAGAAAGGAGAAGCTCCTGAAGAAAACCTTGTCAGAATGACACCTGAGGAACTTCTCCAGGCTCAGTCTGAAATTCAAGCCCTCAGCAAAGACTTTGATGCCTACTATGCTGATTGGCAAGGAGCCAAAGTGAGATTCGTCAATACGACGAAGAAAATCACAAATGTTGCAGCCCCATCGCAACCAGAAAATCTTCAGGCTGCAGACTCTGCTCAGCTTGCTGAAGAACATGCCAGCACCGCTGATGACTTCCAGCCTGCTGAAGAAAATGCTAGTTCCAGGGCTGATGACTCCATTCCAGCCGCTCAAGAAATTGCGGGGCATCCACTAGTGGTGCGCCTAAAAAGCTGAAGAGATCGAGGCAATTGCATCGATTGCGCTGAAGAAAATCAACCAGATTCCTCGGCTCCTCACGCGCCTACACCAACTCCAATTCTTCTATCGCCTATGAGGTGAAGAAGACCAAGGCTGCAGAGCGAGCTGCGAGAAAGAAAAGGAAGGCATCACTGCGTCAAATTCTTGATTTGCGAAGAAAATGAAGCCAATGACCAGCTCACTTGAAAATCCCATTGATGTTGTTCCAATTTCCTCCATGCCATCAAAGGACCTTGTTCCTTTTGGAGAAGACTATGTGATCCCAAGCGGATCTGATGAAGAAAATCATTCTGCTTTGCTTCGTCGAGCAGATTGATGAAAAATTGAAGTGGGCATAATCCCTTCAAGCGCTGTCATTTCCTCACCTATGCCTCAGTTCACAGCTGAAGAGGCTGGTTTTGAGGAAATTGAAGATGAAGATGTGGATATCGGATGCACCACACCCGTGATGAATGATGAATTTTGGGAAAGTCAACATCCCAATACTCCTCTCTTCACACCTATCCAACAGATTCCTCTGTCCCCTGCAACAACAGTTCAACTGGGCTCTGAAGAAACTCAACCCACTCCGTCTGTTCATGAAGAAATTCCAGCCACTAGTGCTGAAGAACCTGCTGCTGCTGATCCTCAGGTTGCACAAGAAGAGGAACCAGAAATTCCTCAGCCTGAAGTACCTGAGCTCGCGATTCCTGAGGTGGTGATGCAACTCACTGACATCCCTCTGCCCAAACCAACGAATTCGCTCTCAAGCAAACAGAAGTTCAAGGCTGAAGACTTCTTTTCCGAGCATGTATTCTTCACTGACTACAACCCCTATGACTCTGGTCGCATAAGGAAGAGGCGTTTTTGGACTGCTAGTCAAGCCAACTTCTATTCCTCAGTGCTGTTTGACAAAGACAAAATCTCCGATCATGAACATATTCCTCACGTGGATATGGAATCTCTGCCATGCTTCGAGCCAGTCCTCGGTGTTCTTCATGATGCAGGATTACTGAATTTCTGCACTGACATTTGCGATTGGAATGAAGAACTCATTCTTCAGTTCTACGCTACACTGCATATCACTGGAGACGCTGAAGATGTCAACTCATTGTGTTGGATTGGATGTCTGAAAACACTCACTACAAGGCACCGGCAACTAAATTGCTTCGTGTCCTTCCTCTCGATCCTCCCCATGACAGTGCACGTTGCATCTACAATGACCCTGAACTAACAAATCACTATGTGAAAGTGCTCATGAAGCCTTTGAAGCCTGGGCAGGCCCCACGAACAAAATTCCTCGTCAAGGAATTACTCTATGTGCCTCGGACTGTCTATCGCATTCTGTCGAAGACAATGAGTCCTATAGGTCCTTAGCCATTTTTTCGTGTGTGCACTCGTTCTTGCTTGTTCTCCGCCTACCAACAGTCGCTCTGTGAGCTGCGGCTTTTGACAGGAGACGGCTTGAGCGCAGCACACTACTTGTCCGACTGCAGGAAGCATTTCATAGCGCAAGACGGCAAGTCCCCAGGCCGACTAGTCGGACCCAGTGCCAAGCGACATGACAAAAGAGTAGCATACTCGGAGGCATAATTCTTATCATACAGATAACAAAAAAGGGCAGTCCCCGAGCTTGTCTCGGGGGCCCAAAGTCTCGATACTTTAACACAAAGGATAGCGTGGTACATACTGCATTAAGCTTGTAAAATCTTGGAGAAGATTTGCATTCCATAACCATTCGACTCCTTGCGGGTCGTCCCTCTTATTGCACTCGAGGCTTCGGCGTCGATTAGGTAGTAGAGCCATTGCCCAGCACTTTCTTGATGATGAAGGGGCCTTCCCAAAGGCGCCGACAACTTGTGCTAACCGGCTGTTCGTTGAATCAATTTGGAGCACAAGGTCGCCCTCTTAAGCGATCTCGGCGACCTTTCGGTTGTAGTATCGGCGAGACTCTGTGGTAGATGCGGACCGGCTGAGTGCCAACAACCGGCCCTCTTCAGCCAGTCGGCGCCGTCTGATGTCTTCTTGACTTCCTCTTGGTGAACATGGTGACTCGTGGAGAGCGAACTCTATGTCCGTTGGGATGGCGGCCGGCTTGTAAGGCGAGGAAGAAAGGCGTGAAGCCGGTTGACTTGTTTGGAGTCGTCGCGAGACTCGAGAGGGCGGCATGTAGCTCCTCAACCCAATAGCGGCGAGCAGCTCGAGTGGTTCGACTAGTCGAGGCTTGATGCGGACAGGATGAGGCCGTTTTCTCGCTCCACGGCCATTTGTTGCGGATGGGCAGCGGACGCTAAGTCGATCGGATGCCACGCATCGCCGCGAAGCGGGCCAAAGCGCCTTTGGCAAAGTTTGTGCCATTAGCCGGTGATGATCTTTGTGCGGTATGCGTACCGCACCGTGATGTCAGAGATGAAGGTCACTGCAGTCGGGCCGTTCAACCTCTTGATGGGCTTTGCTTCTATCCACTTGGTGAACTTGTCCACCACAACAAGTAGATGAGTTAGGCTACCTCGGGCCGTCTTGAAATGTCCCACCATGTCCAGGCCCCAAACTGCAAAGGGCCAGGCGATGGGAATTGTCTTCAGCGGAAGCCGGCTGAAGTGGCTTAGGCGGAACTTGGCACCCTTTGCATTTTGGACTAACTCTTTAGCCTCTTCGAGGCGTCGGCGGAAGAAACCGTGCTGAAAGGCTTTGGCGACAAGTGCTCTTGAGGCTGCGTGGTGGCCGCACTCGCCCTGATGAATGTCTCTGAGAATTGCTTGGCGTTGATCTGGCTCTACGCAGCGCTGGTAGACACCAGTGACACTGCGCCTGACTAACTC
Organism: Aegilops speltoides; assembly: GCA_021437245.1. Taxonomy (NCBI): domain Eukaryota; kingdom Viridiplantae; phylum Streptophyta; class Magnoliopsida; order Poales; family Poaceae; genus Aegilops; species Aegilops speltoides. The sequence continues at coordinate 406,813,447 of CM038144.1, read as the reverse complement.
TCTGTTGATTATGGTGTATGCTGCCACTCGGCGTTGCACTTGCTGAGCCAAGATCTCATCAGTTGGCAGCTCTCTGTTCACTAGGAACTTGAGGATGGGTTGCGCCCAGGAGGGTGCTCCTATTTCTTCAACCGCCACCACAGCGACTTGGACAAGGGCGGCTGGGTTGGGAGGCGGCGGGCTGGAGTCTGCAGCCGCTTGCTGGATGGACGAGTCCAGACGGCTTACCGTAGTCCACAGGCCAATGGCGCGATCCACAGAGCCAATGGCGCGATCCGGGCGAGTTACGAAGTCTCGGGCTGGCCATTGTGATTTTCTTGGAGCCATCTCTGGGGCTCTTGAGTCGGATCCGACTTCTTGGGAGGGCGGCACAAAGATGAGTCTGATTCTAGCGAAGGCTTGATAGGCGGCAAGGAGGCGAAGAAGCGGCGCGGATGGTATTGCTTGGCGGGTGGAGCCGACTTCGTGCCAAAGCGTCTGCTTGATCGTTATCGTTTCTTGCACGTGAAGGAACTCGCACCTCGAAGTATCCGCTGAGTTGCTGCACCGAAGCGGTAGCTTCGCCATGTTTGCATCTTTGGCGTCGATCGCTGGGCGGCTATTTGGACCACCAAGTCGAATCGCCATAGCGGAGATCCGGCGAATGCCGAGTTCTTTAGCGAGCGGTGCCCATGAATGGCGCCTCGTATTGGCGGCGGCGTTGTTGGGCGGCGAAGTGGATCTGCAGCACATACTTGAGCTTATGCGCCTTTAGGGAGGTGAGGGCGACGCCGGCTCGAACTGTCGCATCTTGGAGCCGTCGAAATGCATCCGCCAATGGGTGGAGTCGGGCGCTGGCGGCAGGTACTAGGTCTCGGACCAGTCGATGAGGAAGTCGGCCAGTGCTTGCGACTTGATGGCAGTGTGGGGCTGGTAGTAGATGGTGTAAGGAGCCAGATCTATGGCCCATTTGGCTACTCGGCCAGAAGCGTATCGGCTCCCGATCATCTCGGCCAGCGGGGCTGTAGAAACCACAGTGATTGGATGCTCTTGAAAGTAAGGCTTCAGCTTCTTGACGGCGAAATGCACACCGTAGCACATCTTCTGGTAGTGGGGGTAGTTCTGCTTGGAGGTCGACAGTACCTCACTCGGGTAATACCGGCCTCACGGACGAGGCGCCTTGCCTTCCTCTTTGAGTTCGACTACAATGACTGTGCTGACTACTCGGCTGGTGGCGGCGATGTATAGGAACATGGGCTCTTTAGGAGTCGGAGCCGCCAACACAGGGGGAGTAGTCAACATCTTTTTCAGCTGGAGAAATGCTTCATCCGCCTTGTGGTTCCACTTGAAAAAGGTGGTCTTGTTCATCAATTGATACAAAGGGAGAGCTTTCTCGACCGGTGATCATCGGTGATGGGCGTAGCAGCTAGTGAACTTCTGCACATCTAACAGTCGGCTAGGTACTTCCATTCTCTCGATGGCCTTGATCTTCACTCGGTTGCACTCTATGCCGCGCTCAGTGACCAGGAAGCGAAGGAGTTGGCCGGCTGGTAGTCCGAAAACGCACTTTTCAGGGTTGAGCTTGATATGGAATCGGCGCAGGTTCTCGAAGTTCTCCTTGAGGTCTTCTAGCAGCGTCCCACGCTTTTCCGTCTTCACCACCACATCATCCATGTAGACGTGGGCATTCTTGCCGAGTTGCTTGAGGAGGCACTTCTGCATGCAATGCTGAAAGGTGGCGCCGGCATTCCTCAAAAGCCAAACGTCATCGTCAGGTAGCAGAAGGCTCCGAATGGTGTGATGAAGGCGGTCTTCAGTCTGTCTGCCGGGTTTAGCTTGATCTGGTGATATCCTGAATATGCGTCTAAGAAACTCAACAGCTCGCATCCGGCTGTGGAGTCTATCACCTGATCGATCCTTGGCAGGGCAAACAGATCCTTTGGGCAGGCTTTGTTGAGGCTTGTGTAATCAATGCACATCCGCCATTGCTTGTTTTTCTTCAGTACCAAAACCGGGTTTGCCAGCCACTCTGGAAAAAACACTTCCATGATGAAGCCGGCCGCAAGAAGCCGGGCTATCTCTTCTCCAACAACTCTTCTCTTCTCTTCCGACACGCGGCGCAAGGGCTGCCTGACGGGTTTCACATCGACTGACGTGTAGCTTGTGCTCGGCGAATTCGTCGGTACACAGCATGTCTTTGGGGACCATGCAAAGATGTCTCGATTCTCACAGAGGAAATCGACGAGCTCGCCTTCCTATTTACTGTCAAGGTTTGTACCCATGACAGCGTACCTCTCTGGGTGCTCCGGGTCCAAAGATATCTTCTTGGTCTCTTTGGCCGGCTTGAACGAACCTTCAGCTTCCGACTCCTTGGGGTCAGGCGACATTTCTGGCTGTTTTTCGGCCATCGCCACGACCCGATCAAGGAGCCGTTTCTCAGCTGCAATCACCAGGGACTCGGCCAGCCGGCTGCTCTCGGCCACGCGGGCGGACGACTTCCTATAGTCGCCGGCTACGGTCAGAATTCCTTTGGAACTCGGCATCTTCTTCTTGAGGTAGGCGTAGCGAGGAACCGCCATGAACTTGGCCAGGGCAGGTCGGCCAAGCAGTGCGTGGTATGGGCTTTCAAGGTCCACTACTTCGAACCAGACCGGCTCTCGGCGGAAATGATCTTTGTCTCTGAAGAGGACGTCTATCAAGATCTTGCCGATTGGCGAGCAGGAAAGGTCGGGTACAATACCATGGAACACAGTCCGGCTGCTCTGCAGCTGTCTTTGCTTGATTCCTAGCTTCTCCATGGTATCTTTGTACAGGATGTTGATGCTACTGGCTCCGTCTATCAGCACTCTCGAAAAGCGGGCGGCCCGCCTATCAGTGGCCAATGTGGCACCTAGGACCAGGGCATAGGAGCCCAGTTTCGGCATCACCTCTGGGTGATCCGCTCTGCTCCAACTGATAGGCTTCTCGGACCAATGCATGAACTCTGGTGTCGGGGCGTGTCTCTGTGGCCTCGAGCACCTATGGGGCACTGGGGGCCCCTTCTGGTTCGGCAAGGGAGCGGGGATCGTGTCTAAAGCAGATCAAGGTCGGCGCCTTGGCGGAGAGGGCAATCTTTACCCAACCGGGGCTCTCGGAGATAACACCCCTCTTGCTGCCGTGTTTGTTATTTGATCTTGCTCATGCGGCGTATGGTGGTCTGTGGGTGTCGAATGGACCGAACCCCTTCTCGTGTGCATGGGCCTCCCTTTTATAGTCGAAGGGGTACCCACAGGTGGCGGCGTGGGAAGAGGGGTAGAAATGTAAGCGCAGGTTGGTACAGCGGTGCACAACAGATGCCCCTACCTAACTCGACGGCGGGGGACAAGGGCATTAAATGCCCATCCGGTCGCTAGCAGTCGCGGGAGGTGATCGTTAAGTGAGCCACGGTTGCCGCGATGGTGCCTCTGTCGACTCCGTTTGCCACCTCGCTCCGCATGGCTGTGTGGCGCCTCGCCACATGCCCTTGGGATGGCCCTGCGATGACACGTCATTGGGTGCGCTGGAGTGCAGGTGGCAGTCTTGCAGCGACAAGTGCCTTGCATGACCCTGTTCTTGCTCTGCGGCAAGCTTGCGGCCGCCGGCGCTTGCCGGGCGCGAAGCGCGCCGCCCAAGTCTTCGAAGGTGCCACTGGTTGGCCTTCCAGCAAGCTCCTCTTGCGGAGACGCCGTGTTCTTAGCTAGTCCTTTGTTCTTGAATGGCGAGTAATAAGGAGTGGTGGAGAGCCTTGCGGGCGTCGGCAAGCCTCGCCAGCGAAGTCTTCGCGACTGCCGTGCACAAGTTCGGGTACTAAGGTACCCCCTACTTTAATACACCGGCAGAGCCCGGGAACTGGGCCATACAGTGCCGGCGTTGTTGGGCCAGGCCCAAAAGCGTCTGCGAACGCGCGTGGCTGGTCCGTCAACAATGGGCTCCGCGCCCACGCGCTCCCCATAGCGACGCAGCGTCGATTCGGCGTCGTGAAGGCGTGGGTGGCGTTCGCGATCTTCAGGCATCCTCCCCGTGATCATGGCGCGGCGAGGTCGCTTCACCCGTCGCCCGGCTCCTGCTTTTTCGCCACGCGGCTCACATGCTGTGAAGTGGGTGTCTTGACAAGGTGGGAGACCGAGCCGTCCACAGGCGAGAGATGGCGAGTCAGCCCGCTCCTCTGCCCTCCTCGCTCCTGATTAGCTGGCCAGGCGGTGAGCCCCACCTCAAATCCTTTAAAAAGGGGCAAAAGGGAGCACAATAGTCTGCACTTCCTCTTCTCCCTTCGTCTTCAATTTCCTTCTCTTCTCCCCATATGCCATGGATGGAGGAATCCTGGTCCTTCAGCGGTGGCGAGGGTCGCCTCTGGGCAGCGCGTCTCCTATCCCTTTGTGGTGGCCGGGCGGCCACGAGGGGGGGGGAAGGGCGAGCGCATGACGAGGTCGAGGGCAGTCAGCGCTCGAGGAGGCGGCCGAGCGTCGCCTCCCGTCTCCGCCAGCTGCTCCTTTCCTCGGCGGTCCACTCCGGAGGCGATACAGGAGTTCTTCATCAAGCTGCGCCGAGCACCTCGTCGCCGCCTCGGCTGCCGGCCCGTTAGCGAGGGCAATGGGCGGATCCGCCGAATGTTGGAGTTGCGCGATGAGCTGCGGGACCAGCGGCACTTTCGAGAGAGTGTCGTATCCCCACCCGGCGTGATATGCCGGCCAGGGTGGAAAGGCGTTCGCCCGCATCCACAGCAGCGGCGGGGTTTACCCTCCATTTTAAGTTAATGGAGGCGACCTTCGCCGTCAAGGTCTTGAGGACTCGGCACCGGGCGAGATCTTTGTGTGGACAGCTCCTCCGATGTGAAGAGTCCCTCCTCGGCGAGTAGCGAGGAGGGCAGCGGCAACGGCAGCGAGATGGCGGGTCGACTAAGCGGCCGGACGGCGCCTCGCGCACCACCAGCGACCCCATCATCTGGTCGCCGGCCTTCGAACTCCGGGGCCGTCTCCTTAGGCGGCTGGCGTAGGAAGGCTGCGGAAGAAGGAAGAGGGGTGGCGGCAAGGCCGTCAGAGTGAATCTGAGGCGAGCCCTCGTCAGCGTCTTGGCGTCCCGCCGCCCGTCTTGAGCTCTGCCTCGGCGCCCCGCCTCCGCCAAGCTCTGGCGGCCCGGGAAGTTCTCTTGGTGTCTTGGCGCGTAGCTCTCCTAAGCGCCCCTTCGCCCCTCCCGGCAAGCTTCTCTTGCGGGGACTATCGACCTACCTCTGAGCAGAGAAAAGAGGGGGATTCTGAGCACCTTATCTTTTAATTTGTAAGCCTTGGGGCCTTAGCTGCATTTAAAATCTGTAATCCTCTCTATCATGTTTTTCATCCTCTTATGGACTTGTACTAAAGCGGGATGTTTTAATGAAAAAAGAATGCTTGCGGACTAAGTCCTTTACTTGATTTTGTGCTTTGTACATTCCACACTCGCTTCTAGGGGACTTGCGAACAAACACACTTCTTTGAGTCTTGGGGCGTCGACAGCCCGCTGGCGGTGTTGCTTCGGCAGAAACAGCCGGGCCAGTTATGGCAGCGCTTGTGTCGTTGGCGGACTCGGAAACAAACCTAGGCGCAACAGCATGACTTCGGCTCCTCCAGCGCCTGAGTTTCTTTTACAAAGCACACTCGTTCAAGGATCTTGGCCCGCCTTCCCAGTCCTAAGAGGATGCATGGCGAGGATGAAAACTTATCGACTCCATAGCTCCCGGTGACCTTGGTTTGCAGGGGAAGAACCTGGCCGCCGCGGCCCGGCAACTCTGGCTCCGGCAAGACCAGTGCTGGTATGCCTTCTTTGGCTCTTAGCGCCCGATCAGCGGCCTCCGGGGATACCCTGGCCCATCGCAAAAGGAGCTTTGGCACTTGGCCCCAATGGCTAGCCAGCCGAGAACTGTCTTGGTAGCGTATACTAGCTTCTCCTTGTCAACGCAATCATAGCCCCGAAAACAAGAGAGACAGCGTTGTAATAAGCTATTCTTTCATGGTGTGACTCTACCCGCGATGCCATGCTTTGCCCGCCGTATGTTCACACTCTCGATTCTAGGGAACTTGCGGGGCTAACACACTTCTTGAGTCGCGGAACATCGGCAGCTTTGTTGGCGGTGTTGTTTCGGCAAGAAACTTTCTCGGGCAGTTGCAGCGCGCCAGATTGTCGGCGGACTGGAAACAAATCAAGGATGCAACTCAGCAGCGAGTTAGTTCCTCAGCGCACAAGTTTCTCATCTGAAGGCTGCCCCATGGCAAGGCTTGCTATATTCGCCCTACGCTTTGTTGTATCCTTATGCGTTTTTAACCCTCGCTTCTAGGGAACTTGCGGGGCTAACACACTTGCTGAGTCGAGGGAGGTCGGACTTCTTTGGCGGTGTTGTATCCGGCAAAAACCTTCTCGGGCGATTGCGGCGCACTTGTATTGTTGGCGGACTGGAAACAAAGCAAGGGCCAACAACCGAGTTGGTTCCTCTGCGCTGAGTTTTTTGTACAAAGGATAAGCGCTCGAGGACATAACACAAGGCTATAGGACTAAAAGTGCTCTGTACAAAAGCTCGGGTGACTTAGCTTTTACATCTTGATGAGTCCGGCCAGGGTCGTACTTCTTCCTGGTTTCCACCACCCCTTGTATGTTTTCTTCCTCACGCTTTGAGGAACCCTTGGTGCAAACACGCTCCCTTGGCGGGGCATCAACAACCCGCTGGCGGTGTTGCCTCGGCGTGAGAAGAACTTCGGCGGGCTGGTTGCGGTGTGCTCTTACCGTCGGCGGACTCAAAAGCGGATCTGGCGCAACCTAACCACGATTGACCCCTCTGCGCTCGGGTTCTTCATACAAGGTGTGGACTTCAAGGCACAATCTCAAAAGTTGAAGTTTTGGCAGCTTTCTTTGCCTCATCGGCCGGCGAGCTTCGATGGCGCGTCCTCGGCAGCAGTGTGGTACTCGGAGGCGGGCTTGCGGGCGGCGCGAGCTGTTCTCGCTGGGCTTAGCCTTTGGTTGATGCCCGCCGCCTTCGCACTTGCGGTGGGCTCGATGGCGCGTCCTCGGCGGCAGCGCCAAGCGCTCCGGGGAATCGCGCTTGCGGAGTGAGCACGGAGCTGTCCTTGCGGACTGGCCTTCTTCTTCCCGGGGAGCTTCAGCGACAAGTGGCTCGCGCTCTGCTGCTGTTGCTGCTTCGGTAGATCTTGTCGGCGAGATGGCGCATCCCTCTTATCGCCTTGGGCCGGAGATAACACTCATCGGACCGGGCATCTTGAGCACATTATGCAGCGGTGAGAGCCGCCATGAGCGTGGCGAGTCTTGGGTCGGCCGAGTATCCGTTGTAGGGTAAGGGATATCAGCCCGTCGAATGTGACCCTCTCGGTCTTGAAGTTCAGCTTCGCTGCGAGCGTCACCGGCAATGTGATCTTCCCCTTGGGCTTGCTCCTTCGGTTTATTCCTTGAAAGGCACAGTTTCTTGAGCTCGGCTGTCGGGGATCTGGAGCCTCTTGAAATCTTCTTGAGGAAATCAAGTTCGAGGCCGGCCCCACCGTCAACCAGCATCTTATTGACCTTGAGGTTGCGGTTGTTGAGTGAAACCAACATCGGCAAACACCCGACCCTGATGACCACGATCGGGTGGTCCTCAGCGTCGAAGATGATGGGCGTCTTTGGACCGCCCGAGAGGCATGCGTGCCTCGGCGGACGGCTTCTGCCGCATTCACTTCTCGCACCCACTATTTGAGTCGGCGGTGCGAGGTGTGCGAGGAAGCGCCGCCGTCGATGCCTGTTTCCTCTATCGCCTTCTAAAACTCTTGATCATCGGTCTCATCTTCCTCCATCTCTTCATCCTCATCTTCATCTTCGTCCTTATCCGCGGCAGCGGGGAGAGCTGTCTCCTGCAGCGGCTTGGCCTTCTTGGCAGTTCCCTCCCGGGCGGGAAGCTTCTTGCGGATCCTCCGCCACCTCCACAGGCTCTCTCCTTGCTCGGCGCTCGTACTCAGCTTTCTGCAGCTCCGCCATCTGCTCTACTTTTTGCAGGTTTGGAGGTCATGGCCTTTGGTGCGGTGAATCTTGCAATGCGCTTGCGGAGCTATCACCTTGTTGGCGGCTACTCATGACCTCGCCGGTCGTCGGTTTGGCCTTTTGAGACCGCCTCCGTTGCTGCAATGCTCAACAGCTAGCATGTCCTTAGCTTTCCTCTTCCTATTGTTCCGCCTCCGGTTCTTCCCTTGCTGGCGGCCTCCTCCTTGTCGAGATCATACCTTTCGGCAATCTCTCGGGATTTTCCTCCCTCCTCGGCTAGTGCACACTTGCCGGCGGGCGTAAGCTTCGACATCTCGATCTTGCACGCCGCCATCTCCTCCCTCATCCTGCGATTACGCGCGTTCACGATGAAAGCGCGCTAATAACGCGGCCGGTGGAGCGTGCAGGATGTTTGCACTGGCTGAATCTTTGTATATACTTGCAGCGAGGCTCCCCTCCTTCTAGGCGAGCAAGTGGAGGTCACTCTCCGGCCATGAGGTTTGTGGCCACCCGTGAAGCGCCGACAAACTGATGGCGCAGTTCCGCCCATGAGGAGATGGAGCCGTCCGGCAAGTGCATGAGCCAAGATCGGCGTTGGGCTTGAGTACGGCGGCGAGTAGTTGGCAAGGATCTTCTCGTCGCGCCCTCGGCGCTTTGCACGCGATGGTGTGAATCTTTGAGGAACTCCGGCAGGTGTATCCTGCCGTCGTACTTCGAACGCGTCGGCAAAGTTCTTGGTTTTGGGCCCTTTGGACTTGCCGCCTTCGCTTCATGGTGAGCGCAGAGCGACCCGCGCGTCTGGCAAATCGCTGGTTCTCCGGGTGCGTCAGCGTCGACAGCGGGCAGCGCTGGTCGAGATTGACGTCGCGCTTCTCTCCGGCGCTTCGTCGCGGGTATAAGCGTCTTCGTGTTGCGCTCTTGAAGCGTGGCGCTCATCCGGCGAGTTCGCGGATCCGGCGGCAGCGGTGGATTGGCGTCGGGGTTGGTCGGCGGTGGCGATCTTAGCCTTTGGGGCTGGGGCGCCGCGAGCGGCACCCGCGGCGGTCTGTCGGCGCCCGGCTGCGCCCGGGTGTCTTCACCGAGCCCCTCGGCGCGATGGCGCGGGCTTGTCGCCGTTAAGCGGCCGATGAGGCTGTGTATGGCCATCCTCCGGATCGTCGATCTTGTGCGGCGGAGAAATCTAAAGCAGGCTGGGCTCGGGCGGTGCTTCTCTGCTTGTCTTAGGTGGCGGCGGCAATGGCCGAGGCGGATGTGCTTGGACTCCCCAAGCGGATTGGGAGGAGCAACACCTCGTCGGCGACCGCACCTCACTCGCGCCCGGCATCTTGGCGTGCATCTTTGACCTCGGCGTCCGCGACCCACCAGCAGCCTTGCTCCAGCGAGCCGGTGCTAGGAAGCCGGGCGTTATTGACCTTACACTTCTGGGAAGGGTGCGGCGTCTGCTTTCGATCGCCCGGCAGCTTGCAGGAGGCCTTGTTTTGGATTTGGTGACGACACGAGACCCACCGGCGGTGCCGGCTCCTCCGCCGGCGTCCACTCCGCGCTTGCTCGGCGGTGGTGGCGGAACTCGATGTAAGCGGGTAGCCACCTCGAGCTTCTTCTTGGTGGCATCTTGATGAAGATCTTGTAATAAGCGTGGGGCGGATCGGATGGTCACGACCTCGGCGCCCCTACTGCGCGTCAAAGATGTCAGGCGTGTCTCTGTGGCCTCGAGCACCTATAGAAGCTGGGGCCTTACCAGATTCGGCGAGGAGGCGGGGATCGTGTCTGAAGCGGTCGATGTCGAGGCGGAGGAGGCGGGCAATCTTTACCCGGCCCGGGGCTCTCGGAGAGATAACACCCCCTCTTGCTGCCGTGTTTGTTATTTGATCTTGCTCATGCGGCGTATGGTGGTCTTGTGGGTGTCGAATGGACCGAACCCCTTCTCGTCGCATGGGCCTCCTTTTATAGTCTGAAGGGGTACCCACTGGTTGGCACCGTAGGAAGAGGGGTAGAAATGTAAAGCGCGAGTTGGTACAGCGAGTGCTGCTGATGCCCTACCTAACTCGGCGGCGGGGACAAGGGCATTAAATGACCGTCTGGTAAGCCTTGACAGTCACGGAGGAGTGATGACGTTAAGTGAGCCACGGTTGCCCGCGATGGTGCCTCTGTCGACTCCGTTTGCCACCTCGCTCCGCGCCGCTGTGTAGCTCCTCGCCGCGTGCCCTTGGGATAGCCTGCGATGACACGTCGATGGGTCTTGCTGGAGTGCAGGTGGCAGTCTTGCAGCGGCAAGTGCCTTACCTGACCTGTTCTTCTTTGTGCCGGCAAGCTTGCGGCTTATGCCAAGACTTCTTAGGGGCAGGCGTATGCAGGCAAGTCTTCTGGAGGTGCCACTGGTTGGCCTTCCGACAAGCTCCTCTTCTTTGAGGCCTTCGTGTTCTTAGCTAGTCCTTTGTTCTTGAATGGCAGTAATAAGGAGTGGTGGAGAGCCTTGCAGGCGTCAAGCAAGCCTCGCTGACCCAGTCTTCTTGTTGCCCGTGCACTGGGAGTTCGGGGTACTAAGGTACCCCTACTTTAGTACACCGACATCTGGGTATTTGTTACCCTTGCATTTACTTCTTGCTTTGCTCTTGCCGTGCTGCTGCGCCCGATCATCAACCACTGGTGAACACCACATAAGCTCCATGCTCTTACGGGTACTCGTGTTGCCTTTGCGGCGGTGGCGGCGACAAAAGCTGCTGGGGTGGCGGCGAGCGGTGGCCCAGCGGCGGAGGTGGAAGGAAGGCTATCTCCTTGGCGATTCTGGTGAGCGGTGGCACTTTCGGGTGGTATGGTTTGGCAACCCGGCGCCACTATGGAACTGCGGGGACCATCGAGTGCGCTCATAGGAAAAAGGCCGGCAACCAATTGGACTTGCCGCCTTTACGCCCGTTTTGGCGGGGCTGCGCCTCCATTTGTGATCTTCGACCATCGCAACTGCTTGTTGTTGGAAGTCGGCTGTTGGGCCTGCGTTGTTGTTGCTCTGCTGTTGGCGTCAGCTGGTGTCTCGGTGGAGTTACAGAACTGAGGGCCACCTTGCGGCTGCATTGACTTGAATCTCTGTCTTCATGGATGAGTCGGTGTGGCGTGCTTATGCGCTATGACCAGCGGTTAAATCGAGGTTTACGGCTCGTCACGGAGAAGCATGTGCTTGAGAGGTGCCTTCGGCACTGGCGATGAAAGTACTCGATAGCTTGCACCTCGTGCGCCCTCGCGATAATTCTGGCTTCGCCCGTAGCGTGAGGTAGTCGCGTGTTGACTCGCCGGGGCCTTACGCTGGGGAGAAATTTGGCGGCTTGGGAGGTTGCTTATGCGTGCTTTCGTGAAGTTGCGGATGAAAGCTGCGGTGAAAGTCGACCCAGCTGTTGATCTGCGAGGGCTTGACTTGTTCAACCATGTCGAGGTTGTGCCTGAAGCATGAGTGGAGCGTACTTCCGGCGACTTCGCTTGTTGCCGTTTGCTATCTTGGCGGCCTTGGGTAATCAATCAGCCAGTCCTCGGCTTCCTGAGGCGGTGTACTTAGGTGTGTCTCGGGGCGTGAATCCTTTGGGAAGGGCTGCGTCTTGGATCACGGGACCCAAAGCAAAGGCAGAGATAAGCTCGTCTTCTTCTTCGAGCGCCGAGGATCGGTGGAGTCAATCGATCAATGGCGGCGTCGTTCTCTCCGACTCCTCTCGGCCGGCGGCCGTCAGTCGAATACTCAACGGCGGCGAAACTGGCCGTTCTCTTCTAGGGGGGAGGTAGGTAGTCGTCGCCGCTCCTTTGCTCTCGGACAGCCCGTCTTGAGTGGCGCTCAATGGTGATGTGAGTCCATTGCGGCCCGACAACCGGCTCCTTTTCTTTCCTTCGCGGACTCCGGTCGGCGTCAGAAATCGCGCCTTGATCTCGGCGGGGCAAGTCATCGTCCGGTTGCTCCAGCGCATCCGTCGCGGCCGCTGGCGCGTTCTGCGCAACAACGCGGCGAGCTCTTTGGACTCGCTCCGTCATCATCGCGGCGCTCTTACGCCAAGTTCTTCAGCTCGTTTATGCGCCCGCTTAAGGCGCGGATATTCTCGCGGTGGCGTATCTGAGGCGTTTGCCCGAAAACATCGGCGATAGTCGCGGCCGCGTTGCAACGCGCCTAAGCGGCAGCGGTCGGAGATGGCGAGCCGCCGCGCGCGATCCATTTGCGATGGTAAACCCGACAAGTGCCTCATGCTCGCTAGCCTCTTAAGCGCCTTCGATGATCGAGAAGCGGCGTGTCTCCAGCGTCTCGGCGTCTGCGTCCTGCGGAATAGAGTGCGATTAGGTCTTGCGGGGCGCTTGCGGCGAGATCTGAGTTTCTTCAGCTGGAGTGCTCGCCGTGACGATGGCGAGCACCTCCATGAGCGATGCTTCCTCCACTCTCCTCGTGAGGGAAGCGGCTCGTCGTGAACCCACGGCGTTAGTGGGGAAAGTGTCCAGCGACCGACGGCGTCCGGTCGACCAGCGCCGGTCGGTGGATCCCTCGGACTCAAGTCCCGTCGGGCTTCGCGGCGTGGAGTTAGTCGAGAAGCAGCGAGGAGACTCTCGGGGTCACCGTGCCTGCGTCGAATCACGAGCTCATCGGAGAAGTCAAACCTCGTTGACAAGTTTGGCGAGGCTGCTTTCGGCATTGCTGGCATGACCTCGGCGCCTTGCGCCAGCCTCATCGATCTGGCGCCATCTGGCGCTTGGCTGCTGCGCTTCGCCGAGGGGAAGAAAGGTTCCGTCTAGAAGCAGATCTCCGGACGGCGGTGCACCTCGCCCACGGTGGGCACCAAATGTCGGGGTTGATGCGACATATGCCAGAGATGGCTTATCATGGTGGGGCGAGTAGAACATCGCCGGTGCACAGAAAAGGATGAGGCGAAGACATGCAAGCGGCGGATCTTACCCAGCTAAGGGCTCTCAAGGAGATAACACCCCTCTGCTGCTCTGCGGGGTCTCCGCATGATCACTAAGGCAAAGTAGAATACAAGGTGCTCCTAGAGCTGTTTGGAAGAAGGAGAAGCCAAGGCTAGCTCTCCCTCCCGTGTCTGTCTAATGCTACGAGGATGCAAACCCTTTGCATGGGTGTCTGGGGGGTTTATAGGCCTACCCGGGTTACAATGGTAAATCCGGTGGCGCGGGTCCCGGCCGTCTGTCTCTCAGTGTCGTCTTCTCGCCCGACTCTTGGGGCCCGCGACTGGTGGGCCCGGCCAGCTAACCTGAATGCGAGGCGTCGGCCCGCGTCCGCCGTGGGCAGGTCTTGCGGTTTGTGAATTCTTGTAGCCGTGCTTCTAATGATGTGAGGCTTGGTCATGGGGTTATGGCAAGTGTACGCCCGTCGTGGCGATCACTATAGCCATTCCTCGGTCTTATCTGGTTAATGGCGCGTGGGGCCCGTGGGAGGGCGGCCCGGCCGAGGCCGACTCCCAGGTCGACTCTCAGCCAGCGCTGTCTAATCTTCAATACTCTCTCACTGGTAGGCCTTACCGTCTCTGGCCCGTCTGAGACAAGGCGTCGTGGTCTGGGGCCCTTCCCGGGGCTGATGTCGGGGTAGCATGGCAGCTTGATGCCGCGCCGGTGAGATCTCCTTGAGTCTGACACTCTTTGTGGCCATGCTTGTCTTTAATTACCCGATGGTTGGGAGTCGTGGGCCGACTCCCCCATAGTCGGCTTCTTGAGGTCGCCTCACGGGACTCGGTTAGGGGCGAGTCGCCCGGGGACTCGGCTCATCTCGGAGTCATCTTTTGGGACTCGGCTCATCTTGGAGTCATCGTCTGGGACTCGGCTTATCTTGGAGTTGCCTTATACGGGACTCGGCTTATCTTGGAGTGTATACGGGACTCGGCTTATCTTAGAGTCTCATGCGGGACTCGGCTTATCTTGGAGTCACCGTGGGTACTTGAGGCCTTGATCGCGATGTCTTGAGTTACGGGACTCGGGTTAGCCTACCGTGGCCCATTACTCGGCGGGGCTCGTGACTCCTCAAGCTTCACTAGCTCTTCTTGGTGCATGACCCTTCTAGCGGCGGCTTGTCGGCCTCCATGCCGTCGCGCCCGGCTTGGAGGACGGCGTGGTCTGCTTTCGCCGTCGCACCCGGTGAAGCCTTGAGAGGAGTCCGCTGAGCTCGGGCGGCTCGAGTCTTCCATCGGTCTTGCGGTCTTGGGACGAGCCGCTGCTTTTGTTCTTTCCTTTCTTTCTCCAGCGCAAAAGACAACAATGTGTGGCCCGTGAAAGTGCGTGTTTGAGTTAACCTCGTCAATCATCGTATTGTTTTTGTTATTCCGGTATTGTTCCTTTCTGCTGCATGCCCATTCGCAAGTAATCTCTTGTCTCAGCCGTGGGGGCGACCGACCCGAGCCACATGATGATGTTGTGTTGCCCGCAGGGGCATAGTCTGCAGGCGCTCGGTAGTGGACTGGCGGTGTGAAAACTTGGCGATAAGGGCAGAACACTTGCATAAGGCCCCGGGGCTTCCACCTCATGAGCCCCAGCATAGCAATCGGCGGGAGAGCAAAAAAGTCCGAACCATAGGTCAAAAGGTGGCGATAGGTTCGATAAAACTCCAAATGAGAATGAACTAGCCAGCTATGAAAGCAATGAAAAAGCAGCGTCCGGCACCTAGTCTAGTCTTGGCGTCTTCTCACCGGTAGCCGGAGCTAAGTCTTGCCCTTTGGGCATGGGAGGGAGCCCGGGGCTGAGGCGGCACCTGAGACTCCGGCGTGTACAGCCCCAACTCATTATTACGTGAGAGTGTCACAGGCGGCCAGGCTTCCTGGCGTTGGCCTTCTTCACGAGCTCGGGCCTTTCTTGGGGAAGCAAGCTTCCGGCCATTAGCCCTCTTCACGAGCTCCGGGCCTTATCCAAAGCGATAGCTTCACGGCGTTGCCTTCTTCACGAGCCCTAGGCCTTTTTCAAAAGATGAGCTTCACAGGCATTTGCCTTCTTCACGAACTCTGGGCCTTTTCCAAAAGATGAGCTTCACGGGCATTTGCCTTCTTCCACGAGCTCGGGGCCTTTTCCAAAAAGCGAGCTTCACACGGGCATTGCCTTCTTCACGAGCTCTGGGCCTTTTCCAAAAGGCAGAGCTTCACGGCATTTGCCTTCTTCATGAGCTCTGGGCCTTTTCAAAAGCGAGCTTCACAGGCATTTGCCTTCTTACAAAGCTCACAGGCCTTTTAGAGTAAAACCTCCGGAGGTCTTTGGATGTTCCAGCGTTCTGTGCAGTACTCCTCACGAGTCTCCAAGTGCGGGCGGGCACAGAAACATAGACAACCTTGAGCAGGACCTCCCACATAGGAGAGAGCTTATCACAGTCCTCCACGGAGAAGAACCGTCGAACACGAGGTCCCCTACCTCGAGAGATTAGGGCGGATGTTGAGGCGGTGGTATCGCCGGGTGTCTGCTGGTATCTTGTAAGCTCGCATGCGCAGCTTCTCGATGGCGGCTTGTCGGTGTCAAAACGGCGGATCTCGGGTAGGGGTCGGAGCTGTCGTCTAGGCGGATGGTAACAAGAGCGAGGGACACAATGTATTTACCCAGTTCGGGCCCTCTCGATGGAGGTAAAACCCTCGTCTGCTTGATTAATATTGATGATATGAGTAGTACAGAGTAGATCTACCACGAGATCAAGGAGGCTAAACCCTAGAAGCTAGCCTATGGTATGATTGTTGAGATGTATGTTAGTCCTCTCGGACTAAAGCCCTCCGGTTTATATAGACACGGAGGGCTAGGGTTACAGAGTCGGTTAC
Source organism: Aegilops speltoides (assembly GCA_021437245.1). Lineage (NCBI taxonomy): Eukaryota > Viridiplantae > Streptophyta > Magnoliopsida > Poales > Poaceae > Aegilops > Aegilops speltoides. The sequence continues at coordinate 406,797,701 of CM038144.1, read as the reverse complement.
AATGATGCGAGATCTACATATCCGTATTGCCAAGCTTGCCTTCACGCCAAGGAAAGTACCATCGGACACGAGCGAGTCTTCAATCTTGTATCTTACGTAGTCTTGGAGTCCGTGGATATTGATAGTCGGCTCTCCGGACACCCCTAGTCGGGACTCCTCGGTAGCCCTGAACAAGTCTTCAATGACGATAAGTCCGGCGTGCATAATGTTCGGCATTGCAAGGCGGGTTCCTCCTGAATAATCCGGAGAAGATAATGAACACCCGGGATAGTGTCGGCTCTGCAAAATAATTTCCACATTCCACCGTAGAGAGAATAAAATATACACTAGCTCAATCTGTTGCGGCGTATTATGCGGCGTGACATCACAGCTACCAAGCCTTTGTTTGAATCATTTTTGCTATACCACCTCAGCACATTTGGCGAAGCGGTTTCCTTAGCGCGTCTTGTCGAGCGAGATCATGTTCCCCTTATTCAGGATTCTCATCAATACATGCGTGGGTAACTTAACCGCACCATTGATGGTGGCGCTTGGGAGATAGCGAGTTTACCGGGCGGTTGGGGCGCATAGTTTTGTCGCCTATATATAGGGATAAGGATTCACCTTCTCACCTCGCCTTCTTCCTCCTTTGCTTATCCATCCTGCAAACTCAAGCTCCAGCGCCCGAGCTCGCGCATCTCGCCTCGACCTTCTCCGAACATGTCCGGGCCGGGAGGTAAATGGTTAGCCTCCACCGTTAGGAGAGGAGGCGTCACCAAGCTTCTTGCGGCGCGGATACCTTTCGGCGATATCGCGCATCGGCTGCCCGACGAGGCAGCTCATCCCTACCGAGGGCCTCATGAGAGGTCGTCTTCCTCCCCACTTCCTCCGCGGACTGGGCTTTCCGCTCCATCCATTGTCAGGGGCTCATGTTTTACTCTGGCCTGGATTTCCATGATCTGGCGCCGAACTTCATCCTCAACATCTCGGCGTTCATCGTCGTGTGAGAAACCTTCTCTGCATCCAGCCCCCCCGGCTGTGGCTCAAGACCTTCAATGTCAAGCGAAGGTTGTGAAGAACGCATAAGCGGAATCTTGGGCGCCATGTTAGATAAATTGCCGCGTCCCTTAGCTAGAAGGACCTTCGTGGACTCCGTCAAGGGGTGTGTCGGGGTGGTTCTATATCACCGAGTCGCGCAAGCCCACATGGTGGCGGCCCCGAGTTAGATCTGGAATCCCCGCAGCTCACCTCTGGAAAGAAGAGGCTTCGCGATTGGGGCAATCCGGTGGAGGTGGCGGGACTCGAGCCTGCATCAGAAGATGGTGAACAATAAGCTCGGGCTCGTCGTCGTGGTCAAGTCATGCTCCTCCGTGATTCTCCCATGCCAAACGGGCATTCAATTTGTGGGAGTTCAATCCGGAGCAACACCGAGGCGCTGGCGGGCTCTTGATACAACACGAAGGTGCACGGAGGTGCTGTTCAAAGCGCGCCAACCCCGCATCTGTGACCGAAGGCGTGGATTCAGCTCGCGATCTCCGGCCAGCGAGGTAAGTGATTCAACCCCATTCACAGGACACTTGTGGTAATTAGATTGACTCTAGTGAGGTTTATTCTGCCTCTTCCTTTGGCGAGGAATGGATGGAAGGCCAAGCTGATCATCAGCCCGGCTCCCATGCGGAAGACCAGTGAGCGCCCGCTTGCAGAGACTCTTGGTTCCGACACGGGCGTGGTGCGGAGAAGAAACCAAGAAAGGTGGCCACGAGGACTCGAAGAGTTCCGTGTCGGCGTCGGCGGCAGCGAGGACTCCTCCTTGAAGGCGGCGAGGAGTACTCTCTCGGGAGGAGAGAAGAAGAGGCTTCCCCAATCGAGGCGGCGAAGGGTCAAAGGAGAACTATCCCCGGACCGTTCATGCCAACATGGCGTTGGCGGATGAGTAGCCTCAAGAGGCGGGCGTCCGGCGGATCGTAAATATTCGGATCATTTATATGCCGTACCTTTCATGTCACGTAGTATCCTTCTAACGCCGCGTACATCCAGTAGTCCGTCGATGGCGATCTCCCCAACTCAATGGCGGGTCGTTGGCCTCGTCGGACGTAAATTCCGTCGACCGCCTCTACCCCTTGGCAAGCGAGGGGCCGAGGTGGGATCCCAGAGGACCCATCAAGAGGAGGCTCCGCGGCGCCGTCGAGCGACCTCCGGACTTTCGCGGACTCTACATCGGAACCCGTAGTGGTTCGAGTCGACAAGCGGCCCTCTCGAAAGAAGGGCAGGACCGTGGCCGCGGCCTCCGTCAACGGAGGTGCGGATAACTGTTGGGCGCTTAAAGGCGCTTCCATCAGGAAGAACACGCACTATCATGAGTGCGGTGATTGAAAAGATTCGGCTCATAGGCGGGCTGACCAAAACTGCAGCTGACTTTCTAACGAGCCGAGGTAGAAGTTAAAATTATGTAATGTAATACCGCATAAGCGGTAGCCACGATGCTTAGTTCGGTGTTTGGAAAGAAAAGCGGATGAGGATCTAACAAGATATCTGAAGGGTTGCCTAAAATATGTCAATATGGGTTTGCGAGCTCTTTCTGCTGACCTCTGCCGCGTGCTTGGCGGAGGTCGAGTCTGAAAAGGATCTCGAGCAGTCAAGCAAGAGCTCGGCCATGCAAAGAAGCAGCTCGAGGAGAAGAAGGTGAGTAACACCTCTTTGAATAAGTACCTTACAAAAAGGATTTTGGTTGCAAATAAAATTAACAAGGATAATATGTGTATTGCAGGGGCCACTAACGAGGTGGCAGCCACGAAGGATCGTGTCATGACGAGCATAATCTTGACCCGCAGGCAGGCTGGCGAGAAAAGCAAAAGAGGTGGTGGCGGAAGTTCGGCAAGAGCTCCGGGCTCTCATGGAAAAGCATGAGGTTTGGAGTGTGACTCTAAGACTTCGAGTCGAGCTTGCCTCGGCTCTCAAAAGTGCCAAATCCGCCAAGGCGAGGCCCGTAAGGGCCGCCGGAGGTTGAGGACATAAAGAGATAGCGGCGGGTAAGGCATTTTCATGCAAAGCGGGCATGTTAGTGTGAACTACGACACTTACCTGAATCCGGAGACTCTCGAGGCGTTTGCAGATCTTCCGTGAGTCGTCGATGCCGCCGCATTCTATCGTGGCGGAGGGCTTCGGCGGAGAAGGTCTTGGTCTCGATACTCTGGGCGGCCATCCAGTGCCCTAAGCGACCGGTGAAGCGGTGGTCGAACTCCTAAGGTAGTGAGGAGGCCATGAAGGAATCATAGTCGGTGTGGCTGGGCGACCATGCAGCAGCTACTTTGGCCTCGTCTGCGTTTTGGTGGATCGTGCCCAGGCTTGCGTAGTCAGCGCTCCGCTATGTCGAAAGCTCGTCAGACCCTTGCCGCATAAAGGTGCAATAGGGCAAACTAGATCGCGGAAGCTTCTCATGGACCCCGCGCGCCGGGCAAGGAGCATCGCCTGTTGGAGGCGGTATTATAAAGTTGTCTGAAGGGCACAGGATATTGCGGATGAGTGCTCCCGAAATGTAATCTTTAAGTGAACTCGTTGTGTATTTATCTGGCTGAAAAACCGTTTATATGCGCCATGAACAACTTGTTTAATTTAAAATATTACCTTACATGCGGCCGTTTGTAAAATCGAGAGATGGCAAATCGTTGGCTTGACCCCAAGCGACAAGTCTTTGGGGTGTTGGTGATAAACTTCGAGCACTCTTGTTCCCATTTTGGGTCCATCTAGGGCGCTTAACTTGACGAACAAAGCAACGGACTTATAATGCTTGAACACTCTCCTTAGCCATAGAATTCTATAATTTTAAATTTGGTAAAGCCCTGGTATTCGAAGACGAATCAGGAGCTATCCGCATGTAAATCGGACATCATCAGGAACTTTGCTCGAAGCGGCATGAGTCTTTAAGGACCGAAAGAACCTCTCGAACAGCGACCAGTCTCTCGCCTTATCATGCCGATCAGTTTAGCTTTCTCCTTGGCGTTAACCGGCTCAACAGGTATAATCGCGATGGTTCTCCAGTGCTACCTTAGCCCGGCGGAGCGGGCGTAAGCACCAAAACATGGGGCAGGCAAACCCAACTATTGACCCAAGACATGATTCGGAGCCGATTCTTATAATGCTATAAGTTAGAGGTGCGCACTTGTGAAAGTGTTAGGACTTTATCACACCATAATTTGAAACGAAGCCCTGGCGTATTGTACGTACCAAAATATCTGGTGCAAGATGTCATATATAATGAACATATATCAAAGATAAGCATAATTGCAATAAAAGGTGCTGCATTATTTTAAAAGAAAGTCGATAGTAGATCGGTGATACAAATAGTCTTGATAAGCAAGGATTTGGACTAAATAAGCATGTCCCCTCGAGGATGAGCTGCGAGACTTGGTGTATATAATCGAATTTAATGCTGCGTAATTGAGACCACACAGATGTTAAATCGCGGCCTTCTTTAGTCCTGACTGTTGTATCATGAGTTGGCGGGTTAGCCACGGACGGGGCTTACAGTTAACGAGTCCTGTACATAAAAAAAAGAAAAAATAAAGAGGAAGGAGGCGCTTGTGAGGCCTGGTGTGGTCGAGCCGCACTCTGGGTCCATTGTGATCGTGCCCTTTCCTGCACCCATGGTATCTCAAAGCGTAATGATGTCGCGGTGTTATTCTTCGCGATTATCGGCGGGTGAGGTTGGGGCCGCATTGCTCTGGCGTGCTCTGATCGCACCAGGTGGTCTTGGTTGGTATTGCTCGGTAGCGCTTTGATGTATCCGGCTTTTGTTGCGGACTTGAAATGCCTTAGAAGGCTACTACTGTATACATCGCGAGAGCGGCCGTATGTTCCTCCGTTGAGGCGGCGTTCCGTATTCCCATTGACCGTAATGACTCACGAGGGCTGGCATCTTGAGCTTTAGGTATGCGTGTCTTGGCACCCGCGTTGAATTTTTGACAGCGGTTCGTCCGGCGAGCATGATAGCCGCTGAGCAGGACTATGTCGAAGATTAACCCCTTAGCTCGGAAATTATCAGGGATCCGAAGACCACTTCGGTGTGGTGAGCACTGTACTATTGGCTTCCCTCCTGGTATGACACCTTTAAAGGTTGTCTTTGTAGGTTTAATCCTTGATGGGTCTATGCCCATTTTGCGCCTTGTATCTGATAAAGCGATTAGAGCTCTGCCGCCGTCCATCGGGACTCGTGAGGTGGAACCGCCGGCGATTGGATCTAAAACAATGCGGCGAATCCGCCATGGCGTATGCTGGTCGGATGGTCTCTTGATCGAAAGTGATCGGGCGAAAGGACCATGTGTTGAACTTTAGGCGGCGTGGCTCCATCGCATAGGCGTCGATGGTGTGCGCTTCCTCTCCCTCTTGGGTATATGGGTCGCGTATATCATATTCACCGTCCGCGCTTGCAGGGAAAACCCATACGCCCTCTATTGTTGGTGGCCGGGTCTCTTCCTCGTCGTCGCTATTTAGCCTTGTCATTGTTTTTGGCAATTAACTTGCGGCCTGTGAACACCAGCAATCTCTATTGGTGTGGTTAGGCTGCTTTCGGAGGTGCCATGTATCGGCATGGCGGTCAAGTATTCGGTCAGTTAGACCGAACACGGAGTGGTTCTTTGAAATGGCTTCTTCGCTTACGGGTTTAGAGCCTCGGAATCGGCATTGACTGCCGTATCCTCCTTATCATCGCCGTTAATGCGGCGCTTGTTTTATTTGACTTGACTGCCGTTGTTGTCCTTAGTATCCGGTTGCGAAATTTTCACGGAGATTGTTCTGCGGGCTAGCCAGCTGTCCTCTCCCGCTAAAGCGGGTAATTAACGATGTGAGGGCTGCCATGGATTTTGGCTTTTCCTGCCTAGGTGCGGGCTAGCCATTCGTCCGGATGTTATGTTTGAAGGCTGCAAGGGCCTCTGCATCCGGACAATCGGCGATTTGATTTTTCTTCGTCAAGAACCGTGTCGAGAATTATGCGGCGATTAAATGCAGCTCTGCTGAATAATGTGGCTTAGGTCATCGGCGTCGGTGGTCGCATATATGTGCCTGGAAGTTGTCGAGGAATCGGCCTCCGGTCTTCCCATCACCCAATTGACTCTGCGGGCAAAATTTGTTAAGCCAATGCCGAGCTGGTCCTTTAAGCTTAGTGGTAGGTACTTGATGGCATGGAGATAAATGCGCCCGGGCCATATGGATGTGGAAAGGTGTCTTGATCCACATGGGTCTGTTGTGCCATCGTAGATTCGATGTTCTGGTTTAAACCCTTTAGGGATCGATGATCCATTACTTCGTCAATGAAGCATAGCGGGTGTGCGGCGCCTGTATTGGCGATATTGCGGCGCCTTTCGAAGGCGTTATGCATTGTGTTCGACCCGGCGGAGTTATTGTATCCGGCCGCGGCGGTGTTGTGTCGTGGGTGGTAGGGTGCCACGTGATCCATAGATGGATGCTGGATTGCCTTGCTTTGTCCTCAATATGTCTACTTAAGTCCGTGGCGTTCCCTCTTGGCCGTACTTTTGGGCGATCTTGCGGAGTGCGATCTTGGCTGGGGCACGGATGCCTCTCTATCACGACCACGGGGTGGTCGGTCAATATATCATGCGCTGGTGATGGAGGTATGTATGCTTCCTCCTCTAATCGGGGAGCAGCTTGCATCTTAGGTAAATTTTGGAGGGGCGTTGAGTTTATACTCTTGGACGCGAGGACCTCGGTCCATCGATCGGCGGCGAGTCTGATCAGCTTGAAGGCGTTTGCTGCTTTTTCTTTAGGCTGTTTCTTTGTGGCGATAAGCTGCGCTTAAGCGCTCTTGTTGACCAGGATCCTCGGTGCAGCGAATTCATCATCGTTGAGCTTGCTTCATCTTAGGAGGGAGGTATATAGTTATCATCCTCAACCCCTTAAATGCGCCGCCCTCTCGTGAGGCTTGTACACATCCTCTGCGCTAAGTCTTCTTTGGAGGGTTGTCTTCGGCACTCTCCGAGTATTATTATCTCGGTGCGAAATCTCCATTCTTCTTTGTGGCGTGATTTAGAGTGGCGCGGCGGCGTCGGCGTTTGGGCTGCTTCTTTAGGGAATACTGCCTCTGGCCTTCTTCGCCATCCCGTCTTTTTGGGTGTCCACCATGTATATGTCGTATGGCGAGGTGGCCTTCCGGTGCCCTATAGTAGCTGGTTCTGTTAAATCTTGACATAAATGCGTCCATAAGCGTCGATGTCGTTCGGTCGAAGTCTAGCATGTCGGTTAAATCCTCGGCGATGGCTACAAAGTGGGTGGTGGGTGGGCTCTGAATTTCTTAAGTCGTCCGTACTACAACCATCCTGGCGTGAATCGGCGAGGACTCTCCCGATAACGAGAGATGCTTTAATGAATTTAGGATATCGCCAAAAGCGAGTGTTGGAATATGTCGCGGTGAATTCCATAACGGCGCCCAATCCGGATTATTGGTAGGGGCGCAGGAGGTTGGTCGGCGAGTCCGGCGCCTCGGAATCCACGAGTTCGCGGGGGACAAGATTGGTGTTTGGCTCCATCGTCGTGGATGTTGAAGCCCCAGTGGCGTCTATCCACGGCCCTCGATCTGGCGTCGGCTCACGGGCTAATGGCGAAGCTGATCCGTGTCGCGACCACCAAAACCTTTGTTCGTGGCGAGCTAGATCATGCCCATAAATCCGCGATCTTGGCGCGCTGGCTGTAGCTCGAGTCGTCGAAGATCAAGTCTCCGCGACCATCGGCCGTGAAGTTCTTCAAATCTGACTGGCGGCCGGGCGTAGCTTCGATCTGCTCGAGCGGCCAGAAGGATTGGCCCGCGATGCAAAACCGCCCGAATCTGAAGATCTGTCGGGGAGAAAAGTGTCCGCTGGACAGCGTTGCTGGTTGAAGGCGCCATCGAGCCTATCGGTGGCGACACGAGAGGAACTCTCAATAAAGCACCAATATCGGTGTCAAGCAGGCGAGATCTCGGGTAGGGGTCCCGGCTATGCGTCTGGCGGATGGTAACAAGAGGCGAGGACACAATGTTTTTACCGAGTTGGGCCCTATCGATGGAAGTAAAACCCTCGTCTGCTTGATTAATATTGATGATAAGGGTAATACAAGAGTAGATCTACCACGAGATCAAGGAGGCTAAACCTAGAAGCTAGCCTATGGTATGATTGTTGAGATGTATGTTAGATCCTCGGACTAAAGCCCTCGGTTTATATAGACACGGAGGGCTAGGAGTTACCTGGTCGATTCTGAAGGTAGGAGATCTACATATCCGTATTGCCAAGCTTGCCTTCCACGCCAAGAAAGTACCATCGGACACGAGCGGAGTCTTCAATCTTGTATCTTAGTAGTCTTGGAGTCGGCGGATATTGATAGTCGGCTATCCGGACACCCCTAACCAGGACTCCTCAGCTCCTCCCGGTCGAGGTCCGTCCCCGCATGGCGTCATGCAGCGTCTCATCGAGCGCCGGGACCCATGTGGTTGGCGCTGACCTCATGAGGGAGGACCGCTTGACTCGAAGACCAAGAAGAAGGGTCTCCCGATCGGCTTGCTTTCGCGGTTGTCGCGGATGGACCACAGCCGGTTGAAGCTCATCATACCAACCTCTGCGCGGGCCTCAATTTCTTCTTGAATGTCACTGGTCTTGAGGCCCTTAGGACTTCTGCGTTGGACCCTTCGGCACGGCTGTTGTTTGAAGTGCGCCACGGCGTTACATATCTGCGTTCCAAAGGTTAGCCGATGCGTTTGAAAAGGTTCTTGGTGAACTACGAACCGTTATCGATGATGATGCGGTTCGGCACCCCGGCAGCTCGCGATGCCCTTGATGAACTTGACCACGAGAACCGGCAGGGATGGTGCGGGCGGCCTTGACTTGACCCACTAGGTGAACTTGTCCGGCGGCGTAGAGGTAGCGATAGCCCCTGGCGCCCAGGAAAAAGGCCGGATATCCGGCCCGAGCGAATGGCCACATGAGGGGTATGGTTTGCAGACCTCCTACCGGTGATGGATCGCTTGGCATGAAATTGGCAGGCCTCGCCAAGCCTTCACAAGTTCGATAGCGTCATTGGCGCCGTGAAATAATAGAAACCAATGCGGAGCGCCTTGCAAGCGGTCGTGATGACGAATGATGCCTGAGTCTCGTAGTGTATATCTCGGCAGTTCCTTCCCTTGCTCCACTGGTGATGCAGCAGAGGACACATCGATCGGTCGTTTCGGTGAGCTCTCCGTCCACGATGCGATGCTGCTGTGGCTTGCGCCACATGCTCTGCTTCCTCCTCCTTCTCCGGTGGGTCCCTTGCATTAAGTAGCTCGAACTCTGTGATCCAGCACCCTCCACGAGGCTCCATCGTCAAGCGGCGTGCTCTGAGGCAGACCCTGGCAGGGAGCTCCGAGGCAGGTGGTGAGAAGCTCCACCGAGCTATGATGTGCTCGACAATGGTGGCAGGGCCAAAGGCTTGAAGAACCGTTCCTCGAAGACACCCGGCTCCTGGGGCAACTGCCTGGAGGCTCGTTTGGTGATGTCGTCGGCCTCCTGATTAGTGCCGCGGGGCACATGCTGTAGCTCCAACCCCCAGAACTGCTTCTCCATTCTGCGGACCTCCGCAAGGTAGGCCTCCATGTGCTCATCTCTTGGCTCATATACCTTGTCGGAGAAATTAACGAGGAGCTGCGAATCGCCTTTGATAGTAGGCAGCTTCACTCCCGAGGCGTGGCGGCCTTGAACCCTTCTCGTCCCTCGTACTCTACTATATTGTTGGAGACCTTTTAGCCTCTTTGAAGCGAGCTGCAGCGTAGTACAGCTTGTCAGTGGGATATATGAGCACCGCCCCAGCCCAGCGCCATGCAGAGAAGCGCCCGTCGAGTACATGACCCAGCCTTGGCGCCTCGCTTCTGAGGAAGTGATCGGTCCTCGTCGGCCTTGAGGTCCGGTGCCTCCGTCCATTCAGCCACGAAATCTGCTAGCGCGGCACCCTTGATAACCATGGTCGTACTGAATTCGAGTTGAAACGCTTGCAGTTCAATGTTCCACTCAGCGACCCTTCCGACCAAGTTAGGGCTCCTAAGCACCCTTTCCAAGCGGTATGCCGAGACAACCTTGATCGGGTGACCCTGGAAGTAGTGCCGCAACTTGCGCGAGGCCACCAGCAGCGCAAGGAGGAGCTTCTGTGGCATGGGGTACCGTGCCCTCGCATCCCGCAACACCGTGCTGACGAAGTACACCAGATGCTCGACGAGGCTTGGGGCGTCGGCGGTGGTGGTGCCCTCCGGAGGCTCTGGCGCCTGCTGAGGCGATGGGGCCTCCGGAGGTTGGTTGCCTGGGGGAAGAGCTTCCTCCGCTTCTGGCGCACTTCTCTGCGGTGGCTGATCCTTCTCAGTTGTGGTTGCGACCTCTGCGAGTCCTTTTTGGTCCTGCTTTGCCTTGACCGTCACGGCGGCAAGTGGCTTTGGCCGTCTCCTTCTAACGCCACGAGCCTTTGGCGAGTAAGTGGCGGCGAGATAAATACTAAGGGCTCTTGAGGCGTGGGGCCACCATCACGGAGGCTGGTCAAGTATCTCTTGAGATCACAGGCAGCTTTGTCGGCTTCTTGATCCTTTCATAGGGCCCTTCCTTCTTCATCGGTGAAAGAAAGGTGGCGCTCACTCTCTAACACGGAGATGGGCGCCCAGTAGCGATCCACAGCGCCTCATGAGCTTCTGCATTTCTCGAGGGTCTTTGGTGGGCTCATGTCCTCGGCGCCTTGACCTTTTACAGGTTGGCCTCGATGCCTCGGTGGGACGAGGAATCCCAAACTTGCAGGGACTCAAACACACACTTCTCGGGTTGAGCCGCGGGCTCACGTGAGCTCATGAAGGTTTCCTCTAGGTCTTATGTCGGGGTCTTGGCCTCATGAGACTTTACTACAATGTCGTCGGCGTAAGCCTCAATATTCTTCCAGCTGCGGGCCCAAGGTGATGTGCATGAGCAGCTGAAAGGTTGCCCAGCGTTGTGCAGATCCGAATGGCATGCATGTATAGCGATACACCCCTGCAGGGGTCGGAAGGCCGTCTTCTCCCATCTTCCACCGCCATCTTGATCTGGTGATACCCGGAGAATGCATCCAAGAAGCATAACAGGTCACACTCAGCGGTGGAATCGACGATCTGTTCGATGCGAGGGAGCGGGAACGGATCTTGCGGGCATGCTTTGTTAAGGTTGGTGAAGTCGACACACATGCGTTCCTTCTCTCCCTTCTTTGGCACAACCACGGGGTTGGCCAACCAATCTGGGTATCGGACCTCGCGGATAACCCCCGCGGCTTCTAGCTTGCAGGTCTCCTGGATGATGAAGGCCAACTTTTTAGTGGACTGCCTCCTGTATACATTTCCGCAGGCGCGCGTTGGGGCACTGCGTTGAGGTGGTGCTCGATTCGCCCGTGGGATCCTGCCGGCTGATCGGGCTCTCGGTGAACACCTTCTTGTTTGCGCGGGAACTTGACCAGGGCTTCCTCCTGCTCGGGCTCGAGGTTGGCGCCTATGGTGAAAGTGGCGCTAGTGGACCCGTCCTCATCGAGAGGTACCTGCTTGGTCTCTGCCTTGTCTTGGGTGAACAACTGCTTCTTCTTGGTTGGCGCAGCCCCAAGCAGGGGTTTACGCTTGGCGGGCCGCCGCGCCCCGCCGTCTTGAGGCGAGCTTGAGAACTCGCGGCGCACAACCGGTGTCCCGGGCGCAGTGAGGCGCCGTTGCTCCGGCATCTTCATGAGGTTATGCGCCCGGGTGGTCGCGACCATGAATTTGTGTCTTTGGATAGCGAGGATGGCATTGTATGGGAGGCGATGGGGGCGATGTCGAAATCGACCAGCTCCGTCGCGGAAATTGTCGTAGAGTGCGAAAGTTACAGGAGTCGGATCCGCCCAAGGAGCTGGGCGACCCGCCTCCGGCGCTTAGAAAAGGCGGCTGGGTTGCGGCCGCTCCGGGATGTATGTAGAAGGTTGAAGGCCTCAAGCTGAAAGCACGTTGAGGCCAGCGCCACCGTCGGCGAGGTCCTAGTGGCGGCAACTGGCGGATGGTGGCGTCGAGCATGGGGGCGCGCGGCGAGGCGAGTTGGTGGGGTGGTCCTCGGGCTGAAGGTCGGCTTAGCCCGATGGCTCGACCGGCCTTGGAGCCCCATGCGCGTCGGCGGTGTCGACCGGAGACGAGCGGCAGCGTGGTGGTTGGAGGCGGCGCTGCGAACCGCCGCCAGGGAGGCGACGGCCGGGGGCGGCGCGGCAGAGTGGGTGAGAAGGGCAGCGTGGCTCTTCCCAGAGGCCGCGAAATCTTTGGGATGATGCTTGCTGTCCGTTCCCTCTTTGGGCGATGGCGGTGTTGATGGCGGTGTGCAGAGCGACAAGGGTGGCAGCCGGCAGGAAGTCGTCTGCAGGCGGCGATGGGAAGCGAGGCGGTTGGCGCTCGGCGTGAGCCGGCGGCGTCGGAACATGGATCACGATGGTCGGAGAAACGGCGGCGGAAGGCAAATTCGGCGCCCTACTGGCGCGCAAATGTCGGATTTTGGGTTCTGGTAGACCCTTGAGGTTCGAACACAGGGGTGCACGCGGAGATTCAACCCTCTGCAGGCGTGCTCCTCGCCGAATCGCTAGGATCTAAACTACCAAACAGAACAACACAAGAGACATAAGATTTATACTGGTTCAGGCCACCATTGTGGTGTAATACCCTACTCTAGTGTGTGGCGTGGTGGATTGCCTCTTGGGCTGATGATGAACAATACAAGGAGGAACGACCTCGCATGATGCATTCTTGGCTAGTGCTACTGGTTTTGGCTCTTGGATTCTCGATGCCTCTACAGGGGTGGCTAGTCCTATTATAAGCGAGGCCTAGGCCTCTTCCCAAATATTGAGGAAGCAGCGACAAGTAGCCATTTGAAGGGGACAGCGGGTACACTTATCTGACTAAAGTTGGTCCTCGCTTTGTCAAAGGCTCACGGTGGTGGCCTTTGCTTGGGCTCCTGATGACTTCTTTCTGCCGTTGGGCTGGTCTTGGTCTCGTTGCACGAAATGGATGCCTTTGCTTGATGCTCTGCGCTGCGCTTGCTCCCTTTGCACCGAGTGGTGCCCGTGGCGCCCTTGTCGTCATGGCTTGCATCATGGGCACCTCGCGAGTACCGCCGCCATGAACTCTCCACCTCCTCGTGAGCCAGCCCTTGAGGCCGTGCTGAAGCTCCTTGTCGTCCGCCCTTGTCTCCGGCTCCTCGCGAGTCTTGGGCTTGTGTTGATGAAGGCAGGTCGTCGGGCCTCCTTTGAGCCACGCCCTTGGCAGCAGGCGAGCAAGTCAGGACCCTCGTTCCCGAGCGCCCGGCAACAATGGTGCCCGATTTTTTGTAATATGCTTCTTCGTTGCGCTTTATGATCCTTTGGTGGCGAACTTGATGCCCGATGGATGTAATATACCTTAAATCCTTTATTGTATAGTGTAGGTTTATTCTTAGTTACTATCGGTAATTTCTTTATTGTATAAATACGTTTGTTCTTAATTCCTACTAGTTACTACCATCATTAAGCTATCTGAAAAAAAAAATAGATGTAGTGGACGGGCGAAACATTTGACTCTATGAGCCTGGTTTTAGCGAGGCCACAATTGGGCGGCCTCGTCTTTCTTAGGCCCTAATGATTGGGGCCTTCCACACTTCTTGAGCCCAAACTCACACGGCCTATATTTTAGTTGGGCCTTTTAGCCGATAGCGCTTGGTTTGGCCGAGTGGCGTTGGGCCATTGCGAGTGAATAATGTCTTGGCTTTGTTATGGCGAGATGAAACCACAGACCTTTAGCGAGCCAAAATGCATGTTGGGCCTCAATTTTCACTAATCGTCGATGGGCCTTGACGAGCCAAAATGTAAGCCAGGGCCTTTTGGGCCCATTTAGCTCCTGAGCGTTCGGGCGAAACATATCTCGGTCCTTAGTTGTTGCCCGATATCATGGGCCTTTAAGAGGCGAAAGCTTAATCTGAGCATCAGCAGGCAGAATTACGTGGCGGGCCTTTGCGGGCCTAAAGTCACCTTGGGCTTAGCTTGTTGCCACCTTTGCACGGGCGTTAGTGGGCCCGATGTCGTCGGACCATATATGGCCCATAGGCGACCGCAGGCCATTCGGGCGAAAGTCACACGGGGTGAAATGAGCCCATGTCTACAACGGGCCTCTAACGGGCGAAAGTCAACTGGGCTGTAGTTGGGCCCAAATAGTCGGCGAACAATTGCGGGCGGATGCGGATTCGGGCGCCAAATGGGCCCAAATATTGCGCAAACAATTAGCGGGCGAGATCGCTTGAGGCGATAAATGAGCCCAAATATTGGGCGAACAATTAACGGGCGAGATCTTGCTTCGGGCGTAAATGGGCCTTTATTAAGCGAGCCATTATTGGGCTGGCCCACTAATACTGATTAAGTACTATGGGCCTTTGGTTGGCGGCCTTTTTAACCTATATGGGCCTCTATTGGGCCCAGCCACGTGTCGATGTATCATAGGCATGTCTCCTCCAATGGACGGGCGACATCTGGCCCACTAACAAGCTGACAGGTGTTCCCTTCGGCCAATCATAATTTTACATGTGGAAATTTCCCATTGGTCAGGGCTGTTAACGGGTTATCGGATCAAAATCCGACACGATAGCTTAACGGCGTTAGATTACGGTGGATGCCGCGTGTCGGTCACCCTTGGCGAAAGCACTTCTATGGCCTTCGATTTATCGTCATGGAAGTGGACACTTCGTGATGATAATTTTGGTAATGTCATGGAACACTTCTCGACCGCCTGGTATGACTATCTTGATTACGTCATAAAATCGTCATGGATCTACATGCATGACAAACGCGACCTCTTGTGACAAACCGTATCATCACGGAAGTGTATTTTTTTGTAGTGAGAGCGCGACTTTGGCCGGCATCCATGGTTATCCCGCGTCCACGTGCGTCCACTAGTGTCCGGCGGTGAAGAAGCGCGAAAGGCGAAAAGAGGAAAGCCTTGGATGCTCTGGAAGGCGAGGAGAGAAGGAGGCTAAGAGAGGAGGAATCCTTGTCGAGAGAAGAAAAATGGGGTTCTCCCCCTTCATCATTACTTTCTCGGCGAAAAGCATCCGGTGCTAGAGGGGGACTAGGAGGGTTTGTGGTAAAAAGTAGAGCTCATGGAGATTAGTGGAAGAGGCCCAAACAGGGTTTTTAGCAAACATGCAGAAGGTGTTTGATATGATTTTGGGGTACTTGCACTAATTTACTTCCTGTGCCATTTGGCAGGGGTGTTTGCCATGACAAAATGACAGGGTAGAAGGAAGATGAGCTCATTTGGAAGAGTTTGCTAATGAAACTTTGCCAAACCCTAGAAATTTGCAGAAATGAACTTGTGTAGATGTAGTTGAGAAAATCACTTCTCCTTGATGCAACACTTGGTGTACTGGCCTCATTTTGTCATGTGAACATGCTCACAAAAGTTGGGGTCAAGGAGAGAAAGTTGGTAGTACAAAGTTGTTCAAATTTGATCCTGGTTAGAGAGGGTTTTGGGGGGATTTGGTGATGTTATGTTGTTCTCCATGACATGAGGCTTGGCAAGATCATCCAATATGTCATATGTGACATGCTAGAATTTTCTTGGAGTTTTAGAGAATATTTCCTTTGTAAATATTTCAAAAGCTTGAAATATCCAAAAAAGGTTTTGGAGGGGCTTGACCAATATTTCGAACATGACCATGTGTTGAAACTCTTATATATGGACAATATATGTCCACTGAGTTTCCCTGAATTTTCACAAATATTTTTAAAGCATTAAAAAAATTAACCTATTAAAGACCATTTCTGGCCTAAGGAAAAAGCCTTTAAATAAAATAGGAAAATTTATTTTAAAAATATATTTTTGTGGTTTATGGGAGTCCTATATCTAATAGATTTGAAATATACTCTTTGGAATATTTTTCATAACCCAAATCAAGTACTTGTAGTGCAAACCTCAATTCAGGGGGTTTTGGAAAACTAATTTTTGAAAATACTATTTGGCCAAATTATTTTTGTAAGAAAATACTATATTGCACTATACACCTGCCATGATCATTGGGCAGAATTTTGGGGCAAGGAGATGAAGTATATAAGGTGGAGTTGTGTTGACTTTAAAGAGCACTTGAAAATCACTGAGAGAAAACTAACTCCAAATAAAAAGCCACATAATGCAAAAAAAATGTTGGTCCAAATTTTCATGCTTTATTAATGCAAATGACATGTTACAAAACTCAGAGTGTGACAAGAAGATGGGCCCCGGAAGGCTGCCAGGTGGCCCACGAGGCAGGGGGCGCGCCCTGTAAGTGTGGGCGCCTCCCCCCTCCCGACCCTCGTGGACGGTGGGTGGGCCCCCTCAGGTATTTCTTCCACTGAATATTTTTATTATTGCCCAAAATTACTTTCGTGGAGTTTCAGGACTTTTGGAGCTGTGTAGAATAGGTCTCCAATATTTGCTCCTTTTCTAGCCCATAATCCCAGCTGCCGGCATTCTCCCTCTTTATGTAAACCTTGTAAAATAAGAGAGAATAGAAAAAAGTATTGTGACATAACGTGTAATAACAGCCCATAATGCAATAAATATTGATATAAAAGCATGATGCAAAATGGACGTATCAACTCCCCCAAGCTTAGACCTCGCTTGTCCTCAAGCGGAAACCGATATCGAAAAATATGTCCACATGTTTAGAGATAGAGGTGTCGATAAAAATAAAATACGAACATGAGGGCATCATGATCATTCTTATAACAGGAACCTATATATATTTTGTCATATGAATTCTTATGCTCAAGTAACAATCTATTCACAATGTCAAGTATGATTCAGAAACTTCATTGAAAACTAACAAACTATAATCTCAGTCACTGAAGCAATTGCAATTTATGATAACATCGGAAAGAGTCAATAATAGAGCTTTTCAGCAAGTTCACATACTCAACTGTCATTTAGTCTTTCACAATTGCTAACACTCACGCAATACTTATGGTTATGGAGTTTTAATCAGACACAAAGAAAGATAGGGGCTTATAGTGTTGCCTCCCAATGTTTTACCTCAAGGTATATATATATATATATATATATATATATATATATATATATATATATATCAAGATCTTTCCAACACGAGGTGCTTGCCAAAGGATAAAAATAGAAAAGGGAAAGGTGAAGATCACCTTGACTCTTGCATAATGTAAAAGATAGGCCCTTCGTAGAGGGAGGCAGAGGTTGTCATGTGCTTTTATGTTTGGATGCAAGAAATCTTAATGCAAAAGAACGTCACTTTATATTGCCACTTGTGATAAGAACCTTTATTATGCAGTCTGTCGCTTTTATTACTTCCATACACTAGTGCAGAACCGGGCAATAGCACCGGTTCGTAAGGCCCTTTAGTGCCGCACTACTAGAAAAAAGGGCTATAGATGGGATTGACACTAATGGCGCACCAAACAAGTGGTGCGCCATTAAGTCTCTACTAATGGCACCACCTTACGATCGCCATTAGTGTTGAAACTACTAATGGCGCTTTTTGTTACGAGTCGCCATAAATATCAAAAAATTTGAACTAGTCGCTTTGTCCAAACATACTAATGGCGCATCCATAGGAAATCGCCATTACTAGTTGTAACTAGTAATGGCGCACTACTGAAAGCGCCACTAATGTTGTTTTTATTATTATTTTTATTCCTTTTTTTGCAAAACTACTAATGGCGCACTCACCGCAGTGCCATTACTAGTTTAAACTAGTAATGGCGCACCTTGAAGTCGCCATTAGTATATTTTACAAAACTACTAATGGCGCACCACCGAAGTGCGCCATTATCTTTGGATTACTAATAGCGCATTTGTGGTTGAGTGCGCCATTAGTAAGTGAGCAACAACAAGATATTTTGGATAGCCTCTCCTCTCACACTCACTTTCTCCCCACTTCATTCTCTCCACCGCCTCCTCCTTGTCTCGGGTGCCTCCTCTTTTCACCTCATTTCCACCATAGATTCATTCAAATTAAGTGGTTAAGTTACCTTGTTTTGATAGGTAAGTAAGGGGAAGCTATATTTATGTTGTTCTCCCTACAACAATGTGCACATGCACTTTTGTAGCCTAGCTAGATCTATGTATGTTAGGTGGTGTTGCATATGTTTGTGGTGTTGCAAATGTGTTTGTGTTTGGAGGTGTGCGGTATTTGAAATCGATAGTTGCCAATATTTTGCGGAATGTTGATTCATTTCCGTTTAGTGAAATTTTGCTATTAAGCATTCTTTTTGTCCTATTTTTAGGGAAAGTCATGCCAAATTTTTCTTGGTTCTAAAATATCGTTTTGCTCTACCCATGACGACCATAGTCGCATGATGGTGAAGGCATTGTGAATAGGTTTTGAGGTCATAAAGGCGAGATGCTTCAAAAAGCGAGGCGGAGATAAGATGTCCGTGTCGAAGATGCAAGTGAAGAGCCTTATTGCGGACCGGATTACGGGCAGGTGTGGGAGCACCTGCTCTTGCGTCAGTTTCATGGATGGCTATCGGTGGCAAGGTGATGAAGATGACTCTGAAGTCGTCCATGGGGGCGGGCATGAAATGAGGAAGGCGACAAGACAACCACAGCGGCTCGGGCGGGCGAAGGCGAAGAATCCCGAGGAGATGATCACGGCGGTGATCTTGTACCACGATCATCATGTAGAAGATGCGAGGACATGATGATGATGCGGCGGAGCGAGCGGCGGCTGGACCATTGATGGGCTGGGTGCGGGACCCTCATATTCAGAGCTGCTTCTCAAGCGGGCGGATACTTATAAGAGCTGCCGCCGAGAAAGCCAAGATGGATCAACAGGTTAGGCGGTTACTCCATTGTATGAAGGATGCAGGCCGAGGATACCGCTTTGAAAGTGCAGCTCATGGCTCTGGAGATGAAGGTAAAACACAAAATGACCGGCGCGTAGCCGGCGAGAACATGTCATTACAGCGCGAGACGTCTTCCCAAGGGAACAAGTGCCCGACCAGTTTGGAGGCGAAGAAAATCGTGTGTACTCTGGATTTACCGCCGCGTGAAATACCATGTGTGCATAAACAATTGCATCATTTATCGGGAACGAGCAGCGGAGTCTACCATATGTCCGGTGTGCGGTGTCACTCGATACAAGAAGAGGAAAAGCTCCTCAAAAAGTGGTGTGGTACTTTCCGATCACTCCTCGTATCTGCGGTATTCGCGGACCCTAAGGTAGCAAAGCTCCTGCATTGCAGCGGATAGGGAGGAGAAGAAGCAAGAAGATGAAGCAAATGATCGGAGAAAGATAAAAAGACAAGATCTTTGAGTCACCCTAAGGATGCGAGCGGTGTAGCGTTGAACTTGAATACCGAATTTGGGAGCGATCCAAGGAACATCGTCTTTGGCGCGAGCACCGATGGAGTCAATCCGTTTGGCAGCGGAGAAGCACATGCTTTTGGCCTGTGTTTGTGTGGATGTACAACCTTCCCCCTAGTTGTGCATGAAGAGAAGTACATTCACATGAGTATGCTAATTGAAGGGCGAAACCACGAGGAACAACATCAATGCATATCACGGGGCTCTTTGAAAGAGGGCTTGACCTTATTGTGGAAGCGCCCGATCGTGGGGCGCGCGCGAGAAAGAATATTCCCTATGAAGTCGCCTTTGCTCACGACGGTGAGCGACTATCTCGATTCACGGATATCTTGCGGGGCGGGTAGTCCACAGTTTTACGGATCGCGTAAGGTGCATGGATGACTGGCGTATCGCCCGGCTAGATAGAGATCCGGGTCTTGAAAACCGTGTTCATGGGACATCGAAGGTGGCCATAGCGATGACCCGTGGAGAAGCGCAAGGATCGTTCGATGGTGAAACCGAACCCAGCGCCCGTGTCACGAGGCGGCGAGAAATAGACAAGCTGTTGAAAAATTGGAAAGGCGCCTTTGCCGGAAAGAAGAAAAAGGTGCGAGCGGGATAGAAGCGAAAGGTGCGAGCTGCTCTTGAAGGTATGGAAAGCGAGTGCATTTTACGGGACTTGCCGTCTTGGAAGATCCACCGTGTGCCTCATAGCCTTGATGTCATGCATATCACGAAGCGTGTGCGATGTCGCTTGGTACCCTGCTCAACATGCGAGAGAGGACCAAAGATGGGCGAAAGCAAGGGAAGATTTGAAATCAATGGGCATTAGGCGGGGCTTCATGCTATATATGATGATGATGATGATGATGATGATGATGATGATGATGATGATGATGATGATGATGATGATGATGATGAAGCGGGACCACGAAGAAGTCATCGCCAAAGGCAAAAAGGCCAAGAAGACGGAAATGACTACCCTCGCGTGCTTCACTCTAAGACAGGAGGAGATCGAGCAGTTTTCACCTGCCTCCTAGGAGTAAAACTTCCTTCGGTTACCGGGGAAGATAAGCGGATACCTAGACCTTGAAGAAGAAGTTCAGCGGGATGAAGTCTCACGGTATCGCGTCTTGATGGCCATGAATACTTCGGTTGCAATCCATTGGGATCATGGGGCGCCGCGTCCGTGAAAGCGCTATTTGGCCTATGCAACTTCTTGACGTCATCTCTTGGAAGTCGATTGGCGTGAAGCAACTCGAAGGCTACGAGGAAGAGATCATGGTGATATTATGCGAGCTTGAGATGTACTTCCGCCCGCATTCTTGACGTTATGGTGCATCTGCTGGTCCATATAGTGGAGGATATCATCCAACTCGGGCGGCGTTCTGCCTGACATGATGCGTTCGAAAGGATGAATGGTGTCATCAAAGGATCGTTCGCAACATGTCACGTCGAGAAGGAAGCATAGCGGGGGCTTTTCGACGAAGAGTGCATCTCCTCTGCACGAATTATCTAGGCATCGAGAACCCGTTGGTGCGCGTCAGCGGGCACCTCGGCGGGCTCATTGGATGGGGTCACCGTGAGGTCGCCACGAAATGCATGTCGACTTCGGTCGACTCGCCGACTTTGAAAAAACAAACCTAGTGGCGCTACAACACATAGGCGTGGTCGATCCTTGGGTGGTAGAGCACAACACCTTTATTAAGAAGGCGTACAATGATCGAGGCCAGCGAGAGGGCGGACGGAGATATACTCAAAAGCACAACTCATGTTTCAGCGTTGGTTCAGCGAAGCTTACGCCGTACCCTTTACATGAGATTCTTCGGCGGAAGAACAACACATATTCGCCTTGTCACGGGCGCCGAGCACAACGATGACCTATGAGGCGTCACGATATCCATGACTACACATTCTACACGAGGCCAAGGACATGAAGGCGATGGTTATCGAACTCGGGGTAACGATGGAATCCTACACGGTAATGACAGGGCAGATACTACGGAAGGATCGAGGAGATCTGGGAGCTGAGCTCTGTTGGAGAAAGTCCGGCGTTCCGTGTCGGATGGGCCAAAGCGTCATAAAGAAGACGGTATTTCACCACCATGGTTATACGAAGCCAAATCCAAGACCCATGGCATAAGCGTCACCTTGAAAAATGAGCCATAGTCTTGGCTTCCCAAGTGGACCAATGCTTCTTCATTACCGACCCGCCAAAGCCCAGTCGTGTTGTCGTGAGGAGAGGCAAAAGGAAGATCATCGGAATGGATGGAGTAGCCAATGAGCAAGACTCCGACAAGTACGGCGACCCGAGGATCGAACATGATGATGATGATGAAGTAGCAGCATACACCACAAGAAGAAGTAGGACCACCCTATCTAAAGGACGTCCGTTCCATAGAAGAACTCCATTTGCGAAAAAGAAGGGCAAGAAGATTGTGAACAGATAGCTAGCTAAGATCGATTGTATTTAAATCGTAGACTTCATTTCTCGATTGTATTTCATGGGCACTTTTTGAACTATCATGAATATTTTTTAATTTCATGGACACTCGATCTCGATCCCCCTCCATCTCGATCGCTATCCCACCTCGCGAGATCCGGTCCACAGCCGCCGCCGACCGCCGCACCCTCTCGATTCCCCTACTCGGCCGCGCGCTTGAGACCCCCGCACCCTCCCTACTCAACCGCCGCCGCCGACCCCCGCACCCCGCACCCTCCCGCTCCACCGGCATTACTATTTGATGATATTTTTAAAAAATTATTACTATCTTATAAAAAATATTCTGTTATGATTTAAACAAGTTTGAACATATTTAAACACAAATAAGTATCAAACAGCATTTTAAATGCATAAAAATTTGTGGAGCACAGGAATCGAACCGAGGACCTCTGGTGTGAGAACTAGGCTGTGACCGGTCGAGCTAGTAGAAGACTTGGCGTGTGTCGGGTCGGTGGTAGATAACCCTGTTGGCTCGGCGAAATAAAAAAAATACTAATGGCGCACCGGGGTTAGGTGCGCCATTAACATATGTACTTATGGGGCGCAGGGGTGGTGCGCCATTAGTGTGGCGCCCCGCCGTGCCGATCCCTCTCTC
The DNA here is from genome assembly GCA_021437245.1 of Aegilops speltoides. Lineage (NCBI taxonomy): Eukaryota > Viridiplantae > Streptophyta > Magnoliopsida > Poales > Poaceae > Aegilops > Aegilops speltoides. Next base: position 406,775,288 of record CM038144.1, on the reverse strand, counting down.
TCCTCGCCCTGCTTGCGATCCCTTCCCCTCTCCTCTCCCGACACGCCGCCCCCGTCCTCGGCGCCGCCCGACACCAGCGCCGCCCGTCCACACCACCGTCGCCGGCGTCGCTCCGAGACCACCGTCGCCCGCCGCCCTCGGCCGCCGCCCGACACCAGCGCCCGCCCGTCAACACCACCGTCGCCAGCGCCGCCCGACACCACCATCGCCCGCCGCCCTCGCGCCGCCCGACACCAGCGCCGCCCGTCCACCACCGTCGCCAGCGCCGCCCGACACCACCGTCGCCCGCCGCCCTCGGCCCGCCCGACACCAGCCGCCCGTCCACACCACCGTCGCCGGCGCCGCCCGACACCATCGTCGCCCGCCGCCCTCGGCGCCGCCCGACACCACCGTCGCCCGCCGCCCTCGGCCGCCCGACACCAAGCGCCGCCCGTCGGCTGACGTCACGCCTGTTGGCCAAGTGTAGGTAAATTTCAGCCTTTGTTTGTTAATTTCAGCCCTTTGTTTGTAAATTGAAGTTTATAGCATCCGGCATCAGTTCATGCTCATCTGCAGCTGAAATCCTGTAGTAGTACTACCCAATGTTTCAAACTATCTTTGGAATTAAGGTGCTGCCGATTGCGAATCCTACTACTGCATGGAAAGTGAAAAATCTTGATATCTTTGTTGCAACTATTGTTTTTTTGGTTGGGAAAACAATTGAGAGTATATTGTTGAACATGATGAAAGGTTACCAAATCTTGTATGCTATTTATGCATAGGTGTTTAGGCACGATTCATTCTTTCGAGATATAGTGCATGCTTGGTGTTAGGAGTGAAATTCAGACAAGAAGCGAGCGAAGTGGGGAGTATGGTGTACTAGTGTTTTGTGACAGTCAAGGGTCAACATATACACCTGATTGAAGAAGGCACAAAGCTGCGAGTGATTTGAGGTGGAAGAGGCGGCTAGTGGCTGGTGCTGTCGGAGGCTGAAACTACGAAGACTGAAATTTACAGCGAAATCGACACTTTTTAGTGTGGCGCAGCTCTCACATCGTCTTGAGTCTTCTAATTAGCATTTCTTAGAAAGTATTTCTTATTGGTACTTTGTTTTACTCTGAATAAGCAACGAGCATTGAGATAGACTCAATTGCTTCATAACCACGAACTTTAATTTATAGTCTTTGTGGATATGTCTCTCTTGTATGCCTTTATTTATTTTCTTTGCTAGTGCCCATTTAGCGAGTTCTTACTTTGTTTGTACCAAGATGATTCAGCCATTTGCTGCTTTGTTCTGTGTGAAGTCGAATTTGGGCGGCCGAGGCTGCCATCCTGCCTTGAGTGCACCTTTGCACACATAGAGTTCTGAGTACTACCACCACCGGACCTCGTCGCCTCCTCCCTGCGTGGTGAGCACAAAGCAAACTGTTCTTCGCCACAATAGATTACTAGGCTGTTTCACGATGTAGGGTTCGATGTTTCCTCGTCACCATGCATGTTATTATATATGAAAAGAAGGCACTTTGTCTGTCACGAGTATGTGTACAAAGTTGTGAATTAACAAAGAATTACTGTACTTATTTTGCTGCACTCCTTGTGCTTATAGTTGGACAAAGCACACAGATAATTGGGCTTGGTCATCATCGGTGACATCACGCATGCAATTTGTTTTAGTGTTTGTTTCATAACATATGTGGAACCATATATCAATAGTGATATTCTCTAATGCATAAACTTTGATCAATTTTAAGTAATTGCTTAGAGGGATGATCTGTGTGAGCTGGTGGAGTGATATGTTTTCTACATAAAGCTCTTTAGTCAGGCTGGTTTTAAGTGAAATACATGAAGCTTCACCAGCTCACATCGATTGTGGGATCCATGTGACATGTGACATTGCATCCATGTCCACAGGATAATGATTTTGCGGTACCCAGTGGCCCTTGAGTTTGCGAATGTCGATTAACTTCCGTTCCGGCAAATTGGGTACTCCATATGTCCTATTTTCAGCAAAGGTCACGCTGAAATTTTCCGTGAATTTAGCATGACTTTGCTAAAAATAGGACATATAAAATACTGTGACTAATGCATGGGCGAGGTATCGTAGTAGTTAATTAAAATGCGATCAAGTGCCCGGCGTGCTTGTGACTAATGCATGGCTTTTAGGGTGCCTCGTGTCGATAAAACCGAAATGATGAAAGCTTAGGCTTTTAGGGTGCCTCGGCGTCGAAAAACCCTCAATGATAAAAGCTTAGATTTTAGGATGCCTCGGTGTCGACAAACCCTAAATGATGAGACCATGATCTTGTTCCTTGACAATAACCAACTTTTGACCAAACTTTGTTTCTATTTAGAAAACATCGCCCTACAATGATGAGGCCGGGGTTGGGCAGACAAGGCATTACAGGAGTTGTCCGGAGATGGAGAACAACCTCACTTGTATGAGGCTGCCGCCTTCCCCCGATCTGAGACCCTTGATGGTGCGCCGAGGATGACACACCGATGCCACCCGATGGTGCCACCGAGGATGCCACCCGATGATGGCGGCTCATGCAGATGGCAGCCAACCGAAGAACAGCGGAAGGACGGCGCCGATCATGCTCCTCACCCTCAAGGAGGAATTCTTGAAGTGGACTCAGCGGGAATCAGCGGCGCCGAGCGAATAGTCAAAGGGTACTCGCTTCAGCTCGGGTGCATTGTCCGAGACACCGTCTCTATCAACACCGAGAACACGAGGCATCTGACCGAGGGAATTTGCGCAACCTCCTCTTCCGCGAAGCTGCCTGAGCGATACAAGTTCCCGCTGAATTTGCAAACACAAGCCTCAAAGGGAATAAAGTGAACAATGCTGCCCTCACAAAGATGAGCAAGGCCTGTCTGCTTGGAAAAGCAATGTGAAGAGAATGATCAAGAAAGGTGAGAGTTATCGGAAGATCAGGAGAAAAATCGCCGATCACGAAGATGACTTCTAGCGACTTCAAGATCAATTGCTCGAGCACGCAAACTCCCAATCAAGTGAGTGGAAACAAATCACGGGAGCTGAACATGGGGAACACACTCGGTCCCGCCCAGTTCTGAGTGGCGGAGCCTACATGGGACAAGGAGGAGGCGGACCGTGCCGAGCAAGGCCTACCGCCCCTCTTGATAAATCTGGTGACAAGCGGACCGGGAACTTTGTCGGGGCCGGTACAAGAAGGACCCAAAAACAAAGGAGCTTACCACGGATCCGAACCCGGGCAGCAGGCTTGTTACGCTAAGGAATACACCCCGTAATTAACTCCATATGGTTGCATTCTAATTAATGAAGCCAAATTTCTAAATGGTTCACATTCCTTCGCGATATTGAAAGCGATGGCAGAGGGTCGACTAAACAACCCTTGCGACACCACTCTAAATAAGGCGTTGAATGTAATGAAGAACAAGGATAAGCTCGATGGCCGACATCGGCTGGTGCGTGTGGCGGCAAAGGCTTGTCGACAAAATGGGGTCATACTATACGCTGGTGTGCGGAAGGAGAAAAAGACCAGCTAGGAAAGCGGTAGCGAGAGGTTCAAGAACTCAAAGGCACATGTGGCGCGGATTCGGAGATTGTCCAAAGCAAGTGGAACAACGACTCGGGCGGCGATCACCGCCATTGTGCCTACCTTGATCTCGGGGTTGAGTCGTGGATTGCAGGCGGCCAGCGAGGGCTGCCCGATTCCTAGCTTCATGGCAGCAACTTCGCATAATGCGATGGCGGGGCCATTGGTGCCTCCGGCGGGCGGCATTAGTGTCTCCGGCAGCGGCACGGGAGCTTAATGCACCGGGTGTCGCCCGGCGGCACCTCTGCGACAAGCGGCCCCTCCGTCAGCTGCGCCCGCTGTTGGCGGTGCCTCGACGATAGCCAAGCTCGGCGCCATCATCACGGTAACTAATTATGCCTCTCTCGGCGAGGACTTCATCTCCTTGCCTTTGGTGGGCATCCACGGCGCCCTACATGTTTTCGCGGCGCGCTGATGTTCGTGCACTCTCCTCCACTTCATGAACAACGAGTTGGTCGGCGTCGCCAAGGGCAAAATCGTTCAACGAGCAACCCCTTGTTCCACGGTACCGGATGCCACCCAACTTGTTTAGGGTTCAAGCTGGTTGGTCTGCCGAGCTGCGACGACTTGTTACCTCTGATTTGACCCGTCGGGGCGGCGATGATAGCGTGATGACCCTCGGCGCTTTGCTGGTGGCCCTACTTTGGCGAAGAGCGATTCGTTTGAGGCGGGGACACCACCCAAAGACAACACCGCCCGATCGTGCGGCGCCAAGTCGGCCCCATGGCAAGAACCGCCGCCAGCGGTGCGGACATCCCTATGCCGCTGGATCCAAACATGCATATGGCACGAGGATCGAGCAGCGAAGGCGGCGGCGATGATACATTTGCAGCGTCGATCGGTGCTTTGCCGATCATGGAGTGCGATGGCGACTTCATGGGGCCTCCTTCTCAAGAACCAAACCCAACAAAAGGCGTGTGCGATCTGGCTGGTACCGTGGAAAGCCAAGTTACCTTGGTAGCCGTCGGCGTTCAGCTCTCGAGAGCGCCTCCATTGCCGACTTCGCGAGCCTCGGATAGGCGAGGTGCGAAATATTATCAGCCCCAACACACTCAAGAAAGGCGATGCGTAGCGGAACTTCGGTCCCATTACGGGAGAAGAAGAAGGCCGCAAAAGAAAGACTAAGAAGGGTGCGAGCCAGCGGCGCGAGTATGATCCGTGCTCGGGAAGGGCCACCTTCACGCGAGGATATCTCGAGGAGGTGCATGTGGCGGTGTAGCGATGCTACCGACAAATATGCTCAATGCTGCAACCGGTGCTATCTGGTCTGCATGGCGGTGTTCTTTCTTTGGAAGCGGCGTCTCGAGAGAAGGATGTGGCATACCGGTTTGCGGCCAAGGTGCGGAGGGCAAGGGCTTTGTGGATAACTCCATCGAGGCGTCGATCGTCCTGCGTTTTGATGACATCCGCTATGTTGAACCTTCATCGCTGCACTACACCTTCGTTCGGCTATTTTTGCTGAGTATGGAATCACGGATCATTAGCGACAAAACCGGACATCGTGATAGTCGACCCCTTCTACATGCGTGCCAAGATCTTGGGCGGCGCTGCGGACGGCAAGTCCGAGTTCTTACCTCGAAGGCGTCATTACGGCAAACCAAGATAAGGATAACTTCCTCGTGCCTTACTTTCCGAGTAAGTCCTGCCCTCAACCGGCCCGTAACATATGAATTCTTACATTTCGATCGTTTTCTTTTAACATTCCGTGTTTTCTGCGGTGACACCGCTGCCGCTCATCCTCCTAAGCCCCAAATATTCCATGGCCCGTATTTCGACCGGACCGTCGATCGAGCGTAGACTACACAAATGTCAAGAAGGTTCTTGATGATGTTCTCCCCAGCTTCGCCAAATCTGGAGGCACCTTCACCAAGCCTATTAAATGAAATCACGGCAAGCGCGTGTTCTCCCATATCTGACGTTACGCTGCGTCAAGCAGCCGCTGGCGATCGAAGGGTGCCTACTCGCCATCCATCACATGCGAGGCGATCGTGCGGGACCATCTTCAACCGCTGCGAGTAAACTCAAAGATTGGGCAAAAAGCGTGTCGGCAATCCGGGCGCGAGACCTCAGGCAAAATTCTTTCGCATCGATCGGAGTTTGCGGAAATCATCCATCAAGATGTCCTTCCTACCTCGGGGCAGTTCTACCTCAACAATCAAGCTGTCCAGCGGTGACATCGACACAATGCTACAAATGCAGGTGACAGCGACCGTTATTTCATGACTCCCACGATGAGCGGCGGCTTCATCACGCTCCGGTCCCTTGAGTGGTCGAAAGCGGTGATCTTGTGTCTGGATTACGAAACATCAATTGGCTCATGTTGTAATTAAACTTTAGGGAACTTGTAGTATGTCTCTTTGGTTTGAGAGTCGTTCAACTTAGATGTGTCGATGCCATTAATGTCTTGCTTTTCTCTTCGGTAGTTACATTTGCATACTTATATATTGCTTATGTATTATGCGTGAATTGGTACTAACGTTTACGTTTGGCTAGTGCATAGCGATGCGGCGTATGTAGTGTACAAGGTAAGGTTCAGGTCTATGATGGTGGGAGGAGTGTCGAAAACGAGTTCACCGATTCAGCGATATGATTACAAAGGTACACCACTAGGGCGAGGCGAATCTGAATCGCCGCTATCTAGCGGGAAAGGGGAAGGCGTTGGAGGAACGGATGAAGACAAGTTTCATCGTGATGATGCTCATCGTGATGACCGCAGCTCTCTTCTATGTGATGGTAGTTTAAATGATCGATATCGACTTGTAATTAGTGCGGTTACATAACGGCACTAAATTATCAGTCACTAAAGCCCACCCCCTTTAGTACCGGTTCATGGCCAAATTAAGTGCGAACCGGTGCTAAAAGCAACCATTTATGAACGAGCTAGCTCAGGGGCACTGGAGCCCTTTAGTACCGGTTGGTAACACCAACGGTACTATAAGGTTTAGTGGGTTTTAGTTTTATGATTTCTTTTCATTTAATTTTGTGTTTCCATTTTAATTCTTTTTCGTTTGCTGGTATTTTACGATACTACACATTGTACACGTTATGCATATATATATATAAATAGAATTTCTAGTAGAACCAATCATCGAGTTCAACATGATTGTCATGATATTATAAGCGTTCATATATAACACCACAAAAGCAAATCACTTAAATTCAGAACGAAGAACACAGACATGAAAGGACAAGTACTAATTAAGAGCAGCATGAAGAACTAGCTGAATCACTCCTGCTAGCTACTCTCTCTCTCTGGTAAAATAGCATAGAACATGTATATCTCTCCTGATTGATCAT